>CM071928.1:40155535-40853935 GCA_016081115.2 Rehmannia glutinosa | reverse complement strand
AGTTACGTATTGCTAGATAGACCCTCGGTGGGTCAGCGTATGACGAACAATTTATGGGTACCTATGTTATGACCCTGGCGCAGTGATACTTCTCGCGACACATGGGATGTTGGGGACCCTTGGCCGGTCGCGGGAGATGAACTGCACGAACATCATAACGATATTATCACCATTTGATTATTGCTGTGTGCAGCAGCTCTTTTTCTGGTGCATAGTAGGGTCAGTCCAAATAAAACTAAAAATGATTTAAGTAAAATGCCTTGATTCATGGATTTACAATTTAACACCACATGTTCGAAAAGTGCCATCGCTATTCCTTCGACATGCATGATTTTTACTGGGTCGGCCAGCTCACGTATTTCGTGTAATCGCAGTGAGCATAGAAAATGCCTCGAGTTTCGCTTACTATGTGATGTTGGAGCTTCTTCGTGTTTTGAGGATCATGGATATGGATGACAACTGCTTCGGGCGTGTTGGCGTGGTTCATTTCGGGTTTCTTTATTTCTATGGAACTATTTGCAGAACTCGTGATTGTTTATAATTTGAAACTTATGGCAGATATATGTCATCAGCTATGTCGGCTTTGCTATGAGTTTGTATACGTAGTCATAAAGTTTATGCATAGACATGTGGTTGATAGCCCTTGCCGCTTTTAGGTGCGGTCGTTATCTTTGTTGTTGCTATTGAGGTTTGCCTTTGTTCGGGATGTAATATGGTTTATTTCATTACTTGTTCCTGTTAATTTGACATAGAAGAAAAAAAAGATTGCACGCTCTATAAATAGATTCTATATTGTCGAATTGTATTACTTTTATATATCTTCTAGAAGTATGGAATGGGCGTCACAATACACATAAATGTAAGTGCTCGAATATACATAAAATAAAAAATTGCTATACTCATTTTTCAATTATTTATTTTTCAAGACGATGTTGTAAAAAGTTTTGGAATCATTAAAAAGAGGGAAATTGTTAGGAAATTTGTTGTATAGATTTTGATAACGCTTTGAAAACTTTGTATTTGGAAAGTTGGCATACCACATTTATTGTTAGAAATTTATTAAGTAGATTTTGATGATACCATGTAAAACTTAAACTAGGAAGTTTGCACCCCATTTTCATCAGAATTGCGGTTGTGAATAAAGATAATGTAAAAGCCGAAATTAAGTCAATGCCAAGGAACACAAGAAGTCAATTTCGGATTGAAGACTCAGGTGGTCACCAGTATGGGCCAAGAAGGAAGTCAAGAACTTGATCGGAAGATGTGTCACCGAGAAACAATTGTGAAGAAGGCCAATCAAGCCTACCAAGAAGCCAAGTCTCAAAGTTGGATACGCTGAGTCATCAAATGACCGAAGTCAAGTCACCAGGGTAAAGACAAAGAATCTAGTCAAGAAAACTCGATTTCACATCCATTGATTAAAAAGTCAAGAATGTTACTCAAAATAGTAACATGTCAAAGTCATTGTGTGCAAAGCAAGTTAGTCCTGCACTGTACAAAAGCTTTAATAAACCAATGGGAAGTATCGCGACCGCGGTGTCAAAAACCTCGCAATGCCGCAAAGACATTTAATACGCAGAAAAATGTCAACATCAAGGACTCGCAGATAAAACAAATAATGAACACAAGTGACTTTTTGAAATTAACCTATATCTTCTACAGCAAAACTTCAAAAGTTCAATATGCGGTCGAGGAAATCACCGGAACAGTTACCTAACTACGAACAAGCAAGCATTATCTAAGCAATTAACCCGCAATATTCTCAAGTGATATTCAAGCAAATCCTTGCCTCGAAACCTGAGGAAATCGATCCAACACAAGTTGTAGTCAAGACAACTTCAAATCAAGTGAAGAGGAAACTCTTTGAAGAATAAAAAAGGGGTCTACTTTCCAAGGAGGATTGTAGAAAGGTTCAAGGTCGTCAAACCAATATCGCTTTGTCGGAAGTTGCTACGTGATTAAATCCAAGAACTTCGGTAAGCTGAGTCAAGTAGCAAGGCAAATACCGTGAAGAAGTCGAGTCGCAAATAAAGCCACTGTGGTGATCGGCCTGGCTTGGGATCGTTTCACCACTTTGTAAATCGGATTATTACTTAGCCGATTCCTCCAGAGTCGGAGAGAAGAGATGATTAGAAGAATTACCCCATCTCCGAACTCTATAAAATATTTGTGTCATTTACTTTCATGACATTTACTTTCTACATACTTACATCATATCTCATTGTTAGAATCATATTTATATCCAACTCGATTAATAAACCTAAGTGCTTAAAATCAATTGTTAAAACAAACTTAAAACAAAGTGGTGTTAAGTCTTCACCGATAAAACCAAACCACCTAAGTTAAGTTTAAAGTTAAATGTACCGAAGTTATTTATCAACAAATTTCATCGAAGTTTGTTAAGTGGCTAACTTAGCGTATCAATCAACTTAGCTGTCCCTCAAGGACGAGTATTTCGGAGTCAAACTCCGGTGTAATCTTAAAAGGACTAAAATCAAAATTTGGTAGATTTATTCAACCCCTCCTTCTAAACCTTACTATACTTAGGACCACAAGTGGTGAGAGGGGTTGGTTCATTGTTACTTCCACACTTTGGTTACTCAAGTAGATCTGCTCATTTCATAAAGGTTTTAATCACTTGTATTTTCAAAATCTTTCATTTTAAGCAAAGTTATTATCATGGGAGCAATCGACACGTATTCCCGTATTCCATGTTTCGTTCAAGAATTTGATGATTCGAAAATTCAGATGCAGTTTCATCTATTCAGACATGATGAAATGTGGCCATGGATAGATGACGGGCCAACGTTGCAAATACTCTCAAAGTGAATCTTCTAAGGACGAATAAGAGAGAAAGAAGGTAGCTGCTTTGAAGCAAGAGAAGAACCCAAGACTAGCCATGATTGAAAAACCAAGGACCGAGTGACAAATGAAGATAGGAAGAGATACAACTGGAACAATGTAGCCAGCGGGACTCACTACAGCATTCGAAAAAGCGATATTCAATAAAGTCAAATCTGCAATCAAATCGCAAAAGAAATCTTGAATAAATCGACTTTAATTTGTGAAGGATCGAAGAAATTAAAGAAAATAAATTGTCTATTGCCGTTCAAAAATTTAAAAATTTCAAAATGCTTACAGGAGAAATAATGGATCAAATTGACGCCGATTCACCGAAATCACAAATGAGCTTTCGGCTCTTGGGAAGGAATACACGACAAAGGAGATGTGTATGAAGATAAAGGACCCTCCCACTAATGGGAAATGAAGACTATGGCCCCAGAGACATTCAATGGACCTCTCAAGAACATCTAACCATAAGCTATTCTCGAGACCTCTCAAAGCCTAGAGTTTGAGATGAGAAGAAAAGAGCAAGAGAGGAGACAGTTGTACCCAAGATACCTGCACCGATGGCCAAGGATGGAAAGAGAGTCAACCTGAAGCCATAGACCAGGATGAGATTACCTAATGGTTAAAGATTCAACAAGTTCTTAACGTAAGAACTCGTGAAAGAAACAAGTGGTGAAACCTCCAAGAGACATTCAACTCCTCCAAGTCAGGGAAGATAGGCCACCCAAGAGAGTCGAGCATCAAAGGGTTGAATATCGTAGAGCCGATAACCCAAGAACAGAAAGAGTCGAATCACCCACTGATCTTTATGATTCATTAGCAAAATGATGAGAGATTTTGAACACATAAAATCCTCACACACAATTCTAAATTAGGAAAACAGCAAGCTTAAAAGTCAAAACTCACAGCTGACTAAAGAGCTGAGTACTCTAAGTCACATAGCTGATGAGAATACTAAGCTGAAGACTGAGAATGCCAAGATCATAGCAGAGTTAGCTGCTATAGAAAAGAGGGAAAACGATCTCAAAAATATGATTGCCTCATTTACAAAGGCATCCAAATCATTGGATGATCTTATCATGAGTCAAAAAGAATGTGGAGATAAGACAGGCATATGGTTTAACTCCTTTGTGCACAGTCAAACTCCAAGAGTGATTTTGGAAAAAGGATCTTCCAGCAATAAAGCATCTCAAAAATCCAAAACACCAAATGTTGCACCCACATTCAGTCCTAAGCACAATCACAAACAAACTGGCCTTGGATACAAAGGAAAAGGAAAACAAATACTGAGTATGCCGAGAGGACAAGCGAGAAGAAAGAAAACCGAGTTCCTCAAACAAATTCCAAACGAGTAAAATACTCGTGAAAAGCAAAAGAGCTACCAAAACCCCAGAAGTTTCATCAGAGAAACACACATGATGGGAATGGTAGAAACTATCCAAACTATGTTGATTGGAATAATGTGAAACATCAGCAAAGACCAATGGAATACAAGCCTAGATGGCAAAGACCTAAAACTCAGAAAGGTCATTCCAAAGGCAAAAGGGCTATTATTAGAACACATATGCACCTAACCACTACACTCAAACATATCACAACTATCCCAAAAAGAGCAATTGCTAAAACACACACACACAGGCATACAGACAAAAGAGACAGTTGTATGAACCTAAAACCCAGAAGCAATTTGCTAATGTGCACTATGATTATGGCACCGATAGATGGCAACCTCTTAGAGTCAAGTCCTTTGGCTATACGTTGGTTAGATCATCTTATAAAGACTAACCCCTCAGGACCTGCAAGTATGGGTACCTAAAAATTGATTTCCTTGATTGCGGGTTCAAGGATAAGTGAGTACCAAGGAACCTGGTACATGGATAGTGATTGTTCCGACATATATGACAGAAACAAGAAAAACTGTCAAGATTCAAGGAGATTAGAGGTGCAAAAGTCATATTTGGAGGAAATGAAGCTCATGGGGAAATCAAACGCACAGGATCTATCAAGAAGAATGGATTGAAAATCACGATGTTGCTTATGTTGAAGGCCTCAACTTCAACTTGTTAAGCATCAGTCAACTCTGTGACAAGGGCTACAATGTTGGATTCAATATGGGAGTGTGCTAGATCAAAGATGTTGAATCAAATTAAATAGTGCTGCAAGGAATAAGATAGAAGAATATGTATGTGGTAGATTGGTCTACTGCTACACCAAGCACTTGTCTGTTAGCAAAGAGCACAGCCGAATCAAGTTAGCTGTGGCACAAGAAGCTGAGTCATTTGAATTTCAAGACAACTAACAAGCTTGCAAGGAGTCATCTTGTAGAAGGATTACCAGACTCAGTGTATAAGAAGGAGAGTGTATGTGATGTATGCAAGATGGGAAAGCAAATAAAATCTTCATTCAAGGATAAGCCAAGTCCTTCTTCAACAAGGATATTACATCTGTTGCATATGGATTTATTTGGTCCATTGAACAGCCAAAGATAAGTGGAAAGAAATACACCTTGGAGGTTGTAGATGATTATTCAAGATATACATGGACAATCTTCATGTGCAAAAAGAAGGAAACTTTGCAGAAATTACCTCAACTGATGAAAAGAGTTCAAACTGAAAAGAGCCAAACCATTATAAAGATAAGGTCTAACAGAGGAATTGAGTTTGTCAATGGGAAAATAACTCAGTATTGTGTTGAAAATGGAATTGCTCATGAGTTATCAGCTGCAAGAACTCCACAGCAGAATGGAATAGCTGAAAGAAGGAACAGAACTCTCAAAGAAGCTGCAAGAACCATGTTAGCTGAAGCTGGATTGCCTAAGAGATTTTGGGCTGAAGCCATTAACACAACATGCTATACTGTCGAGAATAGATGCATGATAAAAGCAATTAACCAAGACTCCTATGAGATTTGGACAGGGAGAAAGCCAAATGTTGATATTTCAGAATATTTGGATGAAAATATTTCATCCATAACAATGGCAAAGACAATTTGAAGGCTTTTGATGCTAAAGCTGATGAAGGTATCTTTTGGGATACTCGGTGAGAGCAAAGCCTATAGAGTCTTGAATAAGAGGACTATGGTCACAGAAGAATCTATCCATGTGGTTTTTGATGAACCTAATGTAAATGGAGAAGACATTGAAGTTGGCTAACAAGCTAAATCGTGCAACTATACGAAGATTCCCTTTGTTGAAGTCAAGTAAGAGCGAGCAACCTGAGATGAAGATGAGATAGTCAATCTTAAAGACATGGAAAGTCTACAACTGAATCAGGATGAAAGAGTTGTTCAAGACAACTTAGCTGTGAGATGGTTGAATCTAGCAGACTTACTCCAACCTGATGTGAGATGGCTGAGAGACCATCCACCAGAGTTAGTTATTGGAGATGTTAGAGTTGGCATAAGAACCAGATCCAGAGCACATCATGAAGCAATGTTCACTTGTTTTGTTTTCAAGCAATGTGTCTTAAGCATTGGATGACACACATTGGATTCAAGCCATGCAGGAAGAGCTGAATCAGTTTGAAAGAAACAAAGCATGGGAATTGGTGCAGAGGCCAACGCATCAAAATGTAATTGGCACAAAATGGGTTTTCAGAAACAAGATGAATGACGAAGGATCTGTTGTAAGAAAGAAAGCAAGATTGGTAGCCAAAGGGTATTGCCAAGAAGAGGGCATAGATTTTGATGAAACCTTTGCTCTTGTTGCAAGATTGGAAGCAATAAGGATGTTTTTTTCTTATGCTACACACAAAACTTCAATGTGTATCAAATGGATGTAAAGAGTGCATTTCGAATGGGATGTTAGAGGAAGAAGTCTATGTTGAACAACCTCCGTGTTTTGAGCATAAAACTATGGATGCAGATGGCAAAGTCATGATCAAACTAGGTATAGAGCCCTCATCGATCTTTGCTCTACTTAACAAAGAAATGAAATGCCGGACATCACCTTTGCGTAAAGAGTGTATGTGCTAGATTTCAATCGCACCTAAAGAGAGTCACATGATCGCAAAGAAAGAGAATCCTAAGGTATTTGAAAGGATGCCGTGAAGTTGGCTTATGGTATCCAAAAAGAAGGTGGATTCAAGCTTATAGGTTACTCAGACTCAGACTATGCTGGATGTAGAGTTGACAGGAAGAGTACCTCAGGTACATGTCAAATGCTTGGAAATAGGTTAGTTTCATGGTTCAGTAAGAAACAAAATTTAATTGCCACATCCACAGCTAAAGCAGAGTACATAGCTACGGGCAGTTGTTGTGCCCAAGTCTTATGGATGAGACAATAGCTGAGAGATTATGAGATTGAAGAAAAAGAGATTCCAATTATGTGTGATAACACTAGTGCTATTGCAATCACTCAAAACCCTGTGTTGCATTCAAGAACAAAGCACATTGATGTCAGATATCATTTCATAAGAGATCATGTTGAAAAAGAATGATATCACTTTGGAATACATCTCAACTGATAAGCAGTTAGCTGATATTTTCACAAAGCCTCTATGTAAATCAAGATTTGAAGTGCTCAAGAATGAGTTAGGGTTAATTGAGCTGAGTTGAAACTCAGAAGACTCAATCAGCAGAGAAAAAATATGAGAAATTAGAGCAGAGCAAGTTTCACACATTAGCTAAGTGAAATAGGCTTATCGGGAAGTCAGTTGTATCGAGTCAGCTCACAGTTGAGTTACATCATGGGAAGGGAGAAGCAGAGTTAAGTCACTTTGGATATAAGCTGAATCATTTATGAGCTAAGTGACAAAAACACAATTGTTTTAAATGAGCGGAAATATTTTTAAGGATAACGTCAGCGTAATAATGACGGTCACAGTAAAAGCTGCACAGTAAGCCATATGATTGGATATAAATGTTGCTGCATTAAATGCAAGGAATTAAATGCGGTTTTGACGTTCTAATCTGAGCCGTTGATTTTGATCAAAATTTTCAAAATCCAAAATGTGTCATTTCATGTCCCTTATATACGGAAGTTTACATTTCTCTCGCCTTACGCGAAATGTTCATCTTCAAGCAAAGCAAAGTTTTTCTCTCTAAAACCCTAAGTTCTCTCAAGCAAGTTTCTAGCTTTTCAATCGGTAAAAATCTCTGAAAATGGCACCAAATTTAGATTATGTGAAGCTCTCGAAGCAAATCCACTCAGGTGCATCAGTGGATTTCGATGGAATGGTGAAGCAGGGTGTTGATGAGACCCTTGTTCTAAAAATAGCGGAGATGTTGGAAAAGTCTGAGTCTCATAGCTTTTCTGACTATGGAGTATTCTCATACCTACCTTGAGGAGGTAACTATGTTCTATGTCAACGCAGAGGTGCAGGACGAAGAAATCAAATCTTCTGTCCACAACAAGGACATAAAAATTAGTGCAAAAGACCTTACTAAGCACTCCTTGTTGCCTTCGGAGGGCATGAAGGAAATATACGAGGCTAATGTCGACCTGGTTGCGCATGGAAGAAGTGGCCAAACCCGAGTGTGTTGCTAAAGTGGTTTACACAGCTGACAAGAAGTTGCTGAAGGATAACTATCACAAACTAATGGATGTCGTCTCGAAGAGTGTCGACGTGAAATTTGGCATCTTCAATTAGTTGTCCAAGATAAAGTTGATCGTCATGGCTGCGATCATGCAGGGAAAAAAAGTCAACTGGGTTGAGTTTTTCTACAGCAGACTTTGCCAGAATGTGTTGAGCAAGACCTTCAAGGAAGATGGATCTTTTGGATGCTCTCAAGGATATGGCCTTGTGATTGGCCATTTGCTTGAAGTGAAGGGTGTTGCACTTCGTCATGGCAAACCCTTCCACGTAAACAAGAAAATGTTTAGGGCAAACCTTTCTGGTGCCCAGAAGAGAGCTCACGCGAAGAAAGTTGATACTAGTGAGGGGGAATCAGTTGACCCCGAAGACACAGCTGCTACCCCTCCCCCAAAGAAGAAAGTTGCCCCCGCAGCTGCACAAAGAAAGTTGCCCCGCAGCCTAAGCAAAAGAAAGCACCGCCCTTACGGCCCGAGTCACCCGGAGCGCCGAGACTCCTGCCCTTGCAGCAGAGACTGAGAAGGAATCTCAAATCTCTTCTCTAGTTGTAAAGAAGAATAGGGCTGCCAAGTCAAGGAAGGCAGCTCCATCTAAGAAGAATGGCCAAGCCCCCACTGCTGATGAATCCACTGAATCATAACCAGAAGTTCCTCTGGTTCGTCCAAGAAAGAGAAGGCTGGTCAGGCATTCTGACTTTGAGAAGATGGCTGAGTCTGCCACTCAGCTGGAGAAGGAAGTCGAGACTGCAGGTAATCAACAAGAGCAGTCTCCAGAATTCATTGATGAAACTGCTAAGTCTGCTTGATGGTGATCAGCAGATATCAGCCAAAGACCCAGCTATTGGGAAGAAAACTGAGGAGAAAGAAGCAGTTGAGACAACTGAACCTGATGTTGAACAAGTTATCTCTGCACCCACATCTGATGCTGCTGCTTCTGAGGAAGAGCAAGGTCTTTTGCCTCCAATTCAATAAACTGGAGGAGAAGGAGAAGATGATGATGATGACGATGTAATCATGTACTCCCCAATTTATCCAGACATCCAGCAACATCTACGAGAATGAAGAGCATGGAAGCTGGATCACTCAAGGATGCAGTTCACTCACCCAGAGTTCATAGAAGAAGAAGATGAGTTGCTACAATTTCTTGGTGTTGCAATCGCTCGACATGCCTCGATTTAAGACAATCGATGGATATCCTCCGCATCATAAAGGCGGATGAAAAGGATAAAGCCGAGGAGCGAGCCCGAGCACCGGAAAAATAAAAAATATGCGAATTTACAAGATCTCCAGATCACACTCACACGCATCTTGATGTGCTCTCATAAAGTGATGAGGATCCCATCGCCGCGGCCTGAGAAGTCGATATGCAGCAGTCTGTGAGGGAATCCGAGCTATCCATGAGCAAAGCTTGTTAGAAGGTCCGGAAGAGTCATCTCATACTCTTCTCGCAAACCGATCCTCTAGGAGTGGCACATCACATTGCATCCGTTTTGCCGCAGCCCACGCCCCCGTGGTAATCGACGATGGATCCAAGGGAAATGGCGATGAAGTTGGGACGTTGGGCACCCAGCCGAGCCAACCCTATAGAAGGTGTTCTCACACCGCCCGTGTGGTTGAGCACTCAACGGATAAAGCCGTGTCTCAGGAGCAGAATGACCCCACACATAGTCACTCAGCTAGTGCGCCAGCTGAGGGGGAAGCTCTCTCCACCACAGCAGGGTTGGAGGTCGCTGTGGGAGACACATAAATGAAGTTTGGAGGCGAAGATGAGAAAGAGAGTGAACAACAACAGAGTGACATTGACGAAGCTCGGATAGTTGAGTCCGTCATCACCAAGTGTCGGCTTCTTTGAAGGCCAATGATGTTGTTATCACAAATGAGGCACAGGATGGTGATGCCCAGGAGTTAACACAATGGGCACAGAAAGTGCAATCCAAGGAGTTGAGACTCCTATGGATACCAATGTAGAAGACCCTAAGACAGCTTGAGACGCCGAAGGAACATGAAGGCCTCGCAGCTAGATTGAGTCCGATGGGGTGTTGAAGGCCTAAGGGAGGTTGAGACTTCCCGGGTAAAGATCAAAATGCACAGTAACATTCCTCCTCTAGACAAAGTGCCGATGCGAGAAAAAAGAGATAAGCGCACTTCATGATTCCCGGGAAAACATAGACACATCCTTCTTGGGATCGAAGATAAAGTTGAGTCCACTCCACTTGCGCATCCTACGGACCCAACCGAGGATGTTCTCAAGACTAAGAGCCAAATCAATGAGAAATCGGCTCGCACGAAATTCAACTTTGATGATGAGCCAACTCGCAAGTCTCATAATCATCCGATGACACCGATGATGACAAATTTGAGGAAGAGATAATTAATTTAGAAAAGTCTATCGGGATCGAGGAAGCTATTAAGACAAATTGGGCAAGACAATCCAAAAGCCCCACTGAACCGAGTCATCTGCGAGGCTTCCACACCGCAGCAGAGCAGAACGACTCCATCGATCCGTCACACAGCTCACACAACATTGTGACCATTCCCGATGAAGCTGCCGCAGTAGAGGCATCAAGAGTTGACTCCACTCAACTACAACAAGAGAAGGCATCGAAGGGCCGAGACCCAGACATTCCCTATGTACGGGATAATGTCTTTAAAGACATGTTTCCATTCACCCAGGACCTGCCTACATCCGAGGAAGAGACAGCTGTTGAACTAAGAAGATACACTGTAAGAGAAGATCTCATCATTCCCACTGACACGATTGTTCCAGCAGACTTTAATTTTGGCAAAGAGTGGCCGGCAGCTGAATTAGGTGAGACACCTGAAATTCGTGAAGTCTTCAAGAAGCTCTATGAGGAGATTGAGAAGATTGAATGACACCAGGCCTCACTGGATTTACGCCTGGACAATCGCGATGCCACTCTCACATCAGACTTGAGAGGGATCGTGGTGCGAGTTTGGGAATGGACACAACAACAGACTGCGATGCGAATTGATCAAGTACAATACTTCAAAGCCCTATATGAAAGAATGCTCGTATGGAGTGCGGATAACTCGATGATCAGGTAGCGGATGAAGGAATACATTGAAAGAGTAACCCAGTCTCACAAAAATGAAATGGAGCTATTGCGACATTTTCATAAGAATGAGATCCTCAGAATCGAAAATGCAATGAATGACAAATTCAGCCTACTCTTGGCTGAAATAAAGATATTGAGAGCCGAGTCTAAGGAAATTCGATCTGAGATTCAAACTGCATCTGATGTAGCAGACTCCAAGCACGATTCCACGATTAATAGACTGGACTTTCTCCTTGGAAGCATGTTCCTCGGGGTCCCTCTCTCCTTTGATGATGCCAAAAAGGGGGAAGAGGAGTCCCGAAAGAGATTAAAAGAAGAGAAATTGAAGAAAGACGCAGCTGAGATGAAAGACGCAGTGTGAAGAAGGTAAAGCAAATTTGAGGGGGAAAGTTCAAGGATCCGACTTTGATGTTAGCTAAAACCCCAAAGAAGGTCATGTCATCGCTTCCATCCCGAGCAAACTCCTGTTACCCTACCAATTGAGCACTGTTGTGCCAATGGCAGAGAAAAGGAAAATTATTGAAGCTGGGTTTGAGGAGTTCTCTAAAAAGCAGGATGCTCGCGTTCAGGAAGTGTTGAAATAATATGGTGGTCTTCAAGTTGGAAAGGATCAGGATGCTATACCTGATGATGGATCCGAGCTAGATCGGTTGAAGAGTTCAAAACCCTTGAATCGAAGGCTATTTCCAAGGAATGGCTCGCCCAAGCCTGGATTTTATCGGCAAAGGTTTAGCCTTTGTGCGAAAGAAGTTTAAAAGCAGTTATCTTCCAGATCTCATTCATTGAAAGCGTAAGACTCCCGTGTAGTACACACCCAGAGACAGAGGAAGTGATGAGTCAGGTAGATGAAGAAGTGGTGGTGGAAGAGGCTCACTACCTCGACCAAAACCCAAGGACGTTGAATTCATAGATCCTGACAAGAAAGGCTTGATTTACTGGGTTGGATATGATCACCTAGCCAATCGGGAAGTGGCAAGGAAGAACGCTGAGGCAGTGAGAAGACAAGAAGAAGAGAATGAAAGGCAAACACGTCAATGGCTCGAAAGGAAGCAAAGGGATGATGCTTCCTAATGGGCCTATGAAAAGAAGAAAATAAGGGAAGAAGAGAAAAAGAATTGATGACGACGAGGAGCGCAAGAGAGCTAAGAAGAAAGAGGAAGGAAATAGTGAAGGCGTTGAAGTGTCGCTGCAAACCCCTTCATGTATTTTTATGTAAATACACTCATGTAAGTCATCTGTAATATACTTAGTGAATTTGTCTGTAATTTTTCACTTTGTATGAACTCTTGTATCTTAGCTTAGATATGTATATTGCTCAGATAAAGAATGCTCTAATACCAAATGTGAAAATGTACGTGTGTAAAGGACAAGAATTCTATGATCAATAAACGATCTATTTTAAGCATACATTCTTTGTTACTGCATTGTCTGTATGTATCTTTGTTGTTTATGTTTTGTTGAATTTTTTTTAAGTTTTGGCATCATCAAAAGGGGAAAATTGTTAGGAAATTTATTAAGTAGATTTTGATGATACCAAGTAAAACTTAAACTAGGAAATTGGCACCCCATTGTCCTTGTAATTTGTATTGTAATAGATAAAATGGAAAAAGTCGAGTCAAGTCGATTACGCCAAGGAATACAAGAAGTCAATCATGGATTTGGATAGAAGATCGTGATGTGTGTCACCGAGTATGGCCAAGAAGGAAGTCAAGGATTCGATCGAAGTGTGTGTGAGGAACAATCGTAAGAAGTGTCAGTCAAGTTAGCTATATAAGCCAAGTCTCAAAGTTGAAGTGATAATTGAGTCATCCAATGACTGGAAGCTGACTCAAGGCACCTGGGGTAAAGACAACAGTCTAGTCAAGACAACTGACTTAGATCCGTTGATTAAAAGTCAAGAATGTTACTCTTAATAGTAACATGTCAAAGCTATCAGTGTAAAGTGTTAGTCCTGCATTGTGCAAAAGGAATAAACCAATGGGAAGCACCGCAACGTGTGTCATAAAATCTGCAATGCTGCAAGACATTTAATACGAGGAAATGTCAACATTAAGGACTGCAGACAAGACAAGCCAACGAACACAAGTGACTTTTGAAATTATCCTATCTCTTCAACGGACAAAATTTCAAAAGTTCACTATAAAAGGCTAAGGAAATTACTGAGAACAGGTTACCTGAACCACTAACAAGCAAGTATTATTCAAGCAATTAACCTGCAATATTCTCAAGCATATTCAAGCAAATCCTAAAGCCTGAAACTCGAAGGAAATCAATCCAACACAAGCTGTGAAGGAAAGACAACTTGAAAACTGTTGAAGAGGAAACTTTTGAAGAATCCAAAAGGGGTCTACTTTCCAAGAAGTATTGTAGAAAGGTTCAAGGTCAAACCAGTATCAAGTTTGTTGGAGGGCTACGTGATTAAATCTAAGAACTTGAGAAGTGAGTCAAGAGCAAGCACCGCCGTGAAGAAGTTCGAGTCGCAAAGAGAAGCCATTTGTGTGATCAAGCGTCGTCTCAGATATTCACCACTTTGTAAACCGATCACATTACTTAGTGGATTCCTCCAGGAGTTGGAGAAGAGAGGATTAGAAGAATTACCCCATCTTCGAACCTCTATAAAATATTTGTGTCATTTACTTTCAGCACATTTACTTTCTTGCATACTTACATCATATCTTCTATTAGAATCATATTTGCTATCCAACTGATTAATAACCAAGTGCTAAAAATCAAGTGTTAAAACAAACTTAAAACAAATCAAGGGTTTTAAGTCTTCCGCTGATGAAACCAAACCAGCCAAGTTAAGTTTAGGTTAAACAGCCGAGTTATTCTATCAACAGCTCTATCGAGTCTGTTGAGTGGCTAACTAGTTGAATAACCAACTTAACTCTCCCTCAAGGACACAACTGTTTGAGTCAACTCTGTTGTAATCTTAAAAGGACTAAAATCAAAAATTTGGTATGGTTTATTCAACCTCCCCTTCTAAACCTTACTCACATCCCTTGGGACCTACATTTATGTATGTAAATTCTACTTTGTAATAGACAGATTATTAGTTGAGTCAAATAACAGCTAAGTAGAGTCTGCAAAAGACTTGTTGAAAAGCGCACTGAAGAATCAGCTGAGTAGCAGCTAAGTGGATCAGAAGACCTTCAGTCTAGTACAAAAACTAAGCCTTTTAGAAGACTTACAACATAGTCAACCAAGGAATGATGGTGATGACTCAAGTCAAGGGGTAAAGAAGTTGAAGGACTTAAAGAAAATTAAAAAGAGTATGTTGTGTTAAAGTCAAAGAATTTGCCTGTTTTGGTAATGGTGGCGAACATGCAACCTTAAAGCATTCCTCCTAAAAGAGAGCAAGAAGCTTAAGCCAATAGGAAGCCTGTAGAACTCTGATATCTTTTCAGAAGCCTGCAAGTATCAATTTAACAAGGTTGGATCAACATCAAAGCTCCTGAAACAAAACAAGCCACGAATACTAAGTAAGAATTTTAATTTTGTCTATATCTTCAACGCACAAAATTTGAACTCCTACTATAAAAGGTTGAGGAATTTTCTGAGAGAAGAAGAGAGCATTCATATGAAGCAAGAAACAGAACTGAGAAGCATTCAAGCATGAGCTGCAAAATACTCTCTCTCTCTCTCTCTCAAGCAATATTCAGAAATTCTCAAGCATAAATCGAGGACACTTCATCCAACACTTTCACGTGGAAAGATAGAAGTTGTTCATTAAATTGTAGAGGAAATATTTTGTAAAAGAAAAAGGATTCTATATTTCCAAGGATTGAAGGAAGTATAGTGAGGTTCAAGGTCGAACCAGATTCAATCTGAAGGGGGCTATTTGATCGATCACTAAAGATTTGAAAAGGTGGAGTAGTGAGGTAGCTGCCTTGCAAAGAGATGGGTCCTAGAAGATTGGTTGGTTGTGTGATCAAAGCAATCTTGAATTGTACTTTTGTAACAAAGTTACCATTGTATTAGTGAATTCCTCCTGGAGTAGGAGAGAGTGGAGTAGAAAACTACCCCATCCTCGAACTACTATATGTTTTTGTGTTTTTTAAATTCAGCACTTTAATTTCTGCATTTTATTTACTTGCTTCATTTGTTATCCATTAAGATAATAACCAATCAAAACTATTAGTGTTAATAAACGAAGCATAAAAAGGGTGTAAGACTTCCATTATAAAATAAGAAAACTAATTTCTAAAAAAGTTAACTTCAGCTGAGTTACTCTATCAATAGCTCTCTTAGAATTTGTTAAGTGATTAACTCTTTTTGCTGAAGCTTAACACATATGTCTTAAAAGACTTAGTTGTTTTCTTGTAATCTCTAATTTTAAAAGAATTGAAAAATTGGGCAAATTCTATTCAACCTCCCTCCCTCCCCCCGTCTAGACTTTTTACTCCGCACCCTTGGGGCTTACTATTCGATTCTCCCAAATCTTTCATTTGGAATTGTTTGGCTAGCCAACCTTTAACCACATCTAAAATCTCTACATTATTCTCAATGAGTAGAATATCATCTACATAAAGCACTAAAAATGTCACTTTATCATCTATGGTTCTATGACCTTGAGGCTTGCATAAATCCATAAATGGATCTAAGTAATTTGCAGACTTTCTACTCTTGACCTTTGGCCATAAAACCTTCCTCGGTTTGTTGCATGTATATTTCCTCGTCTAGATGGCTATTCAGAAAGGCCGTCTTGACATCCATCTGCCATATCTCATAGTCAAAACATGCAGAAATTGAATGTAGTATGCGAATAGATTTTAGCATTGCTATAGGCGAGAAAGTCTCCTCATAGTCGACTCCCTCCTTTTAGGTGTAACACACAGCCACTAGCCTTACTTTGAAAGTCTCTATTTTCCCATCCACACCTTCCTTCCTTTTATATATTCATTTGCACCCAATAGACCTGACATCCTCAGGCGGATCTACAAGAACCAGATAGTGGTGGAGTACATGGATTCCATTTCTTGGTTCATAGCTTCAAGCAACCTCTTTTTATCAGAATCCCCCATAGCTAATCGAAAAGACAATGGATCATCGTCTTCCCCATCAGAGACTACAACATTTGCCTCTTCGATATGATGATAGCGGAATGGTGGTTTAATCACCCTCCCACTGCGTCGAGGTGTCATGAAATTTTGATCATGTATTGTGGTATTTTTAGTGATTTCTCCAACAACTCTTGTTGGTTGTGGTCTGATCTCATCAGAAAGTAACTCCTCGAGTATAACTTTACTTCGAGGTCGGAGGTTTTCTATATAATCATTCTTAATAAAGATAGCATTAGTCGAAACTATTACTTTATTTTCTTGTGGATCATAAAACAAACCTCCTCTCGTTCCTTTGGGATATCTAACAAATCGACACACTTCTGAACGTGGATGCAACTTTCTAGTATTTCCTTTCGGCAGATGCGTTAGATACCCCCATATGCAAAAGTGGCGTAAACTAACATTACTGCCATTCCGCAACTCTAGTGGTGTCTTCGGGATTGACTTAGGCAGAACTACATTCAAAATTTAAACCACTGTTTGCAACGCATACCGCCAAAATGAATCAGGCAGTGTCGCATAGCTCATCATCGTCCTAACCATGTATAGCAACGTTTGGTTTCTCCTTTCAGCAACACCATTTTGCTGAGGGGTGCCAGGTGCTATGAGTTGGTACAAAAGGCCATACTCTAGCAAATAATCTTTGAACTCAATATCGACATACTCGCCCTATCGATCGGATTCAAAAGTTTCGGATTTTCTATGCATGAGATAAACATATCCATAACTTGAGTAATTATCAATAAATTATGATGAAGTACTCAAAGCCACCTCTAACTTGTGTGGTCAGGAGACCACAAACATCACTATTCACAATCTCTAGTGGTTCTTTGACTCTATTACCCTTTGCAGAGAAAGGTCTCTTAGTCATTTTTCCTTCTAAAAAGGATTCACAAACATGAAGAGCGGCAACTTTTAGCTATCTCAAAGAACCATTCTTTGCAAGCCTATTTTATCCTTTCTAGTGAAATATGTCCTAACTTTAGATGCCAAAAATATGTTTCTTCACCTTGAGGCACATTTTGGCTTTTTGGTTTGAGATGTTCTACTTTAAACATTCGGCATTTAGTAGTGGTTGTTCATTTTGCCTAATCAAATAGAGTCCGTTTTCCAACTTTGCACTATAAATACCACGCCTATTTTTAGAAATAATAATGGATTTATTATCAAAAGCTAGCGAAAATAGATGTTCATGCAAGTTTGAAACAGAAATCAAATTTCTATGGAAACCAATAATATAAGTAACATCGTTTAAAATCAATATCTTATCTCTAATATCAAGCTTAATTACTCCCACGACTTTTGCTGAAACAACTGCACCATTGTCAACTCGCATTGTGAGAGACCCATCGGCAAGCTCTTCATAAGATCTAAGCATTTGTAAAGAATAACAAACATGATTAGTAGCTCCAGAATCATTCCCAAGTAGAAGAATCTTTTCTACCATACAAATTTCAAGAACAAATAAATCATATTTACCTTTCTTGTTCTCATTCACTTTGGAGAGAAACTTGGGCAGTTTCTCTTCCAATATCCCTCTTCTCTGCAGTGGATATAATTTTTCTTTGGTTTAGAGGAACCTTTCTTATTGCCTTTTATGTTTTCACATACGAGTGCAATTTTCATGTTACTATTCCACTTGTTAAACTTTTCTCTAGTTAATGAATATTCAACAGTGCAATCATAGGACTAGACATGATTCTTTGAAAATTAAATAAAGTAGTATAAATAAGTTTAACGAACATCATGGAGCATGCACTTCAAGAATCATAAACGTGATGCATGAATGCAATAAAGTTTATCCTACCAATTCTAACGTAATTTAATCTCACATTTGAAAAGCCACCGTAGGGTAGGTAAAATCAAATGATGATTAAATCGAGACCATCTCAGATTAACACAAAGTAAATAATCAAGACATCTTATATCTTTATTTATTTATTAATCACCTTTTAGTTTATATTTTAGATGCATCCAAATGATTTGATTGTATCCTTATGAGTGTTATCTATTATTTCAAATTTTAAAAGATAACTCAAAATCACCCCGTAAGCTAGGAAGATTAAGAGTTAAATTTTAAATTCCTATCCTTTTGGAGATTAAGCTTTGATTATCGATTTAAGTGAAAACCATTCATAGGGGATTAATCTAAGAGTCGCGAGGCGTCACTTAAATGATAAATCTCACGTTTGTTGTTATCAATAATGGAGGCCATATGATTTATTGCCACAAATCCTTCTCACTCTCATTATTTATTATAAACGTTTCATAAATATTTAAGTTATTAAACATCTTATATTTTAATAATCTATGTCCAATCATATTGGTCTTTTCATCAAAATTCGCTAATTTAATAATCTAACTTTTGGAAATTAAAATCATAATTTTAATCAATTTTAAAAAACCCCTAAATTATCAAAATAATTAAGGGAATTGGGATAAAACGGAAGAATTTCATGAAAGAACAAAGAAAACTATGCGCTGGCAGAAAAGGAAGTTGCCCGAGACTACACAAGCTGCCCGGGCATGCCGAACTGCCTGAACCCTACCCGAGCCCTGCCCAAACATGATTTATTTGTTTCAAAGACATGCAATTCGGCGATTTTTCATAAAAAGCGCATCCATTTTTCATAAAGTTAAACACAAATAATAATGCCAATCTTAAAATCATATAAAGTACTTTTAACAAATTTGAAAAATTATATAAAACACTTTTATAACAATTTCAATACATCTCATAGATCTATCATAACAATTAAACAATTCAATTATCATGATGCATGACATGCTTAGGACTGAGTTCCATGAATGACATATCAATATGCATGATACATATATATCACATATATACACCACATAAATATTAATTCATGAAAAAATAATTATGACGATTTGGATCGATGCCTTAAATTATGCCCTAAATTTAAACAAAAAATTAAATAATACAAAAAAGGGGATAACGGGGAGTTGCGATTTACAACAACCCTAAACCCATATAACTGGGTGTACACTCAAATCTACAACAAAATATTATAATTTACTATGCCCTTTAAATTTCGGGTGTATATCGATTCTATCAAAAAACAATTAAAGGCATCGACTAAGAAACATCACATGCATCCATATAACAAAACATGCAAGATCAAATCCTAAACCCACTTCAAAATAAATTTAATATAATAGATGTAGTTCTTATATCAAAAACTAAATGGCTATAATATCATTTGTTGGAAATTATACGGGGGTAATAGATCTAATTTGGGTCAAATAAGATTTAGGTTTTCGAGCTAATCGAATGGAAACGAAAGCGAGGAATTTCAAAATCAAATTTTGGATATAAGAAAATATAATCGTGCATATTAAATTTATTCAAACTAAAAGAAAGAAAAGTAAATTTTCTCTTTCGACGGTTTCTTTTTCTTTGCTCGTTCTTCGTCCAATACCTGAATCTTTGAATCCCCGAAGCTCGTAGACAGCATGATCTTTCAATTCAATTCTCCCTATCAACGACAGTGTATGGACACTCAAATAATAATTCTAAGTTCCTAACTTTGATTTTCGCACTACAAGAATTTCGTTGAAAGACAATGGATTTTTTCTTTTGTCTTTTAGAATAACAAACCATTGTCGTAGTTGGTGTTGTAAAAGACCCCACTAAATGACAACAGTTTTAAATCATTGTGGATCATATAAATGACAATGGTCATGCATGTAACGGACAAAAAATGATGTATTTAATTGTGAAAGACAACAGTTGATAATTTTTTATGGATTTTACGACAATGGTTTGCGACAACAGATTAAAACCATTGTATTTTTCTAACTGATACCTATTTGACGACGGTTTTTGACCGTTGTCTTTATGTTAATTTTTATGACAACGACTTTTAAGTGTTCTTTTTGTACAAATCCATAATGAATTTTTCTATTGCCTAATTTTTAAATTTTTTCCTAAAATCCTTTTGCATAAATAGTTAAAAAATATTAAATATTCATGACTTATCTTGAAAATCGTTTCACTAAACTGCAAGTGTACAGTGTAGCTAGATGATAGCAGCGAGAAAGGCCGTATTCCTTAGGGATTGAATAAGAAACACATAAAGTACAGTAATGTCGTATTCTAATTTTATTGAAGTGGTTGAAAATCAAGAAATTGTTATCTAAACTAAATCCTAAATTAACAAATAAAATATCTAATCATTGTTAAAGACCCAAAATCCACAAGTTTTCAACAAATACGAAAGCAACCCTAGGCACATAATCTCAATATGATTCTTTAATATTAATTTCAATTAATGTTTCATCAAAACCAATTTTTGTGTATTTATGGGTTCAATTCCTAAATTAGTTAATTTCTTCTCCCGAAGCAAATAAATAGTTGATTAATACCAAATGCTAGCATCCGTACTCAACAATTAATATCAATTCCCAAAAGATCTTTGAATTGAAGTACTCCCCACAAACAGTTATAAGCCTCCCGACTCTATACCCATTTATGTTATGAACTAGTTCTTCCTAAGTTAGGACTCATCTCTCGAATCATGAAATAACAAATAAGACATGCAAATTATTAATCAGATAATCTACAAAAAAATAAGCACTCGGATTCATAAATAGAACATAAAAACCAATAAAGAAAAACAATAAAATTAGAATTAACATAAATCCACGGTTTTGATTATGCCTTATGATCAGAAATATTTGGCCCAACATATTTGATATCAAATTCATAGACAAATTTGAAATCAAATAGTTTGGCATCGAATTATGTACAAACAAGATATATAAACTAATAGGATAGAACCATTCTTGTCAGGATGGATCCTTCTTCAAAGTTTTGAACCCTTGTACTTTCGTAGTTGCGAAAGGTCTTGTTGTGTTCTTCATTGATTTGTGTTTTCCTGTTAGAAGTATGTAGATTTGTGTGTTCCCAAGTGTATATTCGTGTATGAAGATGTATATTTTCGTCCAAGGCTTGGTCTTCCTTTTATAGATGCTTCGAGAGATCACTTGTAGAGTCCCGACGCAATGAGGAACAACATCAGCCGCCAAGAAAATCACACGGTCGTGTATTTCTACATGGGAGATCGTGTGATCGGTTTTCTTCTCTATTTTAGCCACGAACAAAGTACACGACCATGTACTAATGCACGATCAGGTCTTTTAGTCCGTCTATGAAATTCTTTCCTCGAACAAGTCGCACGGGCATGTAAAATCACACAAAAACCATTCACATAAATGCAAAACCACACGATCTGACTGTATACTTTGTCTTTCGTTATTTTCTTCGCATATTTGATTGCCTCTTCGCATTCGGAATTCTTGTTTGGGCAGTCCTACTGATATCTTTCCATTTTAGCTCTATTTTCTGTAAAACTTACAAGAATACGTAGTATCATGCCCAATAAAATAAACCAACTAAAATACACTAAATATACATGCAAATGTAACGAATATGTATCAAAATAAGCCCCTAAATGCACGTATGTTTTACAAGTATCAAATTACCCCAAACTTAAACCATTACTTGTCCTTGAGCAAACTAAGAAAAATAATGCAATGTGGTAGATAGAACAAATGGAAGAACAATATAAAAACTTCATCTCAATCAAATACATACTCTAGCAAACATGCAACTCATCATCAAAAAGTTATCCATCGGAAATTCAGCATAATCAATACTCCTTCAGGTATTCAACATTGCGACTCACAAGAAGTAGTGTATCACTCAACTCTCAAAGTAATATGGGAAGTGTATACGCTCAAATCAATTCAGTGAAGTAGAACTATCATAGGCTTGCAATCGTCTAACATCTATACCACTCAAGTGTGCACAATTTAAGAATCAAAAAAGACTTTCTCTTTGGTTGTAATTTAGGCTCTTTGGTAAGTGTAGGAAAAATATGGATTGAGTGACTTGACATGGGCAAATAGAATTTAAAGCACACAGACTTTCAACTCACCAACAAAATTTCATCTCAACAAACATTCTTTCAAATTATTTTATTTTCCAACTCTTCTTCCACCCTTTTTTTTCTTCTTTTTCTTTCCATTCTTAGGCAATTCCTTCTTTCTTTTGCCTTAAGCTCACAATTTTTTTCTTAATTTTCCAGAATTTTTTTTTTCTCGATTTTTCTCATTATTTTTCATTCAAAAAATTTGCTTTCTTTTCTTAGCTTCATCATTCTTTCATCTATTCACTGATCATCCCTCTTTTTGCCAACACTCTTTCTTTTTCAAAATTACACCACATCCCCCTCAAACTATACATCTCTATAAGTTCAAGTTTTAGGGATAAAAATAAATTATTTTTAAGTTCAAAGATCAAAATGTGACTAACAATAAATGAAGTTAAGGCTCAAAGTGGCTAACTAGGGAATGATGAATTCATATATAGGTTTTTTAGGCTAAGTAGGCTAAAACAAAAATAGCCTTAAATCGTCTTCAAAAATTGCACACACAACCATGTGGTTTTGATAAAGATGCCACTGCAAGTTCTAGAGTTCTGACAACATGAATGACACACTCAACAAAAATAAAACTGCATAATATATGAGCAGTTTAAGGAACAAAAGCTCAGAAGCTTCATTTTCACATCATGCTCAAATGCCCAATTTTCTCAATCAATATCAAACATGCAAAAGACATCTTCTCAAAAATTGATCACATATGTACCAAGAACTTATTCTCATGAAATCAAGTGCTCATAGCAAAATCATACGAAAGCTTTTTGTACTATTTCGACTTTCTAAACCTAACTCACACAATAGCAATAAACGTGCTAAAGGGATAAATGTGCTAAAACAAAAAAAAAATTTAAAATTTTTTTATGCAAATTTTATATGCTTCTACATGCAACCTAAATGCAATGCAAATATGCAAAAGTACAAAAGCACGCATTATTGACAACCCCCCCCCCAACAAACTTAAATCATGATTCATCCCAAACATATGAGGAAATTATAAAAGAAAAGAGGAATGTGTGATAAGTACTTACATAGCTCACTGTGGTGGAGGAGGTGGAGGATAGTGGCCTTGCTGGATATGCATTGAACCATACAAGACATCATCTCGTATATCTGATGTTGCTGCTGGGTAACGGTATCAAAACATTGCAAGTACTCGGTGTGATATCCACCGTAGCAGACAATTGATAAGTGCCATCCATCAACAAGCTCATGTGGACCTCCAACCGTTCAATCCTATAACTCAAGTCCCCTTCTACCTACCTCCTTGCCTAGAGGATTCCGGCCTATTTGTCTCAGCCCGAGGCTCATCTTGCCCAATTTGAGCAGTAGTCGCTTGCTCTCCCCTCATCCACCAATTACTCCTATCCCGAATCGAAGTAGCCTTCGGATTTGGGAGTTTAATTTTAGTCATATCCACATGAAGTAACAAATAATCATCTCCATCATGCCTAATCATCTTCATTGCGGTTAAGATAGTTATATCAATATTTTTTCCACCATCCGCACACGCATACCCGTTAAAACTCACATTAAAATATTCATCAATAGGTGTAATTAACCCTCTAATACATATCCCCCTTTCACTTGGTTCGTTACCCGATCGAGCTGTCTAGCGATGAATGCCCCGACATTGGGCACCACCTCAGTTCCCTACGCCATACACCACAAGATAAATAACTCATCCATACGAATAACCCCTTTGCTATTTTCCCTAGCAAACAATGTTTCTGCCAATGTATGTTGCAATTTGCAAATAACGAAAGATAGGGTTCCTAATACTTGACGCCTTAGTGGTACCTGGTGTATAAATTCTTCGCCCCATTATTTCCTTCCAAAACCCGAGCATATCAAATTCCTCATGCTCCTCTACCCCATAAGTCGGAGTTTTATAAATAGCATTTAAATCATCAATCAAAAGCTGCCTTGCCTCATTCACTAGTCTAAATCTAATCTCCATCAAATTTCGTTTTCGAATTACCAATTCAAAACTACTTAAATATTCAAGCGTAAATATCACATACGTAGTCTAATTACCGTTCAACAAAACAACCTAATCAATTCGCCAAAACGAGGCAGTAAAATCATTCAACAATCCCAAATTAATAATAGTAGTTTCATGGGGATACCTTGTTATCCAACTTCGGATGTAGAGATTCTCCCACCTAGACCGGTGTGTCTCGTCCAGGAGGACGACATTGGGTTCGGGCTCCTGTGTTGGCTCCCTCCTTCTCCTTGTGTTTCTTCTAACTCCTCCTTCTCCTCCTCTTGAAGCCATTGATGTGGGTTTGAAGCGTTTTAAAAATCTGAAAATTTGAGATAAACTCCCCTAAACTTGAAGAAGAACAAGAGAAAGTTGAGAAATTGGAAGAGATTTGTTATGGGGTTCTTGAAAGACAGAAGTATTTGTCCCCTAGCTTTAAGTTTTGAAGTTGAATTTGAAGAATTTTAAAGATGGAATGGCGTATTTGTAGGGGAATTTTCGGCCCTTAGGGTTTGGAAGGGGAGAAGTGGGATAAATTTGGAGTGTTTGAGTTTAAAAGGGGAAATTACATGGTCCGATCGTATGTGTCTGCACAATCTGCTTATGCCTATTCGCCACACCCCCATACCATTGATTAACTTCTGGGCCTCTCCTCAATCTAATTCTGCCTATTCACCATCGATGGGTGCTCCTCGTTATTTCTATTGTTCACATCATCCCTATCGTTCCCATCTGCCATCGCTTTAGATCTTTTCCTTAACTGTTTTGTTGTCTTTTCGATCTCTATGTAATTGGATATCAGTTCGACAGATCTGCAACGTATAATCATGCACTACCTGCACTCAACAGAAACAATGTTAGAATTAAAAAAAGGAAAAAAAAATAAAGAATAAAAGAATAAATAAATATTGCTTTAATTAGGATTGAACTACTTATTATTATATTTATGTAGAATCTTTAACGGCGCCAAAAACTTGATCGTGAAAATCTTTTCACTAAACTGCAAGTGTACAGTGTAGCTAGCAAATAGCAGCGAGCAAGGTCGTATTTCTCAGGGATTGAATATGAAACACATAAAGTACAATAATGCCGTATTCCAATTTTATTGAAGCGGTCGAAAATCAATAAATTGTTATCTGAACTAAATCTTAAATTAACAAATAAAATTTCTAATTATTGTTGAAGACCTGAACTCCACAAGTTTTCAACAAATACGAAAGCAACCCTAGGCACATAATCTCAACATGCTTCTTCTATATTAATTCCAATTAATATTTCATCAAAACCAACTTTTATGCATTTAAGGGTTCAATTCCTAAATTAGTTCATTCTCCCTCCCGGAGCAAATAAATAGTGGATGAATACCAATTGCTAGTAGCCCTACTCAACAATCAATAGCAACTCCCAAAAGATCTTTGAATTGAAGTACTCCGCACAAATAGTTATAAGCCTCCCAATTCTATACACGTTTATGTTATGAACTTGTGTTTCGTAAGTTAGAACTCATCTCTCGAATTATGAACTAACAAATATGGCATGCCAATTATTGATCAGATAATCTACAAGAAATAAGCACTCGGATTCACAAATAGAACTCAAAACCAATTAAGAAAAAAATAAAATTAGAATTAACTGAATCAATAGTTTCATTATGGTATAGGATCAGAAATATTTAGCCCAATATTTTGACAACAAATTCATAGACAAACTTGAGATTAAATAGTTTGGCATCGAATTAAGTACAAACAAGATATCTAAACTAAAAGGATAGAACCTTTCTTGTCATGATGGATATTTCTTTAAAGTGTTGAACCCTTGTGCTTTCGCAGATGCGAAAGGTCTTGTGGTTTTCTTCATTGATTTGTGTTTTTCTCTCAGAAATATGTAGATTTGTGTGTTCCCAAGTGTATTTTCGTGTATGAAGATGTATATTTTTATCTAGGGCTTCGTCTTCCTTTTATAGATGCTTCGAGAGATCACTTGTAGAGTCCCGACGGAATTAGAAAACAAAATCAGCCACCAAGCAAATCACACAGACGTGTATTTCTATACGGGCAGACTGTGTGATCGATTTTCTTCTCTGTTTTAGCCACAAACAAAGTAAACGACCGTGTACTAATACACGGTCTGGTCGTGTAATCCGTCTCTGAAATTCTTCCCTCAAACAAGTCACACAGGCGTGTAAAATCACACGGAAACTATTCAAATGGTCGTGTGAAATCACACGGTCTGACTGTGTACTTTGACTTTCTTTGTTTTCTTCGCGTATTTGATCGTCTCTTCACATACGACATTCTTGTCCAGGCCGTCCTACTGACATCTTTCTATTTTAGCTTTGTTTTCTGTAAAAATTACAAGAATACTTAGTATCACGCCCAACAAAGGAAACCAACTAAAATATACTAAATATACATGCAAATGTATCGAATATGTATCAAAATAACCCCCTAAACGCATGTATATTTTACACGTATCAATAACACCCAATCACTTAATAACACAGTAAATCAAATCTAAATCCAATTTCATTGGGAAATGTCAAATAATCCCAAATACCACTTAATCCAAATACGAATCATTACACAACAATAACAATTCCAGTTGATCAAGAAAAGTAAACAAAGATCCACATCAAGTCCACTACTACAAATTAGACAAAAAATAATATACTAAAACTAAGTAAAAAGATATCCAATGAAGACGATCACCAAAACCTTGAAAATAAATCGGTCCTCTTTGTAGCTTCACCGCATATTCTGCACAATTAATGTATCAATGAAATAAAGAAAGAGATGGAAACACAATGTATATGAGACTTCATATGCACATGAGAATGTGAAGATACATAACAGAGTACCAAATTCATCCCATTGAACATGGTTTGCCACACAATTCTACTTATAATTTTCACATGTGTGAAAAAATTCTCTCTCTAGTAGAGTGGTGAATAGTTCCATTGGTTTTGGAGGCATTTCCTTTTTTTGGGTGTTTTTTCAAAAAAAATTCAAAAATATTTTCAAATTTTCAAAAAATATTTCCCTTTTTTCTCAGCTCAGTAATTTTCTTCTATCTTTAATGGAGTTTTACACGTGACATTGTTAGATTGTTCCACCTTATTAATGCTTTTTTTAGTTGTTAGGGCCATTAATGATGTCTTTTATCACTTTCTAAGTCTTACAAGCATTTTCATACAGATATCTCTCACCTTTCTTTTTCAAACTTTCTTCTCCACTTTACTGTTACATTAACCCCCGTTTTGTGCTCCTTGACTCTGCTTTCTCCAAGTCTGTTAAAAGTGTGATTCGATTCGTCCGATTGATTTTTGGGTTTGCTGTTATGGAGAAAAACGTGCTCGACAGATTGCAGAATTTCGTTCTCTCCTCAGAAGAAACAGTGGGTATTGAGCTTGAGGAAACCGATATTGTTAAAGTGTGGATGAATGTTCCAAAAGCTTGCTGGGAAGAATCTTTGGGTCCAAAAAGGTAAATTTCATTGGTCTCCGAAACATGTTTGTTGCTATTTGGCAAACTAAAGAAAGTTTTTGTGTTCGTGAGATAGGAACGAATGCTTATCAGTTTGTTTTTAGGAACTTGGAAGATCATGATAAAGTTAGGTCTGGAAAACCATGGTCGTTTGATAACCAATATTTAATTCTAAAAGATTGGGAAGTTGATAGTGTTGAAAAAGTTGAGGAATTTCATTCAGTGGAAATGTGGATTCCAATTTGGAATTTACTCTTCTTCGGATAGCTATGGATTTAAGATTGGAGACCTTTTTAATAAAGTTCTTGATGTCATTATTCCTGAAAAAGGAAGTACTAAAGGGAGATTCGTTAAAATTTTAGTGGAAATAAATCTTAACAAAGCTCTGATTAGAGGTACGCACATTAACTTTGGGGCTTCCAAGGTTTGGGTGGACTTTAAATATGAGAATTTGTTAGGATTTTGTTTTTATTGTGGTTTGGTTGGACATGGTGATAAGGGTTGTGATGATGAAAGATTGATTTTCAAAAAATGGAAATTAAAGCTGGGCAATACGGGGATTGGTTGAGAGCTTCTGATTGGTGGAATAACTCTAAAAACAGCAAACAGATACAAAGCCCTGAGTATTCCAAGAATTCTATCAGTTCTAGTGATGGAAAAAAACATCATATGGAGGAGGGGGAAGAAACTTTTTCTGAGAAAAGAGTTGAAAATTTTTTGGGCGGCAGTTCTAAGCTAAATCTGAGTGGGCAAACCTTGATGAGGCCTGAATCTGAGGAGGGGTTCTTGCCATAAGGATGAGAGAGACAAGGCCATAGGAAAAGAGAACATTCTTCCAAATCCGCAATTGGATCAGAATCATACCCTCAATAGTCATCAGGTCACTCTTGATTCCAGCCAGCCTATGATTTTTGAGTTCACAGGAGATGCTTTTGGAAACCTTGGAAATGAAGAGGAGCTTGAAATGGTCAATGTCCCTATTAACACCAATACCCCTGTCACTAAAAGGAATGTGGTGAAAAAGAAAGGTTGTAAAGAATGCTTTATGCCATGCTAAAGGAAAGGAAGTTCAAAGAGACATTGTTATTAAGGAGGAGAGAGTTAAAAATCGAAACAACAAAAGAAACCTTTTCCTGGAGAATGTCTCCTCTGAAGAGTTTGGAAATGTCCAGAAAAGGAGTAAAAAAGATGATGCTAGTGGCAGTGAGATAATAACTTCTGAAAAGGGAGCGGGATCCAACCCAGAATGGTCCCTTGGTGATAAATGAAGACATGCCTGTGGAATTGTAGAGGGTTGGGAGGACCCTTTACAATATCCCAGTTGAAGGAAGCTTTAAAGCTCCATCTCCCAGACATGTTCTTTATATCTGAAACAAAAAAAAAGAGTTTTGTGGCAATTGTGTGTAACAAGATAAAGCAAGAGGATAGATGGTTCTATGTTGGTCCTTTAGGTAAGAGTGGTGGTCTCCTATTTGGTTGGTCCTGCAATATTACAGTTATAAATATTTGTAGTAGTAAATTTTGTATTGAAGTCTGTTACACCTGGAAAGATAGCAATGAGGTGTCCTGGGCTGTATTTGTCTATGCAAGTACTGATGATGTGGAGAGGAAAATGCGGTTGGATTACCTTGAAAATGAGAAGCAGAAATGGGGCTCTAATTGGTTTGTTGGAGGGGATTTCAATGATATATCCTCTAATCTTGATAAAAAGGGTGGTAGGATTAGAGCTAACTCTAGCTTTAATCAGTTCAATTCCTTCATCAGGAACATGGGCATGTGCAGTATATAGAGGTGTACAAATGAGCCCGGCCCGTTGGGCTAGCCCGGCCTACCCGATTATAAGGCTGGGTTGGGCTTGAATTTTACAAGCCCGAAAAAAAATGGGCCTAAAAAGCCTGGCCCGAGAGGCCCGGCGAGCCAATCGGGCTCGGGCCCAAAAAGCCCAGAATTTTCAGGCTGAAAAAGCCCGTCAAATTTATTATTTTATTTTTTAAAAAAAAAGTCAATATTATAAGGATTAAGATTAATTGTACCATGAAAAAAACTCAAAAGCAAAACTAAAAGTCTAAAACCCGACTATTGTCCTAGTACCGCCGAAAATTGCTTGCGAAAAATTGTCGAGTGCCACTTTCGATTGTTGTGGTTGGAGGGCTACTTTCCAAGGTAAATAGGATAAAAAATCAGTGTGAGAATATTGCAAGGGATGTGAGAGAAAATAATGAACACTTCACATCTAAGATATTATCTTTGAGTTATAACAATTTACCTCATCACCTTAAAGCATGTTTCTTGTACTTAGGTTGTTTCCTAGAATACTACGAAATCCCCGTCGCTTCACGAGTCATTTCATTCGTTCTTCTTGCATTCTCCCTCTGTCGCTTCCTAAACTTCAAAATCTTCAGACATTAATAGTCAGCTCATCAGTGACATTCAACACTAGTGATCCAATGTTAGCTGCAAACTTACCAAATTTGGAAAATGCCACAATAGAGGTGGACTTAAACATAGTTTTTTTTTTTAATAATCTAAAAATAGGGCCAATTTGGCCCGATAGCCCGGAGGCCCGTGGTGGGCTGGGCTGGGTTGGAAAATAAGCAGCCCGGTCAGATTTAGGCCCGGCCCGGTTCGATTTCAGTCGGTCGGGCCGGCCCGGTCATTTTGACACCTCTAGCAGTATACCCTTCAAAGGGCATCAGTTTACTTGGGTTAATAACAGAGTGGGTGAGGAATTTGTGGAGGAAAGGCTAGATAGAGTGTTTGCGGCTCCTTATTGGATGGTTTCTTTCCCTAATGTTGTTGTACATCATATGCCAACGCATTCTTCTGACCACATGATGCTCATGCTGGATGATTTGAACCTGCAGAGTTCTATTAAGCAAAGATTCTTCTTTGATGCAAAATGGATTAGTAAGGAGGGTGTTCAGTGTACTGTGGATACAGCTTGGAACAAACAGATTATAGGGACCCCTCTTTTTCAGATCTAAAAAAAGATTCAGAATTGTAGGATTGCTTTGCTCAAATGGAAATCTAGCAACACAACCAATGCCAATATCCTAATTCAGCAAAGCAAGAAGAAGCTTGATGAGATGGTGCCCTCTGGTGGTAGCAGGAACTGGACTGAATGGAATAAGCAAAAAACAATTCTCAAAAGTGCTTATTTGGAAGAAGAAACTTTTTGGAGGCAAAAGTCTAGGGTTCAGTGGCTTCAAAACGGGAACAAAAACACCAAGTTCTTTCATGCTAGCACTTTACAAAGAAGGAGAAGGAATTGTATTGAGAGCCTCTTGAAGAATAATGGGGTGGTGTGTAGCAGCAGAGAAGATATTAGCAAGGAAATTTCTGAGCATTATACTAGCTTATTCAGGTCTTCAAATCCTGGATCCCCTGTTGAGGTTCTTGATGGCATCCCAAAAATCATCATCAAGAATTGAATCACACTTTAACAAGATCAGTGGATAAAAAAGAAATCAAAAGAGCTCTCGTGGATCAGCACCCTAATAAAGCCCCTGGTTTGGATGGTATGTCTGCTCTTTTTTCAAAGACTTTTGGCCTACTATCAAGTCTCGATTTTGCGTGTCTTTGTGCAAATTTTTTTCATAAACTCTAAACCGCCTAAGGTCACAAGCCACACATCGATCACTCTCATACCCAAAATAAAACACCCAACATCCATTTCTCACTGCTGGACTATTAGCTTGTGTTGATGACTTACAAAGTGATCTCAAAAATCATTGCTAATAGAATTAAGTCTGTTCTTCACCTTTACATCAGTAAAAACCAGTCTGCTTTTATCCCGGGGAGACACGTCATTGATAATGTTGTTATTACTAATGAATGTATACATCATTTGAATAGTCTTAGAAATGGCAAAAACACTTTCATGGCCCTTAAACTTGACATGGCAAAAGCTTTTGATAGGGTGGAATGGTCCTTCATTGTTACTATTCTTCAAAAAATGGGATTCTCCAGTACCTATTTCCTGGATTCAATCCTGCATTGAGTCTCATGTTTTTTCTTTTAATTTGAATGGTCATCCAACTGGATTTGTTTCTCCTTCTAGGGAAATTAGACAAGGTGATTGATTGGCATGTATTTTGCATGTATTTTGGGTTTAATTTTGGCTAGAATGTGTTGATATGCATGCATTACATGAGTAAGTAGGGCTTTATTCCTGTTTTGTAGAAAACGATTACGCTTTGCTTGTTTTGTAGGAATTTATGGATAATTGTATCATTTTGGCAACAATTCGGAGCATTGCAATAAAGAACCGCCAATATTTGACGTGATGGATGAAGTTTGGAGTCAAATCGAGAAGAAGTCAGATGAACCGGGCGAAAAAAGGAAGAAAATGGCCAAGTGCTTGTTGCTACATGTGAGCACGGGCAGGGCGTGCTCCCTAGCACAGCCCGTGCTCAACCTAAAACTGAAGGCTCAAGGTTCGACTTATAGCACGGGCTGGTCGTGCCATACAGCACGGCCCGTGCTCCATTCAGGGGTTTGGACAAATCCTGCGGCACCCAGCACGGGCTGGGCATGCCCTAGCGCACGGCCCGTGCGCCTCTGTGGGAAAAACAGAGTTTGACTCGTTATGAACTAGGTTTCAACCCAAACGAAGTACAAATAGAGACGGGGTGGCCAAAAACAGGGACACGCTGATTTTTGCCCTAGAAAGCATAGAGCAATCTTCCACCGGAGATTCGGAGAGATCAATCAAGACCGGAACCACACCTTCGAGGATTGAAGATAGATCGAGAGATCGTCATCATCCCCGAGTTTACTCACTCCATAGTATTTTTATCATTCAATTAGTAGACATGAACATGGATAATTTGTCTATGTATTATTTCTTTTCTATGTCTGGCTAAACACTTTGAGATTCCCGGGTTTGGTAGTAGGTTAATGGATAATTTTATTTGATGATTAATGATAATTGAATTTAACGTTTTCCAACCCTATTCAAGTACTTTGCTTTAATTCTTGGTTTATCAAAAAGCTATTGGTTTAACTTGTTTTGATATATTGATTCATAATTCGAACATATGAATTTCAATATTAGATCTATGAGTACTTGACATGAATAGCTTGCATGATTGAGAAGTCTGTGAATATTCGTGAGGCCTTATAATCTTTTGATCTTTTGGGAGTTGGATATCTCATGTTGAGTAGAGATGCTAGCATAGATATTCCAATCAACGCTTTTACATGCATCTCGAGAGAGAGGGTAAATTACTTTTGTGATTGGTCTATAGGGAAGAATACGTTTAACATTAGTTTGATTAATCTGATAATAAAACGGAATATTAACTGAAACCATAACCCAGGAATCCATTCATTCATACTTGATCTTTTAATCCACTCATTGCTTTGTTTCTTTTAGGATAATTTCTGCTTTAGTGTTAATAAAACCAATCCATTTCAAATTCGATAGTCTAGATAAAAATAAGGCTATTACGATCCAGGAATTAGTACATTAATTTATTAGTCCCCTGTTCTATAAATCAGATCTGTACACTTGCAAACTTGCAGTGAAGCTACAAAATAAGGCGAACAAGTTTTTGGCGCCGTTGCCGGGGACTAATTAAATTTTTAGTACTAGTATTTGGATAAATAGAATTATTTTTAATTTAGACATTTTTTCTTTCTTTTTATTTTGTTGTTTAATTTTACTTCTACTGTGTTTGACTTGTTTTCTTTAGTTGGTTCAGGTAGTGCATGAACACTCGCTCGAAGCAAGGAGAATTAGCACCATTCATACCGGAGGTTGAGGCTTTTGCTAGGAGAATTAGTGCGGCTACTAAATGGGCAGAAAGACAGCAAGAACAAGCTATGGCAGACGTAGAAGATAACAACAGAGGTAATAACAGAGTCGATAACGGAGGTAACAACTGAGCCAATAGGGTCAATGTCGAGTTACCAATACCAGAGGTTCTGGCAGCCCAGCAGCAGGCAATTCGTGACTACTTTCGCCCACAGACCAATCGCAACTATGGGGGAATTGCCAATGTCCCAATCAATGCAAATAACTTTGAGCTGAAGCATACACTGATCTCGATGGTGTAGCAGAATCAGTTTGGGGGTTTCCCGTCTGAGGATCCCAACTCTCATCTTGCGAACTTCATACAGATTTGCAATACTACCAAGATGAATGGGGTGACTGATGATGATATACGTCTTCGCCTATTCCCTTTCTCTTTAAGGGATAAGGCTAGGAACTGGCTAGGCACCCTAACTCAGGGAAGTGTGAACAATTGGGATGAGCTGAGTCAGAGGTTTTTGTTTAAATACTTTCCACCAAGCAAGACACTCGACTCAAAAGTGAGATCACTTAGTTCAGGCGAAGTTTGACTCGAGCCTTTGTATGAGGCACGGGAGAGATTCCGGGATTTGTTGAGAGGTGCCCGCAGCAGATTTCCGAAGATCAACGGCTCGCTTCTTTTACAATGGGTTGATGGGGCGAGACTAGATCGTTTGTGGATCTTTGCGCACAGGGGTGCTCTACTTGCAAGGTTTCCGGAGGATGCATTCAACTTGCTGGAGGAGATGGCCATGAATAGCTATCAGTGGCCCTCCGAAAGGACTAATGTGAAAACGGTAGCCGAAGTTTCTGATTCGGACCCAATTAAAGAGTTGACAGCCCAGATGGCCATATTGACAAACCAATTGAGTGCTTTGACAAAGGCAAACGAGGGAAACGCGGGTGCAAGTAATGGGGGAGTTCCTCTAGATCTGATAGAGGAAGCAAATTATGTTAATAACCGGAATTTCAATAATTTCCAGAACAATCAAACTCCTACCCATTACCATCTGGGTTTGAGAAACCACGAAAACTTCTCCTACGCAAACACGAAGAATGTGATGCAACCACCATCGGGGTTTAATGTGACAAATGGTGTCATTAATGCGGAGCCAAAGCCATCTTTAGTGGACATTCTCGCCTCATTCATGAGTGAGACGAGGAACAGATTTACCAAGGATGAGGCGAAGATGGATAAAATCGAAAACCATGTCACAGAATTGGCCAACAATATGGGGTCCCAAATGAAAAATCTTGAAACCCAAATTGTCCAATTAGCTAAGATTATTGGTGGGCAGCATCAGAAAGGTCAATTTCCGAGCAGCACTGAGATTAACCCGAATGAACAGTGTAATGCCATTCGTCTGAGGAGTGGTACGGAATACGAAGGGCTAAAAATACCAGAAATTACTGAACAATCGCAGGGGGGCACAGCCCGTGCGCCACCGCACGGGCAGTGTTCAAGAAGCCGGGAGACGCGGAAATAGAAGCAAAGGGCGATGTTGAGGCCGATGAAGGAGTTGAGGACCATGTTACTGAACAAAAAGGGGCTGAGAAGCTTAAATCTTTCTCTAACTCTGATATTTCAAATTTTTCTATACCACTTCCTTTCCCTCAACGTTTTAAAAAGAAAAAGTTAGATTCCCAATTTGCTAAATTCTTAGACATCTTTAAGAAACTGCATATTAACATACCGTTTGCAGACGCATTGGAGCAGATGCCCAATTATGCGAAGGTTTTGAAGGAAGTGATGTCCAAGAAGAAAACGTTGGCAGAATTCGAGACAGTCAACTTTACCGAGGGGTGCAGCACGATCATTCAAAGGAAACTACCACAGAAGCTCAAAGATCCGGGGAGTTTCACTATCCCTTGTGCTATTGGTGGTGTTGTATTTAATAAAGCACTTTGTGATCTAGGAGCAAGTATTAATTTAATGCCCTTATCCATTTTCAGGAAACTTGGATTAGGAGAGGTGAAGCCGTCTACGGTCACCTTACAGCTAGCGGATAGATCACTCACATATCCTAAGGGAATCGTGGAGGATGTGCTCGTGAAGGTAGACAAGTTTATATTCCCTGTGGACTTTTTAGTGCTTGACATGGAGGAAGATAGAGACGTCCCTCTGATACTCGGGCATCCATTCCTAGCCACTGCACGTGCATTGATAGATGTACAAAAAGGAGAGCTCACATTACAAGTTAATGATGAGCAAGTGTTGTTCTCCATCTATAAGGTTGGGAACCATCATGATAACAGGGAGAGTTGTAAATCATTATCTATCGTCAATTTAAGTGCTAATACTTTTAATCCGAGTCATTGTGTGCGTGTTATAGATCATGTGCAGGACGTACTAAATTGTGAGAAAGCAAAGCACACGATAAGGACCAGCAGCTCGGAAGCACACGTGTACTGTCGCTCGAACGATGCAAACGAGAAGAACATGGCATTTAACCGACGGGTGACTTCTACGCTAAAGGCATTCAAAGGAGGTTCGAATCTATGCGAGTTGAATTGGCAAGGAGAAGAACATGAAGAAATGACTCGCATCACTTTGCTGGAATCGTGATCGAGAAAAACAAGCGTCAAGCTATAGACGTTAAATTTAGCGCTTGTTGGGAGGCAACCCAATGGTTTGCTATTTTATTTCTTCCCATGTTTTCTTGGTTTGTCTTTCCTTTTTTTTCTAAGTTAGGATTTAATTGCTTTTATAGGTTAGGATTTTCTTGTTTTCTTTTAAAAAAAAAGTGAAAATTCGAGCTGAAGTTCGGTGCCCAGCACGGGCAGGGCGTGCGCCATGCGCACGGCCCGTGCGGGAACCAACCCAAAGAATGCAATTCACGGCACCCCGCACGAACAGCCCGTGCGCCAGGTGCACGGCCCGTGCGGTGCCCAGACTTTTTGACTTGAAGTGTTCGACCCCTAGCACGGGCCACCCGTGCTCCCGTCCGCTGGGTCAAAAATAAGAACGCGCAGGGGGCAATTTTTTCACACAAATCTCCCCCTCTCTCGCGAAGACTTACACAAAACCGAAACCCTCTCCAAATTTTCGAAAACTCTCATTGGATTTCACTTACATATTCACTTCCCACACTACCCACTCACAAATTACACTCTTATACAAGCTTTGAAGCAAGGATTTGGGGTAGAAGGGCACCTAGGATTCAACTTCCAAATTTTTTTGAATTCTCGGGATTTAAGGTATGAATTGCACTTTTTATTTCGAATTTCTTGAGGATTATGAATTAGAGATGTTATATGGTGCATGTTTGATACTTTTGCCATGAATTTGATTTAATTTTTCTATTGGACATTTTATCGAACACCTTGTGGGTTGTTGAATTAGGATGTTTTTGGTTGATTGCTTGATGAATTATACATGAGCTCGATTGTTTAGGGTGTTAGTGACTAAGATTCTCTGCAATTATATTGTTTGTTGGGTTTGGAAGCTTAGTTGTGGATTAAATTGTAGAGATGAGAAACTACGCCTTATATGGATTGTTGTATGTAATTCATCGTTTTCTTTTACTTGGCACGTACGGATTCTCACATTTGTTTTTCCAGGTACTCATTCGAACAAATGGCTGAACCACAGAACCAAAGAGGTCGGGGTGGACGTCAGAGGAGAGCCGCTCGGGAGGTTGATCCAAATAGCCCCTTGGCATATGGACTCACCATAACGAGAGGATGATTCTTCGGAGCGATGGGCGGGCCGATCACTGCACTTTCACGCCCACACGCTATGCCGACGATGATTGTACCCGAGCTCTCGGGATACATGAGGAGGTTTAGCACATGTTTGAACGAGTGGGATGGACCGCCTTCATGCAAGGGTGGTGGCCAACATTTAAGACACTCGCCCTCGAGTTCTTGAGCACCGTGCAGGTTACGAAGACGCGAGTCAGAAGTGAACCTCAAAAAATCCGGTTTAGATTGGGCAACGAATGGAAGCACGTCACCATCGCCGAACTTAATCAAATTTTTGGGGTACCATTAGACGCCCCATACCGGACCGCTGCAAATTATAGCTCGCATGAATTCTGGCGATTGTTGACTGAAACCCCAGAAACTGGCCTGATGCAATATGCGGCACGCACATCCAAGGCCTCGTCACTTTGCAACCCCGTATTCTGCTACATCCAAAAAGTGATGGCCCATTCAGTGTACGCTCGGCACAACAACGGGGGTATGCAAGCTCGTGAGCTATACATCTTTTTGTGTATGCTCACCGGCACCCCTTATAATATGGTGGCGTACTTTGTGAAACACGTCGTTTATATTTCTCAATAGGACGCGGGGATAATATTAATTGGGGGAATAATAACCCCCATTGCTCAACATTTTGGGGTTGATATGCGCCGAATGGAGCCGATTGAGGGCAGTCAAAGCATCAACATGACCGCCCTCCGTACCATGAAGATCATAACTGAAGAGGAGAACATCCTCTGTTTACAACAAAAAGTCGGGTCTGCTTTCCCCCTCCCTAACCCGCAGCTCATTATTGTGGTGGACAATCAAATTAACTGGCTCCTGAACTCTGAGGCACATATCAGGGTTATGGACGGCCTGATAGCACGAAAAAAGAGGAGGGTAGCAGGGTTACCCGATGAAGAGGATTTGGTGATGGAGGCAAGGGAGTACGATCGGCAAGAGAGGGGCTTCGAGCAGGGTTTCCCACAGGGGTAGCCCGACATTACAGAGAGCTCCCATCAAGGTGAGGAGCGTGGGGGACAGTATGATCATGATAGACTCTATGCTCTTGAGGAGAGCATGCGACAACATAGGGACGACTTCTGGCATCACCAGGATGAGTTCCATGCTTTCCGAGTAGAGTAGGAACAAAGGTACCTAGCCCAAGAGCAAATGTACCAGGCACAGGAGCAGCGGGAGTTGGAGATATTGCAGACGTTACATCAGATTCAAATGTGGCATATCTCCCAGGGCCACTTTCCGCCGCCACCCCCATAGTGATCCAGGTCCTTTCCACACTTTTCTTTGAAATTCTACCTTCTCTTCTATGCGCTATAATTTCATTCAAGTTTGAGGGGAGAGGTAGTAATATTTTATTGAAGGGTGTGGCGTTTTTTGCATTCATGTAGTTGCATTTAGAGCATGTAGTATGCATTGCATTAGATGTTTTTGATTTTTTAGCACGTTTATCGCTTTAGCACGTTTATTGCTTCTTAGTTGTTTAGGGAGTGAGTTGACCGCTATTGTGTGTTTGTTGATCTTGGGAGCATGTGTTGAACAGTTTATGTTGTTTTGAATTGGGTGTCGAGCGTGAGTTGACCGGGTTGAGAATAATTAATATGGAGCATGTGATTTTTGAGATCATAGATAATATACTTTGAATTATGCACTTACAAGCCTGTGAGCTTTCTGAGCCTTTACTGCTTTCATATGCAGTCTTGTTTGTTGATTGAGTGTGTCATTCGTATTGATTTGAATTCTAGAACTTGCTCTGGTATCTCCGTCAAAGTCACATGTTGTATGCATTCAAGAAAATGATTTTAGGCCATTTTTGTTAAGCCTTTCAAGCTTTTTTGCCTACCTTATGATATTTGATTTCCCTAGTTAGCCAATTTGAGCTTATTGCCTGATTTTTGGATAGCCACATTGCAAGCCTTAAAACTTAATTTGATATATTTGTTGCCCTAAGCTTGAGCGTATAGCATTGAGTAAAGGGATAGAATGAAGGATTGAATGAAAGGGTATCGAGAGGTTAGAAAATGGTGTATATGTTGAGTGATTGGGAATAAAAGAAAAAAAAAGAGAAGAAGGAAGAATACTCACAAAAGAATCGGGAAAAAAAACGACTGCAGATGTGAGTCGGCCATAAATGAAAAGAAGGCTAGAAATTGTGATGTAAGACGAAGGAGAATGATTTGTATGAAAAAGAAGGGAGAAATAGAGAGGTGATAGAATATAAGGTGATTGGGAGTGCATAGTTGATTCGTATTAGAATAACTGTTTGAGAAAACGATGTGCTTACCAATCTATACGCTTGAGTTGAGTCACTTTATCCATATTTCCCTACCTTAACCAAAGAGCCTTCATTACAACCATAAAAAAGTCCTTTCTGATTTGTGAATTGCATACAAACGAGTGGCGGAGATGTGAGACGATTTGCATGCATATGGTAATTCTTCAACATTGATATGACTTGAGCGAATACACGTCCCTTATTATTCTAGTGAGTAGAGTATACACTTTATCCATGAGAGGCGTGATTTGAAGTATTTTACCATGATTTTGATAGACTTGTGCTCCGTGTTAGATATTTAAAACTTGGTTGGTTTGTGCTTGATGTCTATGGATAAATGGCATGAATTGTGATGCGGTGTTCTTGAGTTGCTCTTCTTTACCCCATTTGTATTGTCTTGTTTACAAAGTGTTGACCGGGACTGTCAACAGTTTAAGTTTGGGGGTTTGATTGGCATGTATTTTGCATGTATTTTGGGCTTAATTTTGGCTAGAATGTGTTGATATGCATGCATTACATGAGTAAGTAGGGCTTTATTCCTGTTTTGTGGAAAAGGATTACGCTTTGCTCGTTTTGTAGAAATTTATGGATAATTGTAGCATTTTGGCAACAATTCGGAGCATTGAAATAAAGAACCGCCAAAATTTGACGTGATGGATGAAGTTTGGAGTCGAATCGAGAAGAAGTCGGATGAACAAGGCGAAAAAAAGGAAGAAAATGGCCAAGTGCTTGTTTGCTGGTGAGCACGGGCGGGGTGTGCTCCTAACACGGCCCGTGCTCAACCTAAAAATCAAGGCTCAAGGTTCGACTTATAGACGGGTTGGTCTCTGCCATACAAAGACGGCCCGTGCTCCATTCGAGGGTTTGGACAAATCTCGCGGCACCCGGACGGGTGGCGTGCCCTAGCGCACGGCCCGTGCGCCTCTGCGAGAAAAACAGAGTTTGACTCGTTGTGAACTAGGTTTCGACCCAAACGAAGTACAAATAGAGATGGGGCGGCCACAAACAGGGACACGCTGATTTTTGCCCTAGAAAGCAGAGAAAAGGGCAATCTTCCACCGGAGATTCGGGGAGATCGATCAAGACCGGAACCACGCCTTCGAGGATTGAAGATAGATCGAGAGATCTCATCATCCCCGAGTTTACTCACTCCATAGTATTTTTATCATTCAATTAGTAGACATGAACATGGATAATTTGTCTATGGATTATTTTTTTTCTATGTCTGGCTAAACACTTTGAGATTCCCGGGTTTGGTAGTAGGTTAATGGATAATTTTATTTGATGATTAATGATAATTGAAGTTAATGTTTTCCAACCTATTCAAGTACTTTGCTTTAATTCTTGTTTTATCAAAAAGCTATTGGTTTAACTTGTTTTGATATATTGATTCATAATTCGAACAGATGAGTTTCAATATTAGATCTATGAATACTTGACATGAATAGCTTGCATGAATGAGAAGTCTGTGAATATTGGTGAGGCCTTATAATCTTTTGATATTTTGGGAGTTGGATATCTCATGTTGAGTAGAGATGCTAGCATAGATATTCCAATCAACGCTTTTACATGCATCTCAAGAGAGAGGGTAAATTACTTTTGTGATTGGTCTATAGGGAAGAATATGTTTAACTTTAGTTTGATTAATCTGATAATAAAAGGGGATATTAACTGAAACCATAACCCAGGAATCCATTCATTCATACTTGATCTTTTAATCCACTCTTTGCTTTGTTTCTTTTAGGATAATTTCTACTTTAGTGTTAATAAAACCAATCCATCTCAAATTCGATAGTCTAGATAAAAATAAGGCTATTACAATCCAGTAATTAGTACATTAATTTATTAGTCCCTGTGGATTCGACCTTGCTAACCCTAATCTATAAACTGCACCGTACACTTGCGGTGAAGCTAAAAAATAAGGCGAACAGTGGTCCAATCTTTCCCTACTTGTTCATTCTCATCTCAGAGGCTCTTTCTAATCTCTTTAAACAAGCAAGATATAAATTTAACTTTCAAGGGATTAAGATTAGTCCTCATTCTCCTGTGATCACTCACCTCTTTTTTGCTGATGACTCCATTTTTTTTTGTAAAACTGATGAGAAACATGCTTGTCTTGTTCAGAGTATCCTAAAAAAATATTGTGATGCTTCAAGGCAACTGGTCAACTTTGATAAATCCTCTATTCTTTTTAGTAAAAACACTCATGCCCCTTTAAAGGAAAAAATTTGCCTCCTTCTCCAAGGTATCTCTGAGCACCACTCTGCTAAATACCTGGGGCTGCCCCTTGGTATTGGTAGATCAAAAAAAGACACTTTTAAATTTCTTATTGAAACTGTTCAGAGTAGAATGCTTAATTGGAAGAATAAGTTTCTTAGTTCTGCTGGAAAGGAAGTTTTGCTTAAGTCTGTTATCAGTGCCTTGCCAACTTATGTCATGTCTTGCTTTAAAATTCCTGTTGTTTTGTGCAAAGAGAATTGTTGAATGGCTTCTAGGTTCTGGTGGGGTTGTCAATCTGCGGAGCAAAACAAAATTCATTGGGTGAGTTGGAAGAAAATGTCTTGTTCTAAGGATGATGGGGGGTTGGGCTTCAAAGATATTCAATTATTTAATGAGGCTTTATTAACTAAACAGCTGTGGAGAATTGTTACTCAGCCAAATCTCCTAGTTAGTAAGGTTCTTAAAGGGAAATATTTTCATAACAAGAAGCTTTTTGACTCTGTTCCTCATTCATCTGACTCTTGGTTATGGAAAGGTTGGTTTTCTGCTGTGGATTCTTTGAAAATGAGAATTAGGTATCAAGTGAAAGATGGAAAATCTATCCAAATTTGGAATTCTCCTTGGCTCCCTAAAACTCCTTCTTTTATTCCTTGTGATAGCATGCTTAAAAGTGATGAACTCTTTTTGGGTCGAGACTTGATGGTTAAGGAAGGCAAATCTGGAACAAAAACTCATATCGAGAACTTCGTATTGATGATGCTCATTGTATTCTTAGTATTCCTATCAGTCAAAGTGGGGTAGAGATAAACTTATTTGGCACTTTGATCCTAAAGGCAATTTTTCACAAATCGGTTTATAATGCAGATCGAGGAAAAGAACTCTCATGGAGGATGTGGCTGAAACTAGTGGTGCTAAGAATGATGTTGCAGCCATGTGGAAATTTATCCGGAAGCTCTCTATTAAAGGCAAAATCAAGCACTTCCTATGGAAGTGTTGGCATCAAATTTTGCCCTGTAAAGTGCAGCTGAGCAGAAAAGGTATTGACTTGGATTGCAAATGTTGTTTTTGTGGTGAGCATGATGAAACAGTGGAACACATATTCTTCAATTGTGAAAGAGCAAAGTTAGTTTGAAATGGCTCCTCTTTCTTGGGATGGTGTTATGTTTGAAAAATGCAATTTTCAAAATTGATGGTTCTTTGTTTGTAAAGCTGGAAAAAAAAAAGTTGGCTTGAATAGAATTCAACTCTCTACTTACATTCTTTGGTGGTTATGGAAATCTAGAAACCTTTGGGTCTTTCAGGGAGTTTGGAAATCTGAATTTGAGATTGTTAATGGAGCTTTTGAGGAATGGTTGGAAATGCAAAATTTCCAGCAACCTCTTCCTTCTCCTGGTACAGATTTGGCTGTTGCTGAGGACTGTAATTTCACTGATTCTGCTATGGAAGGGTTGTTTTCTTGTGCAGCCAGTTCCACAAAAAATATTGATGGTTCAGTTGGTTTGGGCGGGCTTGTGACAATGGGGGATAATTCGAAGGTCTTGGCTTGGGGTTCTTGTAGGGACTTTGTTGGAAGTTCAGTGGAAGCCACACTACTAGCCGTTAGACATGCAATGGTTAAGGCGGTCCATCTCAAATGGACAAAAATCAAAATTCAGTTAGATGTCAAGGAGATAGCTCATAAACTCAACAATGGTCTTGCTTTTGACAGTGCGAGTATGATGATTGCCGAAGACATCTTCCTTTTGAAGAATCTTTTTGATTTTTGTTCGTTTTCATTTGTTTGTAAGTTTGTATCTCATTCTAGTTCTAATATAGCTAAATTTGCTATTGAAGGAAAAGTTTCATATGAATGGCTTTCCCATTTTCCTTCCTGGATTTGACTGGGACTTGAAACTGTGATCCGTTGATCACTGGCGTTATATATTTTTCTCCGAGGTTATTTACAATATCTATCATTTCGAAAAAAAAAAGAACATGGTTTGCCACACATTCATTCCAATCATCATACACAAACAAAGGAATAGAAAATAAGATGCTTAAGAAGAGAAATCATGCAACATAAGATTCAGAACAAGTCAAAAATAGAATTCTACCTGCATAGTCTTTGCATCACTTGAGAAAGCAGACATATCAGTTGACGTATAATCATTGAACAAAGACTTCTCCTTCTATGGTGATGAATAGGAATATAACCATGATCCTACTAAGAATTTACTTCAAATACCAATCCTAAAGCACTATGTACAGATGAGACTATGATGGAAATGATAGTCAAAATTTAAGACTTGATACAAAAATGTTACTACATAGATGTCCTGAAAAATTCATACAAATAAATATGTAAACTCAAAATAAATACAACTCAACACAGAGGTATTCAATCACGAAAGAGACTCATTCTTAGCCACACAAAAAAAATTCAGTCGCTGCATGAGGTCTCAAGTTTAGGTAATTAGCAGTTTCATCAAAAGTAAAGACTATGAATATACATAATACCGCCATATGGTGACAAAAGGGTATTCAACTTCTCCACAATTAGTAACCTTAGATAATTCCGCCTACCTTTCTCTGAGATTTGATTCAGAACTCAATCTTTTATTTCATCCAGTAACTTAAACATTAAAATAAAGCATATATCTGCCACAGAAATTGAGTCACCAAGACAGAAAAGCAAAATGAATATTCTAGTCATATAAAATGACAAGTTAATAACATCCAACACATCATTATCTCTATGTGAATAAGGAACCAGAGGGTAGAGAGACACTACGACCATTGGAGCAAAGAATGAGTTGAAATCATTTTTGGAAACTAAATGTCACAGTATGATAGACATAATTCAGTAGTAAAGCAACTTAACAACTGAACGAAGTATCGTGCCTTCCGATGGATATTCAAATCTTGAATCCATTATAACCTAAAAAAGCTCTGATTGCAAGAGGAAATCTCGGAACCTATTGTGGATGGCTACATAACCCATGTAATGGAAAAGACACAAAACAATTCAAGCAATTGCCTAAAAACAAGACAACTGGCATTGTAATTCATTATAGAGAACACAGAATCATTAGGAATGATATTATTCTCCTAGCTCAACTTTTACAAAATATGAATAGAAATCCAATCATCACTAGGTGGTTGTTCTCTTTCAGCCATTTCAACAATCAAATAAACCTTCAGTTGACTTCAGACGTAAACACCAAACACAATAACTTTTCATATCCCAGAGTCATTAATAATAATACATTTGCCAGAATGTTTCCACATTTCAATGAGTACTTATATATTAGATCAACAAAGAATTTCCTCATTCATTCTCCATTATGAACTAATCACACAGGTGAAATACTTGAATTTATTAATCAGATGCAGCAAACGAACAATTAAATCAACAATCTAAAAATGAACCAAAATCGCTCTGCTTGTAGAACATTTAAAATCTTCACGTTGAGTTAACATCACAAACCAAAATACAGTTAAATCAAAACATTCAATATCAAGGAACAAATTTAAAGAACTGAAACCAACAAAATAGCAAAAAAAAGAAAAAGAACTTCCTTAGCTTCTCGTCAGAGTCTAGTTGAGCAATTGGAATAATATTTCTGATGGGCAAGAGTTTGTAATTTAAGGGACTTTTGAATATTAATATACATGTCAGATTGGTGGTTGGAGATGAGGCAGCGATATGTGTGGTGGTGAACTGGAGACGTGAGTTGGTGGCAGAGGTGCACTAGAGAGTGGAGACGTGGTGGGTCGGTGGTGGATTGGACAGTACAGATGTGCACGCGGTCAGGGGTGGTGGTGGCGATATCGTTGGTGGACTGGATAGTAGAGATACGCACACGGTCGGTGGTGGCGATGGTTGATCTCGAAAATCTTTTCACTAAACTACAAGTGACAAAAGATAGGCTCGCCATATAACAAATGAAAGCAAGATTATATTAAGGGGATTGAATACGAAATACTAAAAATTTATACTAAATATCGTATTTCAATTTTATTAAAGCGATTTAAAATCGAATATTTATTTATCTAAACTAAGCCCTAAATTATCAAGTAAAAATATTTAAATATCTATAAACCTAAACTCCACAAGTTTTCAACAAATACAAAAGCAACCCTAAGCACATAATCTATGTATGCTTCTTCAATATTAATTCCAATTAATGTTTCATCAAAACCAGTTTATGTGTATTTATGGGTTCAATTCCTAAATTAGTTTATTCTCCCTCCCGAAGCAAATAAACAGTTGATTAATATCAAACCCAACAATTAATATCAACTCCCAAACGATCTTTGAATTTGAAGTACTCTCCATAAACAGTTAGAAACCTCCCGACTTTATACACGTTTATGTTATGAACTCGTTTTTCATAAGTTAGAACTCACCTCCCGAATTATAAACTAACAAATATAACATGCAAATTATTGATTAGATAATCTACACGAAACAAAGGACTCAAATTCATAAATATAACACATAAACCAATTAAGAAAAACAATCAATATAGATTTAACATGAATTCACAGTTTTGATTATGCCCTAGGATCATAAATATGTAGCCCGACATATTTGACTGCAAAATCATAGACAAACTTAAAATCAAATAGTTTGACATTGTTTAAGTACAAACAAGAGATCTAAACTAAGATGATAGAACCCTTCTTGTCAGGATGGATCTTTTTTCAAACTATCGAACCCTTAGGCTTCCGTAGATGCGAAAGGCCTTGGGGTGTTCTCCGTAGATTAGTGTTTCTCCCTCAGAAGTATGTAAATTTGTGTAACCCTAGTGTATTTTTGTGTATGAAGATGTATTTTCCAGTGTAAAATCGTCCAAGGCTTGGTCCTCCTTTTATAGATGCTTTGAGAGATCACTTGTAGAGTCCCGGCGAAATTAGGAAATAAATTCAGCCGCTAGACAAATCAGACGGATGTGTGAAATCACACGGGCAGATCATATGACTTGTTTTTTTTCTTTGGTTTTTGCACGAACATGATACACGGCCGTGTATTTTCACACTGTCTGATCGTGTACTTCGTCTCTGAAATTCTTCCCTCAAACAAGTCACGCAGGCGTATAAAATAATTACACGGATGGTCGTGTAAAACTACACGGGGCTGACCATGTACCTTGTTTTTTGTCATTTTCTTCGCACTTTTTATCGTCTCTTCTCCTTCGTCATTCTGGTTTGGGCCATCCTACTAGTATCTTTCTATTTTAGCTCGTTTCCTGTCAAAATTATAAGAATACGCAATACCATACCCAATAAAGGAAACCAAATAAAATACACTGAATATACATGCAAATGCATCAAATATATATATATCAAAATAAGCCCCTAAATGCACGTTTATTTTACACGTATCAAATTCCCCCAAACTTAAACCATTGCACTTCCTCGAGCAATCTAAGAAATAATCACATGTAATGGGATAGAAAGAATAACACGAGAACACTACAAACACGTAATCTCAATCAAATCATACTTTAGCAAACATGTAACTCATCATCAAAAAGTCATCAATTTCAAATTCGGCATAATCAATACTCATCTGGGTATTCCACATCGTAACTCATGAGAAGTAGTGTATCACTCAACTCTCAAAGTAGATGGGACGTGATTACGCTCAAATAAATTCAATGAAGTAGAACCACCATAAGCTCGCAAATCGTCTAACCTCTATACCACTCAAGTGTGCACAATTTAGCAATAAAATATGACTTTCTCTTTCGTTGTAATGCATGCTCTTTGGTAAGGGTAGGAAATATATGGATTAAGTGACTTGACTTGAGCAAAAAGAGTTGAAGTACACAGACTTTCAACTCACCAATCTAACTTTATCTAAAGAATCATTCTTTCAAATTATTTTTCTTTTTCAACTCATGCTCTTTTCCACCCTTTTTCTTCTTTTTATTCTTAGGCCCTTTGTCTTCTTTCTTTTTCCTTAAGCTCTCAATTTTTCTCAACATTTTTAGAATTTTTCTTATCTTTTCTTCCTTTTGTTGCTCGATTTTCTTGTTCCTTTTCATTCAAATATTTTCTTCCTTTTTCAAGCTTCATCATTTTTTCACCTATCTACTGCTCATCCCTTGTTCTTTGCCAACATTCTTTCTCAACATTATGTTTGGTACATGTTTTTATCTTAATTTTGATGATTTTATTTTTACACCAAAACAATGTTTTTAATTGTTGTCCAAATACTCCCAAATGATTTAAAATAGTTTTAATATTTTCTGGAGTATTTCTTCAAGTTTTACTTTAGATAAAATTGGACAACACTTCTAATGATTTTATGTTTATATGTTTTTACTTCAAAACAAGGTTTCTAAATATTGACTAAATACTTCCGATTGGTTTAAAATGTTTTTACTAAATTTTTGGAGTATTTCTTGGGTTTTATTTTCGACAAAAATTGGACAACATTTACATCTCGTGGTCGACTGGGTCGCCTCTATTGGGCAACCCGTGCACTGAAGATGATTTTGAAACAGAAAATGAGACGGAAGAAAAATCATGCCGGTCGCTTCAAGGCGTCGACCGGTCGATCGATCGGTCGCTTAGGCGGCCGCGGCCAGACGCAAGTTCTTGGTTGAAATAGAACGATTTTTCTTCTCAAACCTATTGAGGGGGACCGGTTGAGATGGGGGACGACCGGTCGAACCCTACGTCGACCAGTCGCCCCGTGTTAAACGTTGATATGTTCTTTCAAACTTCTATTTCTGTGCGACCGGTCGCCCTGTGCTTTGACAGCAAAAATATGACCGTTTGACAGCAGACTTATTTCCTTAAAATGTGGGATTTATTTCTAACAGCTATATTCTTGATTTTAATTATATTTTTCTGTAGATTTTCAATCCCCAAGAGGAGCCTATGCTTGATCAATCATCTCCTATAAATAGAGGAAGTTTTGGAGCAACCAAAACGACAATTGAGATACAACACAACAAGATACACTTCAGGCAAATATTTGTTCTTCATTGTTATTATTCTTGTTGTAATTTTGCCTAGCTTATCACTTTCACATCCTTGAGGTCTAGGCTATTCTTGATTACACTTTGCACTCAAATTGTAATATTCATTATTGAGTTGTAATCTTGATTTTTGGTTATCATTCAACACAAGATATCCTTGTGAGTGTTCTTGTGGTAAGAACACACTTGGATGATCTAGGTGATAGGTGCAAGAAGATTGTGGTGATCTTCTTATTGAGGTGTTGAAGAATTTGGTATTCTTCAAGATTGAAGATTGTGGTAATCTTCACAAGGTGCCGTTGAAGGAAGATTGTGGTGATCTTCAAAGGGAGATTGTGGTAATCTCCAAAGGTTGTGTTGAAGAAGAGTGTGGTGCTCTTCAAGGTATTGTTGTAAGTTGGTGTTGTATTAATTTTGGTAATTAATAAAAAAATTTTTCTTTTTGAAATCCATCCCGGATATATACTGGGGTGGTAGAGGATTAGGCCCTAGGTGGGTTGAACCTCTATAAATCGACGTGTGTTGTTTACATTCCGCACCTTTATTATTGTCTTTGAGCATTCGGTTTGAAAAAGAGGGCGTAATCGAAACGATCGTCGGCTACAAACAAAGCTCATCTTACCGGCACCTAGGGCTTTGTGGGAGGCAACCCAAGAGGCGTCACGAGAAACCCCGGGGTTAAAAAAAATAAAAAATTCACACGCTCGTGTGGAATTCCACACGGGTCGTGCGACCCACAGAGACCACCCACATGGGCAGGCCGTGTGAGCTACATACGACCGTGTGGCATGAGACATCAACAAAACGGAGGCCACGACCAGGGCTATACGGGCCGTGTGAACTATCCAGGTAAATACTATTTACGCATTCCTCTTTTTCTTAGCACTGTTGCATTTTTGCATTGCATTTAGAATTGCATGTAGAGCATTAAAATTTGCATTAAATTTTTCGATTTTTTTTTAAATTTCGATTTTTATTTTATTTTTATTTTTAGCATGTTTATTGTCTTAGCACGTTTAATTGCTTTTGTGTGTGTTATTAATCAAGATTTTTGAAAGAGTAAAAAGCTTCTGTATGATTTTTACTATGAGCATTTAATTTTATGAGATGACATGTTTTTGTGAACAATGCGATGAATAGTTGAGGAGATGTCATTTATTTGTTTGGCAATAGTTAAGAAAATTAGGTATTTGAGCATGATGTGAAAAATAAGCATGTGAGCTTTTGTGCCTATAACTGCTTTATCTTATGCAGCTTATTTTTTCTTGAGCGTGTCATTCATGATTGCTAGAACTCTAGAACTTGCTTTGGTATCTTCATTGAAGCCATGTGTGTGTGCAATTTTTGAAAATGATTTAAGGTCATCTTTGTTTAGCCTACTTAGCCTAAAAAGTCTACCTATAAACTCATGATTCCCTAGTTAGCCACTTTGAGCCTTAACTTTTTATTGTTAGTTATATTTTTTATCTTTAAAGTTGAGAATTGATTTTTATCCCTAATTATAGAAATGAACAAGTTTGGGGGAGATGTGGTTAAAATTCTTGAAAAGATAGAGAGTTGGCAAAAGAAAGAGGGATGAGCAATGTCTAGGTAAATGAAGGATTTATGAAGCTCGAAAAAGAAAAAATATCTAAAAAAAGAAAGAGAGAAAATCGAGCAAAGGAGAGAAAAGAAAAGAAAAATTCTGAAAATTGTGAAAAATTGAGAGCTTGAGGCTAAAGAAAAAGAAAAGAAAAAAAGACAAACAAGCTTAAGAATGAAAAAGGAGAAAAAGGGTGGAGTTGAGTTGAAAAAGAAAAAGAAAATATCCTGAGAATGAGTTTTATGATAAAATTGGGTTGGTGAATTGCAAGTCTGTATGCTTTAAATTCTATTTTGCTCAAGTCAAGTCACTTAATCCAAATTTTTCCTTCCCGTACCAAAGAGCTTACATTATAAGCAAATGAAAGTCCTTCTTTATTCTTAAATTGTACGCACAAAAGTGGTCGAGATGTTAGACAAATTGCAAGCCTATGGTAGTTCTACATTCATTGAATTGATTTTGAGCGTAAACACTTTTCATACACTCTGAGAGATGAGTGATACACTACTACTACTTGTGAGTCGAGATGTCAAGTACCCGAGAGAATATTAATTATGCCAAACTTATGGACGATGACTTCTTGATAATGAATTGCAGGTTTACTTGAATATGGAGTCAAATGAGATTGAATGTTTATAGTGTTCTTGTGTATTCTTTGTACCACGTGATTTTATTTTTTTTAATTTGCTCGAGGACGAGCAATGGTTTAAGTTTGGGAGATTTTGATACGTGTAAAAAATATACATGCATTTAGGGGCTTATTTTGATATATATTTGATACATTTGCATGTATATTCAATGTGTTTTACTTGGTTTCCTTTGTTGGGCGTCATACTACGTACTCTTGTGAGTTTTGCAGAAAATGGAGTTAAATTGGACAAAAAGTGATAGCATATTTTAAAGGATATGTCAAAAGACAAGGTACGAGTGAATATGTGATGGAAAGAAGCATGGACAGTCGAACAAAAGGGAATTTCCTTCAAAAACGTCCAAATGCGCTAACAGTTTTCAGCACTGGCAGGGCTTAGTATTTTGGCCATAAGTTTCTCTACAAAATTGATATTGAGATAATTCAAGTGGCTATGGAAAGCTAAGATAAAATGTGACAACGTGCATGAATACCCAGGAGCAAAATCCGATCACACGACCCGACCGTGTGGGTTGACATAGTCACGCGACGTGTCTACAGCTGAATTGGTCCCCTTTTCCTACTAGAATTCTACAAGTGATCTTTCCAAGCACATATATAAAGGGACCAAGGATTGCACGAAAATTCATTCATCCATACACCATAAAACACATCAAAATACACAGGGACATAAGAACAAAGGTCTTCTGAGAGAGGAGGGCTAGGTTACGAAGAACACCACAAGGCCTTTCATATCCACGGAAGCACAAGAGCTTCGAAGGCTTGGAAGGAAGATCCATCATGACACAAGGGATTTTGTTTCTTAGTTTAGATCTCTTGTCTATGCTTAAACGATATCACAATATTGAGATTATGTGCATAAGGTTGCTTTCATAGTTGTTGAAAATGCTTGTGGGTTCGAAAATTTATTTCTTTTTATTTTTGTTTTTCAATTTTTCTAAAACTTGGATTCGGTCGCTTCAATAAAATTGGAATACGATGTTATTATAGCCTAAGTATTTCGTAGTCAATCCCTGAGGAATACGACCTTGCTTGCCATTATCCTATAAACTACAATGTACACTTGCAGTTGTAAGATACAAATATTTTTGGCGAACATAAGTCGCTCGGCCGTGTGAAATCACACAGATTCAATTCACACAGTCGTGTGAAGCAACGTTGCCTAACTGTGTGCCTTGTTTTTCATTGTTTTCTTCGCGTATTGGATCGTAACTTTGTATTTGTCATTCTTGTTTTGGTCGTCCTACTGATATCTTTCCATGTAGCTCCGTTTCCTGAAAAAATTACAAGAATACGCAGTATCACACCCAACAAAGGAAATCAAGTAAAACACACTAAATATAAATGCAATTGCATCGCATATATACCAAAATAAGCCCCTAAATCCACGTTTATTTTACACGTATCAATGGTGGTTGTGGAATAGAGAGTTTCCTCACTTTCTTCTCGTTTCAGATTGAGGAGAGTAATTAGGATGGAGGAGAAGACTGTGCGTGGACTGTCTTTGGGAGTCTGGGTAGGAGTAGCACCGTTTTAAGAACAAAGGATTATTTGTATTCTTTTTTAATTTAAGTTATATAAAAATTTCACCTTATTACCTTAATATTGAAGATAAATAGGAATAATTTTGATAAGTTATGAAATTTTTTGTCTTTTTTATATATAAAACTCTATACTTAAGATTTTTTTCTATTTAACTATTACAATTTATGTAAATTTAAAAGATCCAATTAAATACAAAATTTTATTTTTAAAATCTATTTAAAACTTATAAATATATATTTTTATTTAACTAAAAAATATATATAAGTTTTTAACATTAAGTAGTATTTTATATTTCAAATTAATTAAATATAACACCTATTTATACTTACTTATATTATATTAATAAATATATATTATTTAACTAAAAAGATTAAATAAAGTTTTTACATTAAGTACTATATTATTTAACTATCATATTATTTAAACATAATAACTACTTTTACTTATTTATATTATATTTGTAAATGTGCTAATGTACAACAATCATTCTACCATTATTAGAATCGTTATATGTGATTATTAGTTTTTGCTACTAGACAATCGGTGTTGAAATCGTTGTCGGAATTGTTGTCTATTAGCATTTTCTTTCGCTAATAGACCGCAATTGATGAAACTGTTGTAAAAATTGTTGTTAATTAGCGAATATTTTTCCAATAATACAACGATTCAATAAACTGTTGTAAGTATCGTAGTGTATTAGCGAAAAAATACGCTAATAGACAATAATATTGAAAATTTGTTGTCAATTATGAACTTACCACTGTCTATGAGCGAAAAGATCCATTAAAAGACAACGGTTTTCAAAAAAGCTGTTGTTATATGGTAAAAGATAACAGAAATTACAAAAAAAAAAAAACTGTTTTATTTTTGGTGGTGTTGATATGCATTTTTCTTATAGTGATCAATGGTTCCCAGTTCGTCTTCCTAGAATTGGGCAAAGATGATTGACGGAAATATGTGTAATTGGTAGCCAACATTTTTCAATTGAAAGTTGGCAAAATTCTTTTGGTTGATATAAATGAGGTGAACTTTAACCACTACTCACAATTTTTTAAAAAAATATAAATGAGGTGGCAGCTTTTTCTCTTTAATTTGAACAAAAGATGAAACCTTTTCAATTCCAAAAATCTGGTTGGAATTCGTGATCTTCCAAAGTGTGGGTAGGGCCAAAAATCTCCTTATAAATTGTGACGGTGGTCTCATTTTTATAGGTCTTGTTGAATCAGTTTCTCACTTCAACTCAGTTCCTTATCTGATCTACAATTATTAATTACAGAAACTCTAATTTATAATTGATCCAATATATTTATCAATTTGATAAATTATACTAAAATCATAAATATCTTATATTTATGCAATTCTTAATGCAGTCAAAACTGTAGAATATCATATATATTACCCGAATGAACTAATTTTAATATCTTAGCTCAAATCTTATCGAAAAACTATTTTTCATAACTCTTAGGAATCTAAAATATTAGTTCTAACATGTTTATTCTAGGAAGACGAACTGGGGACCATGGATCTATAATTATAATCTCCAATAAATAAAATAAATAATAAAACTCTTAAATTAATTTAATCAACTTATTAATTTCGATATTACTCAACTACAAATTTGGAATTGCACTCTCATAATTATAGAAAATCTTACTCTACAAAATTGAGCAGTCTATTGATATAATCATTACATATATATTAATCCTCAATTGACAATTCATAATTAAAGTTATATATTATCTATTAAACTTCTTCAATTATTTTTTTATCCTTATTTACCATTAATTCGCTAGTGAATAGTTAATTTATAATCAGATTATAAATTAGATATCTCAAAACCATTCAATTTCACAATTAACAAATGAAAAATCGTCTTTCTAATACTCGCAAGGAATGAATTCTATATCTTTGAATTTATATTTACAGCTATTTAATTCAAATTGAAACCTAAAATATAAGTATTGGGAATGTCCTAGGACAATTGTGATTTAATTTGATTTTTCATTCTATAACAGCATTTGTATATAATCAAATAATATATAAATGTCCCCATTAATATGTCTCCATAATGATGGTCTGGATAAGACAGTGACTTGCAAAATGTTTTGGGCCACATTAGTTAAACTTTGATTAAAGATCTCATACTTTATTAATTTCATCACGGACTTAATTTAATTTATTATCCATAATATTAATCATCTTGTATATAAGATTTATATACTAAGATTATGATGAAATTAAACAGACTAGTAATATTCATGATATTCAAGAAAATACATACAATATGCACAAATTTTCAGAAGTAAATGTCGTCTTTATTAATAATAAAAAATAATTTATAATTACTTTAACGGTACTATGCCTAACAAGATTATTCAACATCACATAATAGAAAAGAGGTAATGGTGTTACAAGTGTTAGAATGTGGTAGTTTATTCGGTTAATTTTCCTTGTATTAATTGAAAATTAATTTTTAAAATAGGTTAATTGCAAAATATACCCTTGAGGCGATCAGGTTTGACCCAATTACACAAGAACCTCATCTAACTTTCAAAATGTACCCTTAGAATTTTATTTCGCCTAGCATTGACCAAAAAGCATTTAAAAATCACCCAACACAAAAATATTACATTTTACTCCTTAATTTTAATAATGAATCAAACCTCACGATACTTTTTCTAATTTTGAAATTAGCTATATTTTTTTGAAATTAGGTAAAATTTGAAGGGTACTTTTGGTAATTATCCCTTTTATAATTCACGTACAATGACATCCCCTTCAAATGTATTCAATGTTATTAAATGAATTAATCAAATTGTTAAAAGCAATAAAAGGTCACTCGAAATAAATTAATATGATTAATGCTTGATAAAAATGATTAAATTCCAAACAACAATAATTTAAGAGTCTTTTATCCACGAATACAAGTGAATAGGATATAATTATTTTGAGTCTTCGGCTAAAAACGAACAAAACACACAAACGGCAGAAAACTAACAAAAAAAAAAGATGGAAACTCAGAAAAGGAAAAAAGAGAGAGCCTTTTTTCAGAAGAATGGAAAACAAGAAAGAAATGTATCAAAGCGAGCGAACCCCGAAACAGTAGAGAAAAAGAAGAACTGGGTTATCTTAAAGCTTTGACGAATTGATTAGTTATATGCCCCCAGAACAAAGCCACAAGGAAATCGATCATCTTCAGACGATATCAACCCCTCGCAGCCGAAAGAAGAGGCAATTCTATTCTATTTAGTTCAAACACAACAAAAAGAACCATAAGATAAATCAACCTACAAAATAAAATTATTTTTTGTATATTACTAAATACTAATAGAGAGGCGAAGAGAGGAGAACGTGAGAGATTGAGAGGGATGAGAACTGGGGAGTTTGCGCAGAGTATTTATTATCAGTTGATTTGGAACTCTAGGGTTTTGCTCGTTAGTGGGCTGGGTCGACTCCAAAAGGCCTTACCAAAGTAACCACACATTATTATTTTTTCTTTTTGTATTTCTTTTGTTTTTCTTATCGAGAAATAAGCTATCGATATTTTAATCAATAATTAGCAAATTTTACAGAGTAATTAAACAAAATACTATGAGGAAATTACACAAAATACCATTAATTCTGAAAAAATGACAAAAATACCACCTCATGACAAATATGCCCCACCCGGTCCATCCCATGACAAATATACCACCTGCTCTTCGCTTTTCGACCCATCTTCCAAACCTTTCACGTCCCCGCACCGTACCCCAACCTACCCGCTCCCCTTCGCGAGCAACCCCGCAGCCTCCGTCAAGAACCCGCCGTCAATGCCATGTCCCGCTTGTCAAACACCCCAGGTGGGTCACCGCCTCACGTGTCGGCGTCATTTGCCGCCGCCGAAAGTGAGGCAAATCTCCTTGAAGTTGCTGAGTGGGTCCCGCTTCACGAACCCGCCTTACTTTCCTTCTTTCTCTCTCTCTTACCTGTCTCGCAGGATGAATATGTTTTCCTTCGGCGATTTTGTAGGTCCCGAGGGTGTGAGTAAGGTTTAGAAGGGGGTTGAATAAACCTTACCAACTTTTCGAATTTAGTCCTTTTAAATTAGTTGAGTTAATTTCACAAACTATGTCCTTGATGGGACTAAGTTAGTTAACCAAATAGAGTTAGCCACTCAACGGACTGATCGAGTTTGTTGATAGAATAACTCAATTGTTTAGTCTAATACTTAACCCGGTTGTGATGAGATTTTTATTGGAAGACTTAACACCCTTGAATTTGGTTTAAATTTGTTTTAACACTTGGTTTTAGCACTTTGTTAATTATCAATTGGATAACAAATTATCACAGATATAAAATGATATGCAAAAAGTAAATTTGAAATATAAATGACATAATAATTTTTATAGAGGTTCGAAGATGGGGTAATTCTTCTAATCCTCTCTTCTCCAACTCCGGAGGAATCCACTAAGTATTGATCGAGTACAGAGTGGTTATCACCCGGATACATGTCTTGATCACACAGTGACTTGATCCTTTGGGACTCGATCCGGAGATGCCTTGGTCACACATGGTGGCTTCTCGTCCGACTCAGCCTTTCTTCACAGGCATGGTGCGCTTGCTACTTCAAACTCACTTGCTCAAGCTTCTTGGATTTGATCATGAAGCCCTCCAATAACTTGAGACCGGTTCGACTGAACCTTTCTACAATCCTCCTTGGAATGTAGACCCTTTTGATTCTTCAAAAGTTTCCTCTTCAACGAGTTTGAAGTTGTCTTTCCTTCACGACTTGGTGTTGGATCGATTTCCTTGAAGTTTAGGCTTGAGGATTTGCTTGAATAATTTGAGAATATTTTACAGGTTCACTTAAAATAGCTTGAATGTTCGTGGTTGTATACAAGGTAACCATTTCTCAAAGTGATTCTCGGCCTTTTATAGTGAATTTTCAAAAATCGCTCGTTGAAGAGATAGCCGATTTCAAAAGTCACTTGTGTTCGTTGGCTTATCTTGTTGCGATCCTTGATATTGACAATTCCTCGTATTAAATGAACATTGACTTTTCGCAGTCGACCTGAGTGCGAGTGCTTCCCATTGGTTTATTCTTTTGCACGCTTACGGGGACGGAGCATTTTAAGACATGGCAAAGCATGGAAGTATTACTTGTTTAGGTAATATTCTTGACTTCTGGCAACATGATTCTTTTTGATTGTCTTGACTTGTCGCTTTCCTTAACTTCCCAAGTGATTTCGAGTCGGCTCCCAATCATTGGATAACTCATCTGTCACTTCAACTCGAGACTGGCTAACAGGTTGACTTGGTCGACACTTCACACAACTTGTATCCCGGTGATACTCCTTGATGGAGTTCTTGGCTTCTCTTCCTAGCCACACTCACCGCCTCACAATGAGTCTTCATTCTAGTCTTCAGTTGACTTCTTGTGTATCCAGGCATAGCTGACTTAACTCAGCTCGTACAACCCTATCTATTACAATGTAAATTACAAGGAAAATGGGGTGCCAACTTTCTAGTCTAAGTTTTATATGGCATTCATCAAAATCTAAACAATAAATTTCCCAATGATTTGGATTCTGGTTTTCTTCTTTTTGTGTTGAATGCAAATTTGAATGATTTGTTGATTTTGTGTTGCTGATGCATGATTTTTCTGTGTTCTTTTATTATTTTGTGATTTGAAGTTTTTCGTTTGTTTCGATGTTGCTTCGAAGTTGTTTCTTTTATGTTTCTTTTGTTCTTTTATGTATTTTCCATTTATTTGTTCTTTTTTATTGTTTTTGATTTGTTGTATTATCTATCTGTCTGTGTATCTTTTTTTATTTCTTTTGTAGTGAATGTTGGATTTTTTGTTGCTTGTTATGCCAAGCACTTTATTGTTAGGAAGGCTATGAACGCCGAAGCATTCGAGGTAGAGAATGAACAAGCAAAGCTCAATCATCTGCTTCACAATCATGCTAAGTTGAAGCTGCAAAATGGTGATGACGATGACAACGACATTGAGATTCTACCTCCACTTCCTAATGATTTTAGAGAATTGTTATTACATAAATCTTAATGATGGTGTAATCAGTTGAACAATATATTTAAGTTTGGTATAGCATGTGTGAATTTCATCCATTTGAAACTTGTTGCATGTGCAAGTCCTTTTTTCAAGGTCCAGAATAAATGTTTTGTCAGCCTCTATGATTTTAAAGATAAAATCATTTGATCTCTTCACCTGAAACATAAATGAAACATGTAAGAAACAATTGTGAAATAAGGGATCAAGTGATAAAAGTTTGTAGTAAATTGCTTTTAAATTTAGAGAAATAGTGTAGTTTTTCCCCATATACTCTTTAGCTTTTTTTTTGTCATCATTGTAAATGTTGATCTTGCTTCATTTCGATGTCTGCATGTCTAATATTGAACTAAAGATCTCACGTACTCTAGCAAAGTTGTTACTAGTAGGTCTTTCCCCGCTACAGTTGATGCATTCAATAATTCTACGATGTTGGAAGTCAATACAAAGTATTTTTTAGTCTGACAGTGGAGTCGTGTCCATTTCTCGTAGCCGATGATGGACAAGTAAGTTTAAATTTTCTGAATTGAATTTGTTGTTCCAAAATTTCTTTTAGGGTGCTGAATGTGCAGTCCATTGGAATTAGTATTCTTGTTATCTCAAAGTTGGTATACTCTCTATTTTCTTCCCATTGTCCATTGGGGCATACCACGACTGAGATTTTCTCCATGCAACTGTGGAATTCAATGAAAAGTTGGCTAAGTGAAACATATAAGAAACATAAATGAAACAGGTATGAAACAACAAAGAAACAACAAACATGTTTGAAACAACAAAGAAACAACAAAGAAACCAACGCAAAAAATCAGCGGAAAATGGTATTTTTGTCAACAATCAGCAGAAAATGGTATTTTTCAGGGATTTGGGCTGGAAATGTAGGTATTCATGTCCTTTTCCCAAATACTATTACTTGAAATATATGTTGGAAAGCCCAACTTTTGGACTTACATATGCTAAATTAAATTTACATATGTTAAATTAAATGTGCATAGTTGTGTTACAGTAATTCAATTAAAGTGATTTCAATTTTAGATTAAAATGGTATCAAATTGCCATGACATTCAATGTTTAGATAACGTAAGGATATTTTCAATTTGTTGAGGCAAAAATTCGAAAAATAATTAAACTTTTTATAAAGGGGCTATGGTTTCCTAACAACAGTTAACAAGGCATAAAGCATAACATTTGTATTTCTTCTACGAAACGCTCTTAAGGAAAAACATAAGGATATGATTGTTTAGAAGATTGTACACTAGATTTTGAGATTTAACCATGGATTCCGCATATTGATCTTTGATTCTTGATAGGCAAAAACTTATATGAGATCGTCTTACGGGTCTAAATCTGTGAGACGGAGCCCCATATCCAAACCCATGTCATATATCCAAACCCAGCTGAGTAGGCGGTGACATTTTGGAAATTATGAGGAATTCATAGGTAAATCTCAAAAGAAAGAAAAAGGGAAATAATATACGGGGAAAAAAAATCTGAGAGAGAGAGAATTCAACTGCTTTCGTTTTCTGCGGTGACCCGAGACCATGAAAGGGGTAATAATTATGATTTTGAAGATGGTGAGGAAAATGGGATAATGAGGACGTAACCATTTGAAGCTTGGGTCTCACAAATTTTAGATTCTCCCTTGTTGAATTCAAGGATCACCACTAGCTTGTAGCTCAAGTGGTATCACTAACCCTTTATAAGGGTGTTAACCAGGGTACAAACCCTGTATCTTTCAGTTTATTTGGAATTTATCTCCCCCCTCTAACCAGTACTCCTAACTTATTAAAAAAAATTGTTGAATTTAAGGATCACAAGTTTTCTACTGTTGCAGATATGGAGAAATATTGGGCTTGAACACTTGCAGGTTATTTCATTAAAAGAAATTAAGAAGAAGGGAACCAACCACTTCTTTTATAGAAATGATTTGTAAATCAATTTCATATTCCTGAATTCCACCGATAACTTAATATTGTAAAAAAGACAAGAAGTTTCGTTTTTTTACAGACTTAGAGTTGATCTTGTTTGAAATAATATATTACATGTTGAATTAAAATTACACATTTAAGTAAGAAATATTACATTTTCAAGGAAGAAGTATTACAAATTGAATTGCAAAGTATTACAGTTTTATGGATACGATGATATTAAAAAAGTATCACTTTTAATTTAAAAAATAGTATCACTTTTATTAAAAAGAGTATCATTAATACTCTGAAAAGTATACGTTTTAAAGTAACAAAGCTGATGTTATTTACTTAAAAGTTATATACAGCTTGATTAACAGTACCACTTTTTGTTTAAAAAGTATCACTTTTACTCTAAAAAGTATATATTTTTCAACGTAACAAAACTGATATTATAGTTTCCCTGGAAAATATTAATATTTAGGGATAATTACAAAAAGTACCCCTGAGGTTTGACCTAATTATAAAAAAACCAACTAACTTTAAAACTTACAAAAAGTACCCTTGAGGTTTGAAATATATTTCAAAATCCCCCTTCATATTTGTAAAATCATTGCAGATTACCCCTTAATTTTAACACTAAATCAAATCTCAGGGGTACATTTTATAAGTTTTAAAGTTAGCTGGGATTTTTTGTAATTAGGTCAAACCTCAGGGGTAGTTTTTGTTGGGGTGCATTTGCAGACGAGACGGTTCGGAGATTTGGAAATCTTTAACCGTCCCGGGTTAGGGAGATTCTCAAAATAAATCTCGAATCAACCATAGAAACAAATCTCGTTCCGAACCATACCAAACTTTCGTGACGTTCGGGACGTAGATTCGATTCTAATGGGACGGGATGGTACGGTTTGATTCGGGACGGAGATTCGAGATTGGCCATAAATAAAACATACAAATTTGGAAAAGAAAAGAAAAAAAGTCAATATAAAAATCACCAAACGTATATACTTCTAGAGTTCTAGTCTCTTTTTAGCGTAATCTCAAATAAAAACTAAAACTATAATAGGTAACACAATCCAAAATTCTAAACTTAATAACTTCTATAATACAATAATAGTATATTCTTTGGGTAATTGTTCTTCTATTGACATAGAACATATATAATTAACTAATAATTTTTATAAATTAACATGAAATATAAACTTGTATAAATTCATAATCTTAATGTCTCATACTTAACAACTTAACATAATCAATAAAATTCTATTTATAATTTTATGTGATGTGGTAAATAAATTAAAATATGATCTTTTTTTATATTGTTATAATAGGGTACTATTACTTGCTTCTCTTTTAAGTGCAATTTACTAATCATTTAACTAATTTCAATTCCAAATAATTTACTCTATTATTAATATCAAAGTTTTTAAAATTCATAATAGTTGCAGTATTATGGTTTTTTCATGAATATGCTTTATAATCAATTTAATTTCAAATAGTTTGTAGTTAATTCAATATCAAAATAAAAACAACATAGAAATAATGTATATGTATTTATATAAAAATTTTAAAGTCAGTTCTAACTTCGGGTCCTCGTTCGGAGTGGTTGATGCAGTTCTCGGTGACGGGTATTTGAAAAATCTAACCGTACCATAAATATTTTCGGTACGGTACGGTTCGGGGAAAGTCAAAAGGTCAACGGATATTTTCGGTTCGGTTTCGTTAATCTCCAAGTCCCGTGCACAACCCTACTTTGTGTAATTATCCATAATATTTATATAAAAAGTATTAATCGTTTCTCGTAAAAGTATTAGTTTCCCTTGAAAAATATCAATAGTCCTCTTGAAAATATTTACATTCTTGAAAAGTATTAATTTTTTCCCTCTTGTAGATAGCAAACATATGTCTGTTTCTTCTTCTTCCTTTATTTTTCTTTTTCTTTTTCTTTTTTTGGGCCAAAATTTGCACAAGTCAAAGGATTAAATGAATGAAAGAGAAGAGTAACATATACGGATTTGAGGTTGAGTTTCCGGACATATGAAACTCATATAAGATGGTTTTACGGGTCATTTTCTCGGCGGCGAGCGGGTCGCGTCGACCCATGACCCAACTCAAATGGGCGGTGGCATTTTCGTAAATATTAGGCTATCGGTTGGTATGATGATGGTTAAAAAGTATCGAGTTTTTCTCCAAAAGATCACTTTCACTTTGAAAAGTATACTTTTTGGCGGTGACATTTTTTTAATTTCTTTTTGGGCAATGGCATAAGATCACTCTAGACTTGAAAAGTATCACTTATTATTAAAAAGTATCATTTGTACTATGAAAAGTATACGTTTTCAATGTAACAAAATTGATATTATTCACTGGCGATATACAACTTGATTAATAGTATCAGTTTTTATTAAAAAAATATCAGTTTTACTTTAAAAAGTATATGTTTCAAAAGTAACAAAACTAATATCACTAATCTCATGAAAAGTATTAGCTTTTTACTTGAGAAGTATTACTAGTTACTCCAAAAAGTATTAGTTTTTTCCGTAGTTCCTCTCAATTTAATTCTTAACCTCAATGTGTTTGAACACATGTTTTTCTTGAACTCCTTACGGCACGATTGGTATGAATGAATGGAATTAGGTTGGAATGGAATGAATTTAGGAATGGAATCACATTAGGAATGGAATGATGTAGTATTACTATTCTTATGATTGGTATGTACAAGGAATGAAGAAATGAATGGATGACGATTTTTTACTTGATTTAAATATCTTGATTGGTAATTATAAATTAATGATAGTAATTGGGAAAAATAATTTTAAAGTATCAAATGCTCTTAAATAAGATTTTTTAAATAAATTTTATTAAATATGTTATTCGTAAATTGATACAAAATTATTTTAATGTGTGCTAAATAATATATATATATATATACATATATATATATAGATTTATATCTATGATATCAAAAATATTTTATATAATATTTTTTAGGGATAATTACAAAAACACCCATGAGATTTGGGCTAATTACAAAAAAATCTAGAGATGTTTTAAAATTACAAAAAAACCCATCAGGTTTGATTATGTGTTAAATTTAAGGGAGTAACTATAATATTTTTATAAATATCAGGGGGTTTTGATATTTTTTTGTTTATGAAGGGGAAAAATGCAAGACATAATCAAACCTCAAGGAGTTTTTTGTAATTTTAAAAAATCTCTGGGCTTTTATATAATTATCCCAAACCTCATGGGTATTTTTGTAATTATCTCTATTTTTTATAACAAAATATAGAAAATCAACAAGAGAATTTTATATCAAATTTTTGATTTAACTATTGAATATTGATAGAAATTGACTATGATTTATTAAAATATTAAATATAACTTATATTTAAATTATAAATAATTTTTTATTTATAACACTACTTTTCGAAAATATAGATTATATCCAACATTTTTAGCCATTTATAGAAAGATAATTTTATTAAAAATAAAATTTGAGTCATTCTTGATGATTGGGAATAGCTAAATTTAGGGGAGAGGAGGAATGGTCATTTACTTTTGGGAATAGGGATTCTATGGGAATGAGTATTCCCATTACTAAAGCATACCAAACATGTGAATGAGAATGAAACAAGGAATGCTCATTCCATTCCTACCCCATTCCCACATACCAATCATGCCGTTAGTGTTTATTGACATCTTCACCGTCTTTTCCTCATCCCCACCGCCAGTCACCACCTTAATCTCCGTCCGCCTCCCTCTTTCATTGGAATCCACTCCTAAAAAAATACGAAAAAAGAAAAAACATCTTCAACATCAAGAAAGGTTCTATCATATAAACTCAAGATTGAAACATGAAGAAAAAAATTATTTTTCCTATGACAAATAATGATATTGCACAAAAACCATGGAATCCCTTGAAACATAGCATCTGTTTGTCTGATTCGACAAAAAGAGCGACGCCAGAATTCCTAAGACATAACAATGTATCATCAATTTTGTGATTGGATCAGCAACGTATCGATGAATAGAAGATTTTTACTCGGCCGGAAATCCCATCTACTTTTTATGGCTGCAACTATAGTCGTCACTCCGCCGGAAATTCCACCAAAAAAGTCAGAAAGTCATATTTGTTTTTTTTTTCCTGGTTTTTCTACGAGAGGGCGAGAGGCAGCGAGAGAAGAGATTTTCCATTTTTTAATTTTTCTTTTCTCCAGGTTTGGAAATAATATATGGGTTTGCAACGGTGGATCTGTCTCACGGATTTAGATCCGTGAGACGGTCTCACAAGAGACCTACTCTTCTTGATAAGTCAACATGAACATTCTTGGAATTATAGTGATTTTCGTTTAAGCTATTTCAACAAATGGTATCAGAGTCGATTTATGTGGAGTTATTGAGAATTAAACTTCTTAGAAAATTGTATTTAGTCCTATAGGATTATGCGTGTTGCAATTTTAGTCCCAAAATAATCCCGTAAGATTTTTTTTAAAGCAATGATAGTTCCATAGCATACAAAAAATACAACTTTAGTCCCATAGCCGTCTCAAAATTAACTGAGACTACATGTGAACGTTAAGCCGTGGATTTTTTGTGGAGAAAGTTCCATATTTTGTCCTACATGATTTTCCTATTTGCGATTTTAGTCTCATATATGCATAATGGTCCCATAGGAATGAATTTCTTACAAAAATAGTCCCAACCATTATATTTAATCTATAATTTTCAATAAAAGAATGCTAGTTAAAAAGATTAAAATCTACTCTTGGTATATATTAGATACTTCTTTCTTTTTTAACTAAAAGTTTAGTATACTTATTATAGTTATTTAAATAATACTTGGCAAATAATACTTCATGTAATATATTTTACTATGTAAATTAATAAAAAAATCAAAAGTCATTTATAAGTATATAATGTAAATATTGTATAAATAATAAAATAAGAATATTAATAATATACATAAATCATAATTATTATTAAATAACTATTTTAATTTATGTTAAGTTATAAATTAATATAATAAAAAATACAATATATGAATATTTGTATGATCTAAATATAAGTATAAATATAATTCACATAAAACTAAACTAATTATTATTAAATAATTATTTTTAGTTTGTGTAATAATTATAAATTAATTAATATAAAATATCTTAAATTGCTTTTTATATAATATAAGCATAAGTATAAATACAACTTATATAAAAATAATACTAAAATAAGTCGTACTTTTACTTCCGAATAATTATCTTGTTTTGTATTTTATTCGTACATATACGAGTCGGTATATAATTATTCGGTATTTTTTTTCGATTTTTTCACCGTAACTTTTAATGACTTCGTAATGTACTCGTACTATTAAATACCAAAATTTTCTCATCTTGTACATAACTAACTAGGGAGAATATAAGCCAGACACGACACATGTGGAATTATTCAAATTGAAAGAAAAACTCAAAACATTGTATTCAAAAAAATTCTTTTATTTCTAATTTAATTGAGGAGACTAGCTTATTGTTTTCTACAAATTTAATTTCTATCGGAGCTGACAATTATAGGCATTAAAAATATAACTGTGGGACTATTTCTGCAAATAATTCGTTCCTATGGGACTGTTTTGCATATGTAGGACTAAAATTGCAAATCACTAATCATATGGGACTAAATTTCAACCCTTCAAAATAAGTAAGATAGATATGAGATTTGATTTATATGAGAGAGAAACAAGTTTTGTCTTTTCCTTTTGTCTTTTTCCTCTTGTCTTATTCTCTCAAGCATGCAACCTCATTCCTTCACCCAAGACAAACTCCACCAATATCAAGGCAAGCATCACTACAAAAGTATAGTTAATTAGCAGCGGTTTATTTTAAATATATTGGCAGTATAAAATCGAAGACGAAGCATTTTGTAGCAGTTTCGAGACTGATGTCCATACACGTGCCGCAATAGAATTTGTGGCGGTTTTCTAGAAATACTGGAAATTATGTACTAATAGCGGTGGTTTTTTGGAAGCGGTTCAAAACCGCCACTAATTTCAATTTCGCAGTAGTTTAAAATCGCCACGAAAATAAAATAATTTTAAAATTGTTAGTAGCGGTTCAAACTGCCGCAAATATAAAAAATTATTTTTGCAAAAATTTCTTTTTGGTTTTTTAGTGGTGATTATAACCGCTGTTAATTGAAAATAATATATGCTTTAATAACAGTTATGCACCATTTTTTAACAATAGCTAAATTTCTATCATAAATTTTTATATTTGTGTGACATTTTAATATCAGAGGCATAATATCATTCAACTATATAAAAGTCAAACTATTCAACATCATAAAAGTCGAGCATTTCATTAAAGTCATTACAAACCTTCAAATGCAGTTACCAAAAACCATCTACAAAAGTATATGTTCTTAATACAATAGCAATATATGCAACATCACAAACGAGAATGCACATTTACATCCGTGAAGGTTCATGTTCGCTTCCTTCATATGTTGGTGCCTACAATTGAAACCAAATTATTGATATTATACCTAATAACTTGTACTCAATGCAAAGTTGTAATTCTAGAAATGTTAATAAATAAAATTAAGTGACAAAATGTTAATAGTTGAACTTTTTGTGTAATGCAGGAAAATAAATTTAATATGCAAAAGAACATACCACTTCATGTGTTCGGTATAGCCAATTAACAAACTGTTGGGGACTTTTCCTAATGCGTTCTCAAAAATCGTAACTAGAGCCCCACCAAAAGACTTTTTCGTATCTTCCATTTGAATGTTTTAAGCCTCCATTTGAAGATTTTGAGCTTGCAATTGAGATTTAGTTCTGACTAACTCCTTCTCTAATCTAGCAACGTAGTCCTTCATTAGACTATCATTGGATTGCATCACATTCACTCTTGAATTAGCACTTGTGAATGCTATGGATGGACATAGTCCAAAACCTAAGCCACGAACACGTCCAGGGTGCTCTTTTCAAAAAACCTTAGCAATAGCATCGTCACGTGAAACAAACTGAGACTGGGAAGGTGTGTCTTTCCTTATTTCATGTACAATTCGTTCCTACATTTAAGTGTTCAAATAGACAGTAAAACAAATGTAATGTTTCTCAAACAAAATCATAACCAGTTAAAATATATTGAAAATAATATTATATCATTTCATTTGAAAGGTGAAAACTCAATTGTAATATTTTTACAAATATGGAAGGAGTCTTTGAAATATTTTTTCTTACGAAAGGGGTAAACTATAATACAAAATAAAACCTCATGGATTTTTGTAATTTTCAAAAATCTCTATATTTTAATGTAATTACTCTAAACTACAGGGGTAAGTTTTGTAATTATCAATTTTGTTTAAAACAAATTATGTATTTCATATGCTTGGATATCATGAGAAATTTTGAAGTTGATCCTGATTTGAAATTTTGTTTGCAGAAAAATGAGGAGAAGCTGAATCCAGGCAGTGTTTCTATAAAACCTGACAGGAAATATTCAGTAACAGATACAAATGGAGAATCAAAAATGGAAAACAGATTTAAGCCAGAAAAAAAAGCCAACAATGAATACAATGAGCTTAGAAAACATTCGAGGATGGAATAAAAGGTTCAGTTTCCAATTTGAAGATTCTTTCAAAACAAAAAACTAATTTAAAGATAAAGAATGAATTTATTACTTTTAATTGCATAGTTCCCATCATCGTAATATCGTATGTTTAATTTCAAATTCCATTTTGCATTTTTAGCATGGAGCAGAGTCACACAGTTAAACACAGTTAACTGTAACATACTTAGAGATATATTTTTAGCTTCTTCATTGACATATGTCCCATCTTTTCTTTTGTATGTGGGTATCAAGCCATCCTTCAGAACGTCAACTTGGCGCTCAACCTCTTTTTCCTAGCACGACAAATTGTATAATAAGTGACAATATCATTAAACTAACCAACACAAAAGAACTTTTCCTTACCATCTCAGCTCGTCTTCTTGCAAAACTTTTAGATCCAATACTATGTGGAATTGACTGATGCTTTCTAGTTTCAGCATTTTTTCGACTCATCTCCTAGTGACAGACCAAAACACTAATATATATTAGACAAAGGGTAAAATAACATTACATTAACATATGTAAAATATATTACATTGACTTCTCGGACAAACGATATTTAACAAAGACCATAGGTCTCGGTGAATTCCAGTTGGATAGTTACTTATCAATTCACCTCTGCTCAGTGAAGGATCATAAAATTCTTCCCACAACTTTGACTTGAAATCCTTCCACTTTGTCCCAATATTTTTAAAAGTCCAGTGCTTTGCAATCTCCACATCTTCGAAGTAAAACTTTGGCTTTCAAGTGTGCATAGTAAATATAATTATTGACATTATACAATTAAACCTTTAAAATAGTACAATTGTTCAAATAACTGAAGTATTTTTTACCATGATGGTTTTGTTGAACACATCTTCCTTATATTCATCGGGTATATGTCTCCAGTTAGTGTAGTTGATAGGAAATGATGACGTCTCCTGCGTCAATACCGCTAATACTCCAGATATAATGCAAATTTGCATCACAGATGGGTGCATGAAATTTGTCGAATGGCACCATAACTCGTTCACCCGAAGGGAGACTCCAAAGCTCTCAACTGTTTTTAGCCTCTTTTTCTTCACAATCCCTTCTTCATCTATAACAATAAAACAAATATTTTTATTTTCAATATATTTTAACTTCATCTAAGTTATTCGACAGATAATATGTAACCATACTCATCACATCCCCTTACCACGCGGTTCTTGCTTTTTTTTTCCAACAGATGAATATTCTTCATGTTCTTTTCCTTCATGCCTTTCACTATGTAATGATGATTCACTTGGTATTGATTCTTCAGTTGCTTCATTGTGAGACTGATCTTCACTTGGTATTGTTTCTTTAGTTGCTTCAGTTTCTTCATTGTGAGTCTCGGATGATGCAAAAGATGATTGTGTCCCCACCCTTATCCAGATTCTCATCTTCCTTGACCCAGACATATCTGCACATCATAGTGGGATTCAATTAGACTAAACTTCAGGTTGTAATTTATCTATTGATAATGTTGACTAGCTAGAAGCAAGCAAGAACCATTTTACACATTGCTTCAATAACTTTTCTTTTGTTTATTATTTACTGCAGTTGTATGCCTCTCTATCTTTGAATGTGCTTATTAATAATGTAAAATGAAATGCTCAATGAGATATATGAAGAACTTTTTATTTCAAAAAAAAGAAGTTGCCAAGCAGAATTTGTTGTTTTTCTATAACAAAGTTGGTTGAGGAGTTTCATACATCAAATATTGAACTTGCACATGCTTAAATATAAAGTGATTAAGTGACTAATGATAAGCATCTGTGTTAGACCACTTAAACCATCATGCAAGAAACCATGCCATTGAGTTGCTAGGCTTTCAACATCAAAGATGTTTCTCATGTGGTTTAATTCAAAGAGGTAAGACTTAGTTTCTCCATTTTGCCTGAAAGACTTCAGATAATCAATCATATTGGTGTAAAATCAAGAATCCATAAAAAATATTATCATAGATTGATCAAATTTCTAAAATTTTAAAAATTGACGAAGAAAAAGATCAATATGTGTAAAAAGAAAGAATCATATCACCTGGTGTTTCTTTGGCAAAGTATCAAAAGCTTCAACAATAGCTGTAAAATATGCAAAAAACAGAACATCCAATATTATATGAAATTTGTGTAAAATTCATAAAGATATCAATCACAAACACTGTCAAAAGCAAAATCTGATATATTGCATGAGAAAAACTTGGCAATTGATCATGTACCAACTTGAATAGTTATCAAATTAAGGATTGTTAAAAAAAATCTCATAAATGATTGACTGATATTATGGGAGTGTATGCAAACTCTAGAAAAAGGAAGATGCAAAAAAATAACTATGTTTTCTATCTGAGAATCACTTTTTTTAGAGTTTGTAAACACCCCCTATAAATATTTGAATAATTACCTGAGGAACAGAAGAAAACTGAAACAAAAGATTGAATCCAGGAATAGGGAATGTCAAAGGTGCTAATTGAGGCCAAACAAATGACAATTAGGACAAACCAGCCTTTTATGCATGAAGGGTCAGCTTATACTAGGTATCATCAACAATTATTAACACATTTTGAGCTGACTTTTTTTTCCAGCTACTACAGATAACATCACCCTCAACAATAGCACTTCTTTTTCCCTTTTTTTAATTGCACAAGAACCCACCAAGAAATTAGAGGTTAATTAATTAATGACATATACAAATTTATTGTGACCCTGCAAATGATGCAACATTTACAAGATTTTAGAAAAAAAAAGTGATGCATGGACGATAAATACTGAGGATCTGGGAAAACAATATTCTTGATTGGGAATGCCCTCTAAAATTATCTATACTAATATTAAAAGTGTGAATAGGTCGGATGATTTCTTGAAACTTTTGATTAGACAAAAATATCCCTTCAACATAGTTAAATTTAGGGACAATTAAGTAATTTGGTAATTATATTAGCTTTTTTTTAGTTACAAGACAAGTGTGTGACCTTTTATATCTCATATTCTTCTTAATTTTTCTTTCAATTTTAACTTTTACAGTATTTTAATTTCTTTTTATATATTATCGATTTTATATTATACTACATTCCGAAAGCTTTCCAACCATATATTATAAGCTTATATAGAATACTTCGTATGAGATAATTTTAGTTGTTTAAATTTCATTATTATGCAAAGTTGTATATTTATATACAATATGCATATTTGTATTTTTGAACAATCAGAACTAAATATATTTATAACAATTTTTGGAGGAAATATGAAATTTACAACTGAAACAAAAAAAAAAATTCTAATCCTAGGGGTTTTGATTAAACAAAAATAGGATAAAATACATGATCCATGAACCTCACTTACAATTACAATGCAAATAATCTTGAACTAACAAATCTTTATCTAAGTTTTTAATGGATGTATCTTTTAACATTTTAAATCTAAATTTAGACACAATTATATACTAAATAATTTTGATGATATTATTATTAGAAATCCAATAATTATCATAATATATTTTAAAAGAAACATATTTAAAAAATATAAACATGTCGCGCTCAGATAAAAAAATTAATGAAACCTTGATAATATCAATATTCCTAAACAAATAATATTTAATGTAGATGTATAATACTAGCACTCTTTGTTTTGTTTAATTGTATAATGTAGATGTGTTTTTATGGCCTGGAAAATAAGAGGAAAGTATTAAAAAAAAATAACAAATTAAAGAAAAAGATGAAGAAAGACATAACATTTTTTTTGTTTCAGCAAAATAGATGTCCTTTAATTATAAAGCAATTATATTAAAAATCATATAAAAATTCCCTCTAAAAAAAATAGTAAATTAAGCCTAGATGATATCAATATTTTCTAACCTAACGAGATAATGTTTTGGTTTTTCATGTACAAGTATAAGAAAGACTATTCTTTGTTTTATTTTAAGTGTTTTCTTGTGCATTTTGTTCTTTATTGCCTAAGAGAAGGACACAAATACCAAAATTAACAAAGAAAAAGAAGAAAGACAGGACAAAAATTTTGCAGCAAGATAAATGCTCTTTTAGATTCTAAATAAGGATAACAATATGAGTTTTAAAAAAAAATATTTTATCTCACATCATAAACTTTGGTTTCGAGAATTATTATTCTTTATTGAAATATATTTATGATTTCAATCCATATCATGAATAGAAAAGGTATGATTTAATACACCAAAAAAACAATGATTTAAATTACCAATTAAAAGAAAAATTACGTGTGATGGAGTTAAAACTGGCATATATATCCTCAAGAAAACATTTAATTAGAAGTCATTTAATATAATATGAATTTGAGTTTCTTAGTAACATGACTTGATTGTCAGTTAAAAAATTACACCTCTAAGAACTTATAAAATTTAAACATCAATACGATACTTATGATTAAATTCATAAACGGAACAAATATATTTAAACAACATTTTTTTCATCTATATCTATATCAATATCTAAATATCTTTACTACACTTATATTTTTTTCAGCTATCTATCTATAGTTATATACTTATATTAAAAATGTGAATATGTCGGTGATTCTTTTGAAACTTTTGATTTGACATATGTATTCTTTTCACATAGTCTATGTAAAAATTATTTTCTTTTCTCAAAATTTATTATAAACTCAATCACTTCCATTCATTTAAAAATATTTTATTTATATGATGAGATATAGTTCAAAATTTTAAATTTATGTTATTAATAGATAGTTTCGAGTTTAACCAAATAAAACATATAAAAAGTTGAAAGATGAAAACGAAAGAGTTAAAAATGATATATGTGTCAAACATTCATATAATATATATATATATATATATATATATATATATGCAGAGGGTTATATGAGACCACCTCATAGGGTGAGTCCATAGGGACCAATCCTAGCCACATATCTATGTTTTTCAAGGGCTGCGATTTAAGAGTTTAAATTGCAGATTACAAGCTGTTAATTAAACAAAGGGGTAAATTAGTCATCCTCCAACATAGCCCAATATTAACGGATTCAGCTGATTCTGAGATCACGCAATCCTTCCAAATCTCGTAGCAAATTCAATGTGAACAATCATCCTCTTTCCTTCAACGCACTACTGTGAGAAATCCTTCCTCCTTCTTCTTCAATGCACTACTGTGTGAAAAACATTTCAGACAATTCGCCATAGTTGCTAGAGCTCTACTACAGTTCGAAGGTTGCTTATGAAGATATAATTTGTTGTTGTATAAATGTGTCATGGTGCTTTAGATATATTAACTACATAAGCAAGTCATAAGCAACAAACCCATACTACATAAGCAACAAGCCTATACTATATAAGCAACGAATATACACTACGTATGCACCACGCACAGATATATTAACTACATAAGCAAGTCATAAGTAACAAACCCATACTACATAAGCAACAAGCCTATACTACATAAGCAACGAATATACACTATGTATGCACCACATATACATTATCTACATAAGCAAGTCAGTCATAAGCAACAAATCCATACTACATAAGCAACAATCCTATACTACATAAGCAACTAATATACAATACGTATGCACCACAAATACATTAACTACATAAGCAAGTCATAAGCAACAACCCTATACTACATAAGCAACAAATATACACTACATATGCAACACACATATGATTAAATTGCACATGCAATATTGTTATACTACACATGCAATATGATTATATTACATAATCAGTTAACAACAGAATAGATTGGAGAAAAACAACGTGAAGATGAGGGATATGGGTTACTTAACTGAAAACACGTGTCGCGTGAAAGAGGGAAGGAAATTGAACGTGATTGAGATCTCATCAAATCTCAGTAACTGATTCTATATTGTAAATGACCACCCTACCCTTCTTAGTTGTTGAAATAAAAAAAATATAAAACTCCCCTAAAAATCTGGATCACCAAAAAATATTAATCTATGGTTAGGATTGGATCCTATAGACTCACCCCAAATTGAGAGGACCTATTAGATCCATATATATATATATATATATATATATATACTATACCATTTCTATAATAAAAATTATTCACTTAAAAATCACACTTTTAAAAAATTTATAAAGATTCAAGCACAAAAACAATACTTATTACAAAATCTAGATATACAATATCTTAAATTTTGCAAAATGAAGAATAAGATAAACATTGTGACAAGAATCACGAATGAAAAGTGTCATATAAAATTTTAATAAAAATAAATTAATTTAATATGAAATAATTTGATACATGTGTCAAACTTTGGTGTTTCTTAAATTATAATTTAATGTAGACATTAAACCATACAAAATACTAAACTAGAGTGAAGAGACCACCACATTTAATGTTCAATTATAAGAATTCTTTGGGCCTAAGGAGATACAAAAAGATAGTTAAGGAATTATTTATAACATGAAATCTTAATTTTTGGCAAGTATAATTTCTTATTTGATCAAAAGTTCAATAAAAAAATTAAATAAAGATTAAAGTACTATATATCATTTTTTTCTTCAATAAAGGCATCAAATTATGAAAATGAATGAGTAATTATATTTTACAATAAATATTGTTATTTAGAAAATAAATAATTCAGATTAATTTTATAGTTTGTGGTCTCTTCAAATATAAAACAAATATATTAATTTTATCATATTAAGAGTAATTATAATATGTATCTATATGCTTAAAAAGAATTACAAATTGTTGGGAAATTTATGTTTAGATTTTAATGATACCATGTAAAATTTAGATTAGGAAGTTGGCACAATATTTTCTATGTAATTCAACTTGTAATAAATAGAGCTGTATAAGCTGAGTTGAAGTCTGCTAAGTTGAAGATTACAAGACTCGACTGAAGATCGAAAAGGAGACCCAGCTGTGTGTCAACTGTGTGAAGTGAAGTGAAGTGAAGATTCAGTCAAGTGACAGAAAAGTAGTCTCAGTCAAAAAAGTAATCTCAGTCAGCTGATTGACAGCTAAGTCATTCCAAAATGATTGGAATCGAATGTCAAAGGGTATCCAACATACAAGACTTGAAGAAATTTGAAAGAGATCCGTTGTCAACACAAGTCAAGGTTTTGCTGGAAATAAGCATGTGTCAGGCTGCCAGCAATAAAGCTGTTTTGCTGAAATAGTGAAAAAAGTAAGGAACCAATGAGATGTACCTGAACACCTATAGAGATTAAGGAAAGACTGCAGAGTATTTAATTCATGGTACGATCCACATCAATGTTGCAAGACAAGACAAACAAACAACCTACGAGTGTGATTTGAAATTTGTGTTTATCTCTTTAACAGATATAATTTCAAATCGACACTATAAAAGGCTAAGGAAGCAAGTGAGAGAAGGTTACGAACTTCATAAGACTAACAAGCATTCAAGCAAGCAATAACCTGCAAATTCTCTCAAGCTTTTCAAAGAAATCCTCAAGCCTAATTTCAAAGAAATTCAATCTAACACATTTAGTGAAGGAAAGATTACTTCATCAGTTGAAGAGGAAACCTATTTTTAAAGAACAAAAGGGTCTACTCTCCAAGGTTGAAGGAGAAGTAGTAACGTTCAAGTTCGAACCAGAGACTTTAAACTCGTTGCAGGGCTGTGTGAACAATTCCAAGAGTTTGAAGGAGCTGAAGTAGCAAGACAACTGTTTTGTGAAGAAGCTGAGCCCCAGGAATAGCTGGCTATGTGATCGAAGCTGACTCGTACTGTTGACTGCTTTGTAACTAAGATCTTGTTACTTAGTGGATTTATCCAGGAGTTGGAGAAGAGTGGATTAGAGGAATTACCCCATCCTCGAACTACTATAAAAATTGCTTGTGTCTTCTTTACTTTATAGCACAATTAATTCTTGCATTTATTCTTATCTGCTGCTAAGTTAAAATTGCTAAACACTGCTGATAATAACCATTGCTAAAACAAGTGTTGTAAAATAAGTTTAAAATCAGAAGAGTGAAAAGTCTTCCGCTGAACAAAACCAAATCAACTGTTATTCTAAGTGTTAGCTGAAAGCAGTTAAGTTATACTATCAACAGCTCAATCGAGTCTGTTGAATGGGTAACTTTGTTGTGTAAGCCAACCTAGTTGTTCCTCAAGGACTAAGTTGATTTGAGTTAACTTTGAAAATACTCTAAAAGGACTAAATCAAAAATTTGGTAAGGTTTATTCAACCCTCTCTTCTAAACCTTACACATAACCCTTAGGACCTACAAGTGGTATCAGAGCGGTTGGTTCATTGAGCCTTCCGCATTGGTTACTGAACTAGATCTCATTCTTTTTCAAAAGAATCAACACTTGAGTTTTTAAAGCTTTTATTTCAAAAGCAAAGTTATTATCATGGAAGCAAATCTAACTCTCATTCCAATGTTTAATGTGGAAGAGTTTGATGATTGGAAAATTCATATGCAGGCTCATCTATCAGTTCTGCATGATTAAATATGGCTAGTGATTGAGGATGGGCCACTTTAAATTCCAAAAGTCAACACTGCTGTGAGAATGGCAGCTCCTGTTGAAAGAGAGGATGTTGCACCAGCAGAGCCCAGACCTGCTATGGTGGAAAAACCTCGTTGTGAATGGACCAACAATGATCAAAAGAGATACAACCTTGACAATGTTGCTAAGGATATTCTTTATAAAACCTTTGATAATGATATGTTTAATAAAGTCAAATCTTGCAAAACAACCAAAGAAATTTGGGAAAACTCACTTTGATTTCTGAAGGGTCTGATCAAATCAAAAAAAAAAAAAAATAAACTAACTGTTGCAGTCCAAAAATTTGAAAATTTTAAAATGATTGCAGGTTAAAGTCTGTATCAGCTTGATGCCAGATTCACAGAGATCACCAATAAGCTTTCAGTTGTAGGAAAGGAGTACACATAGAAGGAGATGTGTATGAAGATCCTAAGGTCTCTCCCAGCTGAGTGGGAAATGAAGGCCATGGCCTTGAGACATTCTATGGATCTCACCAAGACATCAAACCATGAGTTGTTCTCTGACCTCAAAACATATGAGTTTGGATTGAGAAGAAAAGAACAAGAGGAGATAGTTGTACCCAAGACAGCTGCACTCATGTCTGGTGAAGCTAAGAGAGTTGAGACCAAGGAGACAATAGACCAAGAAGAGATTGGCCTGATGGTAAAAAGGTTTAATAAGTTCTTCAATAAGAACTATAAAATGAACAAGGGTGAATCTTCAAGAAGACACTCAGCACCCTCCAAAGCGAGGGAGGACAGACCACCCAAGAGAGCTGAACATCAAAAACCGAGTATTAGAGAGCTGACAATCAGATGACTGATAGAGCTGACTTGTAGAGAGCTGAGAAAGAGGCTTTGATATGCCTCATGGCCAAAGAACAAGACTCTAAAGATCAAGAAGATGAGGTACACTCTAACTCATCTCATTCCGATTCTAGTGATAGTGATAGTGACACAGACACTTCATCACCCATAGATATTTATGATTCAATTGGAAAAATGATGAAAGATTTTGAGCACGTAAAAACCTCACACACACTATTAAATGAGGAAAACAACCAGCTTAAATGCCAAAACTTACACTGACTAAAGAGTTGAGTACTCTGAGTCACATAGCTGATGAGAACACTAAGATGAAGGATGAAATTGCCAAGATTCAAGCAAACTTAGCTGCTACAGAAAAGAGGGAAAAAGATCTCAAAAATGTGATTGCATCATTTACAAAGGCATCCAAATCATTGGATGAACTTATAATGATTCAAAAAGAGAATGGTGACAAGACAAGCATTGGATTTAACTCCTTTGTGCATGCCAAAGTCCCAAGAGTGGTTATGGAAAAAGGATCCTCAAGAAATGAGGGAATCCAAAAATCCAAAGCACCAAATGTTGCACTAACACCCACTCAAAAACACAATCACAATCATATTGTCCTTGGATATAAGGGAAAAGACAAGAAGCCAATTGAGTATGCTGACAGGACAGCTGAAACTAAATTCAGAAAAGTCCATCAGCAGACTCCAAATAGGAAATACTCTGTCAAATCTAAACAGAGCTACCAAAAGCCCCAGAGATTTCAGAAAGAAAATCATATGATGGGAAAGGTAGAAATTACCCAAGCCAAACTGATTAGAATAACCAAATGAGATATCAGTTATGACCTATGGGATACAAGCCAAAGTGGTAAAGACCTCAACCTCATCATAGGCCATTCCCAAGGCAAAAGAGCTATAATCAACACACATATGCACCCAGGCACAAAATCCAACATGCACAGAAATTCTACTATTATCCCAAGAAAGCAAATGCTCAAACACACACAAACATATAGACAAAAGAGACAGTTATGATCCTAAAGCTCCCAAGCAATTTGCTAATGTGCATTATGATTATGGAACTGATAGGTGACAACCTCTTATAGTCAGATCATCTGGCTATATGTTGGTTGGAACATCTTATAGCACTAAACCCTCAGGACCCAGGCACGTAAGGGTACCTAAAAACTAATTTCCTTGATTGTAGGTTCAGGGAACAGCTGAGTGCCAAGGAACCTGGTACATGGATAGTGGTTGTTCCAGACATATGACAGGAAATAAGAAATATCTGTCAAAATTCAAGGAAATCAAAGGTGCAAAAGTCATATTTGGAGGGAATGCTGCTCCAGGGGGAATCAAAGGCACAGGATCCATAAGAAAAAATGGGTTGGAAATCACAGATATTGTATATGTTGAAGGCCTCAACTTCAATCTGCTGAGCATCGGCCAACTCTGTGACAAAGGCTATAATGTTGGATTCAACATTGGTGTATGTCAAATCAAAGATGCTGAATCAAATGAAATTGTGCTTCAAGGATCAAGGCAGGAGAACATGTATGTAGTGGATTGGTCAACTGCTACACCAAGCACATGTCTGCTAGCTAAGAGTACAACCGAATCAAGTTGGTTGTGGCATAAGAAGCCGAGTCACTTGAATTTCAAGACAATCAACAAGCTTCAAAGAAGTCATCTTGTGGAAAGATTGCTTGACGCAATATACAAGAAGGAAAGCATTTGTGATGCACGCCAGATGGGAAAGCAAATTAAATTATCTTTCAATGATAAGCGAAGTCCTTCTTCAACTAGGATACTGCATCTATTACATATGGATTTGTTTGGTCTTGTTGAAGCATCAAGTATTAGTGGAAAGAAATGCACCTTAGTGGTGGTGAATGGTTATTTAAGATATACATGGACAATCTTCATGTGTAAAAAGAAGGAAACCTTGCATAGATTGCCTCAGCTGATGAGAAGAGTTCAAAATGAGAAGAGTCAAACCATTATAAAGATAAGGTCTGACAGGGGAGTTGAGTTTGTCAATGGGATTATAACTCAGTATTTTGTTGAAAATGGTATTGCTCATGAGTTGCCAGCTGCAAGAACTCCACAGCAGAATGGAGTAGCTGAAAGAAGAAACAGAACTCTCAAGGACGTTGGATTGCCTAAGAGATTTTGGGCTGAAGCCATCAACACTGCTTGTTACACTCAGACTAGGTGTATGATTAAAAGGCAATTGTCCAAAACTCCCTATGAAATTTGGACAGGGAGGACGCCAAATGTTGGATATTTTTGAATCTTTGGATGTAAGTGCTTCATCCACAACAATGGTAAGGACAACCCAAAAGCTTTTGATGATAAAGCAGATGAATGTATCTTTTTGGGATACTCAGCTGAGAGTAAATCTTATAGAGTGTTGAACAAAAGGACTATAGTAACAGAAGAGTCTATCCATATGGCTTTTGATGAACCAAATGTTAATGGAGAAGACATAGATGAGTTAGCTGAAAAGAAGAATCAACCAACCATTCAGAAGAGTCCCTATGTTGAAGCAAATGTAAGAGCACTCAATCCTAATGAATATGAGATAGCTGAATCTCAAAGACAACTGCAAGGTCTGCAGCTGAATGATGATGAAGAAGTTATTCAAGACAATTTAGCTGCGAGATGGTAGAACCCAGCAGACTTACTCCAACCAGATGTGAGATGGTTGAGAGACCATCCACCTAAGTTAATCATTGGAAACGTCAGAGATGGAGTAAGAATCAGATCCAGAGCCCCAACATGAAGTTATGTTTACTTGTTTCATCTCTCAGATAGAGCCTAAAGATGTATCTCATGCATTGGATTCAGGCTATGCAGGAAGAGCTGAATCAATTTGAAAAGAACAAAGTATGGGAATTGGTTCAAAGGCCTACACACCAAAATGTTATTGGTACTAAGTGGGTATTCAGAAACAAGATGAATGAGGAAGGATCTGTTGTAAGAACAAAGCAAGATTGGTAGCCAAAGTGTATTCCCAAGAGGAATGTATAGATTTTGATGAAACCTTTGCTCATGTTGCTAGATTGGAAGCAATTAGGATGTTTATTGCTTATGCTGCACACAAGAACTTCACTGTGTATCAAATGGATGTGAAGAGTGCATTTTTGAATGGACTTTTAGAAGAATAAGTCTATGTTGAGCAACCTCCATGTTTTGAGCAGAAAACTATTGGAGATAAAGTCTTCAAGCTCAAGAAACTTTATATGGATTGAAACAAGCACCAAGAGTCTGGTATGACACATTGTCTCAGTTTCTCATTGACAATGGATTCACCAAAGGCAAGGTTGACAATGGATTCAAGATGGGGAGAGTATATTGCTTGTTATGGCAGTTTTATGTAGATCAATCCAAGAGAGTTGTATATAGTTTTCAAGCCCAAGGAAAGTTTGAAATGAGATCATTGCTTTATTTGATAGTCTTTAAGTCAATCAATTGACAAACATGGAACCTTGATAGATGTCAAATGTGCTAGATTTGAAGAAAATGGAAGAGAATCCGAGAAAGATTCGCATGAATACATTTGAAGGGATGCAAAGTTGTAGATCAAAGTTGGCTTATGGTATCATTGCTTTATTTGATGGAGGACAAACATCACCTTTGATGTAGATGTATGTGCTAGATTTAAATGTATTTGCTAAGTTGGCTTATGGTATCCAAGGATGGAGGGACTATGATGGATGTAGAGTAGACATGAAAAAGTACATCATGTACGTGTCAAATGCTTGGAAATAGATTAATATCTTGGTTCAGCAAGAAATAAAATTAAATAGCTACATCCACAGCTGAAGCAGAGTACATAGTTGCAGGCAGCTGTTATGCCCAAGTGCTATGGATAAGACAACAGCTGAGAGATTATGATATTGAAGAAAAGGAAATTCCAATTATGTGTGATAATACAAGTGCTATTGCAAATTACTAAAAATTCTGTATTGCATTCAAGAACTAAGCACATTGATGTCAGATATCATTTTATTCGAGATCATGTTGAAAAGAAAGACATCACTTTGGAATACATCTCAACTGATAAGCAGTTAGCTGATATATTCACTAAGCCTCTATGTGAATCAAGATTTGAAGAGCTTAAAAATGAGCTAGGTTTGGTTGAGCTGAGTTACGAGACTCAGAAGACTCAATCAGCAGTGTCAAAGAAGAGATCATTTAAAATCAGCAAAGTTTCATTTTCCAGCCTAGTGAATTCATCGAGACGGCTAGTCAGCTGTATCGAGTTAGCTGACAGCTGAGTGATCATCATGTGAAGAGAGAAACAAAGTTAAGTCACTTTTGGAAGATTGTTGAGTTATTTATGAGCTAAGTGACAAATCGCAGTCGTTTTCTGTGAGCGGGATTATTTTTGGGCATTACGTCAGCGTAATTATGGTGCAGAATAAAACCTATACACATTTAGCCTATGTTTGGATATAAATGTTGCTGCATTTAATGCGGGAAAATTAATTCGGTTTCAAGCCTTTTAATCTCAAGCCATTGATCGTGATCAACCTTTTCAAATTCTAAAAATCGTCCCCTCACATCTCATATATACCCAAAATCAAATTTCTCTCTCCTTAAAATACACGTATCTCTCTCAAGAAAGGCAAAGCTTTTCTATGCAACCAAGCAAAAACCCTAGTTCATACAATGTTCAAAGCTCGACTTTTCAAGATTATTTTCTAAGATGGCTTCAAGTTTCAACTTCGTGAAGATGGCTGAGAAGATCCACTCCGGTTCTACGGTAGATTTTGATGGGATAGTGAAGCAAGGGGTCGATAAGGCCCTTGCCAAGAAAATCACTGATAAACTGGAGAAATCTGGCCTTAAGGAATTTATAACCATGGATTTCTCTCACACGTACCTTGAAGAGGTCACTATGTTCTATGTGAACATTGAGGTTCACGATGGATAAATCAGGTCATCTGTCCACAACACCGACATAAAGATTACTGCTACGGACTTGGCTAAGTATTGCCACCTTCCTCCGTCTGGATTGAAGGAAGTGACTGAAAAGGATGTCAACCTGGCTACAGCGTGGAAGGAAATCGCGAAGCCAGAGTCTACTGGAAAGGTTGTTTACATAGCCAAGAAGTCGCTCATTAAGGACGACTATCACAAGCAAATGGATGTTGTGTCCAAGTGTGTGGACGTGAAGTTTGGCAGCTTCAATCAGCTGTCTCAGATGAAGCTGACGATCATGGCTGCTATTATGGAAGAAAAGAAGGTGAACTAGGCCGAGTTCATCTTCAGTCGAATTTGCCAGAACGTCATAATTAAGACCATTAATGACGCTTGTCTATTTGTGAGTTCGCTAGGGTATGGCATTGCGATTGTGCATTTGATGGAGGTGAAGGGCATTCTCCTCAGGCATGGGAAACCCTTCCACGTGAATAAGAGGATGTTGAAGGCAAACCTCTCAGCTGCTCAGAGGCAAGCCCATGAAAGAAGAGCTGACACCGGCAAAGGTGAGTCAGCTGATCTTGTCCCCAAGGACATGCTGCAACTGCTAAGGCTACCTCTCTAAAGCCTGCGCAGAAAAAGAAAAAGGATGCTACAGCAAAGCCTGCCCCTGCCCCCACAGCCGTGAAAGACTCTCCTGCCCTAGCAACCGAGACTGAGAAGGATATCCATGCATCTTCTCCATTCGCAAGAAACAAATGCTCAGCTGTGCCCGAAAGCCAGTTGCAGCTAAAAAGATAAAGATAGTGGAGCCAGCCACCATTAAAGAAGAAGAAGAAGTGGAAGAAATTCCTCTTGTCCGAACCAAGAGAAGGTGATTAGTGAAGACTGTTGAGGTAGAAGAGCAATAGTCTAAGTAAGTTGAAGGTGGTGAGGAAACCACTAATGTAGTTGAGAGGACTTCTGATGAAGGTCAGCGGACTACAGATGAGACAGCTGTACAAGAAACAATGAAGAAAAAGAAACTCAAACAGCTGACCAGCACGAGGAGTTAGGTGTTGATTCTCCTTAAACTGATGCCCGAGTTGTAGAGGAAGAAATGGCTCCTCTTGTGCCCAATGATGAAGAAGATGAGGATGATGTGGTAATACTATCTCCTGTGTACCTGGAAGTACATGAGAGGTTGAAAATTTGGAGGAACTGGAAGCTGAGATATGCAAGAGATCAATTCGCATACCCAGAATTCATCGAAGAAGAAGAGGAACTTTTAAGTTTCCTACGAAACATCCAGTTCGCTCTGCACTAAACTCAGATTACTGCATGTCCATCCTCTTTGTAATGAAGGACGTAGAGAAGAGAATAGCAAAGGCAAAGGCAATTGAGGAAGCTAAGGAACCTCAACCCTGTCCCTTTGAAGGTGTGCCTAAAAGCGTCTTTGTGCCTGTGAGCAGCAACGATGATGATGTCGAATCTGTTGATCCTGCAGAGAAAGCTAAGCTGCATGCATGAGGAAAGATTGAAGAAGGGCCCAGGAGAGTCTTTCTCTTTTATTATTACTCCTAGCCCAGATATAATGGAGATGGTGAGAACAATTGATGGATGAATCTACCCGGAAAGTTGGCGATGGAGCTAAGGAAGGTGATGTAGAGGGCACCTTAGCCAAGCCACTCCCTGAAGAAGGTGTTTCGACACCTGCCCAAATGGTTGATAACTCAAAAGGAAACACAACCATGTCTCAGGTTTCAAGTGACCCCACTGCTCAACACTCAGCTGGTGCGCCAGCTGAGGGGAAAACTCAAACCACCATAGCCGGGTCGGAGAAAACTATGGGAGACCAAACTAAAGAGAAGTTAGAAGCGAATGTGAGACCTTGAAAGAACAACAGGCTGAGGTTAACGAGGCTCAGACGGTTTCAACTGTCTCAGCTGAAACTTCAGCTGCCATGCAGGCCGAAAGCAGCTGATGCAGCCAAGGAAAATGATGGTATTAAGACCACGGGAGTTGAGACTCTTGGCCATGAAAGTGTAATCCAAGGAGTTGAGACTCCAATGGATGCCAACAAAGACTCCAAAGCAGCTCCATCTCTTTGAAGGGATTTTCGTTGAACACCTGCCGCTGATTGAGATTGCAAAAGGGAATCTTTGAAGGTCCCGGTTGTTGGCTGCGAGGGTAATGAAGGCCTGGAGGAGATTGAGACTTCCCCAGATAAAAAGGTCGATGAACAAGTGCCAACCCCTCAGGAAGAAATCATTGAAGAAGAGAAAATAAGTGCTCTTCATGATTCCCAAGAGAATGTTGATGTTGAATTCTTGGGAACCGACGACAAAGCTGAGTTCAGTCCAATTGAAAAATCATCCGAGCACAAAGTTGCTAAGGAGGCACTGGCAAAGAGGAGGCAAGCCAGTGACAAGCGCTGCTCATGTAAATTTTACTTTGGTTGATGGCCCACCTCACATGGTGCCATCACCTTCCAATGACGTTAATGAGTCTGCCGAGGATACGACTACTCAAAAGGAAGATACTACTGATGTCGAAGAAGCTCTTAAGACAACTGAGGATTAGTCAGCTCAGTAGGCTAACACATCTGCACAAGATGCCAATGACGTTGAGACATCCGAGGCATATATAGCTTAAGAAATTTTGAAGAAATGGGAAAGGTTCCACAGGTCGATGATGTGGAAATTCCTATTTTTCCAGAAGATCTTTTTGCTTACTACTTTCCTTTTGAGGCGCATGTACCCTTGGAAGCAGAGTGAGTTGCTGAAAGTGTAAGATACACCGTCCAAGTCCTAGTTGAAGAACTTGGAACTCCTGCCGATACAACAATGGTGCCGATTGTGTTTGATTTTGATGTTGTGTGGCCAGAAGAGCAGTCCGCTGATGCAACCGACTTTTGCAAAGCTTTGAAGGCCATTTGTGCAAAAATAGAAAACATGAAACATTGATTCGCAACACTCAACCAACGGCTTGACAACCGCGATGCAAACATCACAGGAGATATCCGAGGAACCATTTTGAGAATAAGGGAATGGATTGGGCAAACTAAATCACTGAGGTGTGAGCAGGTCACATACTTTGAATCCCTATTTGCAAAAATGGTGATATGGAGCTCAGACAACGCCAAGTTTCAGCAGCGTCAAAGGGACCACATGTTCAGGATGGATCAATCTCACAAGAGCGATATGGATTTGCTCAAAGCTCAACATAAGTCTGAGCTTCAGAAAATGGAGGACAACATGCATTAGGAGATCATTGTGCTCCAAACTGAGATGAAGCTGATGGCAGCCGAGACAAAGGCTCTGCGATCCAAATTTTGAGCAGCATACTCCAAGGGTCATGACAAGTAGGATATGACTAACAACAAGATTGATCTACTCCTTGGTGGAGTGTTCCCTCAATTGGCTCTACCCTTGGTGATGATGCCAAAAGTGGGAAGATGAAAGTAAACAGCAAATGAGTTATAAGGATGGAAGTAAGGGGGAAGCAAGCAGCAAGAGAAAAGCAGTGATGTGAAGAAGCCGCCCTTGAAAATTATGCTTGCTAAGACCCCTCAGCAAGGTGAAGTGACAACCTCAATTCTCAGCCAACTACCTAAAGAACTGTCTATTGAAGAAAAAACCGATATGGCGTACAAAAAGTTAACACAAGCCATTGAAGCTGAATTTGAGAAGGTAGCTGAAAAATATTCTGGAAGAATTAAAGATTTAAAAGCAGGGTATGAATGCCCCCCAGCTGGACTGTTAAAGGACTACCCAACTGTGAGACCCCCTCGTGAGTTTACATTGCCTGATGCAGGATCTGAGCCAAGATCCGTAGAAGAGTTCCAAACTCTAACTGCAGAAGGATATTTCAAGATAATAACTCTACCCCAGGTGTGGGATTTGTATTGGGAGAAATGACTCGACTTATGTAAATCACCTGATAGGCAGCAGAGTTCGAGCAGTCAACAGACTGGCAAATCACCCATATAGTACACTCCTAGAGGAGGAGCCAAGTGCGGTGAGGAAGGGGAAGGTTTGGCAGTAGTGGAAGAGGAAGAGGTACTCCATCACAGACAAGACCAAAGGATGTTAGATATGTTGATCCACAGAAAAAGGGAATCAACTACTGAGCTGGGTTTGATACTCTTGTAAATATAGAAGTTGAAAGGAAGAATGAAGAAGCTGTTAGATAAATGTTTTTATCATGATTTTGATGATTTTGTTCAAATGAGTTTTTAAACCAAAACAATGTCCCTAAATGTTGTCTAAATACTTCCGATCGATTTAAAATATTTTTACTATTTTTCGGAGTATTTTTTGGAGTTTATTTTCGATAAAAAATTGGACAACACATTTGTTTCAGGCTCGACCGGTCGCCCTATAGGGCAACCCGTACCTGAGTTGAGTTTTGAAACAAAAAATGGGACGTAGAAAAAATGAGGGGGCGGCCGTCGGCCCGGTGGTCGACCAAGTGAGGGCGGTCGATCCCTGGGCGGCCGGTACCTGGGAGTCCCTCTTGTGGTTCAGTCTTCTCTGTTTTGTATTTTTATCACCCCCAACCGGTCAACATCAAGGGCAACCGGTCGAATCCCCCTTCGACCGATCCCCCTGTGTAAAAATCGCAGAAATTCAATTTCAAACTTATCTCTGCGTGACCGGTCACACCCCTGTTTTATCAGCAAACTATCCATTGCATTTTCAGACAGCTTTTCCCTATTTTGTGGGATTGATTTCTAACAGCTATATTGATGATTTTAAATGGTTTCTTTTGCAGCAAATCACTCCCCAAGGAGGAGCCTATGTCTGGAAATCAAAGCCAAGACCTCTCCTATAAATAGAGGCTTCATTCAAGCAACAAGATACAACACTCTACACAAGCAAAGAGCAAACAAGCAAACACTTTCATATATCTTGTTGTATTAGCCTAAGCACTTTCACTTGCACACATTTGAGGTCTAGGCTTTCAATTCTTGATTACACAAGTACTCATATTGTATCATTCATCATTGAGTTGTAATCTTGATTTTTGGTCATCATTCAACACAAGACATCCTTGTGAGTATTCTTGTGGTAAGAATACACTTGGGTGATCTAGGTGATAGGTGTTTGAAGGTTGTGGTAATCTTCAAAGGTGTTGTAAGAGGGTTGTGGTAATCCTCAAGGTGGTGCAAGAGGGTTGTGGTAATCCTCAAGGTGTTGCAAGAGGGTTGTGGTAATCCTCAAGGTGTTGTTTTATTAATTTTGGTAATTAATAAAATCTTTTTTTCTTTTTTTGAAATCCATCCCGGATATACTGGGGTGATAGAGGATTAGGCCCTAGGTGGGTTGAACCTCTTTAAATCGAAGTGTGCTATTTATTTTCCGCACTTAGCATTTCGTCTTTGCTTGATTTTTCGAAAAAGAGGGCAAAATCTGAAAAACCGAGATAATCTATTCACCCCCCTCTAGATTATCGTATCCATTTGGACTAACAGAAGCAAGGAGGAGACAAGAGGCTGAAAATAAAAGGCTCAACCGTGAATGGGAAGAGAGGCAGAGAAGGGAGGACCCTGCTGCTAAATGAGCCTACGAAAAGAAGAAGGGGGAGGAAGAAGACAGAAAGAGGAGAAGAGCAGAAGAAGATAGGAGGAGAGCTAATGATGAAGAGAGAAGAAGGAAGCAGCCGAGGCATTGAAGACGGCTGAACCCCTTCAGTGTATTTTACTTAGCTGTAAATACAAAGTTGTAAGTATTCTACAAATCATAATGCTCTGTTACTTCTGTAAAAATTTTAAAGGTTCTGATACATTTGTATAAGACTCCATAGCTTTGATACATTTGTATAGACATGTATACCTCTGATACATTGTATAGGCTATACTTTGTAAAAGTTTTGTAAAGTGCGTCTGCAAAGTACAAGAATGATATGCTCAAATAAAATTGACATATTCTATACATACATTCTTTGTTACTGCACTTTTACTTTGCTATATTTGTTTAAGTTTTGGCATCATCAAAAAGGGGGAAATTGTTGGGACATTTATGTTTAGATGTTGATGATACCATTTAAACTTAGATTAGGAAGTTGGCACCCCATTTTCTAAGTAATTCAACTTGTAATAGATAGGGTTGTATAAGATGAGTTGAAGTCAGCTAAGTTGAAGATTACAAGACTCGACTGCAGATCAAAGAGGAGACCCAGCTTTGTGTCAGCTATGTGAAGTGAAGTGAAGTATTAGTCAAGTGACAGAAAAGCTATCTCAGTCAGCTGACTGACAGCTAAGTCATTCCAAAATGATTGGAGTCGAATGTCCAATGGGTATGCAGCATATTAGACTTGAAGAAATCTGAAAGAGATCCGTTGTCAACACAAGTCAAGGTTTTTCTGGAAATAGGCATGTGTCAGGCTGCCAACAATAAAGTTGTTTTGCTGAAAGAGTGCAAAAAGCAAGGAACCAATGAGATGTACCCAAAAATCTATAGATATTAAGGAAAGGCTGCAGAGCATTTAATTTGTAGTATGATCCACGTCAATGCTGTAAGACAAGACAAGCCAACAACCTACGAGTGTGATTTGAAATATGTGTCTATCTCTTCAACGGACATAATTTCAAATCTACACTATAAAAGGCTGATGAAGCAAGTGAGAGAAGGTTACGAACTTCATAAAACTAACAAGCATTCAAGCAAGCAATAACCTGCGAATTCTCTCAAGCTTTTCAAAGAAATCCTCAAGCCTAATTTCGAAGGAATTCAATCCAACACATTCAGTGAAGGAAAGATTACTTCATCAGTTGAAGAGGAAAACATGTTTAAAGAACAAAGGGGTCAACTCTCCAAGGTTGAAGGAGAAGTAGTAAGGTTCAAGTTCGAACTAGAGGTTTTAGACTCGTTGGAGGACTGTGTGAACAATTCCAAGAGTTTGAAAGAGCCTAAGTAGCAAGACAGTTGTTTTGTGAAGAAGCTGAGTCCCATGAGCAGCTGGTTGTGTGATCGAAGCTGACTCGGACTGTTGATTGCTTTGTAACCAAGATCTTGTTACTTAGTGGATTTCTCCAAGAGTTGGAGAAGAGTGGATTAGAGGAATTACCCCATCCTCGAACCACTATAAAAATTGCTTGTGTCTTATTTACTTTACAATACATTTAATTCTTGCATTTATTCTTATCTGCTGCTAAGTTAAAATTGCTAAACTCTGCTGATAATAACCATTGCTAAAACAAGTGTTGTAAATCAAGTTTAAAATCATAAGGGTGAAAAGTCTTCCGTTGAACAAAACCAAATCAACTGTTATTCTAAGTGTTAGCTGAAAGCAGATAAGTTATACTATCAACAACTCAGTCGAGTCTGTTGAGTGGGTAACTTTATTGTGTAAGCCAACCTAGTTGTTCTCTCAAGGACTAAACTGATTTGAGTTAACTTTGAAAATACTCTAAAAGGACTAAATTGAAAAGTTGGTAAGATTTATTCAACCCCCCTCCCTTCTAAACCTTACACATCACCCCTAGGGACCTACAAAAATATATTAATTTTATAACAAACGTAAAGAGTCAATTCAATTGCAAGTACCATCGCTAATAGCATAATATATATTTCTAAAATGAATTGAGTTAGTGTTTCTTTCAAATAACATAAGTTTTTGCAAAGTAATTTTCAAGTATAAAAGTTTATTAGTATTATATTTAACTATTGAAGTTTGACTCAATAAGAATTTTGATAACTGTTTTTCTAATATTATCTTCGGTTTGTTATTTATTGAGTGGATATATTTTATATGCAATTGGATAGAGTTTCAAAATTTAGATTTCAAGTTATCACTTTTTTTAAGTTTGATTTAAAACATGACTCTTGATGACAATAATGTCTTTTTTTTTTTTTTTTTGATGAAAGATGACAATACTGTTTTAATTTTCATATGTATTGGATTAAGATTTATTATTTTAAATTTGACACTCAAAATAGATAGATTGCAATAACTTAAAGTTTAATTGTTATGATAAAAATATTCACTTGGGAAGTAGAATTAAGATTCTATATAAAAGAGTTTTCCTTTTTGTCCATATGTTTTGATTTTAATATTTATGTTGAGTTATAATTAACCAGAGTAGTTAGAGAGAATGAAAGAAAAACACGATTGTACCAAGTAATATTAATCTTTAATTTATATATATTTTTGATAAATAACAATTACAACTAAAATCATGAGGTTATGCCTGATTTTTTGGTAAATAAGTAATTTATATCAATTTTAAGTTTTTGATTGAAGTGATAAACATATATCAATATTTAGCTCATGAATTACCAAATATTAATGATGCATAATGCATCTAATTATGCTAAAAGACTTCTGAAATTAATTAACAAAAAGACATTCATAACCATTAAACATAACAAAAGATTGATTAATATGATGGTAAGCTAATATATGAACTTATTATGTTGTAATATTAATTTTAATTTTTTTGTTGGCTAGAGTTATTTAAAAGATTAACTTAATCATTCATATCGATTTATACTTATGAAAACAAAATATATATTAAAATACTTTGAAAGTTTTCTTTTTATACTTTGAAAGTTTTCTTTTTTGGGCTCAACCTTTTCAAGTAAATTCTGAAGAAAATTTATAGCATCTTTTTAACTCTCTTATTTTTGGAGAATGTCAACCAGGACAGACATTAAAGAAAGGAGTGACTAGAACCAACAGAAAATCGACATTCAAGTGAGGGTTTAAATAAGGTGAAGGGTTATAACCATGAAAGATTCCATCAAAAAAAAAACAATACCCCCCCCCCAAACCCACACAATTTCCATTGAAAGAGATACCTGCTTAACAACAGGTATACATATACAATCACACCTGAAGTTTCACCAAATTACAAGCACACCCTGAAGTTTAGCCATATACAAGCACACCCTAAAGATTAGACAAATTACAAGCTCACCCTAAATTTTACCCATATACAAGCACACCCTCAAGTTTAGCCAAATTACAAGCACACCCTCAAGTTTAACCAAATTACAAGCACACTACTGCATATACAAGAAAAAAAAAAGAATCACTGCAATGTATGTAATTAAGAAATGTAAAGGAAACAGATTAATTACTTACAATGTATGTAGTCAAGAGAGTGTAGAATCCAGAAACCCTAATCTTTTCTACTTTATATAACTTGATATGCACTCTGCCCACTCAACTCGCACTTCATCGATGTCACTTGGAGAATACTCGGCTTTATTGAACTGTGAAAAAAACATATTGATGTAATATTAGTCTGATCCAACTACTAAACGTACATCTAGAAAAATTATAAACCTTAGTAATTTTGAATGTACGAAATTAATATGAACAAAAAGATAATATATATTACTATTTGCCTTTGCAGTGAACCCTCGCTAACGGATGCAACTCCTTTTTGAATTATTTCTCTCATGTATCGCATTACAAAAAAGCCACATTGCAGTTCATTTGATTGCTCTGGTACCTATGCCAGAAATAAATTTTGAACATATCTGCTTAATTTCCAAATACATAAAGACACATTTGAATCACCGTTAATGCTAGGCATACCTTAAGCATTTCTCATGTAGGATTATTTTTCCCTCTCTTTTTATTATCTGCATTGAATATTTTTAAGGGCCTTTACCATAAAACAAGAAAAAAGTTAGACAAGTATCATCATATAGTTCACACACAATCATTAAAAAATTTACAATCCTTACATGTTCACAACATGGTACCAATCTTCATCACGGTTGCGCTTGCCATAAAGAGGATCCATTAAACAAACAATCTCTTTGTGAGGGAAAATGGCAGTCATAATCCAATGGAAGCTATATAATTACATAATGAAACATTCAGTTTTTCAACTTCGTAGATTATGCGATTGAAAGTGACATCATAAACATTACTTACCCTACATTACGTGGAACCAAAACTAGAGTATCAAGTGGTGTACCGCTCAGCCTCTCTTCCAGAACACATGCTTTTCTTTCCAAATGGCTTTGGCGATGCTTTTTATCTGTTTTTAATGATGGTTGATGCCCCTCATGATATGGATCTACAAATCTAAATTTGTGCACCTTGTTTTCTGCCTTCATCTTTTTATACAAAGTGCTATTATTCCAAAAAGGACAAATGAATAATTAGTAAACCAATATAATAAATATACATATTACATTATTATAATGAATAATCAAGGTTCAAGTAGATTGAATCATACCAGATGTAACCAACTATGCAATTATATGATACTGGCTCCAATTTACAAAAAGGAAGGATGTCGTCAAGGTAAATGTAGATAATGGAATCATCGCCAAAGACATCAGATTGTATAGGGATACATATACCCCTTCCATCAACAAGAACATTCTTGGCAAAGCAATACAACACCCAATATGATGTAGGCATACTTTCGACTTGCAACTCATTATCGACTTTTTTTTTTTGGGAGGGCAACTTTTTTTTCCTATCATGCTTCTGTTAAGGTAATTATTGTAGGTCCCAAGGGGTGTGAGTAAGGTTTTGAAGGGGGGGATTGAATAAACCTTACCAACTTTTCGATTTTAGTCCTTTTAAAATATTACAGAGTTAATTACATAGCTAAGTCCTTGAGGGACATATAAGTTAGTTAATCGTGAGTTAGCCACTCAACGGACTCGATAGAGTTGTTGATAGAATAACTCATTGTTTAGACTAAACCTTAACTTGGCATGACGAGTTTTTATTGGAAGACTTAACACCCTTAAATTTGATTTAACTTTGTTTTAAACACTTGGTTTTAGCACTTTGTTATTTATCAGTTGGATAGCAAATTATCAGCAGATATAAAGTATGTGTGCAGGAATGTAAATATGCTGAAATGTAAGTGACACAAGTAAATTTTATAGAGGTTCGAAGATGGGATAATTCTTTTACTCCTCTCTTCTCTAACTCCTGGAGGAATCCATTAAGTAATGATCAGAGTACAAAGTGGTTATTAGTCTAGAGACAAGTCTTGATCATGCAGCTGACTTGCTCCTTGGACTCGGTCTGGAGATGCCTTGATCACACGGTGGCTTCTCGTCCGACTCGCCTTTCTTCACAGTAGGCCGCTTGCTGCTACTTGACTTACTTTCTCAAGCTTCTTGGATTTGATCACAAAGCCCTCCAATAACTTGAGATTGGTTCGACCTTGAACCTTCCTACAATCCTCCTTGGAAAGTCGACCCCTTTTGATTCTTCAAAAGTTTCCTCTTCAACAGTTTGAAGTTGTCTTTCCTTCACAGCTTGGTGTTAGATCGATTTCTTTCGAGATTTAGGCTTGAGGATTTTGCTTGAATAACTTGAGAATATTTTGCAGGTCACAGTTTGAATATTGCTTGTTATCTCAGGTGTGCAAGGTTACGGTATTCAAGGTAACCATTTCTCAAAGTGATTCCTCAGCCTTTTATAGTGAACTTTCAAATATCTGCCCGTTGAAGAGATAGGCTGATTTTCAAAAGTCACTTGTATTCATTGGCTTGTCTTGTTGCAGTCCTTGATGTTGACATTTCCTCGTATTTAATGTCTTGCAACATTGCAGCGTTTCTGACACTTGGTGCAGTGCTTCCCATTGGTTTGTTCCTTTTGCACACAACTGGAACTAACACTTTATTTCTGACAACTTTAATAGGTTACTATTATGAGTAACATTCTTGACTTTTATCAACGGATCTCGTTCAGTTGTCTTGACTTGATGCGATCTTTTATTCCCAGGTGACTTCGAGTTAGCTTCCAATCAATGGATGACTCATCCGTCACTTCAACTTGAGACTTGGCTTCTTGAGTTGACTTGATCGACTCTTTCAAAGATTGTATCACGGTGATACTCCTTCAGTTGAGTCCTTGATCTTCTTTCTTGGCCATACTCAGTTGTTCCTCAGTGGAGTCTTCACTTCAGTTTTCAGTTGACTTCTTGTATTCCCAGGCATAGCTGACTTGACTCAGCTTGTTCAGCCCTATCTATTACAATACATATTACAAGGAAAATGGGGTGCCAACTTTCTAGTCTAAGTTTTACATGGCATTTATCAAAATCTAAACAATAAATTTCCCAACAATTTCCCCCTTTTTGATGATGCCAAAACTTAAAAATATTAAACAACATGTAAACAGCACAGATTCATACAGGCAATGCAGTAACAAAGAATGTTTGCGTAGAATCAATCTTTTATTGATCATAACATTCTTGTCCTTTACACAACTATTTACAATGTGTATCAGAGCAATCAGAGTACTTATATATACGCAAATTACAGACGTCTATGCAAAGATGTATAAATTACAAATTTTTCATTGAATGTACAGACTTACATGCATACGTATTTACAAAAGTAAAATACATGAAGGGGTTAGCAGCAACACTTCATCGCCTTCGCTGCCTCCTTCTTTCTTGTTCAAACTTGTCTTCTTCATCGCTCTCTTTCTTTTCTTTTCTTCTTCACCGCTTCTTCTTTTCATATGCTTTCTTAGCAGCTTCATCTTTCCTTTTTCTTTCTTGTCTCTCTTGCCACAGCTGATCTTGCCTTTTGTTTTCTTCTTCAATCCTCTTCACATATTCAGCATTCTTCCTAGCCACTTCCAGATTGGCTACAAAGATCATACTAAAATTCCCCAGAGATCCTTCCTTTCTTGCCTGGATCTACATATTCAATATTTTTGGGCAAAGGTCTAGGTCGAAAACCTCTTTCTCCACCACTTCTTCCTTTTCCTCTGGGTGTATACTGCACGGGAGTCTTCTGTTTACCAGTTGAATGGCTGCTGGTAGTCTGCTGCCTTATCAGCTTCTTCAAATATCTTCAGGCCTTTCTCCTAGTAAAGATCCCAGGCTTGGGTTAATGTCATGTCCTTGAAATAGCCTTCGGATTCAAGAGTTCGAAATTCTTCAACTGATCTCGGCTTGTTTCCGTCATCTGGGATGGCATCTTGGTCCTTTCCTGCCGGAATGCCACCATAAGCTTTCAAAACTTCTAGTACACGGGCATCTGTCTTCCTTTCAACCTCCTTCATCCCTGCTTCTATGATTTTTCTCTTCTCAGACATAGGTACAACAGAGTGTTGGAGCGGCAGAGTCACCGAAAGTTTGCTGATTATGCTAGTTGTGACATGACCTTGCTGAGGGGTTTCAACAAGCATTAAGGTCACATCTTTTGACCTTTCCCCTTCAACAACTTTTCCCTTCTGTTTTTCAACAGCTGCTTCACCCTTCTGCTTCTCAGCTGTTTCTTCCTTCAATTTCTTCAGGTATTCCTCTTCCCCCTTTTTGGCATCATCAAAGAAGAGAGGAACCCCGAAAACATCCCAAGAAGCATGAAGTCCAGTCGGTGATAGTTGGTCTCCCGCTTGAGTCTCCATGCGGCATGTGTTTGTGCGAAATTCGAGCGGGTGGCTTTGGACTCTTGCCACAGCTTTCATTTCAGCCATGAGAAGGCTGAATTTGGCATTCATAATCTACTCAACGCGCAGAAGTTCTTTTTCGTGAAATTCACGCAGCATGACTCCATCTGTTGTATGAGAGGCATGCATTCTCGTCAATATTTTCTCGCATCCTCCACTTCATGTCAACATTATCGGCCTCCCGCATCAAAGCATTTTTGTGATAATGCTTTAAAATATCCGACTTGTTCGCACCGCATTGCATTGTACTCTGCCGACACCATTCCCGATTCGACCACTATCCCTCGCAAGTCTGCGTGAGGTTGGCATCCCCGTCGCCCGGCCGCATATCCGGTGAGGCTGGTGCGATTCAATCTTCTCAATCTCACCAAGAATTGTCTTGAAGACTTCACGCACCTCATTTGTCACCTTGGTTTGGTGGCGGCCAAGCAACATCAAAATCAAAATCACTGGAACAATTGAATCGGAGGGAATAACTGGATCAGCTCTGATGTTGAAGCGTCTCTGCTCATGAGCTGTTTCCTCTTCAAGATCGGGCAGCTCAATCGAGAAAGGGAAAGTTTCTTCGAATGCATCATCACATGCATAAGGTATTGATTCCACAATTGGTCGTGCTTGTGATGTGCCTGGTTGAGTCGAGCCTGCTGCAACTTTGGTAGAGCTATCGAAACGGGCCGACGGGGCGGGGCTGGGCGAGAAACCCTCAACCCAACCCAACCCGCCTTGGGTTGCGGGTTGGGCGGGCCGGCCCGCCAAAAATTAAAAAAAATAATAAAATGAAAAAAATTATTTTTTTATTTATATTATTAATTTTAATGAATTAAATATACTAATGGATAACAAGTACATATTTTATAAAAATATTATATACACTTTTATAAGAAATATAAATATAAAATATCAATTATACTATTTTTTTTTGTCTATTTTATCTAATTTTTCTTTTTCATTTTTTTTTTTAGTTTATGGCGGGCTAGCCCGCCGACCCGCCCGCCCGCCAAGCCCATGCCTGCGGCGGCTAGCTGTTAGACGCCCTTTGGCGGGCTACTAAATACTTAACCCACCCCCTACCTTAGGCGGGGGCGGGCCAGGCGGCGGGCCTGGCCCATTTTTACAGACTCTAAGCTTTGGGAACTGCTGCAGATGACTCGGTCTCACTGGGCTAGGTGAGTGGGTTGGCTAGCCGATCGAGCCTCATTGTCTTAACGAGCCTTCTTCGACCTCAATAGATTCTCGCTATGTGAATTTTCTTGTCCTCAATCGCGCACCATCGGCGTCATCGGAGGATGATGAAGCCGAGAGGCTTGGTTCATCATCAAAATTGAACGCGTTTGTGGCGGCTTTGAATTCGGCTTACTCGCACTTGGAAGAACATGCTCACCGAGTCCTTGCGGCAGGGTTGACTACCACGTCTTCTTGAGATCCCAAGAATGTTGTATCGGGATTATCCTCGGGAATCATGAAGAGCGTTGATTTCCTCTTTCCGAGTCGGCAAAGAATGATGACTTGAGGAATGCTCTTTTCTCCTTGATTTTTACCTAGGGAAGTCTCAACCTCCTTGGGCCTTCATTACCTCCTGCAGTCTCAATCTGCGGCGAGGCCTGTACATTCCCTTCGACGACGCCTGTGTCTTAGGGTCTTCTCGCGATGGGATCCACAGGAGTCTCAACTCCTTGATTGCACTTTCATTGCCCCAGTGTTAACTCCCGGGCGATCCATCACGTGCCTCGATCGCAACAAAGAGCGTCCTCGCCTTCCGTTAGTGACAACTTGTTGTTGTTCTTTTTCTTTTTCTTTCTCCACTTTGCCTCCTTCCTTCATTGTGGAGTCATCTCAGATCATCCTCCGACCTAGCTGCAGTGGAGTGAGTTTTCCCCTCGGTGGCGCACCAGTGTGAGTGGTCGATGGTGGGGTCACTCTACTCCAAACTCCCGGTTGCTTCCATTGAGTGCTCGGCCGTGGGGGCATGTGGTAAGACACCTTCATTAGGGGTTGGCTCAACTCGGGTGCCCAAGTTCCCAGTGTCATCGCCAAGTCCCTTGGATCCGTCCTCTGAGTGAACTGGGGATGTGGTTGCAGCAATAGCTGTGACAATCTGCTGTACCACTCCCAACGGATCAATCTCCAGGTGAGATTTGGAGGACTCTCCTGGTCTTTCCATCATCTGCTGCTCATGCATCAATTTGGATTCCCGCATGGCTTGCTGCATATCCAACTTCTCCTTTGCAGCAACAGGATCCATGTCCTCATCACTTTCCGAGAGCACATCAATGTGAGGATGAGTGTGCTCCAGAGTTCAAGTGAGTGGGCATATATTTGCCTGTTCATGAGCTTCGGCTTCTTCTGCTAACCTTTCCTTTTCTTTCTCCTTGAAGATATGTTGGATGTCCAGGAAGTTATCTTCATCAAGTGCCTGAAGCACGGTGGTCAATCCGAGGAATTTCATCAATTCTTCCTCTTCCTCAATGAATTCAGGGCGTTCAAGTTGTACCCTCGAGCGACTCAGCTTCCATTTCCTCCACTCTCGCAGACGGTTCTGGATGATTGGATATAATGGAGAGTACATAATTACATCGTCATCTTCATCCTCTCCTTGTTGCCCTTTCTTTTCAGGAATGGAAGGTAGCATACTCTGCTGCTCTTCTCCTTCAGCAGCATCTGTGGTAGGTGGAGACACTGTCCTTTCAGCAGGGGATTTTGCTGTCTCTGCCGCTTCTTCATCCTCAGTTGTTCTGTCCACAGCTGGGTCTTCTAATTGCCTCTGCTGACTATTCTCAGCAGACTTGGTTGTTTATTCAATAACTTCTGGAGATTGCACTTCTTCAGCAGTCTCAGAGATTTTCTCCAACAGAGTGGCAGACTCAGCTGTCTTCTCAAGCACTGAGAGCTTGGTGAGTCTTCTTCTTCTCTTGGTCCTCACTAGAGGAATTTCTAGTTCAGAGACTTCTTCTTCAGATTCCTTGGCGGCGGGGGCCGGAGCATCTTTCGTTGGCGAGGAGTCGCTTTCGGGCTTGGCGATCCTCTTCTTTTCGATGGTCGGAGAAGGTATCTATGCTTCCTTCTCCGCACGGCCGCGTGGGCGGCGACCTACTGCGGGGGTGCATCTTTCTTCTTTCTTTGCCGCAGGTCGAGTTTTCTTCTTCGCACTGCGGGGCAACTCTCTTCTTTGGAGGGGAGGAAGAAATTTGTATAAACGGGTCGGTGATTTCCCCTCACGGTATCCGCCCTCTTGGCATAGGCTCTCTTACGGGCTCTGACGGTGGTGTAGGCCCCAAACATCTTCTTGGTTAGATGGAAAGGCTTTCCATGTCTAAGAGGGATTTCCTTTACCTCCATCAAATGGCCAATGACTAGGCCATAGCCAAGTGATCCTCCAAAGGATCGTCCTCCTTGATGGATTTGTTGCCAACGTTCGCGGAGAGTCTCTTTGTAAACGATTCCCGCCAATTGATCTTCTTTTCTTCCATGATCGCAGTCATGACGATCAGCTTGGTTTTGACGGTGATTGAAGCCGCCAAACTTCATGTCTACACTCTTAGCATGACGATATCCATCGTTTTTGATAATCGCCCTTCGCCAGCCTTCTTGTTTGTGTGTAGACCACTTTCGCAAAGACACTCGGGTTTGGCCACTTCCTTCCATGCGGCCAAGTTGACATTGGCTTCATATATCTCAGATGCCTTCCGACGGCAGTAAACAGTGCTCTGCAAGATCCTGAGCAATGATTAATATGTAATTGCGGTGGACGGAGGACTTAATCCCTTCGTCCTGCACCTCGGCGTTAACATAAAACTGGGCAACTTCTTCAACGTATGTCATTTGATACTCCATCGTGAGAAAAGGTTTGAGTCCAGATTTCTCGATTTTATCTGCTATTTTCTTCACAAGGGTTTCATCGGAACCTTGCTTTATCATCCCCTCAAAGTCCACAGTTGATCCTGTGTGGATTTGCTTTGCGAGCTTGGTGAAATCATGTGTTGGTGCCATTTAGTAGTGAGTTTTACCGAACGAAACTTGGTAAACCGACTTGAGAACTTGTAGGGTTTTCGAGAGAGAAAAACTTGCTTTCTTTTGCTTGGGAAGATGAACAGTTTCGGAAAAAGTGAGAGAGAGAGGATTGAAAACCGTATATAAGGATTATGAAAGGACGGGTTTTTGGATTTTGAAATATGATCAAGATCAACGTCTCAGATTTAGCACGTCACATTGCATTTAATTTCTCGCATTTAATGCGGCAGTATTTATATCCAATCACATGCTTACTGTGCAGCTTTTGACTGTACCCGTCATTATTATTACTGATGTCATCCTTAAAAACATTCCCGCTTATTAAAAACGATTCGCATTTTTGTCACTTAGCTCATAAATGACTACTTACTCCACAAATGACTCAACTCTTCTTCTCTCTTTTTGTATAGTGACTGTTTGTTAGCTAACTCGATCTGGTGACTTTCCGATCTGGTGATTCACTTTCTTTGATTTATGAAGTTTGTTCTATTTTCATCTTTTCACGTTCCATCTTTTCTCATTGAGTCTTCTGAGTGTCAACTAAGCTCAATTAACCCTAGCTCATGCTTAAGCTCATCAAATCTTGATTCACATAAGGGTTTGGTGAATATGTCGTCAATGCTTGTTTATCGGTTGAGATGTATTCCAAGGTGATGTCTTTCTTTTCAACATGATCTCTTATAAAATGATATCTCGACATCAATGTGCTTTGTTCTCGAATGCAACACAAGGATTTCGAGTGATTGCAATAGCACTTGTGTTATCACACATAATCGAATCTCTTTTTCTTCAATTTCATAATCTCTCGTTGTTGTCTCATCCATAAGACTTGGGCACAACAAGCGCCCGCAGCCTATGTATTCTGCTTTAGCTGTGGATGTGGCTATTGAGTTTTGCTTCTTGCTAAACCAGAAACCAATCTGTTTCCAAGCATTTGACAAGTTCTGAAGTACTCTTCTGTCAACTTTACATCCAACATAGTCGAGTCCGAGAAACCAATAAGCTTGAATCCACCTTCCTTTGGATACCATAAGCCAACTTCTTGGCATCCCTCCAAATATCTTAGGATTCTCTTAGCTGCAGTCATATAGCTTTCTTTTGGTGCAGATTGAAATCTTGCACATACACCTACTGCAAAGGTGATGTCTAGCACGCTTCTTTGTTAAATAGAGCAGTGATCCAATAAGTGCTCAGATCTTGTTTGATCTACTGACTTTACCATCCGCATCCATGTCCATCTTGATCGATGTATTCATTGGTATTTTCACGTTAACACTTCTCTTCCATACCAAATTTCTTCATTAAATCTCGGTGTACTTTGTTTGACTTATGAAGGTTCCATCCTTCATTGTTTAACTTGAAGTCCTAAGAAGAATGTCACTCTCCCATCATGCTCATTTCAAATTTGCCTTGCATGAGGTTTGAGAACTTATCACACAGCTCTGTCTGTGGATCCAAAAATGATATCATCCACATATATTTGAACAAGCAGTATACTCTCCCCATCTTGAATTCTGAAGAGTGTTCTGTCCACTTTGCCTTTGGTGAATCCATTGTCAGTTAGAAATTGACACAATGTGTCATACCATGCTCTAGGTGCTTGTTTCAATTCATATAGAGCTTTCTCGAGCTTTGTACAGCTTATCTCCAATGGTCTTCTGCTCAAAGCCTGGAGGTTGCTCAATATAGACTTCTTCTTCCAACAATCCATTTAAAAATGCACTTTTCACATCCATTTGATATACAATGAAGTTTTTGTGTGCAGCATAGGCAAAAAACATCCTTATAGCTTCTAGTCTTGCAACAGGAGCGAATGTTTCATCAAAATCTATTCCCTCTTCTTGGCAATACCCTTTGGCTATCAATCCTGCCTTGTTTCTTACCACATATCCTTCTTCATTCATCTTGTTTCTGAAAACCCATTTTGTACCAATAACATTTTGATGGGTTGGTCTCTGCACCATTTCCCATACCTTGTTCCTTTCAAACTGATTCAGCTCTTCTTGCATGGCTTGAATCCAATGTGTGTCATCCAATGCTTGGGACACATCTTTTGGTTCTATTTGGGAAATAAAACAAGTGAACATTGCTTCTTGTTGAGCTCTGGATCTGGTTCTTACACCATCTCTCACATCTCCAATGACTAGCTCGTGGATGGTCTCTCGGCCATCTCACATCAAAGTTGAAGTAAATCGGCCTAGGTACGATCGTCCTTGTTGTGTTGTCTTGAGCGGCCTGTTCATTATCATTCAGCTGCAGATTTTCCAGTTGTCTTTGAGACTCAGCAGTCTCATCTTCATCTTGATTGATTTCTCTTGCTTCAGCCTCTACATAGGGACTCTTCTGCATAGTTGGCTGATTTAGCTTATCAGCTAACTCTTCAATATCTTCTCCATTCACATTAGGGTCATCAAAAACCACATGAATAGACTCTTCTATGACCATAGTCCTCTTATTCAACACTCTATAGGCTTTACTTTCAGCTGAGTATTCCAAGAAGATACCTTCATCAGCTTTAGCATCAAAAGCCTTTAGATTGTCTTTGCCATTGTTGTGGATGAAACATTTACATCCAAATATTCTAAAATACCCAACATTTGGGTTTTTCCCTGTCCATATTTCATAGGGAGTCTTTGTCAGCTGTCTATTAATCATGCATCTATTTTGAGTATAACATGCAGTGTTGATGGCTTCAAACCCAAAATCTTTTAGCTGATCCGGCTTGCCTAACATGGTCCTTGCAACTTCCTTGAGTGTTCTGTTTCTTCTTTCTGCTACTCCATTCTGTTGTGGAGTTCTTGCTGCAGATAATTCAAGAGCAATGCCATTTTCGATAAAATACTGAGTTATTATCCCATTGACCAGTTGATTTCGCCTACGGTTACCACAGTTGATAATGCGCTCTTGACGGCCATTCCTTCGGAGTTCGAGGTTAAAGAGACAGTGTTTGATATGGGTTTAGATAGTGCTCCGGGGCCGGGCGATTTCAGTGGGAGATTTTATCAGCATTTCTGGGACGTGGTGTCAGACGAGGTGTTGGCTGCCGTATGATATTTCTTTGTCACGGCCTCCTTTCCGGCGGGACTGAACGCCAGTTTCATGGCTCTCATCCCAAAGACCAAGGAGGCTAATGCGGTGGAGGATTTTCGACCGATCGTCATGAGTAACTTTCTATTTAAGATTATCACGAAGATTTTGGCTACTCGTTTGGGCTCCATCATTTCTTCTTACTTGTCTCCACTCGGTTTAGTTTTATTCCGGAAGGCAAATTCACGATCGCATATTTGGTTTCGGAAGGGTTTAATATTTTGTAGGGGCAGAATGACACCAACATGATATTAAAAGTCGATATCCGCAAGGCTTTTGATACGGTTAATTGGGGGTTTCTGATTCACGTGTTGCGTCGCTTTGGTTTCTCTGAAATGTTCATTCACTGGATAGAGATTATCCTTCATTCTTCCAAAATTGCGATCCTTCTTAATGGATCGCTGGTGGGTTATTTCTCTTGTTTTCGAGGGGTTAGGCAGGGGGATTCATTATCACCACTACTATTTTGCATCGCAGAAGACGTTCTGAGTAGATTAGTGGAGGAGGCGGCGAAGAGGAACCACCTTCAGGTGTTTATGGCACCCAAGCGGGTGATCTTCCCCTCGTGATTATGTATGCGGACGATATTGTGATTATGTGTGGGGCCTCCACGATCAATGCACGTTCCATTTTTCAGGTGCTCAATCTTTACAAGTGGCCTAGAACATTGCTTCGGCAAATGGAAACAACCATGCGTAATTTCATATGGACTGGGAATGTGAACTCCAAGGCGGTTCATATATGGGAATGTGAACTGGTGGTGGTGGTGAACTGGAGTCGTTGTTGTATGCCACGGGCGGAAGGAGGCTTGGGCGTCCGTTCCATCGTTGTTGCCAACAATGCCTTCCTTATGAAGATGGGTTGGAAGATTATGACTTCAAACTCTTTGGTTTACAGCACCCTCAGAAAGCGCTTTTTCACTTCTGAGGGTTTCCCACGTCGTTCGTACATCACCTCTTCCATATGGAGGGGGGTTCAGCCTGGGATCTCAGGTTTCTTGGAGGACTGCCGCTGGATTCCCGGATGCAACTCCGGCATTTTATTCTCGGGCCGATAATTGGTGGGTTACTCCATTGCAGATAGGATTGGTATCCCGCAGAGTACAAATACTTATTTCGGCGCAGATCTCGGATTATTTTTACGACGGGACTTGGCACTTCACTCTATCATTTATAGAGGCATACTTGGATATGGTTCGACATATTGTTAGAATCCCCATTGCCCCGGATTCGTTGGATGCGCGGGCATGGATACACTTTGAGGATGGGACCTCTCCTCGAAGGCGGCTTATTCATTTCTACGCCCCTTACTCCCCGGTGGTTCAATGGGGTTCCTGGATTTGGTCACCTCACATTCGGAGAGACGCTCGATTGTGACACAGCGCGCCATTCACAACCGTCTAGCGGTTTTGGATGCTCACGATCACATGGTTCCTTTATAGGCCCTCGGTTTGTGTTCTTTGTTGTCTTTGCCGACGCAACCGTTGATCATTTATTTGTCTCATGTGCTTTTGCAGGGGCCCTATGGAAGTGGATTTTCGACTCTTTTGATATCCATTACTTTAGGCTTATAGCTTCAATGAATTCCTAGTGCGCTTAATGAGTTTTCAATTCAGGAGCGGTGTTTTTTTTCTTTGGCGGGTTGCGGTGTTATCCTGTATTTGGCTCATCTCGCAAATCAGAAATGACTCGACCTTCCATTACAAGCTCTGGACACTAGAGGCGGCCATCCTACGCCTTCGTGTTCTTATTCTTCGAGTCATCTTCCTTAGACAGAGGTTGCATGCATATTGACCAAAGGGACCTTCTCATTCTCCGTCGGCACGGGTCCCCGGGCGCCCAAGATAGGCACCTAAGATCGTTGAGGTTAATTGGCAGTAAAACCCTTGCCGGGATGGATTAAAGTGAACACCGACGCGGTGCATACCGCTCTCCCAGGCATCCGATCGCCTCCGGAGTTTTTCGCAATTGTAGGGGTTCTTTCGCGGATGTTTTGTGGAAAGATGTGGTTCGGGTTTTGCTTTTGAGGCGAGTTGATGGCAAAGCAATGCGGGCCATCTATGGCCGAGTCGGATTCGGTTTATGTGGTGGAATCACTGCGGAAGAGATCTACAGAGGTTCCTTGGCGACATTTGAGCATGTGGCGGTACACGCTGCACCTCCTCTCTCAGATGAACTTGGTGGTTTCACACATCTTCAGGGAAGGGAACCGCGTAGTGGATATTCTTAGCAAAACTTCGCACAAGGATACGTGGTGGGGCGCCCCATCGGCCATTATTTCGTCCCTCACACAGATTATGTTGGTCAAGCCAGTTATAGGTTTGTTAGCTAGTGCGATTGGTCTTCTAGTTTTCTCTGTTTTGACGGATTTTCATCATGGGGGGTACTCCTTTTCCTTCCACGGGTTTTTCCCACAAGGGTGGGTTTTACCTTGGAAGGTTTTAACGAGGCCCAATCATTCAGCCATCTGGTCGGCTTGTGACCATTTCGTTAGTTTTCTTGACTTTTTCCTATGCTTTTTTTCTTTGGTTACCCCGATCACCGTGATCGGGACTACTATTTTTCATTTTTTATATATATATTCGCATTTATTCAAAAAACACTCAGTTCCTCTATCAGACCTTATCTTTATAATGGTTTGACTCTTCTCATTTTGAACTCTTCTCATCGGCTGAGGTAACTTCTGCAAGGTTTCCTTCTTTTTGCATATAAAGATTGTCCATGTATATCTTGAATAATCATCCACCACCACTAAAGTGTATTTCTTTCCACTTATCTTTGGCTGGTTCAACAGACAAATAAATCCATATGCAAATGATACAATATTCTCGTTGAAGATGGACTAGACTTCTCTTTGAATGATGATTTGATCTGCTTTTCCATCTGACATGCATCACAAACACAACTTCTTGTACATTGAGTCTGGCAGTCCTTCTACAAGATGACTCCTTGCAAGCTTGTTGATTGTTTTGAAGTTCAAATAACTCACTTCTTGTGCCACAACCAAATTGATTTATTTTGTACTCTTTGCTAACAATGACAAGTGCTTGGTGCAAAAGAGACCGATCTACCACATACATGTTCTTTGTATGCGGATCCTTGCAACACTATTTCATTTGATTCAAGATCTTTAATTTGGCACACTCCCATATTAAATCCAACATTATAGCCCTTGTCACGAGTTGGTCGATGCTTAACAAAGTTGAAGTTGAGGCCTTCAACATATGCAACATCCGTGATTTCTAATCCATTTTTCTTGATGGATCCAAAGGCTCTTATTTCCCCGAGCTTCATTTCCTTCAAATATGACTTTTGCGCCTTTAATCTCCTTGAATTTTGATAGATTTTTCTTATATCCTGTCATATGTCGGAATAGCCACTATCCATGTACCAGGTTCCTTGGCACTCACCTATTCCTTGAACCCGCAATCAATGAAATTAGTTTTTAGGTACCCATGCTTGTTTGGGTCGAGGGGTTAGTGTCTTTGTAAGATGATCCAACCAACCTATAGCCAAATGACTTGACTCTAAGAGGTTGCCATCTATCTCGTGCCATAATCATAACTCACTTTGGCAAATTGCTTGGGGCTTTAGGTTCATGCAATTGTCTTTTGTCTGTATGCCTGTGTGTGTGTTTTAGCAATTACCTTTTTTAGGTAGTTGTGATATTTCTGAGTGTAGTGCCTGGGTGCATATGTGTGCTGATGATAGTTCTTTTGCCTTTGGAATGACCTTTGCTGAGTTCTAGGCCTTTGCCATTTAGGCTTGTATTCCATAGGTCTTTGCTGATATTTCACATTGTTCCAATCAGCTTGACTTGGGTAGTTTCTACCATTCCCATCATATGTGTTTCTTTGATAAAACTTCTGAGGTTTTTGGTAGCTCTGTTTCTACTATTTGGAGTTAGCTGAGGAACTCTGTTGGATTTCTTCTCAGCTGTCCTCTCAGCATACTCAATTGGCTGTTTTCCTTTTCCTTTATATACAAGGCCAGTTTGTTTGTGATTGTGCTTTGGAATGAATGTGGGTGCAGCATTTGGTGTTTTGGATTTTTGAGATGCTTCATTACTTGAAGATCCTTTTTCCAGAATCACTTTGGGAGTTTGACTGTGTACAAAGGAATTGAATCCTATGCCTGTCTTGTCTCCACATTCTTTTTGGCTTAAAATAAGGTCATCCAATGATTTAGATGCCTTTGTAAATGATGAAATCACATTTTTGAGATCATTTTCCCTTTTCTATAGCAGCTATCTCTGCTATTAGTTTAGCATTCTCAGCCTTCAGCTCTTTGTTCTCATCAGCTATGTGACTTAGAGTACTCAGCTCCTTAGTCAGCTGTGAGTTTTGGCTTTTGAGCTGGTTGTTTTCCTCGTTTAATAGTGTGTGTGAGAATTTAATGTGCTCAAAGTCTTTCATCATTTTGCCTAATGAATCATAAAGATCAGTGTGTGATGAAGTGTGTGTGTCACAATCACTATCACTAGAATTCGAGTGAGATGAGTTAGAGTGTACCTCATCTTCTTGGTCGAGTTGATCTTGTTCTTTAGACATTAGACGGATCATTGCTTCTTCTTCGTAATCACTTGAGTAGTCGACTTCACTACTCTCTCTCGAGTCTCTCAGCCGCTTTAGACTTAGTTGTCTCAAAGTCTCTGCAGCCAACATAGCCCTTTTCTTTTTCTGTCCTCTATCTCTGAAGACTCTTCTTTCTTCTTCATTAATGTATTTATTGACTACTTGATATGGACAGTCAATAGCAAAGTGTCCTGGTTGTCTACAATTCCAACACAGGTTCTCAGCTCTTTGATCAGCTCTTTCCGTTCTTGGGTTATCGCTCTCTGATATTCAACCTTTGATGCTCAGCTTTCTTGGGTGGCCTATCTTCCCTTGACTTGGAGGGAGCTGAATGTCTCCTGGAGGATTCACCCTTGTTTCTTTTATAGTTCTTGATGAAGAAATTGTTGAATATTTTAACCATCAGGGCAATTTCCTCTTGGTCAATGGCTTCCTTGACCTCAGCTCTCTTCCCATCCTTGACTATAAGTGCAGCTGTTTTGGGTACAGTTGTCTCCTCTTGATCTTTTCTTCTCAGCCCAAATTCATAGGCTTTGAGGTCTGAGAATAGCTCATGATTGGATGTTGTTGTGAGGTTCATTGAATGTCTCAAAGCCATGACCTTCATTTCCCATTCAGCTAGGAGGCTTCTCAGAATCTTCATACATATTTCCTTCTGTGTATATTCTTTCCCAAGTGCTGATAATTCATTTGTGATTTCAGTGAATCGAGCATCTAGCTGATCCAAGGTTTCACCTGCAAGCATTTTAAAATTTTCAAATTTTTGTACAGCAACGGACAATTTATTTTCCTTAATTTGCTCATATCCTTCACAAATTAAAGTTAATTTATCCCAGATTTGTTCTGCAGTTTGACAAGATTTGACTTTGTTGAACATTGCTTTGTCCAAGGTTTTGTAAAGTATGTCCTTGGCCACATTGTCCAAGTTGTATCTTTTTCTGTCTTCGTTTGTCCATTCAGTCATTGGTTTTTCAACTAGGAATGCGTGTCAAATTTGCTTCCATGATAATAACTTTGCTGAATAAAAATTACTTTTGACAGAGCAAGTGTTAAAAAAGAATTCTTTGAAAGATTGGAGATCTAATTCAGTAACCAGTGTGGAAGGCTCAATGAACCAACCGCTTTGATACCACTTGTAGGTCCCAAGGGGTGTGAGTAAGGTTTAGAAGGGGGGTTGAATAAACCTTACCAACTTTTTGATTTTAGTCCTTTTAAAATATTACAGAGTTAATTACACAGCTAAGTCCTTAAGGGATAGCTAAGTTAGTTAATCAGCAGAGTTAGCCACTCAACAGACTCGATAAAGTTGTTGATAGAATAACTCATTTGTTTAGACTAAACCTTAACTTGGTGATGAGTTTTTATGGAAGACTTAACACCCTTGAATTTGATTTAACTTTTTTTAAACACTTGGTTTTAGCACTTTGTTATTTATAAGTTGGATAGCAAATTATCCAGATATAAAGTATGTGGGTAGGAATGTAAATATCTTTGAAATGTAAGTGACACAAGTAAATTTTATAGAGGTTCGAAGATGGGGTAATTCTTCTACTCCTCTCTTCTCCAACTCCCGGAGGAATCCACTAAGTAATGATAAGAGTACGAAGTAGTTATTAGTCTAGAGACAAGTCTTGATCACGCAGACTAACTTGCTCCTTGGACTCGTCCGAGATGCCTTGGTCACACGGTGGCTTCTCGTCCGACTCGCTTCTTTATAGGGCGGTGCCTTGCTACCTTGACTTACTTTCTCAAGCTTCTTGGATTTGATCACGAAGCCCTCCAATAACTTGAGATTGGTTCGACCTTGAACCTTCCTACAATCCTCATTGGAAAGTAGACCCTTTTGATTCTTCAAAAGTTTCCTCTTCAATAGTTTGAAGTTGTATTTCCTTCACGACTTGGTGTTGGATCGATTTCCTTTGAGATTTAGGCTTGAGGATTTTGCTTGAATAACTTGAGAATATTTTGCAAAGTTACGGTTTGAATATTGCTTGTTATCTCGGTGTGCAAGGTTACGGTATTCAAGGTAACCTTTTCTCAAAGTGATTCCTCACCTTTTATAGTGAACTTTCAAAAATGCCCGTTGAAGAGATAGGCTAATTTTCAAAAGTCACTTGTGTTCGTTGGCTTGTCTTGTTGCGATCCTTGATGTTGACATTTCCTCGTATTTAATGTCTTGCAAAGATTGCAAAGATTTCGACGACACTTGGTGCAAGTGCTTCCCATTGGTTTGTTCCTTTTGCACACAATCGAACTAACACTTTATTTTCGACAACTTTAACAGGTTACTATTCGAGTAACATTCTTGACTTTTATCAACGGATCTCGTTCGATTGTCTTGACTTGATTGCGATCTTTTATTCCCAGGTGACTTCGAGTTAGCTTCCAATCAATGGATGACTCATCTGTCACTTCAACTTGAGACTTGGCTTCTTGAGTTGACTTGAGTGACTCTTCATACAACAGACTGGTGATACTCCTTCGATTGAGTCCTTGATCTTCTTTCTTGGCCATCGAAATGTTCCTTAGCTTGAGTCTTCACTTGATCTTGATTGACTTCTTGTATTCCCTGTGCATAGCCGACTTGACTAAACTTGTTCAGCCCTATCTATTACAATACAAATTACAAGGAAAATAGGGTGCCAACTTTCTAGTCTAAGTTTTACATGGCATTCATCAAAATCTAAACAATAAATTTCCCAACAATTGTACACGCTTAGATATGCACTACTAAATAATATTTTGCTTTTTAGATTGAAACAAATGTCAAATTTACCTTGTCATGAATCTTTATCAAGTGTACAGGCCAAGCCACATGATTTCCCACAGCATCACCAATACTTTGACACCCACTCAATCGATCTTGAACGGGCAAAGGAGTTGAATCATCCATTGCAGAATCAATGGCGACACACATGCAATTGTTAGGTAATGGATAACCATTGCTGGAAACAATTGTACCATATGCAATATTGGTGCCTGATTCTAAAGTCAACACAACTGGATCAACGAGTGTAAATAAATGGCGACACACATGCAATTATTAGGTAATGGATAACCATTCCTAGACTAGTGTAAAAAATATTCAACGAGTTAAACATAGATGAAATTGAAAAATAGATCAAAACTTAAAAAATAGATAAACACATTCTTATGTATCATTGATATAAAAATAAATGGAACATACCTGGAAATCAACAGTTTTATCGACCACCTTCACATCATCATCATCATAAGGCACTTCATCATATAGACGACTCTTATCATTAACCAATTAATCTTAATTCTTGACACCATGAAATTTTACACTGTAACTACATTTCTCATCGATGTCAAGCTTTTGTTCAGTTTTTTGTACAAGATCGCCTCTAATCTCTCTAAGCGTGCATCTTGTTCAGAAAACCTTTTCTGTTGTTGTTTTAACCTCTTGGCTTGCTGCTCAATAATTTGATCTTCCTCGGAATTGGTCTCCCCCAAATTACAAATACTAAAGTATATTGTTTGATTTATATGTCCTCCAACAGCCCTCACTCGCCCACCGTGTTCCAAAAAGTCAAGTGCCTTTGTTAGGATATCTTCTTTAGGTTTAAATTTCAGCTTACCCTCCTTATTTTGTTGTATGTAATCATGCAATGCACCACAATATAGAAGGATTACTTAAAATTAGATGCAAATTATGAAATAAAGGGATATAGTATTTTATTGCTTGTTTACAATCTTTTTGGAGCTTGTCCGTAAGTCTTCTCCTCGAATTCCCCTTTTTTATTGGCTCTTCCTTTTATCCAGATGATAGCTCTATTGACGCCTTCATCATCATCCAATTCATCAGCCTACAAGGACTATGAATTAGAGAATTACATTTCAATACAATAAAGATATTCAAGTGACATGTGGCAAGAATAATTCAATCAACTGAATCAATACTTACCATTTCTTCAGCAAATTGTGCATATCCTTTATGAGAAAGTCGATGAGGTACTTAATTCTCTTTCTTATTTCCTTTTGTGGCTCACTTACTTTCTATAAAACAAAAAAGCCAAGTCAAAACTTGGACATGGCTTTTTGGAGCTAAAAGGAATTTGGGAGATAAAAAATCTAACCTTGAAGTCATCAGTCATGCGACTGATCAAGAATCGTCCACAATTATCTACTGAAATGGTATATCCTTTGGTGATTTTTCTAACTCATTCGGCTTATCAAATCTTTCAAATATGTACTTGGTGAGGTTGGCTTTATATTGCCTCCACTTACCATTTGCTGAAGCCAAACATCCTTTTTTTCCAGCTTGGTGGAACATTGAAGGACATCTACAAAAAAGAATAAATATTGAGAATATGTCTATAAAGGTTAACACACATAAAATAAATATAACAAATTTTTTTTATCTAAAAAATATTAAAAAAAACTCAACAGTTTGCTTACGTTGACATGTTCCCATATATGCTCCTTCACATCATAAGGAACCTCTTTCTATGACTTAAAATTTATATTCACCTTTTCTCGAGCAAGCACACCAATGTTACTTTGCATTTCCTTACCATTATCACGAATTGGCTGCCCAAGTTGGTTGAACTCAACATCCTTTAATATGCCTTTAGCTCTATCTCTAGCAGTCTTATCCATATGCGTAGGACCTCGAGGCATTCGCCATGATTTGGTACTTTCAGATCTTGACAATTTGCTACACCCTCACCGATCTCATCAGCCTCCTCATCATTATGCTTTGTGCTAAGCTTCTTATTTTTCTTCAATGCAATCTCCTCATCATTATCCCATATTTTAAGCTTTCTATGAGTTGCCATCGTGTCCACAATCCTGTTAAGCATAAAAGACCAAGAATATTAGATACATGACAACATATCATCAAATCACATGATTGTAGTATATACACAATATGATGAATGGTATTACCACAAACATAGATATGCCCACAAAATTTGCAATACAATTAGAAAAAGATACCATTTAACAATTCATGAAGAATGGCATTACCACAAACGCATTTCATTGTGTACCTTAACTAATGGTATCAAGAACAAATGCTCCTATTTGCCAATTTTTTTAATAAGTTGGGAGTACTGGTTAGAGGGGAGGGGATAAATTCCAAATAAACTGAAAGATACAGGGTTCGAACCCTGGTCAACACCCTTATAAAGGGTAAGTGATACCACTTGAGCTACAAGCTAGTGGTTGCTCCTATTTGCCAATTATGAATTTATATATTTACTGCCCAAAACAAAAAAAAAACATGACTGAAATAAATAAATAAATAAAACATAAATTATGTAGAAAACAAACTAAATACTACATTAAGAATTTGCATCAACCCAATTCCCATCACAATCATCACGAATATATGGTGGTTCATTTTCGTCTCTTTCATCAGCATCCAATGGTGGCAACCCTTTAGTAAAACACTGGTGGGTGATCACAGATGCTTCCAAGTCATCACTATCAATGTAATCATAGTACTCCCTATTAGGAGTTGCAAGTACAACAGACCAAGCAGGATTTTGAGGGTCTTCAATATAAAACACTTGCTTTGCTTGACTCCCCAAGATAAAGGAATCGGATTTGAATCCTATCCTATCAAGTTTTACCAATGTAAAACTAAGATCATCTACTTTAATGCCACTATTACTTTCCACCCAATTATATTTAAACATTGGGATTCGAAAAATGTGGTAGTCGAGCTCCCATAATTCTTCAATGACTCCATAAAATACCATATCTGACTCGATTGGATTCTTATCCTTCGCACTGGAAATTTGCATTATCTTTGCAACACAGCTTACTCCAGAATTTTGCACAACTCGTACTTCATCACGTTCTTTTGTATGATAGGTAACCCCATCGATTAAATAACCGTGATACTTTAACACATGCTTGTTAGGTCCATGTGCCATCCACTTCAATATTTCTGATATTTCATGGTTGGAATGGCTAATTTCACTTGCAACCTATAAATTGACAATGTGTAAAAATTAATGTATTAATCTACACTTACATGTATGCACACTATCACATTTTATTATAGAACTTACCCGATCACGCAACCAATTAATAAACATTTTGTTATGCTCATCTTGTATCCACTTTTCTTCTTACCACGCAATGTTGCCCTCAAATGCGTTTTGTGTTCCCTAATGAAATGTTACACAAAGAAATTAACTATTATGACATTAAGAATTATGTGGATCTATCTCAACATCATTTGTCAACACGTGACGATGTGCTTGCTCCCATTCCTCTTCACTAATGGAGTCCACTCGAGCACCTGACAACGGTTTTGTAAGTTCCATACGGCGATGTCTTGAAGGGATCCCAATTGTGTGCACATTAGAAAGGTAATCAGAGAAAATTTCTATTTTTTTTTAATTGCGTTAAATAATTTATTGAACATGAGGAGGCTTCACAATTCAAACTGAAAAGAACCTGGGCAAAAGGAAAACACAGGTATTGAAAAAATTTCCATTCAGTTAAATGTTTTTAATCCCAAATAGAAAATAAAAGACAAAAAGTAGAACTAAAAAAGTAACAAAAATAAGTTTCAATTTCATCAGGATTGAGCTGTGGTAGAATCATCAACCGGATGAAAAAATCTGTTGAAAAACCACATAGAATTAGCTTTTACGGTATATCCATCCTGATTATGGTGCCAACTATAGTAAGCATGTGTTCGGTTCTTAATATCGAATGTTGCATGACCAAAACTGGCCTCTCGGAAAGCTGAGTACTTAGGTTGTGGCTCTGTCATGTTGGTGGCTAGACCTTCAAGATTTCCTCCATCTCCAATGGTGATATATACAGGGCGGACTGGTCACTCACCGGAGTGCAAATTCTGTTAACAATATTGTACGCAATGTTAGACAAGCGTTCCGTTCGCTCATATGCATCAGAGAAAAATTCTATTGCTTCTTAAGCAATATAGCATTCTGCTATACAACATTCAGGCCTATTGCGATTTCGTACATAACCCTTCAAAGTTCTCATGTATCTTTCAAATGGATACATCCATCTCAACCAAATCGGTCCATATAATTTGACCTCCCTCACAAGATGAACAACTAAATGAACCATAATATCAAAAAATAAGGGAGGAAAATACTTTTCAAATAAACACAAATTTGTCACAATTTCACTTTGCATATCATCCAACTTCGAGATCTTTATTGATTTGCTACATAGCAAGTTGAAGAATAAACACAACCGAGTGATAACATATCTGACATGTTTGGGCAAGACACATCTGATGGCAACTGGGAGCAATTGTTGCATCAACGTGTGACAATCGTGTGACATAAGGCCAACAAGCTTCAACTACTTCATTGAGACAAAGTTTCTAACATTAGATGAATAACCTGTGGGAATCTTCATTCCTAACAAAGAGCTACATACTTTCCTTTTCTCATCTCTGCTCAATGTATAACAAGCCGGTGGCAAATATGTTTTCTTTTCCCCCTGCTTCGGTGCCAACTCTACCCTCACATTCATATACAGTAGGTCAAGTCTTGCTGCTACTCTATCCTTTGTTTTTCCTAGAATGTCAAGTAAAGTACCAACAAGACTTTCACACACATTTTTCTCAATGTGCATCACATCAAGAATATGTCTAACATGTAGATGCTCCCAATATTCAAGTTCGAAAAATATGGATTTCTTCTTGCAACATGAGGCACCATCCATCTTTGCCTGAAGCTTGCCACTCACTTTTCCCCATGTGCAATTGATTCTTTCAACTCTTTTTTTTTATTTCACAGCCGCTCAATGGTTTTGTTGCAGGGGTAAACTCTTGTTTCCCATCAAATGCCTTCTTTTTTCTTCGATATAGATGACTTTGATGAAGAAATCTTCTATGGCCGATGAAAGACAATTTCCTGCTATGCTCAACCTAGTAGCTAACGTTTTCCCCATAAATAGGACATGCATGGTATCCTTTTACATAGCATCCTAACATGTTGCCATATGCCGGAAAATCATTAATTGTCCATAGTAAGACAGCTTTAAGCAAGAAACATTCTTGTCGGTATGCATCATATGTTGTAATACCTTCTTCCCACAAGCATTTCAAGTCATCAATCAAAGGTGCCAAGTAAACATCGATATCATTCCCCGGTTGTCTAGGACCAGAAATAAGTAGAGTGAGCATCATGAATTTTCTCTTCACACACAACCACGGAGGAAGATTGTATGTTATCATTATAACTGGCCAACAACTATAAGTAAAACTCATCAAATTATGGGGATTGACCCCATCTGCTAATATGGCCAATCTGAGATTTCTTGGCTCGGAAGCTATATCTGGCCACATATGGTCCACAATTCTCTAACAAGGTGCATCCGATGGATGACACAAATAACCATCAGAGACTTTGTTATTAGCATGCCAAGTTAACTCCTTAGATACATCATGGTTTCGAAACATTCTTTGAAATCTTGGAATAGGCGGAAAGTATCATGGGATCTTTGCAGGGACCCCTTCATTTACCCTGGAATTCTTTCCCATCTTCCATCGTGAGACCCCACAAGTAGGACAATTGGCACAATTCACATACTTCTTCCGGTATAAAATACAATCATTGGGACAAGAATGAATTTTCTCATAATCCATCCCCAACGTAACCAAACGTTTTTTTTTTGCATTATATAAGGAACAAGGTAATTCATTGCCATCTGGAAGCATATCATAAAACAAACTAAGAAAATCATTAAAACCTTTATCACTCCAACCGTATCTTGCCTTCAAATTGTATAATTTCACTACTGTTGATAACTTTGTAAATTTTGTACACCCAGGATATAAAGGTTTCTCAGCATCTTCAAGTAATTTAGTGAATTGGTTTGGGTCTTCAACATGTTCATATGCAGCATGTACCATATCTATAGGTTCATTATCATAGAAATTATCTTCGCATTGTCTAACTTCATCATTGGCATGCTTTGAATTGTGTAATGTGGACTTTTTCCCATGCCAGATCCATACTACATAAGTTAAATCCATACCATTACAGAACAAATGCGCCTTTATGGTATCAACACGATGCTTTCTCAAATTACCACATCTTGCACACGGACATGATATTGCATTAGGGTCAATAGAATTTTGCATTGCAAATTGCAAGAATGATTCTACTCCATTCTTGTACTCAGGTGATAACCTATTCTTTGACATCCATTCTTTGTCCATTTTACTTACCAAAACAAATCAACTAGCAATAAACAAATCAATCAATAATGAAATAAGTTATATGATGCTGAAATTGTTGCTAAAGTAAAAAATATGGAAAAAAAGTTGGAAACAACAGCTTTTTTTAAAAAAAGAAACAGCTGGAAACAGTTTTCGACCTTTGTTTAAAAGCTGACAACTTTTTTTAAGAAAAAAAAGCTGGAAACGGATTTTTTTAAGAAAAAAACTGGAAATGGCTTTTTTTTAAAACAGTTGGAAACTAAAAAAAAGCTGGAAACAGTAGCTTTTTTTTAAAAAAGTTGAATATAAACAAAGGTGGAAAGTTGTCTCCAACTTTTTTTATAAAAAAAAGCTGTTGTTTCCAGCTTTTTTTTAGTTTCCAACTTTTTTCTTAAAAAAAAGCCGTTTCCAAGTTTTTTCTTAAAAAAAGCCGTTTCCAGGTTTTTTCTTAAAAAAAAAGCCGTTTCCAGTTTCCAGCTTTTTTCTTTAAAAAAAGTCGTTTCCAATTTTGTCATAAAAAAAAAAGCTGTTTACAGCTTTTAAACAAAGGTGGAAATTAAGAAAAAAGCTGGAAACGGCGTTTTTTTAAGAAAAACCCTGGAAACGGCTTTTATAATGATAGTCTGGAAACTGTGAAGTTGGAAACATGAAGATTCGGAAACCAAATATCTTTATCCTCAATTTCAACCTCCACAATCCAAAATTCCGAAATAAGCACTTAAAATAAGCACATAAATTAAGCACTTAACTACTATTTTCGAACAACCGAAATAACCACCAAACAACCCAGAATTACCACCTCCTCTCAACAATCACTTGGGGCAGCTTTCAAACTTAAAAGCTAAAAGCTACTCCAAATAGACACAAAAATACTACTTCTATACCAATACAAGAAAAGTCTGAGTACATAAAAGTTAACTCAACAAATGCAACCTTGCAAGTTCTCATTTCATGTCCTATCTACACAAAAAAAAATTAAGAAAAGAAACTGTAATAATTTTCCCAAAATTTTCAAGTATAATCTGAATTTAAATAAAAACATCCATAATTAACTGCAAGCCCTTCAATCCAGAAAGCTTAGCAAAATAAACCCTTTTTAAGATTATTATATTTTTCAAAGGAAATTCTCTCTCGAAGGAAATTCTCTCTCTACGGAAAAACCCTATGCCCGCGCCGCCCGTTCAAGCTATCATCATCGGCGTCGTCCTCGGCGGTCTGGTCGGAAAACCACATGACGTCGCCACATGAATTTCATGGGCTGACATCGAACTACCTACTCCCTCCGGTTCGCCCTCCGAACGATCCCTCGCTGCCCTCAGCTGCTACAGTTACGACGGATTCCAGGTTGGCATTGTCCACAATATTTTCCTCGTACGGAATCCCATCATCATTCATCCCTTCGCGAGCATCACACCCCGGCACAGCCCCCATGCAACTGGGCATGGATCCGCAGAAAAATTCGCCCAAGGTTCCCACGCACGCCCATCTACGCCGCACGAGCGCCTGCAACTCCTCTGCCCGCCCTTGAATCTGCAGCAGCCCGCACTGCCGGCACAAGCCACAACATCCCTTCCTCGCGCGCGGAAGCTGAGGTTGCACACGAGTCCAGCGCAGCAGCAGGCCAAGTGCGCGTCAACGCCCATCAGCCACATGCCCTTCGTCGTGCAAAGAAAGACGCGGGCCTCCTCGTACTCACCCGAAAGAAAGATGTGGTCCCCTAGCGATCCTTGCTCCAACGGGCCTCCAACAGCAGTGGTCCCCCGCGTCGCCCATCCACATGTGGTCCCCCCCAACGACCAGCACGCCACTAATCTGGTACAAGGTATCGAGGGGCTGCAGCCCCCTCACGCCCCAACCACCTTGGTTGCGCGTCCCTTTACCCCCATGGATTCTTATATCCATGGGGGGGCTGGGTCCTCCTTGGGAATTCATGGGGGGCCAGCGGCTGCAGCTTCCAATCCCATGGGTGCCCCCCCCCAGGCCGCTATCCACCATCCGCATGGTCCACTGCACATAGGCCCATATCCTATTTCAGATTCCAAGGACACGCAACTGAATGCTGGAATTCCCGCTCCTCCGTCATCCTATCATGAAACGAATCTGTGAAATTCGTCTCATAATTCAAATGCTAACCCCAATTTTGGATATTCTTTTGCTAAAATTTTTGCAGGTACCAATCTTCTGGATTCCACGTCTCAGGCCCTAGGTAATCCTGCTTCATTTTCCACGATGGTTTATGGTAAAAATCATTCTATTCTAAAACCGGTACGCAAAGATGATTACTACTCTATACTATTGATGATAATGTTTACCAGCAACGTCTCGCTGAATTCTCCTACTCGTTGATTGGAAGGGTTATTTTAGGAAAAGATAACAAGCCATTGGCGACTATGCCTTTGCATAAACGTCTATAAGAATTATGGGGTATTAAAAATGACTGGAAATTAATTCCCTTGGGCAAGGGATTTTTTTGTGTCAAACTGTTTAATGCACAGGATCGTTCTCGGGCTCAACAATGCATTAATTGGACGCTTAACCCTGGTACTATCCGTCTATCTCCATGGGTGCCTGACTTCAACCCCTATAAGGTACAAACTTCAGTGGCCAGCGTTTGGGTACGCATTTTTTAACTAAGTTTGGAATACTGGGACCCCAATACATCATGGGGATTGCTAGTGCCCTTGGGAATCCACTACGATTGATCGTACTGACGGATGGCTATTTGGGACATTTTGTTCAGTTCGTGGATATTGATCTCTCCAAACCTTTGGAGGAACATATTATGGTTGAACGCACTGGCAAGTGCTCTTTTGTGTCTGTAAGTTATGAAAAACTCCTGGAGTTTTGCTCGAGGTGTAGCGTTACGGGTCATTCAACAACTTCATATCGTTTTAACAATGCGGGCAGTGCGACTGCAGAAGGGCGTGCTTCACCGGTGTGTCTGTAAGTTATGAAAAACTCCTAGGGTTCGTAAGGTTTATCGTCCTGTGCAGCAGGACAAGGGCAAGGCCGTAGATGACTCAATGGGAACTACGGGACCAGCTATGCGCGCAGGTTCTCCGCCTCGCGAAGTAGTCACTTGCTCTTTGGACATACATCTTGGTAACACCTTCGAGGCTCTGGGTTCAATCGATTCACAGGATCAGCATTCCGCAGATTTTTAAGACGATTATCCAGCTAGGGAATCATCTCCTAAGGCCAATACTTCCAACGTGGGAACAGCCTCTACCATTATGCTAATCACGGTTCAGTATCCTTTGGGGAAGCCTATTCGTGCTTTGAGTCGTGTTTTCCGTGACATTTCCTTGGACCCGACTAAGGATAGCATTCTCCGGAAAGTCACATCAGGACCGTCGCCCCCTGTTCATGAAGTTACTATTGAACCGGAGAATTCAGAACCACTTGAGATGAACTTTGCAGCTACCAAGAGATGGGCAGATTACGCAGATGAAATGGGACACCCTCAATTGTCGACTCGCTCACGAACCACACGCTTTTTTACCGCGTGCGATCATCACGCACCACCCTCCCCCCACCATCTCAATGAATTGCATCTTCGGAACATCCGGGATTGGGAACGTTGCATCTCGCAATGTTCTTAAGGCTTTATGCCAAAAGCATAAACCTTCTATTTTGGCTATTTGCAAACCTAAGGTGGACATTTCAGCTATTTAGGACTCTTATTGGCATAGCTTGGGCTTGACTTTTGCAAAAGACAAAATTTTCGTGATAATGGACGGCCGATATTTAGGTATTTCACGATTCCACGATCTCAATTCTTAATCAGGTTTGGTCTTCTACCCAATGTATTGTTTTACAAGTTTAATTTGGTGCTTTGATTTTTCACGTTGGTTTCACTCATGGCTTGTGTGATTACATTGCACGACGTGAGCTTTGGCTGGATTTAAGAATTTGGGTCTTACTGATCTATTACTTGTCGGTGATTTTAATGCGGTGTTGGGACATCATGAGCGCTCGCGCAATGATACTCTTTCCCAAGCATATTGTCGATTTCGGGGACTTCATGGAGGATGATGGCCTTTTTGCGGTGCCAACCACGGGAACTCATTTACTTGGTGCTCCCAAGGCCTCTATCTTTACTTGAGCTAAGCCGATGAGCCCTTGCAACTTGTCCATTTTTTTTCTTGGCGGTCGTCAAGGGCTTAGTTCTTCCCCGTGTTGGTTCTGATCACCACCCCATTTTGGTTTCCTGTTCTTCGGCCATTAGCAGGGGACCGGTTCTGTTTCGTTTTCAGCGTATGTGGGTTCATCACGACTCTTTCAGGGATTTGGTTACAACTTCTTGGGTCTCTCCATGTGACACGCCCAACCCTTTTTGCGTGTCATGAGGAAGCTCAAACGGTTGCGTCAGTTATTAAAGAATGGAACAAGGATGTGTTTGGGGATGTAAATCGTAGGGTGGACGAGTTAGATGGAGCAACTTCGCCGATTCTACCAGACATCGAAACATTGGGCTACACACGCACTCGGGACAGTGAGTTGGACGCCCACCTAAAGCTATCACAGACATCGATTACAATCCGAATTCCTTAAGCAAAAGGCCCGCATCGCTCGACTTAAAGACGGGATCGTAACACAACATTTTTTCCATCAGCGCAATTAAATTCGTGACGGGGACGCGGGGATACGAGGGGCTTATGGTGGCGGCGGTTTCACGAGATGATGCTACGGTCCTTGGGGATCATATCATTTCATTTTACGAGGAGCTCTTCGCGGACACCGGGCGTTCCACCTCGGGCTTCTCGTTAATTGACCAGGTTCTTACTTCACAGGATAGGGCACCGGACAATGCCATCCTAACATCCATTCCCTCGGATTCAGAGGTTCGGGAAGCGGTGTTTGATATGGATTCAAATAGTTCTCCCAGGCCAGATGGGTTCAATGGGATTTTTTATCGCCATTTCTGGGATGTCATCTTTGTTGAGGGATTGCGCAATTTTTTTTTTTTTCGTAATTCGTCACTACCTCTGGGATTGAATGCCAGTTTCATGGCGCTCATCCCTAAGACTAAGGATGCAAATACCATTGATAATTTCCGCCCGATTGTTATGAGCAATTTCCTTTTCAAGATCATCACAAAGATAATGGCTACGCGTTTGGGCTTGATTATTGCAGATTATTTGTCTCCGACTCAGTTTGGTTTTATCCCTGGCAGACAGATACATGATTGTATTGCCATGGTGTCCGTAGGGTTTAATATCTTACAGGTCGCACGGATTCGAACATGATCCTGAAAATCGATATCCGAAAGGCATTTGACACATTGAGGTGGGATTTCTTACTTTATGTCTTGCGCCGCCTCGGTTTTTCAGACATCTTTGTGCATTGGGTGGAGGTGGTTCTTCGGTCGGCCAGGATTTTAGTGATGTTGAATGGGATGCCGGTGGGTTATTTTCCCTGTTTCAGAGGAGTCAGACAAGGGGATCCTTTATCACTGTTATTGTTTTGTATTGCGGAGGAGGTTCTGGGTCGGTTTATTGCTGCGGCGATGGATCAGTCTCGATTATCTCCCTTCACGGCACCGAGAGGTATTGTTTTTCCATCTTCTATCTTGTATGCGGACGATATTGTCATCATGTGTGGGGCGTCTTCTAGAAATGCCCGGGTCTTGCTTCAGATTCTAACTCATTATGCGGATATCTCAGGTCAAGTGTTTAATCCACAGAAATCCAAGGTTTACTTTGGTTCAAAGTCTCGTCTTATGTCCGTGGGAGGGTGCAACAAATTTTGGGGATCCATCCAGGGGTGTTACCTACTGTGTATTTAGGCGCTTCAATCTTTAAAGGCGCTCCCAAGGTCGCGGATTTATAGCCTGTCTTTGACAAGATAATTCTCAAATTTAGAAGATGGAAAGGTTCGTCTCTTTCCCTTGCTGGTAGAGTTTGCCTGGTTAACTCGGTGATTACCAATTCTTTTGTGCACACCATGATGATTTATAATGGCCTGGTACGCTACTCAAGCAAATGGAAAGAGCCATGCGCAATTTCATTTGGACGGGGGATGTAAATTCTAAGGGGAAGGTGGTGGTCAGTTGGAATAAATACTGCACGCCCAGAGCAGAGGGGGGGGCTAGGCGTGCGATCTATTGTGGCTGCCAACACGACGTTCTTGATGAAATTAGGTTGGAAGGTTTTGAACTCGGATTCAGTGATATACAGAACCCTCAGACAATGGTACTTTACTAGGAATGGGGAGATTCGACGGTCCTTTATTCCCTCTTCAATTTGGACAGGGATTAAACCCCGCATTTCCAATTGCTTGGATGATGCTCGTTGGATCCCAAGCGCCAACTCCGAGGTTTTATTCTGGATTGATAACTGGTTGGGTTACTCTATAGATGCCAATTGGCATCCTGAGGACTATAGGTACTTATTCCATCGGATTTTCGACTATTTCTATGATGGGTCCTAGCACTTCACCCTCCCTTTCGTGGAGGCCTATTTGGAGCTGGTCCGAGCCATTGTGCGCGTCCTGATTGCGCCAGAGTCCAGGGATACTCAAGTTTGGTTGAACTCGAATGATGGTTCGGTCATCTCAAAGGCAGCTTATAACCATATACGTCCCCAGTGCCCGATAGTTAAATGGGGTTCTTGGATCTGGTCGCAGCATATCCCGGAATGGAGATCACTGGTAGCATGGAGGGCCATACACAATCGATTAGCTGTCCAGGATTCACTTCGAGCTAGGGGAAGTTTTATTGGCCCTTCGGTTTATGTTCTTTGCAGGGCATCGGAAGAATCGGTTCCATGCTTTCCAAGTTCACCCTCTTCATACTTATAGTTTAAACGAGCTACTGGTGCGATTGATGGCTTTTCATTTCAGTGATCAGGTTACTTTCCTTTGGCGTGTGGCGATTATTTCATGCATTTGGATTATTTGGCATATCCACAACGAGTTGATGTTTCACAACAAAATATGGACACTGGATGCGGCGATCATTCAACTTCAGGTACTCATTGTGGAATCATCATCTTTGGATCGGGGATGCATGAACAATAATCAACAAGACCTATTTATCTTGCGTGGTCTGCGAGCTCCTAGACGGCCTAGATATGCTCCAAAGATTGTGGAGGTTCAGTGGCAAAAACCCCTCCCGGGTTGGATCAAGGTTAACACAAATGGCAGCGCTTCAGGGGCGCCGAGCAACCTCACAGCTTCCGGAGTCTTCCGGAACTGTAGAGGTTTCTTTCGAGGATGCTTTGTCCATCACTGTGGTTCAGGGTACGCGTTTGAAGCTGAATTGGTCGCTGCAATGTGGGTAATTCAATATGCCATTGCGAAAGGTTGGATGCAACTATGGTTGGAATCGGATTCGATGTATGTGGTGAACCTACTGGAGAAGAGAACAATGGAGGTCCCATGGCGCCATCTTAGTCATTGGCGCCAAACCCCGATCCGCTTTCGAGGTATTGATCTTGTAGTCTCTCATATTTTTTGGGAAGGCAATCGGGTCGCGGACTTGCTGAGCAAGAAGATGGATTGCGGCACATGGTGGGGTGTCCCGCCCACAGAGCTCCTTAACTACCTCACTGATGACTATGTTGCGCCACCGCTTCAGGTTTCTTTTCTCATTTTAGGCGCCTATTTCTCCTGGGGGGTACTCTTTTCCCTTCCAAGGGTTTTTCCCACAAGGGTGGGTTTTACCTTGGAAGGTTTTAACGAGGCCCCAACCATTCAGCCATTTGGTCGGCTTGTGACCATTTCGTTTGGTTTTGACATTATTTCCAGGCTTCTTTTGGCTACCTGATCAGCCTTTGATCAGGAATACTCTTTTTCATTTATATATATATATCGCACTTATTCAAAAAAAGATTATTGTATTTTGTTTAGTTAATTGTTCATATGAATATCCAAATCAAAAAACAGATTGTTTTCTTGTTTTAAATTCGATATTTTGTGGAGGGAGTTTAATTGTAATTTTAATTAGTCTTATTTATAAGTCTTAGGGGTTGACAATATTAGTCATGCTTTTGTTCCACTTATGGTCCTTGACGATTTTATTCTTTAGTAAAAATAACAATATTAGTCCTATAACTTTTAAGAGTCGTATATGTATTTTGGATATTTTGGTTATATTTTAGCTAAATAACAAGGATATTTTCGGAATAAATAAAATATTAAAACACCTGGTTGGGACTTCGGACTAAAATTTCACAATTTAGAATTTATGGAATCAAAATTGCACATAATCAAAATCTTGGGAAATCAGAATTGCAAGTACGTTAAATATATATAGGAATGACAAATTCGACCCGACCCACAGGTACCCGCCCTGCCCCACCCCATTTGGGTCGCCCTGCCTCATGGAGCGGGGCAGAGCGGTTCTATGTATCATTTTCGCCCCGCGGGTATACCCGCTCCGCCTATAATTTTTATTTTAAAAATAAATCTTAATATATATTTTGCATATATAATTTATATTATAATATAATGTTTAAGTCTTATTATATTATATCTTACATTTATAAATTGATAATAATAACTTTTGTAAAGAATATTTTATAAATATATTATAATAATATTTTTTTATTTTTTTGAATTTAATTTAATTCAAAAGGGACAGAACGGGTCATCCCATTCTAGGCACGGGGCGGGTATGGGTCTTCACCGACCTGCCCCATTGCCATTCCTAATTAAATATTTATATAACTAAAGTTTGCTAGCCCCCTATAATGTTTAATTGCAATTAATTATTTTTAAATAAACAACATTTTTACAACGATTCACAACCAGTTGTTTTTATATTTCTGAAAATATATACAGACAATGTTTTAGTAAACTGTTGTCTTAGGTCCGGAAGAACTGTTGTTTAAAAAAAAAGATAGTGGTAATAGACAACTGTTTAAAGCACTGTTATCTTAGGCATGAAAGAACCGTTGTCTTAGAGTATAAAGGTGTGCTGATAGACAACGGTGTGCCCAACTGTTGTCTTATACCCGAAAAATGGTTGTCTTTATTAAGAAAAGGCCGCTAATAGACAACATTTTTAAAACCTGTTGTCTTAGACCATAATCACCGCTATGTTTGACAACTAATGTGCTAATAGACAACGGTCAACACTAAAACCGTTATGGATGCATTAAACAACAACAATTTAACGTACAACCATTGTCATTTATGTGTTGTCTTTCCTCATTTTTCTTGTAGTGCCTAAACAAACTAGAAAGGAAAAGAAGTCCAAACCCAAAAAGAAAACTCAATCGTAGTCAAGATTCGCTTGTGGGCAAAACTACGCGTATAAGATCTTTGAATCTGCTCCTGGTGTCTTTACAATAGTTTTTAGCCCTTTCTTTTAGTTTTTCATAGCAATTTGTATCCGCCCAATATCAATTTTGTAGAGAAAGTTATGGCCCAAATACTAAACCCTGCAAGTGCTAAAAATTGTTGACACGTTTGGGATGTTTTGAAAGCAATCCCTTGTTGTTCGATCGTCTATGCTTATTTTCGACACATGATTAACTACCATGAATCGAGAATATAATTGGCCCTTAACGTGAATTAGGCCACTCAAACGACTCAAAACAACAAAAATAAACACCTAATCTATGATAAACAAATACAATAACTCAACAACTCAATTACATAGTCTTCAAGAACTCGAGATAACTTGCATTTGGTGTTGCCTGGATCCTTTGTAACTGGATTCACATCAATCAGGCCCCCGATTATCTTCACGTAGAGGGATTGAACGATGACATGCGCTGCGATCCACCATGCACTAGGGTTTTGGCTAGGGTTTCTCAAAACCCTAACTCTTTCCTCACGACAATAGTTTCTTGAAAGAAAATCCTCAGTCAAGTATTATCCCCGATTCCGCACATAATTCTTTTTAACCTGCAAGGGTTTTGGAATACATATTTCATATCAACACCAATTGGCACCTGCATGATTTTCGGTTTGATGGGGCTAGAGGGAAAGGTGTGGACGGAGAGCTTAATGCTATGGATTCTTCCAAGGCATGCATGACTAGTAATGATAAATTGCAAGTGCCGATAACTCGACCATACACAACTTCCAACAGGCCTTCGTTCGCAAACATTTTATCCCCAGGAGATAACACCAAGCCGGTCAAGAAGGGGGCATATTGTTCGGTCACGATTGATGAAGAAATTTACCAACAACGCATGGAGGAGCTTAGAAAAATGCTGATTGAAAGGTTCTGCTACCAAAGGGTACCAAGCCAATCTCGATGAAAGATTTCAAGAAGAAACTCACGATTTTGTGAAACATTAAGTCTTGCTAGAAATTAATTTCTCTTGGGAGAGGGTACTTTAACATTCAATTTTCAAATTGACGGAGATGGATAGAATATTTTCAAAAGTGCATGGAATTTAAATTCGGGCTTGATTTGTCTCATGAATTTGATACTAGATTTTAATCCGTATAGAATTAATAGGTTGAAGGCTCAGGTTTGGGTTAGAATATTTGAGCTTAGCTGGAATATTGACACCCTTCATTAATTACAAAATTAGCTAGGGCCATTGGTACGCCAATACAAATAGATGGATGATCATTAAATGGAGACATGAGGTATTTTGTTAGAGTGCTTGTAGAAATAGATTTGAATGCGCCACTCCAAGAATGTATCATGGTGGAGAGAGTTGGGCATTGTGCATTTGTTACTCTTGGTTACGAGCATACTCCGGAGTATCAAGATCTTGCAAGGTGGTAGGACATTCGACTACCAGCTGTAGTATTTCAAAATCTCATGAAGTCAGCCAATCGAATGGAAATTAGATGGGGGAATGTCGACTTCAACAGGGATGTTTGGAGGTTAGGGGAAACATTCAGATATGTCCTTCTCCTAAAAAAGGCAAGGAACCGACAGAAGTTTGGGTGCAGGTTAAAGGACGCACGCATCGTTCTCCTGTGGAGAATACACACAGACCATCTACTTCAAGAGTTACCATTAGTAATGCCTTCGGGCTTTTGGAAGATGATGAAGGCATTGATACAACAAAAATGGCATAGGAATGCAAAGCACTAAGGACAAGAATAAAGTGGAAGAGCCAAATCCAGAGCGTGCGATAGTGGTTCATGAACTATTGCAACAATATAACTAGGAGAGAGCTTTGGTGGTACCTGAGATGTTAGATGATCAAGGAAAAGAATCGCTCAAGCAGGAGATTGAAATGATCAAAAATAGTCGTCCTCCAATGGATTATAATTTGAATTTGAATGATCCCACTAAACATTTTCGGGCTATGGAAGCAGCGTCTAAAAAATGTTGGTCTGACATGGCGGAAGAGCGGGGAGCAAAGTAGAAAGTTTCTTGAAAGCTTAGATGAAAACACACAAAAGTGCCCTACCCCATACTCTTCTCAATGAATTGTATGTTTTGGAATATTAGAGGTATTGGTAACGATACTTCTAAATTGATGTCGAAAGCATAAACCTGTTATTATTACCATCGCGGAGCCTAAGGTTCATTTTAATACTATTAGTGCATATTTCTTGCAATCGTTTGATATGAATTTAATTGGCGAATCTTTTAGATCCAATGGTCTTCCGGACCTTTGGACTTTTCTCACTCACGTCATATGCAGTTTCAAATCATGTTTAATTCGGATCAATGTTTGTTTTGCAAGGTGACATTTCATAATATGAGTTTTTATATTGGGTTTGTTCACGCTCATTGTGATTATATTTCTCGGAGGCAATTATGGAATGATGTCCAGGTGATGGGTTATTCTGATTTTATTTTGTTGGGAGATTTTAATGCGGTTCTGGGAGTTCATGAACATTAGGGGGTCCTTTACTACATGCGACGGAGTGCAGAGGATTCAGTTAATTAATGGATAATAAAGATCTTTCTCACATACCTATGACTAGTAACGTTTTTACTTAGAGGGCTTTCAGAGCTTCTCGGGGGCTGGTGCAAGCAAAATTTGACCGAATTCTGGTTATCCAGAAGTTTCTGGATCATTAGCGCATGGTTTCAGGATTTTTTGGGGTCCAACATACGTTGGATCATAATCCGATTTTTCTCAGATGCGGCCTAACTTATATTAATGGCCCTCTTCCGTTTCGCTTTCAATCAATGTGGTTACAACATGATAGTTTTAATGAGTTGGTTGTCAAATCGTGGGTGGAAGAATGTTTTGTGATAAATCCAATGTTGCGCGTGATGTTGAAGTTTAAAAGGCTTAGACCTGTTTTGCGCGTGATGTGGATAGAAAAAATGAGTAGATTCAGTACAATCTTAAGAACATTCAGGAAACGGTAGCCTTGCAGGGTATTTGGATTTGTTAATACAATAAGAACTTCAGATGCATAATGATTTGTCTCATTGGCTGGGATATTAATATGAATCGTTGCGGCAGAAAAGTCGGGTTAATTGGCTGAAAGATGGGAATAAAAATTCTAATTTTTTCCAAAGAAAAATTTGGGCGAAGCGCGCTAAAGGAGTCATTCGGCAATTGGTGGTAGATGGGGTCCTGACGGACGATATGGGTGCCATTCGCACGCATATTTGGAGATTTTATGAAGAGTTGTTTGCGAAGCAACATCAATCAGGGATTAATTATTTGATGATTAATAAGGTTATTCAAACAGTGGTTTCGGTGGAGAACAACAAGTTTTATTTGCAATTCCGTCTGATAGTGCTCTAGACCCGGATGGATTTGGGGTCACTTCTTCCAGTCATGCTAGGACACGATGCATATGGACATCACATCGGCGGTCAGATCTTTCTTTGTCATGGGGGATCTGCCTTAAGGTTGTAACTCGAGCTTCATGGTTTTAATTCCTAAGATTAAAGGTGCAGATCGGGTGGAGGATTTTAGGCCAATCATTTTGTGAAATTTCATATTTAAGAGGGTTACAAAAATCTTGGCTAGTCGTTTGGTCGATTTTGAAAATGTTGGTTTCAGAGATGCAATTTGGTTTTATTCGTGCAAGCAAATTCACGATTGTATTGTAGTTGCTTTCAAGATGTAAATTGTCTTGTGGTTCTTCGAGAATTGCTAATATGATTCTCAAGATTGACATTCGAAAGGCTTTTGACACTCTTAGTTGGGAATTCATTTTTCGGGTTCTTAGTCGAATAGGGTTTCATGAGCAGTTTGTTAATTGTATCTCGAGAGATTTTCAAGTTGGCTCGTATTTCTATTCTCATCAATGGTACTCAGAGGTTATTTCATGCTCTCGAGGCATTATGTCGAGATCCACTGTCCCCACTTCTTTTTATGTGCAGCGGATGAGGTGTTAGCTAGGGCTTTGGAGCATAAAATTCAACAAGGTGCGATCACACCTTTTTCGGCTCCATGGAATATTCAATTTCCACCTTGCTTGCTTTATGCGGACGACATTCTAATATTAATCAAGCTAATCGACGAATTGTTGTGGCATTTTAGATATTTTACATTTATATGGGCAGATATTAGGGAAGAGGTTAATCCAGCTAAATCAAGAGTGTTTTTCAATGATAATATTTCTAATCGGCTGGTTCTTCATATTAAGGCGCACTATGGGATTTCTAGGGGCTAGATTCCATTCACATACTTAGGTGCTCCGCTTTTTAAAGGGACGCCAACTATCAGAATTTTCCAGCCCCTTTTCCATAAGATTGTTTCCAAGTTCCAAACATGGAAGGGGACTGCATTATCAATGGCAGGATGGATTGCCTTGGTTAATTCGGTTATAACTAGCTCATTTGTCCACTCTATGATGGTTTATAGATGGCCCATTAGCCTGTTAAAGGCTATGGAGAAAGCAATACAAAATTTTGTTTGGACTGGTGATATTCACAAAAAGGGTGCCATCACAGTTAATTAGGTTGGGTGTTTCGTGACCAAGGATGAAGGCGGCCTCGGTATTCATTCACTGATATGGGATAATAGGGCTTTTATGATGAAATTGGCTTGGAAGTTGCTCACTTCAGATAGTCCGGCATTCATTATTCTCAGACAAAGGTTTTTGGATTCTTTTTCCCCACGACCGCGATACATTTGCTCTTCGATTTGGTTGGATGTATGGCCCTTGTTGGTCGATCTTTTGTCTCTATCTCGATGATTACCGAGTTTTCAATCCGGGGTTCGATTCTGGCTAGATAACTGGTTGGGCTACTCTATAGCGGACCGTATAGGAATTCCAGAGCCATTCCGCAAGTTTTATGCTCAGTCCATTTCAGATTACTTCGTCAATGGGGTTTGGCGATTCACAGAGGACTTTCTAGTGGCTTATACGGAGATTGTAATTGACATTCTTCATTACACTATCTCCCCAGATGCAATGGATCGTAGTGTTTGGTGCCATTCAGATGATGGAGATGTAGCGTCTAAAGGAGCCTACATGCATGTTAGAGAAGCTTTTCCTATTGTTTGATGGGGAAAATGTATTTGGGACATGAGTATCCCTCTGAGGAGGTCCATCGTAGTTTGGAAAGTTATTTTTAATCAATTAGTTGTCATTGATAATCTTCGTACTCGAGGGTTTTTGGCCCCTCGGGTTGTGCGACCGCTGCAAGGTCCAGGACTCAACGGACCATTTATTCACGGATTGCCAGTTTGCTTTAAGTCTTTGGGGTTGGATGTAAGATGTGTTCCAAGTAGATCTTTCGCTTCATGGAGGTTTTAATCATCTTAGCACGGTGGTTATGTAAAAACATTTAGCCCTCGGATCAATGCCCTTTCGAAAAGCTTGACTTATGTTTCGCAATTTGAATTATTTGGTATTTCGTAAAACCATTGGATTTTTGATGGAGTGGCGCGTCGATTCCGAAGAACGATTATTATGCTCGAGCTTTAATTATCGAGTCATCGATTTAAAATCGGATTACATGTCCAATTCTATTTTTGATCCGATGTGCCTTCGTAAATTGCAGGCTAAAGGTATTGTCAGACCTCCTACTAGGTTGTATGCAGTGCGTTGGCACCCCCCTCTCCCAGGTTGGGTTAAGGTAAATACATATGGCTTTGCTTATGGAGCTCCAGGAAAATGTGTGGCGGTGGGTGTTTTTCCGAAATTGTAGGGCATTCTTTACAGGTTGTTTTGTACAACAGTTTGGGGTTGGTTTTGCTTTTCAGGTGGAAGCCATGGCGGCAATTATTGCGATTGAGTGTGCATATGAAATGGGTTAGCGACATTTGTGGCTGGAGTCTGATTCCACATATGTTTGCAGGCTATTATCTTCACATTCTTTGAAGGTCCAATACAAATTATACAGTAGATGGCGCAGGGTGCTGCATTTTATATCTAATATGGATTTCAAAGTCTCTCATATCTTTCGAGAAGGGGATCACGCGGCGGACAAACTTTCTAAGATGGATGCCTCGTTTGATTAGCTACACAATATTCCTGATGACATTCGGCAGAATCTCAGTGAAGATGCTCGCGGAAGTGTTTTCTTTCGATTTGTATAGTTTTTATTGGGGGTACTCTTTTAACTATTAGAGGTTTTTCCCACTGGGTTTTACTTTGATAGGGTTTAACGATGCCCACATTTTGAAACATATGTCTGGCCTGTGGGCATTTATTTCTTTCATTTCAGTTTTGGCTCGACACGATTTTTGGATATACTCTTATGCTAGCTGTTTGGCATTGTAAACAATACTATTCTTTTCCTTTTTAATATATTTTCATCATTTATCTAAAAAAACTTTGGTCCATCTAAACATATTTGATTTTTTTTTTTTTGGAATCTAATAGCAAGCCCAAAACCTAATCTTATTTTTCAAAGCAATTGTTTTCACCTAAGACAAGCCCACACTCAAGCTCAGCCCAACCAAAAAGCCTAGCCACCTTACACCCTTTAAATACCTCAAAACTCTAAACCTAGCCTCATTTTTCAGCATACTACACACACTAAAAGGTGCAAGCTTCCTCTCCCTCTTCCATGGCCAGCAGCGCTGCCATCACCACCGCCAGCCGGCAACACCTCCCTTTTCTTTTTCTTTTAGTTTTTATTTTCTTCTCCTTTCTCCTCTCTCCCTCCCTTTTCTTTTTCTTCTATTTTTGTCGTCCAACAACGCCACCACCGACTGTCGTCTGCCGCCGCAAAATCGCCAGTTGTCGTCGCCGGTAGCAGCTTCCCTTGTTCTATTTTATTTTCTTTTATGTTTCTCCTTCCTCTCTCTACCTCTCTTCTCTTCTCTTTACGTTTTCCGGCCACCACCACCGCCATCGCCAGGAACCCGCCGGTAACAGGCTTTTCTCCCCACTCACTCACTCACTCTTCTTTTTCTTTTTCTCTCTTCTTTTCCTCTTCTCTTCTTTCTTATTTTTTTTGGTTGTCTCATTAATTTTTTTCTGTCTGGTGTCGCCGGAACGCCATTGTACAGTGTCTATAACCTAATTTTACACTATTATTAGTTATTATTTTTATTATTTAGTAGTTATGTTTGATTATTATAGGAATTGACTAAATTTATTTCTTTTGTTTGTTCCATGAGGCTAATCCCAAATAACCCACTTCGGGTTTCATCTTAATAATGAGGGACATGGTCTACTCTCAGGTGAAGACTTCTTTTGAGGCTCGATTCGTTCGATGGTTTTATTTTGGGCGGTACTCTTTTTTCTACCAAGGGTTTTTCTTACGAGGATGGTTTTACCTTGGTAGATTTTAACGAGGCCCCCATTTAGCTATCGGATCGGCTTGTGACCTGCATTCCTTTATTTCCATTATTGCTAGGCTTCACTTCTTCACTTTTTCTGGTTTTCTCCGTTTCATTTATGCTAGCTGTTTGGCATTGTAAATAGCACCATTAACTTTTTCTTTTTTATTATATATTCCTCATTTAACTAAAAACACGAGGGGCATTGCCAAGAACTACTAATTTTATCGTTGTATTTTATTTTTGTGGATTAATTGAATTGATTTCGAATCAAAACCTTTTGCATGTGGTGGAAAATTATAGATTGAGGCATTTTAGTAGAATTTCTGTATATTTAAGAACTTGGCAATGTTTTTCGCCCAAACGCCACTACACCACCGGCGACAGCTGCGAGTGGCCAACCGCGCTGTCCAGCGGCCACTGTCCATTTCTTTTTCATCTTCATTCTGTTAGTTTATTTAGTTATGTTATTTTTTTATTATTAAAATTTGTTAGTTTTTTTTTAATATTGAGACTTTATGTTTTAATTTTTTTTTTGGGTTAGTGAAGCTAATTCAAAATAAATAATATGGATTATGTCCTTGGGTTGAGGAAAAAAAGCTGAAAATCTTACTTCATTATATAATTTTATAAAAATTGGATAAACTTATAAATTAGTACTATTTTATGTTCTATATAATTATTTTAGAAGCCTAAAATAAATGTTTGGACCTCTTTGTAGGAATTTCAAGAAGCTACTTAGGAGTTCTAACCATTTCATAGAATCGAACATTACACACACATTACACAAGTGGGTAAAAATTTGTTTGAAAATTATTTTAGTGGGAAAAGTTTATATTGAAAAAGAAAAAAAAAAGATTAGAAAATAATCATGTGCTTAAATTCTGATGGATTTTTTTAAATAAGTTGGGAGAACTAATTGGAGGGGAGGGGATAAATTTCCAAGAAATTGGAAGATACCGGGTTCGGAGCCCGATCAACACAAGTTATAAAGGGTGAGCGATACCACTTGAGCTACAAGCTCGTGGTTACCTATATTCTCATGCATTTACATCTGTTTGGATTGCTTGTATTTTCTTCCCTTTCTTGTATGGTACACAATTATTCTTACCTTGTTTTGTTGTGGAACCAAAAAAGGTGACTTGAGAAAAGACACTTAATTGATAAATAACAAAATGAAGCAAGTTAAAGACTAATTTTTAGAGGATTGACTTATCACCTACACTTTCAAAAGACTTATTCTAGAAATGGTTTAATTTGGTTTAGCTCTAATTTCAAATAATAATCCCTTAAATCATCAATAATATGTTTTATTAATTTGTGGATGTATTTTTTATTTAATGTTATGGGAATTGATGGTAATTTCAATTATAGGGACTGTGCATATTTTGTTAATAATTAATTTTAGGTTGTTAATAAGAGAAATTTGCTTATAATGATTAATTCCTTTAACAAAATTACTGTCCCTAATACTATAATTTAGATAATTACTAACCTATTATTTAGAACATTACATCGTTAATCAAAGTTTTACACCATTTATTATAAATTATGTAATTTTGTATAACCTATAGTTTCAGAATATAGATACAATCCGTCAATATAAAATTACTAAGAATTTTATGAATATTAACTACATAGGTTTGGTAAAACCCTAGGCGACGAGAAACCTTAGGCGATGACGGCTTCCATGGATATTTTCCCGGCTTCCACCTCCGACCAAGTTATGGAATCCGGCAAATACACATTCCTTTCTTCTTCCCCTACGCACGCTCCTGCTTTTGTTCCGTGCTTCTCAAACCCTCGTGGTTGTGCGACTTCTGATGCGGCATCGGTGCATGCCATGTCCCCTACGCAGATTCTTCTTGACGCATGTCGAGTTGCAGTCCCTGTCAAGTATGTTTCGACTAGGGTTCCAATTTCCAACGGATTGAATACAAACGCAGTAGGGTTGGCCGCTCATACAAGTAAACCTTCTCCTATGACCATGAAAGTTGGAGCTTCAACGACATCTACCCCACCGGCGACGTCTCCAACCGCAGGATACCCTCCCACGTCAGCTAGGGTTCCAGGTGCCACTCCTGCTATGTCTTACAGTGGGATTTTAAAACAATCTCCTTCTTTCATGACCCCCATGCAGGATGTTCTGGTTTCATCCCCTCTTGTCCCCACGAAAAAAGGTAATATCTTCTCCTTACACATCACTGATGAAATTTATGAATTACGACGACAACTATACGAGAATTCATTGATAGGTAGAACTTTATATGCTAAGGACTCCAAGTCCCTGACTATTTCCCAACTTCACTATAAATTAAGGTCTTTATGGTGTATTGATTCTTCCTTTCGTATTATTTCTCTTGGTAAAGGGTTTACAACATCGACTTCTCTAAATCTAATCTCATGGATAGAGATGTTGTGTGGAAAAAACATTATTATTCTTTGTCCCCATGCACATTTCGTTTGCAGTCTTGGATGCCGGATTTCATTCCCGACAACACAACCAATTCCATTGCTCAAGTCTGGGTGCGTATGTTTGGGTTAAGATGGGAATATTGGAAGCCAGAGGTGTTATTGGGGATTTCTAGAGCCATTGGTTCACCAATTAAAATCGATGACAACACCCTATCCGGGTCTATGGGACATTTTGCGCAGGTTCTTGTGGATGTTGATTTAAGCTTAAGTCTCCCCGATAACATGATGATTGAACGTACAGGGCACTCTGGCTTGGTCTTCTTTCAGTATGAACGACTTCAGGATTTTTGCCGCAATTGTCAAATTATCGGTCACTTAACTGCTGCTTGCCGAAAAATAATAGTTGGGCAACCTCAGGTTCGAGGTCAGAGTCGTTCCCAAAATCCCAGGCCTTATGGAAAATCGAATATGGCTCCCAATAAAAATGTATTATTTGATTTACAACCTTGAAGTCTATTGATCGAGATGTTGCGGCTCCCATGAGATTAAAATCTCCTTCTATTATTACTCCTCTTAATCCGAGCACTACCAATGCTTTCGCTATTCTCGATGGGATGATTGGAGATAATTTGGATATCGAAGCTACACACGTGTTGCCTCTAGAGACGGTAGCTTCTATTGACGCTATATTGGCAATTGAGGCTGGTCCGACATTGATGGATCATAATTTAAGCGCAGATGCAAGTGAGTCGAACAATGCTATTATGGAAATTATTGTGACAGCCCCGTCCAATGCTGATAACCAAATTGGAGTTCATGATGATATTACGCAATCAGGGACTGTTAGTCGGGGCTCACAGGGTTGTACCCCGTCCATCCCTATTCTTTCTTCTTACTTCAGATTGGATGATACCTCTGTTGATGTATTGGCTTATAAAAACTACAGGAAATTCGTCAAAAGCTGTCTGTTGTTTGAAATGGGGGTCGCTTCAGGCCTGCACTTTCTAGTGGCTTATACGGAGATTGTAATTGACATTCTTCATTACACTATATCCCCAGATGCAATGGATCGTAGGGTTTGGTGCCATTCAGATGATGGAGATGTAGCGACTAAAGGAGCCTACCAGCATGTTAGAGAATCTTTTCCTATTGTTTGATGGGGAAAATGTATTTGGGACATGAGTATCCCTCCGAGGAGGTCCATCGTAGTTTGGAAAGTTATTTTTAATCAATTAGCTGTCATTGATAATCTTCGTACTCGAGGGTTTTGGGGCCACTCGGGTTGTACGATCCGCTGCAAGGTCTAGGACTCAATGGACCATTTATTCACGGATTGCCAGTTTGCTTCAAGTCTTTGGGGTTGGATGTAAGATGTGTTCCAAGTAGATCTTTCGCTTCATGGAGGTTTTAATCATCTTTGCACGGTGGTTATGTAAAAAACATTTAGCCCTCAGATCAATGCCCTTTTGAAAATAGCTTATGTTTCGGCAATTTGAATTATTTGGTATTTCAGAAACCATTGGATTTTTGATGGAGTGGTGCCTCAGATTCCAGCAGCGATTATTATGCTCAGAGCTTTAATTATCGAGTCATCAGATTTAAAATTGGATTACATGTTCAATTCTATTTTTGATCGATGTGCCTTCGTAAATTGCGAGGCTAAAGGTATTGTCGGACCTCTACTAGGTTGCATGCGGTGCGTTGGCACCCCCTCTCCCGAGGTTGGGTTAAGGTAAATACATAGCTTTGCTTATGGAGCTCCAGGAAAATGTGTGGCGGTGGGTGTTTTTCCGAAATTGTAGGGCATTCTTTACAGGTTGTTTTGTACAACAGCTTGGGTTGGTTTTGCTTTTCAGGCGGAAGCCATGGCGGCAATTATTGCGATTGAGTGTGCATATGAAAGGGGGTGGTGACATTTGAGGTTGGAGTCTGATTCCACATATGTTTGCGGGCTATTATCTTCACATTCTTTGAAGGTCCCATGGAAATTCTACAGTAGATGGCGCAGGGTGCTGCATTTTATATCTAATATGGATTTCAAAGTCTCTGATATCTTTCGAGAAGGGGATCACGTGGCGGACAAACTTTCTAAGATGGATGCCTCGTTTGATTAGCTACATAATATTCCAGATGACATTCGGCAGAATCTCAGTGAGGATGCTCGCGGAAGTGTTTTCTTTCGATTTGTATAGTTTTTTATTGGGGGTACTCTTTTAACTATTAGAGGTTTTTCCCACTGGGTTTTACTTTGATAGGTTTTAACGATGCCCCCATTTTGAAACATATGTCTGGCCTGTGGGCATTTATTTCTTTCGTTTCGGTTTTGGCTCGACCCGATTTTTGGATATACTCTTATGCTAGCTGTTTGGCATTGTAAACAACACTATTCTCTTCCTTTTTAATATATTTTCATTATTTATCGAAAAAAACTTTGGTCCATCTAAACATATTTGAATTTTTTTTTTTTGGAATCTAATAGGAAGCCCAAAACCTAATCTTATTTTTCAGCAGTTGTTTTCATCTAATACAAGCCCACACTCATGCTCAGCCCAACCAAAAAGCCTAGCCCACCTTACACCCTTTAAATACCTCAAAACTCTAAACCTAGCCCCATTTTTCAGCATACTACACACACTAAAAGGTGCAAGCTTCCTCTTCCTCTTCCATGGCCAGCAGCGCTGCCACCACCACCGCCAACCGGCAATCCCTCCCTTTTCTTTTTCTTTTAGTTTTTATTTTCTTCTCCTTTCTCTTCTCTCCCTCCCTTTTCTTTTTCTTCTGCCACCAACGCCGCCACCGATGCTAAATGCCTCGCCGCCGCAAAATCGCCAGTTGTCGTCGCCGGTAGCAGCTTCCCTTGTTCTATTTTATTTTCTTTTATGTTTATCCTTCATCTCTCTACCTCTCTTATCTTCTCTTTATGTTTTCCGGCCACCACTACCGCCATCGCCGGGAACCCACCAGTAACAGGCTTTTCTCCCCACTCACTCACTCTTCTTTTTCTTTTTATTTTTCTCTCTTCTTTTCCTCTTCTCTTCTTTCTTATTTTTTTTTGGTTTTGTCTTATTAATTTTACCACTAGTTTGTAGCTCAAGTGGTATCGCTCACCCTTTGTAAGGGTATTGACCGGGGTTCGAACCCGGTATCTTTCGGTTTATTTAAAATTTAGCCCCTTCCCTCCAACCAGTAGTCCCAACTTATTAAAAAAAATGGAACATATAGACAGGTTCAAAAAATAGACTATCCTTAGGTTTTGGCCGCCTCTCCTCCCATGCCCCCGGCGTCGCCGCCGGCAGCCGCCACCATGGCCCCACCGGATTCTTTCTATGGTTTAACTTCCAACTTCATCCCTAATAGCCAACATCGATCGCAGCCGCACGATGGTCCTCCACTACCTCCCGCGTCGACCACGCCCATCGCTGGATTGCCACGCACCTTCAGGCCCTATCTCTCGCACGCCCACTCTCCAGCGGTGGCTGCCCATTCCTTGTCGTCCAGAGATGGGCTAGTGCCACCGGAAACATACCTGCAAGCACCCTACGGCGACAAGGCCCTGCGCGCGATGCAGGTGAAGTCGCCCCCCCGACGACGCGACGCGTCCTTTCTCATCTTCTTGCTGCGTCCGCATCAACGTCCACACAGGCGCCCCCTGCTGCAAGCATGGTCCCCCCATCGCATGCCCTTAACGCTGTGCCTTCAAGGGGGGACCATCCCCAACCGCCTAGCGGTTATTTAGGGGGGACGCCCAACAACTTTCCCCCCATGGGCGCTGATTGCCATGGGGGGACCAGCCCCCTAGCACCATCCTTTGGGGGCGGCTCCTCAACATCCAAGATCGCCCCCTGGGGGAGTGATGACCCCTGGGTCGACGTCTGCCGTCTACAGGGAATCCCAACGATAGGCCTCCGTCATCCCTCTCAAATTGCTGGAACATCTACTACTACGTCCTCCGTTCATGAAACGAATCTGCGACTTTCGGCTCATAACGCTAATGCTCCACCCAATTTTGGCCAGTCTTTTGCTAAAATTGTTTCAGGTACACATCACGACGTGGATTCAAATACGCAGGCACAAGGTAATTTCAAAACATTCTCCAACGCTGTATCTGGTAAATCCAATCGTATCCCTAAGCCGGTTAGAAAAGGTGATTATTACTCAGTTACAATTGATGAAAACGTATATCAACAATGTCTTGCTGAATTCTCATATTCGTGAATTGGAAAGGTTATTTTGGGAAAAGGCAACACACCATGGGCGACAATGCTTATGCATAAACGCCTATCCGAATTATGGGGTATTAAAAATGACTGGAAACTAATCCCCTTGGGTAAGAGATTTTTTTGTGTTAAGTTTTCTAATGCACAGGATCGAGCTCGTGCTTATGTTCGTATTAACTGGACGCTCAACCCGGGAACTATCAGGCTTTCTCCATGGGTACCGGATTTCAACCCATACAAAGTTCACACGTCTATGGCAAGTGTTTGGGTTCGTATCTTCGAGCTTGGTTTGGAATATTGGGACCCGAATACCATCCTCGAGATCGCCAGTGCGATTGGGAACCCCATACAAATAGACCATCGATCATTGGATGGCTCTCTGGGTCATTTCATCCGGGTTTTGGTGGATATTGACCTGTCTAAACCCTTGGAGAATCACATTATGGTTGAAAGGGTGGGTCAGTGTTCGTTCGTGCCAGTCTCGTATGAAAAACTACCGGAATTTTGTTCTAAGTGTGGTATTACGGGACAGTCGACGGCATCTTGCCGCCTCATTCCAGCGCAGAAACCTACTTCCAGGTGAGTGTCTCCCGATCAGGGGCATGCAGGAACGTCAACAGGACGTCAGAATTCAGTTCAACGGGGTCGTTCACGTGTTCGGAAAGTATATCGTCCTGTGCAGCAGGACAAGGGAAAGGCCGTTGATGACTCCATGGGAAACACGACCACTACTACGCGCGTTGGGTCCCTTCCCCGCGCCATTATTACTTACTCTACGGACATCCACCTTGGTAACACATTTGAGGTGCTTGACTCAGGCGACTCTCAGGATCAGCACGACACGGGTCTCCAGACCGATTACCCAGCGAGGGAGTCTTCTCCAAAGGCAAACTCTGCCCGCACCGATACGGTTTCCACCATCATGCTTATTACGGTTTAGTATCCTTTGGGAAAGCCTATCCGCGCTCTTAGCCGCGCATTCTGGGATAGCTCCTTGGACTCAGCTAACTCTCGAATTCTTCGGAGTGTTACGTTGGGTCTGTCGTTGCCGGTCCATGACATTACTATCGAACAGGAGCGTACTGAGCCACATGAAATGAATTTTGCAGCATCGAAGAGATGGGCAGATTACGCATATGAAGTTGGAAATTCATAGTTGTTCGACTCCACGGCTCATCACACGCCTGTTTTCATCGTACGCTCGACACGGGCACCTCCTCCCCCGACATCCTAATGAATTGCATCTTCTGGAATATCTGGGGGATCGGGAACATTGCTTCTCGCAATGTTCTTAAGGCTTTATTTCACAAACATAAACCTTCTATTTTAGCCATTTGTGAACCTAAGGTGGCCATTTCATCCATTTCGGATTCTTCGGAATAGCTTGGGACTCTCGGCCACGCTCAGAACTTTCGAGCGAACGGACGCCCAGATATCTGGGTCCTATGCGATGCAACCATCTCGGTCCTTAATCAGGTTTGGTCCTCTTCTCAGTGTATTATTCTGCAAATTCAATTTGGTTCTTTGGTTTTCCATGTTGGTTTTGCTCATGGTTTGTGTGATCATGTTGCTCGGCGTGCACTTTGGTTGAGCCGAGGAATTTGGGGTCTTACCGATCCGCTACTTATTGGGGATTTCAATGTTGTGTTGGGTCATCATGAGCGCTCTGGCACGGGTACATTATCCCAGGCAGAGCAAAGACTTTAGGGATTTCTTGGAGGATACAAGGTTATTTGCTGTGCCGACTTCGGGAAATTTGTTTACTTGGTGCTCCCCCCGAAGGCCTCTAGCTCTTCTTCAGGCTAAACTGGATCGAGCCCTGGCAACTTTCCCATTTTTCGATCTTTGGCAAGTTGTTAAGGGTTTAGTCCTTCCGCGCATTGGTTCCGATCACCATCCCATACTGGTCTCCTGTTCGTCCTCTATTACCAAGGGACCTTCTCCATTTTGGTTCCAGCGTATGTGGATTCATCATGATTCTTTCAGGGGTATTGTTAATACCCTTGGGCTCTCCCTTGCGCGTCACCCGACCCTCTACAGCGCGTCATGTGAAAGCTCAAGAGGTTGAGACAGACGATTAAGGTATGGAACAAGGAGGTTTTGGGGGTGTTAATCGTCAGGTGGATTATCAGATGGAAAAGGTCCAAGCAGATTCAAGGAGATATTGAATCCGAGGGTTTTACGGAGGAGCTGAGGGAGAAGGAATTGGAGGCGCGGACAGAGCTTTCTCGCACATTGCTCATGCAGTCGGATTTTCTTCAGCAGAAAGCTCGTTCTGCATGGTTAAAAGATGGTGACCGAAACACAACATTCTTTCATCGTCGCTGCCAGATTAGAAGTGGGCGTGCAGGGATTCAGGGGTTGATGGTCGATGGTATGTACACAGAGGATCCGGTGGCCCTCGCTAATCACATTATTTCATTTTATAAAAAGTTGTTTGTAGATACAGGGCAAACCAACTCGGATTATACTTTGGTTGACCAGTTGATTTCACCTACAGTTTCTACAATTGATAATGCGCTCTTGACGGCCATTCCTTCGGCGTCCGAGGTTAAAGAGGCTGTTTTTGATATGGGTTTGGATAGTGCTCCGGGGCCGGACAGTTTCAGTGGGAGATTCTATCAGCATTTCTGGGACATTGTGTCAGATGAGGTGTTGGCGGCTGTCCGTTATTTCGTTGAATGCCAGTTTCATGGCACTCATCCCAAAAACAAAGGAGGCTAATGCGGTGGAGGACTTCATACCGATAGTCATGAGTAATTTTCTTTTTAAAATTATCACAAAGATTCTGGCAACTCGTCTGGGCGCTATCATTTCTTCGTACTTGTCTCCAACTCAGTTTGGATTTATCCCAGGCAGGCAGATTCATGACTGTATTGCGCTGGTTTCGGAAGGGTTTAACATTTTGTAGGGGCAGAGTGACACCAACATGATTCTCAAGATTGACATCCACAAAGCTTTTGATACGATTCATTGGGGTTTTTTGATACACGTTTTACGTCGCTTTGGTTTCTCCGAGGTGTTCATTCACTGGATTGAGACTATCCTTCGCTCCTCCAGAATTTTGATCCTTCTGAATGGGTCGCCCGTGGGTTATTTCTCTTGCTTTCGCGGGGTCAGACAGGGGGATCCCTTATCACCCCTTCTCTTTTGTATTGCTCAGGATGTTCTGAGTAGGTTATTGGAGGAAGCGGTGAGGAGCAACCACCTTTAGGCCTTCATGGCGCCTAAGCAGGTTGTTTTCCCTTCATCGATGATGTATGCGGATGATGTTGTGATTATGTGTGGGGCATCCACGAGCAATGCACGTTCTATTATCCAGATACTCAATCTATATGCGGATATTTCGGAGCAGATTTTCAATCTAAATAAATCTAAAGTTTATGTTGGCAGCCGGGTTTCTAATTATGTGCGTGGACGTATTCAGACGATTACAGGGATGCATGTGGGTGCCTCCCCTACGACCTATCTAGGCGCCCCTATCTTCAAAGGGACGCCAAAGGTGGCAGATCTCTAGCCCGTGTTCGATAAAATTATCTTTAAGTTCAGGAGGTGGAAAGGGTCTTCTCTATCTATTGCTGGTCGCATTTGTTTGGTGGTCGGTGATTACCGGCTCCTTCGTGCATACTATGATGGTGTACAAGTGGCCTAGAACTTTGCTTCGGCAAATGGAAACGGCCATGCGTAATTTCATCTGGACTGGGAATGTGAACTCTAAAGGTTCAGTGGTGGTTAACTGGAGTCGTTGTTGTATGCCACGGGCGGAAGGAGGCTTGGGAGTCCGTTCCATCGTGGTTGCCAATAATGCCTTCCTTATGAAGCTGGGTTGGAAGATTATGACTTCAAACTCTTTGGTTTACAGCATCCTCAGAAAGCGCTTTTTCACCTCTAAGGGTTCTCCACGCAGTTCATATATCCCATCTTTCATTTGGAGAGGGGTTCGGCCTGGGATCGCAGGGATCTTGGAGGACTGGCGTTGGATTCCCGGATGCAACTCCAACATTTCTTTCTGGCTGGATAATTGGTTGGGCTACACCATTGCGGATAGGATTGGTATCCCGCAGGAGTACATATATTTATTTCGGCAGCGAATCTCGGATTACTTTTACGATGGGACTTGGCATTTCACGCTATCGTTTATAGAGGCCTATTTGGATATGGTTCGAGATATTGTTCGAATCCCGATCACCCCCGACTCGTCGGACGTGCGAGCATGGACTCATTCTGATGATGGGATTGTTTCTTCGAAGGCGGCTTACTCTTATCTGCGCCCCCACTCCCCGGTGGTGCAATGGGGTTCCTGAATTTGGTCACCTCATATTCCAGAAAGACGATCGATTGTGACTTGGCGTGCCATTCATAATCGGCTGGCAGTTTTGGATGTCTTGCATCCACGGGGCTCCTTCACAAGCCCCTTGGTTTGTGTTCTTTGTTGTGCTGATGCGGAATCTGTTGATCATTTATTTGTCTCATGTGCTTTTGCAGGGGCCCTATGGAAGTGGATTTTCGACTCTTTTGATATTCACTACTTTAGGGCCCATAATTTTAATGAATTCCTGGTGCGTTTAATGGGTTTTCATTTCAGTGTGCAGGTTTTTTTTCTTTGGCGGGTTGCCATTTTATTCGGCATTTGGCTCATCTGGCAGATCAGAAATGACTTGACCTTTCACAACAAGATCTGGACACTAGAGGCGGCCATCCTACGCATTCGTGTGATTATTCTTGAGTCTTCTTCCTTGGACAGAGGTTGCATGCATAATGACCAAAGGGACCTTCTCATTCTCCATCGGTTAAGGGTTCCTGGGCGCCCAAGACAGGCCCCGAAGATTGTACAGGTTAATTGGCAAAAACTACTGCCGGGCTGAATTAAAGTGAACACTGACGGCAGTGCTTCTGGTTCGCCCGGACGTCTCACCGCTTCCGGGGTCTTTCGCAATTGAAGGGGGTTCTTTCGTGGATGTTTTGTGGAAAGATGTGGTTTGGGTTTCGCATTCGAGGCGGAATTGATGGGGGCCATGCGGGTCATTCAATACGCTTCTGCAAGGGGGTGGAATCAGCTTTGGCTGGAATCGGACTCAGTCTATGTAGTGGAGTTGCTTCGTAAGAGATCCACAGAGGTTCCTTGGCGACATCTGAGCATGTGGCGTTACACTCTGCACCTGCTTTCTCAGATGAACTTGGTGGTTTCGCACATCTACAGGGAAGGCAACCGGGTAGCGGATATTCTTAGCAAGACTTCGCACGAGGATACGTGGTGGGGGGCGCCCCCAGCGGCCATAATCCCATCCCTTACTCAGGATTATGTTGGCCAAGCTAATTATCGGTTTGTTAACTAGTGCGTCGGGTTCTCTAGTTTATTCTGTTTTGGACGCTTTCTTCATGAGGGGTACTCTTTTTCCTTCCAAGGGTTTTTTCCCACAAGGGTGGGTTTTACCTTGGAAGATTTTAACGAGGTCCCAACCATTCAGCCATATGGTCGGCTTGTGACCATTTAGTTTCTTTCTTTGACGTTATTCCCAGGCATTACTTCTTTGGTTACCTGATCAGCCTGTGATTAGGACTACTCTTTTTTCATTTTTATATATTTATTCGCATTTTTTCAGAAAAAGTTATTATTTTTATTATTTAGTAGTTATGTTTGATTATTATAGGAATTGATTAATTTCTTTCTTTTGTTTGTTCCATGAGGCTAATCCCAAAGAACACACTTTGTGTTTCATCTTAATAACGAGGGACATGGTCTACTCTCAGGCGAAGACTTCTTTTGAGGCTCGATTCGTTCGATGGTTTTTTCTTTTTTTTGGTGGTACTCTTTTTCCTACCAAGGGTTTTTCTCATGAGGGTGGTTTTACCTTGGTAGGTTTTAACGAGGCCCTCATTTGCTACCGGATCGGCTTGTGACCTGCGTTCCTTTATTTTCATTATTGCTAGCTTCACTTCTTCACTTTTTCTGGTTTCATTTATGCTAGTTGTTTGGCATTGTAAACAGCACCATTAACTTTTTTTTATTATATACTCTTCATTTAGCTAAAAACATGAGGGGCATTGCCAAGAACTACTAATTTTATCGTTGTATTTTATTTTTGTGGATTAATTGAATTGATTTCGAATTAAAACCTTTTGCATGTGGTGGAAAATTATAGATTGAGGCATTTTAGTAGAATTTCTGTAATTATTTAAGAACTTGGCAATGTTTTTCGCCCAAACGCCACTACACCACCGGCGAAAGCTGCAAGTGGCCAACCGCGCTGTACAGCGGCCACTGACCATTTTTTTTTCATCTTCATTCTGTTAGTTTATTTAGTTATGTTATTTTTTTATTATTAAAAATTGTTAGTTTTTCTTTTTTGATATTGAGACTTTATGTTTTAATTTTGTTTTTTGGGTTAGTGAAGCTAATTCCAAATAAATCATATGGATTATGTCCTTGGGTTGAGGGAAAACAACTGAAATCTTACTTCATTATATAATTTTATAAAAATTGGATAAACTTATAAATTAGTACTATTTTCTGTTCTATATAATTATTTTAGAAGCCTAAAATAAATGTTTGGACCTCTTTGTAGGAATTTCAAGAAGCTACTTAGGAGTTCTAACCGTTTCATCGAATCGAACATTACACACACATTACACAAGTGGGTAAAAAATTATTTGAAAGTTATTTTAGTGGGAAAAGATTATATTGAAAAAGAAAAAAAAAGATTTTTAGAAGAAAAATTATGTGCTTAAATTCTCATGGATTTTTTTTAATAAGTTGGGAGAACTAATTGGAGGGGAGGGAATAAATTTCCAAGAAACTGGAAGATATCGGGTTCGAAGCCCGATCAACACAAGTTATAAAGGGTGAGCGATACCACTTGACTACAAGCTCGTGGTTACTTAAATTCTCCTGCATTTACATATGTTTGGATTGCTTGTATATTCTTCCCTTTCTTGTATGGTACACAATTATTCTTACCTTGTTTTGTTGTGGAACTAAAAAAGGTGACTTGAGAAAAGACACTTAATTGATAAATAACAAAAATGAAGCAAGTTAAAGACTATTTTTAAAGAGTTGACTTATCACCTACACTTTCAAAAGACTTATTCTAGAAATGGTTTAATTTGGTTTAGCTCTAAATTTCAAATAATAATCCCTTAAATCATCAATAATATGTTTTATTAATTCGTGGATGTATTTTTATTTAATGTTATGGGAATTGATGGTAATTTCAATTATAGGGACTGGGTATATTTTGTTAATAATTAATTTTAGGTTGTTAATAAGAGAATTTGCTTATAATGATTAATTTCTTTAACAAAATTACTGTCCCTAATACTATAATTTGGATAATTACTAACCTATTATTTAGAAGATTACATCGTTAATCAAAGTTTTACACCATTTATTATAAATTATGTAATTTTGTATAACCTATAGTTTCAGAATATAGATACAATCCGTCAATATAAAATTACTAAGAATTTTATGAATATTAACTACTTAGGTTTGGTAAACCCCTGGGCGATGAGAAACCCTAGACGATGACGGCTTCCATGGATATTTTCCCGGCTTTCACCTCCAACCAAGTTATGGAATCCGGCAAATACACATTCCTTTCTTCTTCCCCTACGTACGCTCCTGCTTTTGTTCCGTGCTCCATAAACCCTCGTGGCTGTGCGACTTCAGATGCGGCATCAGTGCATGCTATGTCCCTTACGCAGATTCTTCTTGACGCATGTCGAGTTGCAGGCCCTGTCAAATATGTTTCGACTAGGGTTCCAATTTCCAACGGATTGAATACAAACACAGTAGGGTTGGCCGCTCATGCAAGTAAACTTTCTCCTATGACCATGAAAGTTGGAGCTTCAACAACATCTACCCCATCGACGACGTCTCCAACCGCAGAATACCCTCCCACGTCGGCTAAGGTTCCAGGTGCCACTCCTGCTACGTCTTACAGTGGGATTTTAAAACAATCTCCTTCTTTCATGACCCCCATGCAGGATTTTCTGGTTTCATCCCCTCTTGTCCCCACGAAAAATGGTAATATCTTCTCCTTACGCATCACTGATGAAATTTATGAATTACGACGACAACTATGCGAGAATTCATTGATAGGTAGAACTTTATATTCTAAGGGCTCCAAGTCCCTATCTGTTTCGCAGCTTCATGATAAATTAAGGTCTTTATGGTGTATTGATTCCTCTTTTCGTATTATTTCTCTTGGTAAAGGGTTTTACAACATCCACTTCTCTAAATCTAATCTCATGGATAGAGATGTTGTGTGGAACAAATATTATTATTCTTTGTCCCCAGGCACATTTCGTTTGCAGTCTTGGATGCCAGATTTCGTTCCCGACAACACAACCAATTCCATTGCTCAAGTCTAGGTGCGCATATTTGGGTTAAGCTGGGAATATTGGCAGCCAGAGGTGTTATTGGGGATTTCTAGAGCCATTGGTTCACCAATTAAAATCGATGACAACACCCTATCCGGGTCTAGGGGACATTTCGCTCAGGTTCTTGTGGATGTCGATTAAGCTTAAGTCTCCCCAAGAAGATGATGATTGAACGTACGGGGCACTCTGGTTTTGTCTTCTTTCAGTATGAACGATTTCTGATTTTTTGCCGCAATTGTCAAATTATCAGTCACTTAACTGCTGCTTGCCCAAAAATAACAGTTGGGCAACCTCAGGTTCGAGGTCATAGCCATTCCTGAAATCCCAGGCCTCATGGAAAATCGAATATGGCTCCTAATGACAAGGAATTATCTGATTTACAACCCTTGAAGTCTATTGATTGAGATGTTGCGGCTCCCATGAGATTAAATCTCATTCTATTATTACTCCTCTTAATCCGGGTAATACCAATGCTTTCGCTATTCTCAATGGGATGATTGGATTTGGATATGGAAGCTACGCACGTGCTGCATCTGGAGACGTAGCTGCTATTGACAGTCTTATATTGGCAATTGAGGCTGGTCCGGCATTGATGGATCATAATTTAAGCGCAGATGCAATTGAGTCGAACAATGCTATTATGGAAATTATTGTGACAGCCCCGTCTAATGCATCAATAACCAAATTGGAGTTCATGATGATATTACGCAATCAGGGACTGTTACTCGGGGCTCACAGGGTTGTACCCCATCCATCCCTATTCTTTCTTCTTCCTTCAGATTGGATGATACCTCTGTTGATGTATTAGCGGATAAAAAACTACAGGAAATTCGTCAAAAGTTGTCTGTTGTTTGAAATGGGGGTCGCTTCAGGCCTGCACTCTGGGTGCCTGTAGGGAAATCTGAGAATCGTAATATAATGAGTATGGTTGCATCCAAGTCTTGGGCCGATGAAGTTGAGGAGGAATCCTGGGATAATAAATTTTCTCCACATGAGGAGCAGCCTAATATCTTATGAATATTCTTCAATGGAATGTTAGAGGGATTTCGAATGATCTCTCTAAAGCTACACTACGTCATCACTGCTTGACTATCAAACCTAATTGTCTTTGTTTGTGGAACCTAAAATAGATATTGCCTCGATTCAATCCTTTTTCTAGACGGCTATGGTCTCTCTTTACTCACGGTCAATCACCGGCCTGGTATGAGTTCTAACATTTGGATTCTGGTTTCTAATCGTTTCACCTCGGGCTCCGTGTTGTACATGATCGACCAATTTATCGTTGTTGAGGCTGGTCTTTCGGTGGGTACTTTTAGAATTGGTTTTGTGCACGGGCATTCCTCCTATGTGCGATGGAGGGATCTTTGGCGGGATTTATTATCTTATCGGGCTTCTAATTTTCTAGTTGTGGGAGATTTTAATGCGGTGTTGGGTGCTCACGAACGTCGTAGCTTGCACGCTCTTATATGAATTCGTGTAAGGATTTTTTGAGTTTTATTGAAGATTGCCAGTTGATCCATATTCCTTTGTCTGGGCACAAATATACTTGGAAAGGTCGTATGCACACGGGAATCATGTGGAATCTCGTCTTGATCGGGGCCTTATGTCGAAAGGATTCTTGAATTTATGGGAGATAGTTTGTTGCCATGTGTTGCCTCACACAATGTCGGATCACCATCCCATTTTCATTACCTGTAGGGATTCTTCGTCTTTTGGCCCGTGTCCTTTTTGGTTTCAGCACATGTGGTTACTATATGACAGGATTTATGCTGTGATTAAAGAGTCGTGGGATTGGCCGATCTTCTCTACTTCTCCTTAGGGGCGGATTACCGGCAAGCTTAAACGCCTCAAAGCGTGTCTTAAGGATTGGAATACTGCAGTTTTTGGCAATATTTTCCAGCATAAGGAGTCGGTTTTATCTGCCATTGCTTCACTTCAGGAGGCTATCGCCATTGATGGTTATTCGGAGGAGCTTTTTTGTGTCGAGGTGGAGTCTAATGCGCTGTTAGCCGAGTTAATGAACAATGAATACAAGATGTTACGCCAAAGAAGCTGTAATACTTAGCTAAAGGATGAGGACCGAAACACTACTTATTTTCAGCATGCGGCTAAAATACAAAAATGTCAGAATTTGATTTCCTGCCTTATTATCAATGGTGAGCTTTGTAAGGACCCGGTTACTATTGCAGAGCATGTGGTTCACTTCTATAAGAATCTATTCACGACATCTTTTTCTCCTCCTCTGCTTTCACTGGACCGTATCTCCACTATCATTGATTCAAAGGTCACCCCAGATTGAAATCTTAGTCTCACTAGTCGTCCCTCTCCCGATGAAATTAAGCAGGCGGTATTTGAAATGGATCCTGCGACTGCCCTTGGTCCTTATGGCTTCCCTGGTAAATTTTATCAGTTCGCTTGGGATGTGGTGTCGGCTGATGTGGTTAAGGCTGTTCAGAATGTCTTTGATACATGTGTCCTCCCTATGGGGATTGATTCTAGTTTTGTTGTTCTCATTCCCAAGGTTTTGGAGGCTGTTAGAGTTGATCATTTCCAGCCCAATGTTCTTAGTAATTTTTTGTTCAAAATTATTACTAAAATTCTCTCTTGCAGATTGGCTCCAGTTGCTGCTTCTATCATCTCGCCGGTTCAATTTGGTTTTATTGCGGGCCGTCACATTCATAATTGTGTTGCTATTGCTTTTGAGTGCATTAATTGTTTAGATCGTCGGGCGTATGGTGGCAATATGGCAATCAAGGTGGATATTCGTAAAGCGTTCGACACCATTTCTTGGGATTTTCTACTTTATGTCATGCGAGCCTTTGGTTTTTCGGACAGGTTTTGTGGTTGGATTTCTAGTATTCTTCAGTCTGCTAAACTATCGGTTTTGCTGAATGGCTCCCCAGTTGGGTATTTTGGATGTTTGCAAGGAGTCCGTCAAGGGGATCCTTTGTCTCCGCTACTTTTCTGCATCACTGAAGAGGTCTTAAGTAACCTCATTTGTCAGCAAGTTCATTCTGGCGCTTTCTCTGGTATTTCGGCTGGTCGTGGGATTTCTTATCCTACTCATTTATTATATGCTGATGACATGATTATTTTTTGCCAAGCTTCCACGATTAATGCAGGGGTTATCTCTCGCATTCTATCGGATTGCGAGCAACTTTCTGGCCAATATTCTAATCGTGACAAATCTACCATTTATTTTGGTAAATTTGTTCGTCGGAAATGGGCTATTATTCATTCTATCGGGATGAGGGAGGGGTGTCTGCCCTTTACTTATTTGGGAGTTCCTCTTTTTAAAGGGGTGCCTAAACGGATACAATTAGAGCCCATTATTGATTGAATTATTAGCAAATTCAACAACTGGAAGGGTCATTCCCTTTCTATGACTGGTCGCGTTTACTTAGTGAATTCCGTTATTTTTAGTTCGGCGGTACACTCCATAATGGTCTATAAGTGGCCGGTCACGCTCATTCGTAGATTGAACCGAGCTTCGAGAAACTTTATTTGGACTGGAGACATCACGAAAAAAGGTTTGGTTACGGTCTCCTGGGCCCATATATGTGCGCCTACGGCTGAGGGTGGATTGGGTTTCTGCTCTATCTCCTCTATGAATGCATCCTTTCTGATGCGTCTTACGTGGGATGTTTTGGCGTTTGATTCCTTAGCGGCTCGTTTTCTATGAAGCAGGTTCTTGGATAGGCCTTTAGCGCCAAAGGCCACTCCAGTTACTTTCTCACTTTGGACGGGATTCCGTCCTTATATCTCATCTCTCAAGTCGGATTTTAGATGGATTATTGGGAATGTCACCACTATTTCGTTCTAGTGGGATAATTGGCTTGGGTATAGCATTGCGGATAAGTTGGGTATCCCTTACAGATTTCGTAAGAAACTAGTTCAAAATGTCTCAAACTATCTTATTGCATCGCATTTGGCATTTCACCTATTTGTTTATTTTGAATTGTGAAGATATTGTTATGGACATTTTGGCTATGCCGATTGTGGGTGGGGAGGATTCCCATATTTGGTCTAGATTTGTTCATGGTGCCGTTTCACCTCATATCGCGTAAACTCATTTTCATACGAGCTTTCCTATTGTGCGTTGGGGCAAATGGCTTTGGCACTCTGGTATTCTGACTCGTCGTTCTATACTAGTTTGGCGCTTGATTCATAATAAGCTTCTCTTGTGGGGTCATTTGTAGAGGCATGGGTTCATTTGGCCTGCAGTTTGTCATCTTTGTTTTCATCATTCGGAGGATTTGGATCATTGTTTTTTGGATTGTCCATTGGTGCGCTCCAATAGGGATTACTTTACGGGCCTATTCAACGTTAAATTAGACCTCTCGTCTGGAACTTCAGAGTCTGGAGGTCAAGTGAAGCTCTCAAATTCGTTTCTTGTGGAAGCTTACATACATTCATTTGGGTAATCTGGTCTTGTCGCAATAAGGCAGTTTTTGAGGATTCCAAGTTCTCGGCTATTGCTGTACAGGCACATGTGCTTTCGTTTATTAGAGAAGCACGTCATACTCCCATGGGTTTCATGCATAACGATTGCCTTGATCTTTTTATTTTGAGAAAATTGGGGATCCCGGGTTGTCATAGGCGTGCTACGTCCCCCATGTTAGTCCATTGGAATTTTCCTTCGTCAGGTTAGATTAAAGTTAACACAGATGGGAGTGCATTGGGGCCGCCTGGTGATTCTGCTTGTGGCGGAGTTTTTCGGAATTGTCATGGCTTTGTGGTGGGATGATTCACTTTGCACCTTGGTCATGCTTTGCTTTTTTTGTGAAGCCAATCGAGTAGCGGACATCCTCTCGAAGCAGACTTATGATGTGGGTTACACTTGGTGGGATGTAGTTTCGAATTTTCTTCACGATGGCATTGTTGCCGATCGAACTTTGCTCTATCACCTTAGATATTAAGTGGGTTGTCAAGGATTGTATCGCACTATGTAGCTGCAGTGGAGGTATTTCTGGTAATAGAAACACGCACGGGCGGTCAGTGCTCATCGACACGACCCGTGCATGGTCGATCATTGATTGTTGGTGGTTCGGCAGGACACACGGTCTACCCGTGCAGATGGGCACGACCCATGCTATTTCTCATGGATGCGGCTTCATGTACGGTGCCACTCATGGGTTGCCCGTGTCCTCTTGCACAATCCGTGTGTGGTTAATCTTCTTGGTTGTGTTTCGTTTTGAAGCACGAGATGTTTGCAATCTCGCGATTGGGTTCCATTTATCTTTTATTACGGGGGTACTCTTTTTCCTACCAAGCATTTTTCCCACAAGGGTGGAATTTACCTTGGTAGGTTTTAATGAGGCCCCTCTTTCGCTACAGGGTCGACTTGTGACCTGGTTTTCTAGTTTTGCTTACTAACATTTTCTGGTTTGATCCTTATTGCTAGTTGTTTGGCATTGTAAACAGCACCTTACTCTTTTTCCTTTTTATTATTTTTTAATTAAAGTTTAAGTAACATAGAAAAAAAGAAAAAGAGTCCTGATCACAAGCCGATCAGGTAGCTTAGTTTGGGGCCTTGTTAAAAACCTACTGGAGTAAAACCCACCCTTGTGGGACAAAACCCCAGTAGGAAAAGAGTACCCCCGAAAAGAAATCCAGAATAAACATAGGACACACAAAAACTCAAGTTAACTGACAAATCTATACTGACTACGACCAACATAACCATCATTGAGTAGGGGTATAATGGCCGCTGGTGGCGCGTCCCATCATTTGGATTCCGAGTATTAACTGAGACAATCTGCCACACGATTCTCCTCCCGATAGATGTGAGAAATTACAAAATTCATTTGAGATATTAAATGCAGAGTAATTCCAGTGACCCTGAAGACGCCACGGGACGGATCCACAGCGATTACGAAAGAGATCAACCACGAAAGACGAGTCTGATTCTACCCAAAGGTGCGTCCGCCCCTTATAAAAAGCGTAGGAGATTTCCCTAATGACTGCAATTAACTCTGCCTCAAAAGCAAATCCAAATCCGCATTGCGCATCAAAGTAACCTCTAAAAAACCCCTAGCCGTACGGTAGACCCCGGCTGCCACAAGACATCTCGGGGAGCCAGATGCACTGCCATCTGTATTAACCTTAATCCAGCCTGGGAGGGGAAAGTGCCAAGTAACAGGAATGATTCTAGGGGCTCTGGGAGCGCGCCCCTGTACCTTGAGGCGGTGAAGACAAAGGAGGTCATCTTGAGTGTTATTCATGTAGCCCTTATCCAGAACAGCATATTCCAAAATCATCGCCCAGAGCTAAACCAGAGCTGCCTATGGAGACCAATTATTATCATTGAAAATAATATCATTCCGAATGTGCCAAAGGAGCCAAATGCCGGAAATAATAACCACCTTCCATGGAAAAGCCACCTGATCACTTAAATGAAAGTCCATGACATGAACCAAAAATTCATTGAAGCAATGCGATGGAAGGATAGTAACAACAAAAGCCTTAGCCATCCAGCCCCACAGATACCCTGCAAAAGCACAAGAAACAAAAAGATGGTCAATCGATTCTGCGTGAGAGTAACATAGACTACAAAAAGTCGGCCCAATGAAATCATGGGAGCACATGATATACAAAACCGCAAGGGGTCCGAAAATAGCTCACTAGACAACCATTGGTCTCCTTTCCGGAATGTGCGTAGACCAAATCCAAGAACCCCATCTAACCACCGGAAGAGCAGGCCGCAAAAATAAATAGGCCTCTTTAGAAGAAACCACCCCATCCATAGAACGTGTCTATACTCTTTTATCCTCTGAGTGCGGGGGAAGCGGACAACGGAAAATATCCCGAACAATATCCATGTAGGCCTCTACAAAAGAGATGGTAAAATGCCAAGTGTTATCGTAATAAAAGTTAGAGATTGTGTCCTGAAAATAAATCTGATATTCAATCAGAATGTCAATCCGATCCGCAATGACATAACCTAACCAATTGTCGTTCCAAAAACCAGCAGACAAATGCGCCCCCGGAACCTAACGCGACTCAGTTAAGCAATTCTGAACCAGAGGACGGAGACCAGCCCAGATCGAGGAAGGTAAGAATGAGTGACGGATCGCCCCGCTCGCCAACAGATAGCGCTTGCGAAGGGTGGCGAGCACAATGGAATCCGAAGTAATAATTTTCCACCCCAATTTCATGAGATAAGCCTGATTAGATGTGATGATAAAATGAACCCCAAGGCCTCCTTCTTTCCTAGGACTACAACAACGAGCCCAATTAACCACATGAGTACCTTTCTGGGAGATGTCACCGGTGTAATATCCCGAGCCTCTCGCTACTCACCTAATCAATATAGTTCATCCATTACAAGTTGTTTATGTGTCAGTTGTATTGATATTGGTATTTGCATAATTTATTTCATTTTAAATATCATAAGTAAGTTCATAATTTTGGGACTTAAAATATTAGGTGAGAATAATACATTTATTTTAAGAAAACAATAAGTAAAGAATAAAACGATTATTCAAACTAATATTGGAATTTATGTGTAAGTATTATATGTATATATATATATATAACTTGCAATATATATATATATATATATTATATCCACTTAATAATATAAGTAATTACTATATATATATATATATATATATATATATGTCTTTGTGTATGCGCGCGCAGTAAAAGAATAACTTGTATATTCATTTAATCATATATTCAACATACAACTTAAAATAAGCTAGTATATAGCTAGACTGCCACTTGGTTGGAACCGGTTTGATTTCGGTTCGCGGTTTCGGTTCCTCCAAATTGAGGAACCGGAACCGGAACCTTATGCTCACGGTTTCGGTTCCAAACCGAATCGCGGATTCGGTTCCAAAGCGGAACACGGTTCTATATCGATTCGGTTCGATTAAATCGGAACCTTTTGTTTTTGATTTTATTTAGATAAAATGTTTAGCAATTTAGTTTAAAAAAAGAAAAAGAAAAAAACGCGGCGTGATTCATCTAAAATATTTCCATCGAGCTAAACGTTTGCCCTACTTCAACAAAGGTTGAAAGCGGGGCATGCCAAAACCTCTTTTGCGATGATTGAGATGATTGTATAAGGTTGAGTTCTTTATGACCACCATTTCAAAATATCAAAGTCTTCAATATCTATTTCACTAAACTCGAAAGAAGTAGTTAAATAATTCTCAAGCTCTACATTTGAGCTAGAGGAACCCTTGGACGTTTATTTTTTTTCCTAAGTAATCGTTGTGCAATATTAAAAATATCATAATAAACATTTTACATTTCTTCTAGAATGTATTTACCAAAACAAGATTGTTGGTTTTAACCTTAAAAAAAATGGTTCCATCACGGTTCCATAAACGGTTCTAACCGACGGTTAAAACCGCCGGTTCCACGGTTTTTGAGACCTAGGAACCGGAACCGGAACCGATCTACACGGTTCCGGTTTCGGTTTTGGAACCGTTGACCACGGTTACGGTTTAGGAATCGTTGACCACGGTTCCGGTTCCGGTTTGAAACCCGATTTCGGTTCCATTTGGCCAGGTCTATATATAGCTATGACTAATCTATACATTTGAAATGATATATATATATATATATATATATATAGATATGCATGTATTGGCCATTAACCTAAGAAATTGGTTTCCTTAACTATATTAGTCATATTTGTACCCATCTAATGTGTGTGGACAGAGACACGTGTAAGTAATATATATACATATATATGTAATGATCAACACCACATGCACATACATAAACTTATCCACCAATTTTGTTAATATCTAAAACATGTTACTTCCACCGCCTCAAGATGTTATATGATAGATATGCATATTAATTATTAGACAACAAAGTGAAAAGAATTGAGAAACAGACATACGAGAAGCAAGCGGCAGAACAGAGAAAAAGAATAGAAAGGCCAAAAAAAAAAAAGAGAAGAAAAAAGTGATGGAGAAGACCTGATGTGCTGTTCCATAATTAATTCAATTAGTGAGTTTCATTCTTTTGATTTTTTGAACTAATTTTCTTTTAATTTCGAGTTCTAAATTTACGAGAAGTGGAGAGGGTTATCACCTATTATAAATTAATAATCAAATCCTTTTTGTTATCGGTTAACACATTATTATTGATTAAACAAAAAAGAATGATGATTTGTTGAGTAAGCAATCAATTCTATTACAATATGAATCCTAATGATGTTTGTATTATAGATGCAACATGTATGGAATTGCAAAAGGCTACTTAAAATCAGAAGATGTTTATTATTTAGTTTTAAAAAAAAGAACAATAATAATAGAAGAAAAAAATGGTGATATTAGTAGGTTATAGTCTGTTGGTGTGGTTTACTCTATTAATCTATAGATACTTTTTACAAAGTTCTAGGGATGATATATTTAACATCAAGAGACTTGATATAGGGGTTATAATATATGAATACGGAAATGTTAGCTTAAATTCAGCACAAGAAATTCAAGGTGATTAGGAGATTAAACAAGTTTAGGTTACGAGTTTCAAAGTTTGAATGCCGCTTAATTATATTTAAAACATAAGGGTCTTTATAAAATTCGGTATAATAAACATGTTAATTTAAAGTAAAAAAAAAACTGATGTCTTATATTTTTACAGGATGTCTTACACCTAAGCTTAGAAAGGAAAAACACTTATTTAATCTTCAGTAAGATATGCAAGGGTAAAAGGTAAGTGAAAATCCATCTGCAACTACAATGCATAAACATAGTATTTCTTGTCTTATTGATACTAAATGTGATTCTTGTATCTTGATGGATGCATTATGGAAACTTTGATGTCCATATGTTGCTTGGTGAATATTGGAGTATGATGATTATTGTTTCATTGAGCATGTCATTTATTAGCATTGTCATGTGCATGCATAACATATGATCATTGTTGAGATAAGGCATGCATAGCATAACTTTCTATAAAAAGAAAAGGTTTTGGTTGGCCACTGCTAGTGCACCGATGCATGAGAGTCATGCTTATATGATATATTGAGCTCGTGCCAAGTGAGATATCACTTCGGGTATGTGAAACATTCGGACGAGGCTCATTGATTATTAATGTCCAGTGTCATGTGAGACATCACTTTGGGTATGTGAGACATTGAGGCGGGCTCATTTATTAATGATGTCAGTGCCATGTGAGACATTACCGGGTATGTGAGACATACGGCGGGAGGACAACTTGATCATTAATACTATGTTAAGTTATTTCCGGTGCATAGCAGATGGGTCAAGGGCCCAATAAAAGGAAATGATTCCGAATAAAATGTTTCAAACTCATTTTGCGCACTTCTGGTAAAACATTTTGGAATGAATTGCATTTGTAGTACATTATTCTTTCAGCATGCATGATTTTCGCTTACTAGGCATTAGCTCACGTAATTCATGCATTGTAGGTGAGTCTGGTGATGCTGGATTTCATGAGCTTACTGGGCAGGCTGAGGGAGCTCCTACAAGTTATTGAGGACAAGTGTACATGGATGACGACCTGTTGGGCTATGTTGATGGGTCACCTATCCCTTTTTGGTCTTGTATTATATTTTGGTTTAGGGTTGTACCCTCTTTTGAAAACTCTAACGTAAATATGTACATGTAAATATCTGGGTGATGTGAGTTATGCGTTTGATAATATGGATGTGTATTATGCCTAATAACAGGATTGGTCACCTATTTTGCTTGTGGACATGGCTTGTCCTTCTCTTATGAGCGAGTGATCTTGCTTGTTAGTTGTTAAAATGTCACAGGAACACAAAAAAGTTATTACACATTTTAAATATAGTTTGTGCCCGAGTTTTACTTTTTATATATTTTCCATTAGTAGTAATAGGGGTGTCAACAGGTCCGGATAAAATTACGTATAGCTTTCTCAAGCCGCTTAAGCATAGCAATCGACCATTTATAAACAAGCATAGAGTGCACCAATGAAATCGTGACCACAAATTTATTTCACCAAACACACCCTGCCAACAAGTGAGAGAGGACCCCTTCCATCGTTTGAACTTGAGAAACACCTTGTCGAAAGTAGCGTGTAAAACCCTCTGCTTGGGAGCCCCTTTAAAGATAGGGACGCCCAGGTAGGTTGTAGGGAAATCTCCTACCTGTATCCCCCATAATTGCTTGAATCTAAGTGCAAACGTGTCTAGAAACCGAAGTCCCGAAAAAAACCTTGGATTTGTTAGGATTGAAGACTTGCCCCCAAATAGAAGCATAAAATCGAAATCGCTCGTGAACATGCGGGCATTGCCAGTGTTGGCCTCATAGAGAATGACTATATCATATGCATACAACATCGTAGAAGGAAAATGGATGTCCCAAGGGGTAACAAAAGGCCGTAGACTATTAGACGCCACCAAGTCTGCAAATATTATGCCTAAAACTTCCTCAGCAACACAGAAAAGAAGAGGAGAAAGAGGATCCCCTTGACTAACACCGCGAGAACAAGAAAAGTAACCCACCGACGAATCGTTTAATAAGATAGAAATACGAGCAGAATTAAGAATCACCAAAATCCAGCGAATGAACTTAGCAGAAAACCCAAATCTATGCAAAACGTAAAGCAAGAACTCCTAGCTCAAAGTATCAAAGGCCTTGCGAATGTCTATCTTTAAAATCATATTCTTATCAGCTCTATTCTGCAAAATATTGTAACCTTCCGAAACCAACGCGATATAAAAGAATCATGAATAACATCTAGGTCCACCTTGGGTTCCATGATGGCGACCAAGGATGGGTTATATCGTTGGCAGAAGGCCTTGAGAACATTATGAGAAGCAACATTCCTTATCCCTATGATATTTCAGAACAAACAATTCATAAGATAACTTCAAGTGTGGAGGACCGCATTGAGGACACAGGAGTAGGCGCATCAGAAGAAGTCTGCGAACTCATAGATCCCATGTCCGCAGTAGGTTTATGAGGCTTAGTAGCGTGTGTCGTCTCCTCCTTATCATAACTAGCCCATCTTTTAGTTGCTGCAATGTTAAGGTTCTTAGCTCCATCAGAATCGGGAATAATGGCGACCTGATGAATGGGAGGTGTGGGACCCTGCTCAATATCTTTCTGCAAGCGTTGTCTATCTGAATCCAAGGATCTATCCCGCATGGCCCCTAGCGATCGAGATAGGTTTCTCCAAAGGATATTGAACGACATTTATAGGCTTACGGACCACATATTGAGGTGGCAGAGTAACCAGAGGCAAAGGTAGTGAATCCTCCCGTGCAAAAACAGGAACATCCGAAGGTTGTGAATCCAAATCATCTGTTTCCGCCAGACCGGCAAACGAATTACCCAAATGAACGTTAGAGGAGGCCGGAACACTATATACATCCGACACCAAAACCAGAGGGAGAGAGTACAATCCTTATGTACAATAATATTTGATCCTAACAAGTAGGCCAATTATGTACAATCCTTATTTTAGTACTTAATGGGCCACTACAATGTAGTGGTAATATATGTTATATTATCACCCTATGATTGTTCCATTAGAGTAAAGACAACATAACTAATAAGCGTTTCACTAGAACTAATAGAGTCGCTAATGACTTGGAATCTTGTATATTTTTTCTCGGAAATCAAAGATATTCATCGACGAGATGACAGGTATTAACTCCTCGTAGTATGATCATTTTGACAAGAAAACCTCACATGTGAGATAAGCGAATTGTATTAGTAATTTTTTGAATGAATGCGAAATATTATAAAAAATGAAAATAGAGTTGTCCTGATCACAGACTGATCAGGTAACCAAATATAAGCCTGGAAATAATGTCATAAACGAAAAGGTTCCTGGAAATACTGTCAAGAACAAAATGGTCACAAGCCGACCATATGATTGAATGGTTGGGGCCCCGTTAAAACCTCCCAAGGTAAAACCCACCCTTGTGGGAAAAACCCTTGAAAGGAAAAAGACTACCCCCCCAGGAAAGAAACAGGCGCCCAAAAAATGAGAAAAGAAACCTGAAGCATTGTCGCACTAAGTAACAAACCTATAGTTGGATTGGCCAACATAGTCATCAGTGAGATATTGCAGAAGCTCTGCGGGCGGGACGCCCCACCATGTGCCTCCCTCCGTCTTCTTGCTCAGCATGTCGGCAACCCGATTGCCTTCCCGAAAAATATGTGAGACTACGAGATCCATGTATGTGAGAAGGTGAAGTGTGTGGCGCCAATAGCTAAGATGGCGCCACGGGACTTCCGTCGATCTTTTCTCCAGCAAGTTCACCATATACAACGAGTCCGACCCCAGCCAAAGTTTTGTCCAACCCTTAGCAAAAGCATACTGAATATCCCACATTGTTGCGATCAATTCAGCTTCAAACGCATATCCTGAACCACAATGATGAACAAAGCACCCTCGAAAGAAACCTCTAGAGTCCCGGAAGACTCCTGAAGCAGTGAGAGTGCCCGGCGCCCCTGATGCGCTTCCATCCGTATTAACCTTGATCCAACCTGGGAGTGGTTTTTGCCAGTTAACCTCCACAATCTTTGGTGCTTTTCTAGCCCTCCCAGGAACTCGCAGGTTGCGCAGGATAAACAGGTTTTGTTGGTCGTTGTGCATGCATCCCCGATCCAATGATGATGATTCTACAATGAGTACTCGAAGGCGAATAATTGCCACATCCAAAGTCCATATTTTGTTGTGAAAAAGCAACTCATTGCGGATATGCCATATGAGCCATGTGCAAGAAAGTATAGCCACACGCCAAAGGAAAGTAGCCTGGTCGCTGAAATGAAACGTCATTTTTTTTTTAATAAATGCGATATATATAAAAAAAATGAAAAAGAGTATTCCTGATCACATGCTGATCAGGTAACCAAAGTAAAGCCTGTTAACAAAGACAAAAGAAAATAAGGAAATGGTCACAAGCCGACCATATGGCTGAATGGTTGGGGCCTCGTTAAAACCTTCAAGGTAAAACCCACCCATGTGGGAAAAACCCCTGGAAGGAAAAAGAGTACCCCATGATTAAAGCGCCCCAAAAGCCGACAATACTGAAAATGTGACGCACTAAGGAACAAACCTATAATTCGATTGGCCAACATAATCCTGAGTGAGGGATTGGATAATGGACGCTGGGGGCGAACCCCACCACGTATCCACCTGCGATGACTTGCTTAGAATATCCGCTACCCGGTTTCCTTCCCTAAAGATGTGCGAGACCACAAAATCCATTTGAGAAAGAAGGTGGAGAGTGTATCTCCACATACTCAAATGGCGCCAAGGAACACCAATGGATTTCTTACGCAGCAACTCCACCACATAGACCGAGTCTGACTCCAGCCAAAGTTGGTTCCATCCCTTCGAGGATGCGTATTGGATGGCCCGCATAGCCGCTGTAAGTTCCGCCTCAAAAGCAAAACCAAAACCACATCGTTCTACGAAGCACCCGCAAAAAACCCCCTACAGTTGCGAAAGACACCAGAAGCTGTGAGATTTCCGGGTGCCCCCGTAGCGCTACCGTCTGTGTTAACTTTGATCTATCCCGGCAAAGGTTTCTGCCAAGTGACCTTCACAATCTTCGGGGCCTGTCTAGGGCACCCAGGAACACGAAGTCTGCAGAGAATGAAGAGGTCATGTTGATCATTTTGCATGCAACCTCGGGCCAAGGAAGATGACTCCAGAATTAGGACACGAAGGCGTAGGATGAAGGTCAAGTCATTTCTGATTTCCCAGATGAGCCAAATACCGGAAAGAACAGCCGCGTGCCAAAGAAAGCCCACCTGGTCACTGAAATGAAAACGCATCAAACGCACAGAAATTCATTAAAGCTATATGCCCTAAAGTAATTGATATTAAAGGCATCAAAAATCCTTTGCCATAGGGCCTCTACAAAACCACAAGAGACAAATAAATGATCATGATTCATTGTTAGCACAACAAAGACCACAAACCGAGGGTCTGTGGAAGGAGCCACGCGAACGCAAAGACGCGTCTAAAACCGCAAGATGATTGTGGATAGCCCGCCAAGCCGCAATCGAACGTCTTTCCGAATGTGAGGAGACCAAATCCGGAACCCCAATGAACCGTTGGGGCGCGAGGACGCTTGAGAAATGTGTAGGCGATTTTGAAGTGATACAACCATCATCGAGTGAAGCCACACCGTGTATCCGATCTTTGGAGCGATGGGGACTCTAACAATATCTCGGACCATATCCAAATAAGCCTCAATGAATGAGAAAGTAAAGTGCCATGTCCCGTCATAAAAGTAATCCAAGAAACGCCTACGGAGGATGTTGTAAACCAAAGAGTTTGAAGTCATAATCTTCCATCCCAACTTCATAAGAAAAGCATTGTTGGCGACCACAATAGACCGTACGCCCAAACCGCTTTCGCCGCGGCATGCAACAACGGCTCGATTAACCACCACAGATCCTTTTGAGTTCACATCACGATCCGGATGAAATTACGCATTGCCTTTTCCATTTGTTGTAACAAAGTTCTCGGGCCACTTGTATACCATCATCGTGTGCACAAAGGAGCTGGTAATCACCGATTCACCAAACAAATGCGCCCCAACAATAGACAGAGCATAACCTTTCCACCTTCGAACTTGAAAATAATCTTGTCGAAAATGGATTGAAGGCTGGCCACTTTGGGCGCACCCTTGGAGATGGGGGCGCCCAAGTAGATTGTAGGGAAAGCGCCCATATGCATCCCAGTAATCATTTGAATATGACCTCGCACATGATTGGAAACCCGGCCTCCAAAAAAAACTTTAGATTTATTAGGATTGAAAATCGACCCGACATGTCCGCATAGAGGTTAAGTATCGAATAATGGCACGTGCCGCCGAGGATGCCCCACACATAATCACAATGTCATCTACATACATAATGGATGAGGGGAAAACCACGATTAGGCGCCCGAAAAGGTGAAGTAGATTCCGTTGACCGCGTCCTCGACCAATCTACTTAGAACGCCTTCTGTGATGCAAAATAGCAGAGGAGATAACGGATCCCCTGTCGAACCCCTCGAAAGAAAGAAAAATAACCCATTGGCGACCCATTCAGCAGACTAAAATGCGGAAGGCGGAGGATGATCTCAATCCGGTGAATGAACACTTCAGAGAAACCAAAGCGACGTAACACGTGAATCAAGAAGCCCCAGTTAACTGTATCAAATGCCTTTTGGATGTCAATCTTTAAGATCATATTGACATCATTACGACCCTATAAAATATTGAACCCTCCGAGACCAACGCAATCTGATCATGGATCCGCCTGCCAGGATAAAGCCAAAACTGGGTAGGCGACAAGTAAGAAGAGATGATCGAGCCAGCCGCGTCGCGAGAATCTTGGTAATAATCTTAAAAAGGAAATTGCTCATCACGATCGGTCTAAAGTCTTCCACCGCATTAGCTTCCTTGGTTTTGGGATGAGTGCCATAAAGCGGCATTGGACCAGCGGAAGGAAGCCATGACGAAAAAATGTCGGATGGCGGCCACCACCTCCTCGAAATGATATCCCAAAAATGATGATAAAATCTCCCCATCAAAACAGAAAAATGCGGGCACGGGGCACTGCCCACACCCATATCAAATGCCGCCTCTTTCACGCCGGATTCGAAGGAATAGCCGTCAAAAGGGCATTATCAACCATGCTAACTATCGAGAAATAAGATGATCGACCCAGTGTAGTCGAAGTGGTTTGCCCGTGTCCGCGGAGAGGTCCGTATAGAAGGAGATAATGTGATTCCCAAGAGCCACCGGGTCCCTCGTATAACTACCATCAACCATCAAACCTTGTATCCGTGAGCGCCCATTGCAACTCGGCAATGACGATGGAAAAAAAGTTGTGTTACGATCTCCATCCTTTAACCAATTTGATCGTGATTTCTGCTGAAGGAATTCCGACTGCATGAGAAACATGCGAGACAGCGCCAACTGTGCCTCCAACTCCATATCCTTGCGAGCCTCGGTGAAACCGTCGGATTCAATATCTGCCTGAATCTGACGAATCCTTTCCATCTGATAATCCACCGACGATTCACATCCCCAAAAACTTCCTTATTCCAAACCTTAATCTTATGTCGCAATCTCTTGAGTTTCCACATGACGCGTTGCAATGGATTAGGCAATGCGCACGGGATCGCCCAAGAGGTAGTCACAATATTCCGGAAAGAGTCGTGATGAATCCACATGCGTTGAAAACGAAAAGGAGATGGACCCCTGATAGTGGGATTAGAACAAGAGACCAAAATAGGGTGGTGATCGGAGCCAATACGAGGAAGAACTAAACCCTTAACAACTTGCCAAAAAGAGAAGAATTGATCGGTTGCTGGGCTCGATCCAACTTAGCCTGAAGGAGAGATAGAGGCCTTCGTGGGGAGCACCAAGTAAATGAATTCCCCGTAGTCAGCACCGCAAATAAACCTACATCCTCCAAGAAGTCCCTGAAATCCTTACAAGAAGCCTGGGATAAGGTACTACTGCCAGAACGCTCATGATGTCCCAACACATCATTGAAATCCCCAATAAACAGCAGATCAGTAAGACCCAAATTCCTCACATCCAACCAAAAGGCACGACGACCAACATGATCACACAAGCCATGAGCAAAACCAACATGGAAAACCATAGAGCCAGTTTGAACTTGCAAAATAATACACTGAGAAGAAGACCAAACCTGATTATGGACAGAAATACTCGCATCGCATAGGACCCAAATATCCCGGCGCCCGTTCGCCCGGAAGCTTTGAGCAACAAACCTGAGACCCAAGCTACTCCAGTAAGAATTCAAAATGGATGAAATGTCCACCTTAGGTTCGCAAATGGCTAAAATAGAAGGTTTATGTTTGTGACATAAAGCCTTAAGAACATTACGAGATGCAATGTTCCCAATCCCCCGGATATTCCAGAAGATGCAATTCATTGAGACGGCGGGGGAGGTGGCGCCTGTGTCGATCGCACGGTAAAAACTGGCATGTGGTGCATTGTAGAATCTGACGATTGAGAGTTACCCATTTCATCTGCATAATTTGCCCATCTCTTGGAAGCCACAAAGTTCATCTAATGTCGTTCTTGGCTCTCCGGTTCAATAGTAATGTCATGAACTGGGGGCGACGGACCCGACGTAACACTCCGAAGAATTCTAGATTTAGCCGAGTCCAAGGATCTATCCCGGAAGGCACGGCTAAGGGCTCGAATAGGCTTCCCCAAAGGATACTGAACTGTAATAGGCATAATAGTGGAGACCGTGCAGGTGTTGGAAGTAGTAGCCTTGGGAGATGACTCCATAGCAGGATAATCGGCCTGGCATCGCGAATCCGATCTGGGAGTCGATCAACCACGAGCCGCAAAGGTGTTATTAAGATGGATATCCGTAGAGCTAGTGACTATTGCACGGGTAGGAGAACCAGCATGCATAGTCGAACCCATCTTTCCCATTGAGTCATCAATTCCCTTACCCTTGTCCTGCTGCACAGGACGATAAACCTTGCGCGCCCTGGATCGCCCTCTCTGCACAGAACTAGGATGCGTAGTTGGCGCCCGGGGGTGTCCCTGGTCAGGAGAAGCACGCCTTTCCGTATCCGGATAGCCCGCATTATTAAGACGACAAGAGGCTATCGAATGTCCCGTAATGCCACATCTCGAACAAAACTCAGGGAGTTTCTCATACCCGATTGACACAAAGGAGCACTGGCCAATGCGTTCCACCATAATGTGATCCTCCAACAGCTTAGCAAGTCAATATCAACCAAAACACGAACGAAATGCCCCAGAGAACAATCCACCGAACGATGATCAATTTGCAATGGATTTCCAATAGCACTGGCAATCCCCAGAATGTTATTGGGGTCCCAGTATTCCAAACTGAGCTCGAAGATGCATACCCAAACGCTGGCCACCGAGGTTTGCACCTTATAAGGATTGAAATTCGGAACCCAAGAGAGAGACGAATAGTCCCCGGGTTAAGTGCCCAAGTGGTGCGAAATTGAGCACGAGTACGATCCTGCACATTAGACAATTTCACACAAAAAAATCCATTGCCCAAGGGAATTAGTTTCCAGTTATTCTTAATACCCCAAAGCTCAGAAAGTTTTTTGTGCAAAAGCATAGTAGCCCATGGCTTATTACCTTTCCCCAAAATAACCCGCCCGATCAAAGAATACGAAAATTCAGCAAGACGTTGTTGGTAAGCATTTTCGTCAATAGTAACTGAATAATAATCCCCTTTCCTAACAGGTTTAGGGATAGAATGTGTATTACCAGAAACCAAATTGGAAAATGAGGCAATATTACATGGGGCCTGGGGAGGAGCTGAATCCATAGTGTGGGGGTTGCCTGAAACAACTTTAGCGAACGTGTTCCTCAAATTAGAGTGAGCGTAATGGTCCGAGATTCGAGGGTTCGATTCACTAGGGGAGGCCATTGCAGAGGTGCTTCCGGCCATTTGAACAGCATTATTGGGAGGGTATGTAGGAGTGGAGGCCGGAGTATGTTGCACATTGAGATAAGCCGATTCTGGAACGAGTCTCAACACATTAGCGGTGTCGGACAAATGAAAGGTTGAGGATCGGTTCGGATGTAAACAAGTACTCAGGGGATGTATGACAACATTGGCATATGAGAATGGAGAAAAAGACGAAGTTATGGCCGCATACGGGAGCGTGTGGGCCCGAACCGACGGCAAATAGTGACCTGCCGGAGCGGTAGCATCACCAGAATTGGATGGGCTAGGTCCACTCGTTTCGACCTCTTGAGCAATATTTCCTTCTTCGACGAAGGCCAAATCGGCCGTTTTAGGGGTTAAACGGGCATTCAAAGTACGAAAATCAACTTTCGGATCCCCAATTTGGGTTTTATGATTTGGGGTACAATCAGGTCGATTGGAGGGATGAATTTGTGCGTCTAGGAGTGAATTGGACGATGGTGTGGTCAATTTTGGGATTGGGTATGTATTTTGGTCGGAAATGGAGTTCGATTGAAAGTTAGGATTTTTTGGTAAAATGCCGATTGTTGCCGGAGACGAATTGGAAAGCACAAATTGAAGATTGGGCATGGAAGCCCATGAGGAGGCGATCAAAACCTGGGGTGGCACGTCCATTTTGGTGGTCGGAATCGGCGTCGGCGAAGGTTCGAAGATAGCGCCTGAAAATGTGCGCGATTTCTGACTTTCTTGGCCAAAATTGACGACGTTACCGGCACTATTTCCGGTCAGTGTGAATGTAGTTGGGGTCGCCTGAGGGGGAATTACATATTTCGGTATGATTCCGGCGTTGTAGTGGCCGGAAAATAGCTGGTCAACGGTCGTATATAAAAGTCAACGATTTTGTTGGTTTCTCTCATGACTTGATCAATCTTGAAATGAAACGTCATTAACCGCACCAGTAATTCATTAAGCTATATGCCTCAAAAGGGTGAACCTTGAATGAATCAAAGATCCATCGCCAGAGAGCTCCTGCAAAGACACAAGAGACAAATAAATGGTCAACCGATTCAGCCGAATCCCGACAAAGAGCACAAACCGAAGGGCCAGTAAAACTTTCCCTAGCTCGTAATAAATCCAGGACAGCCAGTCGGTTGTGAATAGCGCGCCACGCCACCACCGATCTCCATTTCAGGATGTGTTGCGACCAGATCCAAGAACCCCACTTGACTGTGGGATGATGGGGACGGATGTGATTGTTTGCTGCCTTCGATGTAACCAAACCATCCTCAGAGTTCAACCAGACTCGTGTATCTCTGGAATCCGGTGCTATAGGGACGCGTACTATAGCCCGGACCAGATCCAGATAAGTCTCCACAAACGAAAAGGTAAAGTGCCAGGTTCCGTCATAAAAATAGTCTGAAATGCACTGATGAAATAAGTGTCTATAGTCCTCTGGGAAGCCAATTCTGTCTGCTATAGAATAGCCCAGCCAATTATCAATCCAAAATAATACCTCAAAATTGGCCCCTGGGATCCAACGAGAGTCATCCAAGCAAGCCGAAATGCGAGGTTTAATACCAGCCCAAATTTAAGAAGGAAGAAAGGACTGCCGAATCGCCCCATCCCTTGTAAAGTAACGGAGCCTCAGGATTCTGAAGACCACCGAGTCCGAGTTCGCGACCTTCCAACCCAATTTCATCAAGAAAGCCGTGTTAGCCACAACAATCGAGCGGACGCCCAGGCCCCCTTCATTCCTAGGTGTGCATCACTTATTCCAATTCACCACCACCTTTCCCTTAGTATTCACATCCCCCGTCCAGATGAAATTACGCGTGGCCCTTTCCATTTGCTTGAGCAGTGTACCGGGCCATTCGTAAACCATCATGGTGTGCACAAAAGAACTAGTAATCACCGAGTGAATAAGGCAAACTCTACCAGCAAGGGAAAGAGAAAAACCTTTCTATCTTCTGAATTTGAGGATAATCTTATCAAAGACGGGCTGTAAGTTTGCCACCTTAGGAGCGCCCTTGAAGATTGGAGCGCCTAGGTATACTGTGGGGAACATCCCGGGGTGGATCCCCATGATATCTTGCACCCTCCCACGGACATATGATGAAACCCGCGAACCAAAGTAAACTTTAGATTTTTGCGGATTAAACACTTGACCCGAGATATCTGCATAAAGAGTGAGAATCTGAAGAAGGACACGGGCATTGGCTGAAGAAGCCCCACACATAATACTAATATCATCCGCGTATAAGATGGAAGATGGGAAGGTAATGCCCCTGGGCGCCGTGAACGAAGATAAGCAGATCTGATCCACCACCACTCAATAAACTGACTCAGTACTTCCTCCGCAATGCAAAACAATAAAGGAGATCGCCTTGTCTGACTCCTCTAAAATAGGGAAGTAACCTACCGGCGTCCCATTTAACAACACTGATATCCTGGACGACCGAAGAACAACATCAAAGCGGCGCAGAATGTGTAGTAAGAAATCCCACTTCAAAGTATCAAACGCCTTTCGGATATCAATTTTCAAGATCATATTTGAATCTGTGCGACCCTGCAAGACGTTGAATCCTTCAGAGACCATGGCAATACAATCATGAATCTACCTACCCGGGATAAACCCAAACTGCGTCGGAGATAAGTAGGCAGCAATAAACAAGCCCAAACGCGTAGCCAATATCTTCGTGATGATCTTAAACAGAAAATTGCTCATAACAATCAGACGAAAGTTTTCAATGACATTAGCATCCTTAGTCTTTGGGATGAGCGCCATAAAGTTGGCATTCAAGCCCAAAGGTAGTGACGAGCTACTGAAGAAAAAGCGAATAGCAGCAATCACCTCGACGGAGATGACATCCCAGAAATGGCGATAAAAGATCCCATTGAAACTGTTTGGCCACGGGGAACTATCTGAATCCATATCAAAAAACGTTTCCTTAATCTCTGAATCCGAAGGAATGGCTGTTAGCCTAGCATTATCCTGCGCCCCAATCCTTGGGGAAATGACCTGGTCAATTATAGAGTAATCCGAGGTGGGATCCCCGGCGTCCGCGAAGAGCTCCTTATAGAAAGAAATGATATGATCCCCAAGGATCGTTGTATCGTCCGTGTAACTGCCTTCCACCAAAAGCCCCTGGATCCCTGTGCGCCCCGTATGAATCTGACTGCGACGATGAAAAAATGCCGTATTATGACCCCCCTCCTTAAGCCAAGCAGAACGCGCCTTTTGCTTAAGGAATTCAGATTGTAATAGCAGTGTTTGAGAGAGCCTCATTTGGGCGTCCAACTCGCTATCCCAGAGAGCAGCCGTATAACCCAAATTCTCGATGTCTGCCTGAATCTGACGAACTTGCTCCATCTGAAATTCCACCCTACGGTTAACATCCCCAAACACATCCCTGTTCCAGTCTTTAATAACCCGTCTCAACCGTTTGAGCTTCCACATGACACGCATCAAAGGAATGTTCGTGTTGCATGGAGAAATCGAAGAAGCGGTAACCAAATCCCGGAATGTATCATGATAAACCCACATACGCTGAAAACGGAACGGAACCGGTCCCCTACTAGTGGAAGAAGAACAAGTAACTAAAATGGGGTGGTGGTCGGATCCAATGCGTGGAAGGACTAAGCCCTTGACAACTTGCCAAAAAGAGAAATATTGACAAGTTGCAAGGGCTCGGTCCAACTTAGCCTAAAGTAAGGATAAAGGCCTACGGGGGGAGCACCAAGTAAATGAATTCCCTGTAGTCGGCACCGCAAACAAACCAGCATCCTCCAAGAAGTCCCTGAAATCCTGACACGAGGCTAGGGATAGAGTATCGTTGCGAGAACGCTCATGATGACCCAAGACCGCGTTAAAATCCCCAACAAGCAACAAATCAGTAAGACCCAAATTCCTCAGATCCAACCAAAGCGCACGCCGTGCAATGTGATCACACAAACCGTGAGCAAAAGCAACATGAAAAAACAAAGAACCAAATTGAACTTGCAAAACAATGCATTGGTTAGAAGACCAAACCTGGTTAAGTATGGAGATACTAGCATCACGGAAAACCCAAATATAAGCCGTCCATTGTCCCGAAAATTCTGAGCCACAAAAGTCAAACCCAAGCTATGCCAATATGAATCCGAAATCGCCGAAATGTCCACCTTAGGCTCGCAGATAGCCAAAATAGAAGGTTTATGCTTTTGACATAAAGCCTTAAGAACATTGTGAGATGCAACGTTCCCAATCCCTTGGATGTTCCAGAAGATGCAATTCATTGAGACGGTGAGGGGTGGTGCCCGTGACGAACGCACAGTGAAGACATGAGTGTGTTTTGAAGTTGATTCCGACGATTGAGATTGTCCCACTTCATCTTCATAGCCTGCCCATCTCTTTGAAGCTGCAAAGTCCATTTCATGTGGCCCTGGGTGATCCAATTCAATAGCAATGTCATGAATTGCCGGTGATGGACCCTTGGTGACACTCTAGAGTAATCTGGACTTGGCTGAGTCCAGAACTGTCCCAGAAGGCGAGCGTAAGAGCCCGAATAGGCTTCCCCAATGGGTGCTGAACCGTGAGAGGTAGAATAGTGGACACAGTCTCCGTGGAGGAAGTAGAAGCTCTGGGAACAGATTCCCTTGCTGGATAATCGGAGTGAGACTTTGCTGACGGCTGATCGGGGTTGTCGTCTGAAACTAGAGCCTCAAATATGTTACTCGTATGTATCTCCGTAGAGCAAGTGACTATTGCGCAGGTACGGGATCCTGCATGCATAGCCGAGCCCGTATTTCCCATTGAGTCATCAACGGCCTTACCCTTGTCCTGCTGCACAAGGTGATAGGTTTTACAGACCCTTGAACGACCCCGTTGCACCGAATTCTGATGTCCTGTTAAGTCCTTTGCCGCCCCTGATCAAGAGTGGCACATCTTTCTGTAGTTGGTTGCCATGCTGGAGTAAAGCGACAAGAGGCCGTGGAATGTCCCATGATACTGCACTTCGAGCAAAATTCCGACAATTTTTCATACCATAATGACACGAATGAGCACTGACCCACTCGTTCAACCATGATGTGATCCTCCAATGGTTTTGATAGATCAATTTCCACCAACACCCGGATGAAGTGACCCAGAGAACCATCCAGCGATCGCTGGTCTATTTGTATTGGATTCCCAATTGCATTGGCGATCCCCAAGATGGTATTAGGATCCTAGTATTCAAAACCAAGCTTGAAGATTCGAACCCAAACGCTTGCCAAAGACGTGTGCACATTGTATGGATTGAAATCCAGGACCCATGGAAAGAGTCGAATAGTTCTCGGATTAAGCGCCCAGTTAATACGAGCATGAGCTCGAGCACGATCCCGCGCATTAGAAAACTTAACACAAAAAAATCCCTTACCCAAGGGGATTAGTTTCCAGTTAGTTTTAATTCCTCATAGTTCAGACAGGCATTTATGCAACAACATAGTCGCCCATGGCTTATTTCCTTTCCCTAAAATCACCCTTCCAATTAAAGAATAAGAAAATTCGGCGACGCGTTGTTGATAAACATGTTCATCAATAGTGACGGAATAATAATCGCCTTTTCTTACCGGTTTGGGGATAGTATTGGCTGTGCCAGAAACCACATGAGAAAATGATTTGAAATTACCTTGGGCCTGTGTATCGTAATCACTGGCATGTTGGGTATCTGTAACCTGTGAGAAAGTAGAACCTGAAGGATGGGGATTTCCTGAAACCATTTTAGCATAAGTGTGGACCAATTGAGGATTAGTGTTGGATTCATGAGCCGATTGTCGAAGGTTCAATGCATGGGGGTTGGCCCTGTTGTCGTAGGTTCCAGCCGGTTGAGGAACATTGAAGGTCGGACGCGCAGCTTGAATGCTCTGGGGATGACTGAGGTTGGCCCAGGTGTCATCACCCCCCTGGGAGGGGGCGTCCCTGGGACTGCTGGCTGCCGTTGGCCCCCCATTAACTCCCAAGGGAGAGCCAGCCCCCCATTGGATGTAGGAATCCATGGGGGTAAAGGGACGCCCCACATGGTGCGCTGGGGCATGAGGGGGCACAGCCCCCTATTACCGCCCACTAGATGTGCGGCAGTGGCGGCCCATGGCGGGATGCGGCGGGGCGTCTTTGGGACCCTGCGTGTGGGCGACGCTAGGAGATTGTGGCGAGGAAGTTCCTTGCGCGCTGCTGGTACGAGGTTGGGTAATAGCCGCATCCACCATCCACAGTTTATCATTAAAAGCCAAATTATTCCGGATATACCAAATAAGTCAGATGCAAGATAAAGTTGTCGCACGCCATAAAAAAACAACCTGCTCGCTAAAATGGAAAGCCATTAAGCGCTCCAGGAATTCATTAAAGTTATGAGCCATAAAGAGATGAACATCGAATAAACCAAAAATCCAGCGCCAAAGAGCTCCTGCAAAGACACAAGAGACAAACAAGTGATCAACAGATTCAACATAAGCACAACAAAGGCCACAGACTGAGGGGCCTATAAAACCCCTAGGGCGCAGCAAGTCTAAAACTGCCAAACGATTGTGGATAGCTCACCACGCCACAATCGAATGATGTTCCAGAATGTGGGGGGACCAAATCCATGAACCCCAGAGGACCGTAGGAGATGTATGATGAATATATGAATACGCCGCTTTCGAAGTAATATTCCCATCATTACAATGCGTCCAGACTCGCATGTCCTTCGAAGAGGGGGCGATAGGGAATCGAACAATATCCCGGACAAGATCCAGGTAAGCCTCAACAAATGAGAAAATGAAATGCCAGGACTCATTGTAAAAGTACTCAGAAATGCATTGCCCAAAGAGATATTTGTACTCATCCGGGATACCAATGCTGTCAGCAATGCAATAGCCCAACCAGTTGTCAATCAAAAATAATACCTCAGAATTATTCCCAGGGATCCATTGCGACTCTTCTAAACAATCCTCAATGCAAGCCCTAATCCCAACCCAAATCGAAGAAGGAAGAAATGATCGCCTAATAGAACCATTCGAAGTCAGATAACATTTTCTAAGAATTTGGAACACCACTGAATCCGAAGTCATTACTTTCCAACCCAATTTCATAAGAAAAGCACGATTAGCCACAGTAATCGAGCGAACTCAAAGGCTGCCTTCGGCCCGAGGCGTGCAACATCGAGCCCAATTGGCCACCACCGAGCCTTTGGAGTTTACATCACCAGTCCAAATAAAGTTACGCATGGCTTGCTCCATTTGTTTAGGCAAGGATCTCGGCCATTTGTAAATCATCATCGTATGCACAAAGGAACTAGTAATCACAGAATTAACCAAACAGACTCTTCCTGCAAGAGATAGCGTCGTCCCTTTCCATCGTCGAAACTTCAGAATAATATTGACAAAGACATACTGAAAGACCACGACCTCTAGAGCAACTTTAAAGATGGGGGCTCCTGAATAGACCATAGGAAAGGCCCCTAACTAAATACCCATAATATTCTGGATACGACCATGCACATGATTAGAAACCCTGGTGCCGAAGAAAACTTTCAATTTACGAGGATTGAAGGCCTGACCCAAAAAATCAGCATACATCGTGAGGATCTGAAGAAGGATACGAGCGTTAGCTAAAGAGACCCCACATATAATAACAATATCATCAGCATAGAGAATCGAAGAGGGAAAAAAATATGTCTAAGCACAAGGAATGGCCCTAGTTGATTCTGAGTCACCGCTGCCTCAATAAATTTGCTCAGAACTTCCTCCGCAATGCAAAAAAGTAAAGGAGATGAAGTATCACCCTGTCTAACCCCTCTAAAACACGAAAAGTAGCCCACAGGCGAACCGTTTAATAAGATCAAAATCCTGGATGACTGAAGAATAACTTCTATCCAATGAATGAAGATCTCCGAGAAGCCATACCGATGCAAAACGTGGATCAGAAAACCCCAATTTAAAGTATCAAACACTTTGCATATATCAATTTTCAAGATCATATTATCATCAAGCCGACCATGTAGACATTGAAGCCTTCAGAAACCAGTGCAATTAAATCGTGAATCTGTCTACAGGGAATAAATCCAAATTGCATAGGAGACAAATAGGGAGGCATGATCAAGCCCAACCGAGTTGCCAAAATCTTTGCAATAACCTTGAAAAGAAAATTACTCATAATGATCGGACGAAAGTTGTCAATAGTATTCGCATCTTTAGTTTTCGGAATGAGAGCCATAAAACTAACATTCAATCCCGAATGGAGGGTCGAACTAGTGAAGAAAAAATGGACAACGGTGATAACCTCAGCTGAAATAATGTCCCAATAGTGATGATAAAATATCCCATTGAAACCGTTAGGGCCTGGAGAACTATCTGAACCCAGATCAAAAAATGCCTCCCGAATTTCGAATCTGAAGGAATAGCTGTTAAAAGAGCATTATCCGCTGCCACCACCTTCGGAGATATGACCTGATCAACCATAGAATAGTCCGAAATGGAACCCCCGAGTCCGAGAAAAGCTCCTTATAGAAGGAGGTAATGTGATTCCCAAGCACAACTGGATCATCCAAGAAGTTACCATCAATCATCATACCCTGAATCCCCGAACGGCTCTCCCGAATCTTACAACGATGATGAAAATAATGTTGTATTATGATTTCCATCCTTAAGCCAGGCCGTACGAGCTTTCTGCTTCAGGAATTCAGATTGCAATAACAGCGATTTAGACAGAGCGCTTTGGGCTTCAAATTCCAATTAACGACGGGCAGCAGAGAAACCCAGAGTCTCAATATCCGCCTGAATCTGATGAACATTCTCCATCTGACTATCCACCTTACGATTAACATCACCAAAAACATCATTATTCCAAACTTTAATAGTCTGACGTAACCTTCTGAGCTTCCACATAATACACAGGAGTGGGTTAGGGGAAGGACACGGCTGAACCCTTGAGGAGGCAACCAGATCCCAAAACGAGTCATGACAAACCCACATGCACTAAAAACAAAATAGATTCGGATCTCTGCTAAGAGAGGACAAGCAAGAAACTAATAGGAGATGCTAATCCGAACTGATACGAGGAAGAACCAAACCTTTAACCGCTTGCCAAAGAGAGAAAAATTGCAAGTTGCTAGGGCTCGGTCCAATTTTGCCTGGAGAAGGGAGATGGGCGTACGGGTGGTGCACCAAGTAAATGTATTATCCGTAGTGGGCACAGAAAACAAACCAGCATCATCTAAAAAGCCCTTGAAGTCCTGATAAGAAGCCTGGGAAAGAGTACCACTGCCCAATCTCTCATGGTGACCCAAAACAACATTAAAATCACCAAGGAGCAACAAATCATCAAAACCCAAATTCATCAAATCCAGCCAGAGCGTGCGACGGTCAATATGATTACATAAACCATGAACCAAACCAATATGAAAAGTCAGAGAACCCCATTGAACCTGAAGAACAATACACTGAGATGAGACAAGAACCTGTTGTAAAATAGAGCTGCCATGATTACAAAAACCCAGATATCCGCCCGACCATTAGAACGAAAGTTCTGAGTCACAATAGTCAAACCCAAACTAGTCCAATAAGAATCTGAAATCGAGTTAATGTCCACCTTAGGCTCACAAATAGCCAATAAAGATGGTTTATGCTTATAACATAATGCCTTAAGAACATTACGTTACCAATTCCTCGGATATTCCAGAAGATGCAATTCATTGAGAAATAGGTGGGGAAGTAACCCGTGGTGAGCGCACAGAAGTGTCAGAAGTAATATGGTCCTCAGGATCAGACGCATGAGCATTAGATACTTCATCAGCGTAGTCCGCCCATCATTTAGATGCTGCAAAATCTAATTCCTTAGGCCCTATAGAATCCATAATTATCGTGAGGTCATGAATAGCCAGAGACAAACCTTGAGTAACAGACTGGTGCATCCGAGACTTGGCCGTATCGAGGGAGCTATCCCGGAATACTCTGCTAAGAGTGCGAATAGGCTTTTCCAGGGGATGTTGTATCGTTAAAGGCAGACTACAAGGGTCAGATAAGGCAAAAACTAAGCCAGTGTTAGAAACCGGGGCTTAGGGACCGGATTACGAGTTGGCAAAACCGAGAGGAGTCTGGGGAATGGGACTCTGGGATATCATCAGTGTCAAGAGCCTCAAAAGCATTACCAAGATGGATGTCATTTGGGCAAGTGACTAATGGCACAGGATGGAGATCCTGCCTGCATAGTCGAACCCGTATTTTCCATTAAGTTATCAACGGCCTTGCATGCAAAACTTTATTTGGAGTGGTGATGTAAACTCCAAAGGTTCGATGGTGGTGAATTGGGATCGATATTGTATGCCTTGAGCTGAAGGGGGCCTGGGTGTTTGCTCGATTACTGTGGCTAATAATGCTTTTCTGATGAAACTAGGTTGGAAGGTTATGACTTTAGATTATGTGGTTTTTCAGATCCTAAGGAAACGTTACTTGACATCAGACAGTTCGGTTTGCAGATCGTTCCTTTCTTCCTCGATCGGGGCTGGGATTAGGCCTCGCATTGAAGATTGTCTAGCTGAGTCTAGATGGATCCTGGGTGTAATTCCGAGGTATTATTTTGGATTGACAACTGGTTCGGTTATTGCATTGCAGATAGAATTGGTATTCCGCATTATTATGATATCTATTTCTGCAACGTATTTCTGAGTTCTTCTACGAGGAGTCCTGGCATTTCACCTTCTCGTTTGTTGAGGCTTATTTGGATCTTGTTCGGGATATTGTTTGTGTCCCCATCGCCCCATCCTCGAGGGACACGCGGGTTTGGATGCACTCCGATAATGGGAATATTACCTCGAAGGTGGTATATTCACATTTTTTTAATTAGTTGGGAGTAGTGGAAAGGCGGCATGTCATATTCACATATTCGGCCTCATTCTCCTATGGTCCATTGGGGTTCTTGGATTTGGTCTCCTCACATTCGGAATGCCATTCGATTGTGGTCTGGCGAGCTATTCACAATCGTTTGGCGGTTTTGGACTTATTGCGCCATAGGGGATTTATTGGCCCTTGGTCTGTGGTCTTTGTTGCGCCTCTGTTGAATCTGCTGATCACTTGTTTATCTCTTGTGTCTTTGCAGGGGCTCTGTGGAGATGGATTTTTGGTTCATTTGATGTTCACTTCTTTATGGCTCATAGCTTTAATGAATTCCTGGTGCGCTTAATGACTTTCCGTTTCAGTGATCAAGTTGCTTTCTTATGGCGTGTGGCAGCATTGTCCTGTATCTGGCTTATTTGGCATATCTGGAATGATTTGGCTTTCAACGATAAACCGGATGGTGGACGCGGCCATTACCCATCTTGGTGCTTATTGTTGAATCTTCTTCGCTTGATCAAGGTTGCATGAATAATGATCAAATCAATCTTTTCATCCTAAGACGGCTTCGCGTGCCTGGGTGCTCTAGACAAGCTCCAAAGATTGTGCAAGTTAATTGGCAAAAACCCATTCCGGGATGGATCAAATTGAATACAGATGGTAGCGCTTCGGGGGCGCCAGGAAGCCTCACAGGTTCTGGGGTCTTCCAGAATTGCAGAGGCTTCTTTCAAGGGTGCTTTGTGGAACGATGTGGCATTGGGTATGCTTTTGAGGCTGAGTTGGTGGCAGCAATATGGGCCATTCATTATGCATACGATAAGGGAAGGACTCAACTTTGGCTAGAGTCAGATTCTATTTATGTTGTGGACTTGCTTCATAAGAGATTCGTTGTTGTCCTATGGCGTCATCTTAGCAAATGGCAGTATACTCTTCGTATGTTTTCACAGATGAATCTGGTGGTTTTGCATATATATCGTGAAGGAAATAGAGTGGCAGACCTTCTGAGCAAGAAGTCGCAATCGGCAACTTGGTGGGGAGTCCCTCCTGCGGATATTGTTCCTTTTCTCACGGAAGACTATGTTGGTCAATCCAATTATGTATTTGTTAGCTAATGCGTCCCGTACTTTATTTCCTTATCTTTGGACGCCTTTTATGGGGGCTACTCTTTTTTCTACCAAGGGTTTTTCCCACAAGGGTGGGTTTTACCTTGGGAGGTTTTAACGAGGCCCCAACCATTCAACCATTTGGTCAGCTTGTGACCATTTCGATTTTGTTTCGGACTTGGTTTTCGTTTTTCTTCTTTGGCTACCTGATCAGCTTGTGATCAAGATCACTCTTTTCATTTTTTATATATATCTTTGATTCATTCAAAAAATATCAACGGCCTTGCCCTTGTCCTAGCCTGAGGCACTAGACGATAAACTTTGCGAACTCTGGAACGCCTCCTTTGAGAGTTAGGCAACCATCAGGAGCTCTGGATCGTCCCTGCTGCGAACTAGGACGTCTTTCCGGAGCTGAGGTCCCCATAGAGGTAAGATAGCAGGAAGCGGCCGAGTGTCTCGTAATATTACACTTAGAGCAGAACTCAGGGAGTTTCTCGTAGCTAACCGACACAAACGAACATTGGCCAACCTGTTCCACAATAATATGATCTTCCAAAGGTTTTACAAGGTCTATGTCAACCAACATACGAATAAAATGACCAAGGGAGCCATCTAATGATCGCTGATCAATTTGAATCGGATTACCAATAGCACTGGCAATCCCCAAAATAGTATTGGGATCCCAGTATTCCAAACTAAGCTCAAACATTCTAACCCAAACACTGCCAACGGAAGTGTGAACCTTGTAAGGGTTGAAATGCGGTACCCAAGGAGAAAGACGAATAGTCCCCGGGTTAAGCGCCCAATTGATACGTAACTGAGCACGGAAGCGATCCTGCACATTAGAAAATTTAACACAAAAATATCCCTTGCCTAAGGGAATTAGTTTCCAATCATTTTTAATGACCCATAGATCGGAAAGCCATTTATGCAAAAGCATAGTAGGCCAGGGCTTGTTACCCTTTCCCAAAATCACCCGCCCAATCAAAGAGTAAGAGAATTCGACAAGACGCTGCTGGTAAACATTTTCATCAATAATCACAGAATAGTAACCCCCCTTCCTAACAGGTTTAGGGATAAAATTAATCTTGCCCGAAACAACTTTAGCAAAGGATGGGAATTACCTGAAACAACTTTAGCAAAGGTATTACCCAAATTATTGTTTGTAGCATGAGCCAAAAGTCGGGGGTTCGATTCATGAGAGAAGGTCGTTGTAGAAGAGCTTCCAGTAATCTGAATCTTTGGGAGGGCATGCAGGAGGAATGCCATGAAGATGGCAAACAACAGCCTAGAGGTCATCACCCCCCTGGGAGAGGGCGGCCTTGGTGGGAAAAGTTGCAGTTCGACCCCCATAAGAGCCCACAAGGGGGCCAGTCCTCCATGGCGTGCGGCTGCCATGAGGGGAAGGAGAGCGGCCGCCCCCTTAGAAGAGGACATAGGGTGTTGGGTATCTCTTGGAGGGTTGGGCGTCGGTTGTGGGGGCTGCAAGTAGAGATCCGGGGACCCCAAACCTAACCATGCAGAATCTTTGTCGAACCGAGGAGGAGAGGCCAAAGAACGTTGAAGAATTCCGCCATGCAAATCTAGGGTTTTGGACACATCGGAGGAAGATGGGGCCGAAGGATGAACATTTTAGCGTGAACGATCATAATTCGACGTGAGACCTTGAAGAAGTAAGCCCGCCATCTCAATGACGAAAAACTGGACAGAGATTGATCGGAAAATCAAGAGTTCGCCGGCGTACGTGAGGAGAGAGGGGAGATCATATTTTCGTCCCTTGATTAAGGTTAACACAGATTAAAAAATTGGGTTACTCCATTGATGTTTGCTTGACCACACATGTGCCTATTTCCATTTTTCTGGTCGACTGGAGCCAACGGTGAAATTTGGGTCGTAGTATTGGTATATTCTGGAATATGACATATTCTAGGTATAAACCCATACCTTTTTTTTTAATAATTTGGGAGTACTGGTTGGAGGAGGGGAGGGGATAAATTCCAAAGAAATGAAAGGTACCGGGTTCGAACCCGGTCAACACTCTTACAAAGTGTGAGTGATACCACTTGAGCTACAAGCTAGTGGTAGGTATAAACCTATACCTAAAGAGTCGTCGAACCACTCGGAGGAATAAGGTGCATGGGAAGCTTCGGCTTGGTGCGTTGGAGAATGCAATAGGGTTTGATTTTGATCAACACCGACCCTGTATTTGTTTTATTTTGTGTATCCTGTTGGTGTTTAAAACGGGGCATAGAACAATGTTTGTTTAAAATTCGGTTTGAATCCCATAAATTAATTTTACTGTATTTGTGCTAACACTGTATTTGATGCAGCAACCTAAAAATCGTGGGTTTAGTACAACATATATTTCATTTCGATATTGTTATAATATTATTTCTGTACAAGTTTTTTTTTGAATAAATGCGAATATATATATATATAAAAAGAAAAAGAGTTGTCCGATTGTCAGATAACAAAGGAAAGCATCAAACGGATATTCTAAGTCGAGTGGATACAAGGTTCGCCCCCAACATCCATTAGAAACAAAGTCATTTTCGGTCTTGTCGGCTTTTAAAAAAGGAGATGGTTTTTCATGGGTGGGTTTTACCTTGGAAAAACGAGGCCCCAACCAGGAATTTATTTTCTTTTGACTTTATTGGTTGGGGCTGTGATAGAATACTCTTTTTCATTTTTATAAATTTCGCATTTATTTAGAAACAAAAAATAAAAAACGAGACCCGACCGGATATTTGAATGGTTGGGGCCTCATTAAAACCTTCCAAGGTAAAACCCACCCTTGCGGGAAAAACCCTTGGAAGGAAAAAGAGTACCCCCCATAATAGAAAATGCGTCAAAAGACAAAAAGAAAATTAGAATCCAAGACGCACTAGCTAACAAACCTATAGTTAGACTGTCCAACATAATCCTGAGTAAGAATCGGAATGATTTCCACTGGAGGTGCCCCCCTACCACGTAGAATCGTGCGCCGTCTTGCTAAGGATATCCGCCGCCATGTTGCCTTCCCGAAATATGTGCGAGACCACCAAATTCATCTGAGAAAGAAGGTGCAGAGTGTGTCGCCACTTGCTAAGGTGACGCCAAGAAACCCCTGTGGATCTCTTCCGCAGCAACTCCACCACATAAACCGAATGCGACTCCAGCCATAATTGAATCCAGCCCTTCTCAAAAGCTTAATGAATTGCCCGCATGGCCGCCATTAGCTCCGCCTCAAAAGCAAAACCCAAATCACAACTTTCCACGAAGCAGCCACGAAAGAAGCCACTGCAGTTTCTAGAAACCCCGGATGCTGTGAGACGCCCAAGCGCTCCCAAGGCGCTGCCGTCCGTGTTGACTTTAATCCAGCCCGGCAGAGGTTTTTGCCAAGTGACCTGCACAATCTTCAGGGCCTGTCTTGGGCGCCCCGGAACACGAAGTCGGCGGAGAATGAAAAGGTCCTATTGATCATTATGCATGCAACCTTGATCTAAGGAGGATGACTCCAAAATCATGACACGAAGGCGTAGGATGGCCGCCTCCACTGTCCAGTGCCTTTCATTGAAGGTCAAGTCATTTCTGATTTGCCATATGAGCCAAATCCCGGACAACATTGCAACCCGCCATAAAAAGGCCACCTGCTCACTGAAATGGAAACTCATTAAACGCAACAAAAATGCATTGAAGCTAAAAGCCGTAAAATATTGGATATCAAAAGATGCAAAAATCCACCGCCATAGGGCCCCTGCAATTATTTCTGTATAAGTTGAGCATCTTCGTCAGATTCAGGCAGACATTGAGGCATTGGGTTATACCGCCTCTCTCCGAGATAGCGAGCTGGACACCCAATTGAAGCTCTCGCAGACGCCGCTGCGATTACAATCCGAATTTCTTAAGCAAAAGGCCCGTCTTGCTGGCTTAAGGATGGGGATCATGTCTGACATTTTTCACCAGCGTAGCCAGATTCGTAAGGGGCGTGCATGTCTCCAAGGGCTTACTGTAGATGGCAGTTACACTGATAATGCTGCTATCCTTGGGGATCAAATTGTTTCCTTTTACAAAGATCTCTTTGCGGATTCCGGTAGTTTCGCCTCGGATTTCTCGTTAGCCGACCAGGTTATTACTCTTATGGTTGGGGCGCAGGCGAATGCCACCCTAACTGTCATTCCGTTGGATTTAGAAGTTAAGGAAGCGGTATTTGGTATGGATTCTGATAGTTCACCGGGGCCAGATGGGTTCAATGGGATTTTCTATCGTCATTTCTGGGATGTCATCTACGCCGAGGTAACTGCAGTTGTTCGCTTTTTCTTCAGTATTTCGTCACTACCTCTGGGATTGAATGCAAGTTTCATGGCGCTCATCCCAAAGACTAAGGATGCGAATGTCATTGAAAACTTCCGTCTGATTGTTATGAGCAACTTCATTTTCAAGATCATCACGAAGATATTGGCTACACGTTTGGGTTTGATTATTACAGATTATTTATCTCCGACGCAGTTTGGTATTATCCCTGGAAGACAAATCCATGATTGTATTGCCATGGTATCTGAGGGGTTCAATGTCTTATAGGGTCGCACGGATTCGAATATGATCCTGAAAATAGATATCCACAAGGCCTTTGACACATTGAGGTGGGATTTTTTGCTACACGTCTTGCGCCAGTTCGGTTTCTCATAGATCTTTGTGCATTGAGTGGAGGTGATTCTACGGTCATCCAGGTTATCTGTGCTGTTAAATGGGACCCCGGTGGGTTATTTTCCCTGTTTCAGAGGAGTCAGACAAGGGGATCCGTTATCACCACTATTGTTTTGCATTGCGGAGGAAGTCCTGGGGCGGCTTATTGCAAAGGCGATGGATCAGTCTCTCGGTTATCTTCCTTCATGGTGCCAAGGGGGATAGTTTTTCCTTCGTCCATCTTATATGCAAATGATATTGTCATCATGTGTGGGGCGTCTTCTACTAATGCCCGGTCTTGCTTCAGATCCTTACTCATTATGCAGATATCTCGGGCCAAGTGTTTAATCCTCAGAAATCCAAGGTTTACTTTGGTTCGCAGGTTTCGTCATATGTTCGTGGAAGAGTGCAACACATTTTGGGGATCCATCCAGGGGCGTTCCCCACTGTGTATTTGGGCGCTCCAATCTTTAAGGGCGCTCCAAAGGTTGCGGATTTACAACCTGTCTTTGACAAGATAATCCTCAAATTCAGACGATGGAAAGGTTCATCTCTTTCCCTTGCTGGTAGAGTTTGCCTGGTTAACTCGGTGATCACTAGCTCTTTCGTGCACACCATGATGGTTTATAAATGGCCGGCTACGCTGCTAAAACAAATGGAAAAAGCCATACGCAACTTCATTTGGACGGGGGATGTGAATTCTAAGGGAAAGGTGGTGGTCAATTGGGACAGATGCTGCACGCCCAGGGCGGAAGGGGGACTGGGCGTGCGCTCTATTGTGGTTGCAACAAGGCCTTCTTGATGAAATTGGGTTGGAAGGTTTTGAACTCGGACTCGGTGGTTTACAATACCCTCAGACAATGTTACTTTACAAGGAATGGGGAAATTCGGCGGTCCTTTATTCCTTCTTCCATCTGGGCTGGGATTAAACCCTGCATTTCCGATCGCTTGGATAGTGCTCGCTGGATCCCAGGGGCTAATTTCGAGGTATTATTCTGGATTGACAAATGGTTGGGATATTGTATAGCAGACATAATTGGTATTCCAGAGGACTATAGATACTTATTTCATCAGTGCATTTCCGACTATTTTTATGATGGAACATGGCACTTCACTTTCGCTTTCATGGAGGCCTATTTGGATATGGTCCGAGACATTGTGCGTGTCCTGATTGCGCCAGACACCCGAGATACACGTGTTTGGTTGAACTCGGAGGATGGCTCGGTTACCTCAAAGGCGGCTTACAACCATCTTCGCCCCCAGTGCCCGGTAGTCAAATGGGGCTCTTGGATTTGGTCAAAACATATCCCAGAACGGAGATTGGTGGTTGCATGGAGGGCCATACACAACCGACTGGCTGTCAGGATTCTTTACGAGCTAGGGGAAGTTTTACTGGCCCTTCGGTTTGTGTTCTTTGTAGGGAATCGGAGGAATCGGTTGATCATTTATTCGTCTCTTGTGCTTTGCGGGACATATATGGCGATGGATCTTCCACACTTTCCAAGTTCATCCTTTTTAGACATATAGCCTCAATGAGTTACTGGTGCGGCTAATGACTTTTCATTTAGTGACCAGGTTGCTTTCCTCTGGCGGGTGGCGATACTCTCTTGCATCTGGCTCATATGGCATATCCGAAATGAATTAATTTTTCACAACAAAATCACTTCTCTGGAGGCGGGGATCATTCATCTACAAGTACTCATTGTAGAATCATCATCATTGAACCAGGGATGCATGAAAAATGATCAACATGACTTATTTATCTTGCGCGGACTGCGAGTTCATGGTAGGGCTAGAAAAGCTCCGAGGATCGTCGAGGTTCTTTGGCAAAAGCCCCTTTCGGGCTGGATCAAGGTGAACACCGATGGCAGCGCCTCGGGCCATTTGGGGCGGGAAGGCTAACGCATCGGTGTTTTTTCCTGAATCAGAGGCGTCTTTTCGAGGGTGCTTTGTCCACCACTGTAGATCAGGATATGCGTTTGAAGCTGAATTGATGGCAGCAATGTGGGTGATCCAGTATGCTTTTGCTAAGGGTTGGACACAAATTTGGCTGGAGTCGGATTCAATGTATGTGGTGAATTTGCTTGAGAAAAGATCAACGGAGGTCCCATGGCGCCATCTCAGCTACTGGCGCCACACATTACACCTCTTAGGCCACATGGATCTCATAGTATCACATATTTTTCGAAGGCAATCGGGTTGGGGATATTCTGAGCAAGAAGACGGATAGCGGCACATGGTGGGGTGTCCCGCCCTCGGAGCTATTACACTACCTCACTGATGACTATGTTGGCCAATCCAACTATAGGTTCACTACTTAATGCGCCACTGCTTCAGGATTCTTTCCCATTTTTTTGGCACCTTATGTTTCCTGGGGGATACTCTTTTTTCTTCCAAGGGTTTTCCCACAAGGGTGGGTTTTACCTTGGAAGGTTTTAACGAGGCCCCAACCACTCAGCCATTTGGTCGGCTTGTGACCATTTATTTTGGATTTTGATATTATTTCCAGGATTCCCTTTGGTTACCTGATCAGCCTGTGATCAGGACTACTCTTTTTCATTTTTATATATATATTCGAAATTATTCAAAAAAATTCTGCATTCATTTGCACGCATGAAACTGTTTTGTACACTAAGTAATTAGCTTAAATAATTTCTTTATTGTTTTCATTAATAACTCATGCATCCCCATTTCCCTGCCCACTGAGCTCGTTTAGCTCATCCCATGTTTTCCTAAAAAATTTAGTGATCGACAAACTTGAGTATAAACACCAATACAAGAGTAACGCAGAATCTAAATTGTGTTGTGTCATTTCTTTGATTATTGCCCTAAGTACTTTGAAGCGTAATTGTATTAATTTTGGTTTCTATTTTTTTCGATATTATTTATCATTATAAAGTTTTTGTAAGTTAGACTTCCGTTGTAATATTTGTATTATACGTAGTTTATGTGATTGGGTTTACTCTGTAATTTTTTGTAGGATTAGATCCTGTAATATTTTGATTAAGTGATTCTGTAGATTTTGAGGCAAATTTTCTCTCTCTAGGGTTTTTCTCTCTTCTCTCTCCTGGACTCTGATCGGCCATCTCCTATGCCTCCGGTGCTGTCGCCGGTCGCACCCTCCATGGCTTCATCGGAGTTTTATGGTTTAACCTCTAACCTCCTTCCCCACCATGCAAATCCTCCTCCTTTGCATGCAGCTCCTTCAGGTCACACGTCTCCTCTGCATGTCAAGCACGCTGGCGATGGGAAGTCGCAGGCGCCGGCAGCCACTCGCAGTCAGTAGCCCGTCGCAGATGGTAAATTTTTAGCATCCGTCCCATTCACTTGTTACGATATCCCGTGGAATTTTATTCCATCTCACACACCGTCGTCAGTAGTTGACCCATCTGCAGCAGGCGTCATCCCACCGGACGCCTAGCTCCTACCACCGTCGTCATCTGCAGCAGCTCCCAAGGTGACGAGCAGCGACAAGGGGGCTTCCGCCCCACCTTCCTCCTTGCAGGCAGCATACTATGGGGGGCAATCCTTTACCCCCATGGCCGCCCATTGCCATGGGGGGGCCGGCCACTCCTTTGTTTCCTATGAGGGGCCGATGGTGGCCACCACTTCTAGGCCACCCCCCCTCCCAGGGGGGTGATGACCCCTGGGCCACAGTCTCCCATCCTCAGGGCATTCCTCCTACATGCCCATCCGCGACTGCTGCTCAACTGGCTGGAAGCTCTGCCAACATGGGGCCATCCCATGCATCGAACCTTCGACATTCAACTCATAATACTAATGCTCAATCCTATTTTGGCCATTCTTTTGCTAAAATTATTTCAGGTACTCACCACGATATGGATTCGACTACGCAGGCCCAAGGTAATTTTACAACATTTTCTCATGTTGTTGCTGGTAAATCCCATTATATCCCTAAACCTGTTAGAAAGGGAGATTATTATTCAGTTACGATTGATGAAAACGTTTATCAACAACGCCTTGCCGAATTTTCTTATTCATTGATTGGAAGGGTGATTTTGGGCAAGGGTAACAAACCATGGGTGACTATGCTTCTACATAAATGCCTATCAGATTTATGGGGAATTAAAAATGATTGGAAACTAATCCCCCTGGGTAAGGGTTTTTTTTGTGTCAAGTTCTTTAATGCGCAGGATAGAGCTCGAGCTCAAACACGTATTAATTGGGCGCTCAATCCGGGAACTATTCGGCTCTCTCCATGGGTCCTAGATTTCAATCCGTACAAGGTACACATGTCGGTGGCAAGTGTTTGGGTGCGAATCTTTGAGCTCGGTTTGGAGTACTGGGATCCTAATACCATCTTGGGGATCGCCAGTGTAATTGGAAATCCGATACATATTGATCAACGGTCACTTGATGGCTCTCTGAGGCATTTCATTCGGTGTTAGTGGATATTGATTTGTCGAAACCGTTGGAGGATCACACCATGGTGGAACGAGTTGGCAAGTGTTCCATTGTGTCAGTAACTTATGATAAATTACCTGAATTTTGTTCCAAGTTCAGTGTTACGGGACACTCGATGGTTTCTTGTCGTGTTACTCCCGCAGGTACCTCTGGCACGGATAGGTGTCCCTCTCCTGAACATGGATGTTCTAGGGCTCCAGGGCCACGTCAGAACTCAGTGCCACGGGGTCGTTCCAGGGTCCATAAAGTTTATTGTCCTGTACAGCAGGACAAGGGCAAGGTCGTTGATGACTCAATGGGAAATACGGGTACGACTATGCGAGTAGGATCCCCTACCTGTGCAATAGTCACTTGCCCTTCAGATATACATATGAGTAACACTTTTGAGGCCCTTGCTTCAGATGACAACCCAGATCAACCGTCGGCAGACTCTCAGTCCAATTTTCCAGCAACGGAACCGGTCCCCAAGGCCTCTACCTCCAACACCGACCCGTTTCCACTATTCTGCCTCTTACGGTTCACCATCCGTTGGAGAAGCCTATTCGGGCTCTAAGTCACGCATTCCAGGATTAATCCAGAGTGTCACTAAGGGTCCATCACTAGTAGTTCATGTCATTAACATTGAACCAAATCGCCCAGGGCCGAATGAGTTAGATTTTACAGCTTCAAAGCGATGGGCAGATTATGCAGATGAAGTGGCCAACTTGCAGTCGTCAGATTCGACAGCTCACCACACTCCTGTTTTCACCGTGAGGTCATCACGGGGGCCACCCCCCCACCTCTCAATGAATTGCATCTTCTGGAACATCCGGGGGATTGGGAACATTGCATCTCGCAATGTTCTTGGGGCTTTATGTCAAAAGCATAAGCCTTCTATTTTGGCTATTTGTGAACCTAAGGTGAGCATTTCGTCGATTTCTGATTCTTATTGGAATAGTTTGGGCTTGACCTTCGTGGCTCAGAGCTTTTGGGAAAATGGACGTGTTGATATTTGGGTCTTTTGTGATGATGGTATCACTGTCCTTAATCAGTCTGGTCTTCTACTCAATGTATTATTTTGCAAGTTCAATTTGGTTCTATGATTTTTCATGTTGGTTTTGCTCATGGTTTGTGTGATCATATTGCTCGACGTGCGCTTTGGTTGGATTTGAGGAATTTGGGTCTTACTGATCTGCTGCTTATTGGGGATTTCAATGCGGTCTTGGGACATCATGAGTGCTCTGGCAGTGGTACTTTATCCCAAGCCTCTTGCCAGGATTTCAGGGATTACTTGGAGGATGTTGGTTTGTTTGTTGTGCCGACTACGGGGAATTCATTTACTTGGTGCTCCCCCCGAAGGCCTCCACCCCTCCTTCAGGCTAAGTTGGATCGAGCCCTAGCAACTTGTCAATTTTTCTCTTTTTGGCAAGTTGTCAAGGGATTAGTTCTTCCACGCATTGGATCCGATCACCACCCCAATTTGGTCTCTTGTTCGTCTTCCATTAGCAGGGTTCGGTTCCGTTTTGTTTTCAGCGTATGTGGGTATATCATGACACATTCCGCGATTTGGTTAACACTTCTTGGGCAGCACCATGCGCCATGTCCAACCCCCTATTGTGCGTCATGTGGAAGCTTAAAAGGTTGCGGCAGGTTATTAAGGTCTGGAACAGAGATGTTTTGGGGACGTCAATCGCAGGGTGGATTATCAGATGGTACAAGTTCGACAAATTCAGGCAGATATTGAGGCTTTGGGATATACAGCTGCGCATCGGGACAAGGAGATGGACGCCCAGATGATGTTGTCTCAGACATTGCTTTTACAATCCGAATTTTTAAGCAAGAGGCACACTCGTCATGGCTTAAGGATGGGGATCATAATACAATATTTTTTCATCGTCGTAGCCAGATTTGTAACGGACGCATGGGGATTTAGGGTCTTATGGTTGACGGCAGTTACACTAATGATACAGCAGTTCGTTGAAATCATATTATTTCTTTTTATAAGGAGCTCTTCGCAGATACTGGGGGTAACATCGCGGATTACACTATCGTCGATCAGGTAATTTCACCAGGGTTGGGGCGTCAGATAACGCTAGCTGGACAGTCATTCCTTCGGATTCAGAGATTAAGGAAGCGATTTTTGATATGGATTTGGATAGCTCTCCAGGGCCAGACGGTTTTAATGGGGATTTTATCGACATTACTGGGACGCCATATCCGTTGAGGTGATCGTTGTTGTTCGTTTTTTCTTCATTACCTCGTCCCTACCTTTGGGTTTGAACGCTAGTTTCATGGCGCTCATCCCAAAGACTATGGATGCTAATGCTATTAAGAACTTTTGCCTGATTGTTATAAGTAATTCTCTGTTCAATATTATTACTAAGATTTTGGCTACGCATTTGGGAGCGATTATTACTGCCTATTTATCCCCTACGCAGTTTGGTTTTATTCTGGGGAGGCAATTTCACGATTGTATTGCCATGGTTTCTGAAGAGTTCAATGTCTTGCATGGTCGATCGGATACCAATATGATCTTGAAGATTGATATCCGTAAGGCATTTGATACATTGATGTGGGATTTCTTATTACACGTCTTGTGCCGCTTTGGTTTCTCAGAGATTTTTATTCACTGGGTGGATGTTATTCTTCGGTCATCCAGAATTTTAGTGCTACTAAATGGAACGTCGGTGGGGTACTTTCCCTGTTTTAGAGGGGTCAAACAAGGTGATCCTTTATCACCTTTATTGTTTTGCATCGCTGAGGAAGTACTTAGTAAATTTATCGAAATTGCGATGGATCAAAATTGGTTAGAATCATTCATGGCGCCCAGAAGGATTATCTTCCCATTGTTTATCTTATACGCGGATGATATTGTTATTATGTATGGGGCTTCTTCAGCCAATGCCCGTACCCTTCTTCAGATTCTGAACCCAAACGCTGACCACGGAGGTTTGTACCTTGTAAGGGTTAAAGTCCGGCACCCATGGAGATAGACGGATAGTACCAGGATTAAGCGTCCAACATTGCTGAGCCTGAGATCGATCCTGCGCATTAAATAATTTGACACAAAAAAATCCCTTGCCCAAGGGAGTTAATTTCCAGTCATTCTTAATACCCCATAATTCAGATACGCGTTAATGCAAAAGCATGGTCGCCCATGGCTTGTTACCTTTTCCCAAAATAACCCTTCCAATCAAAGAGTAGGAAAATTATGTGAGTCGTTGTTGGTAAGCGTGTTCATCAATTGTAACGGAATAGTAATCACCTTTTCTAACCGGTTTTGGGATAGACTGAGTTTTACCAGAAACCACTGTGGAAAACAGATTAACATTACCTGGGGCCTGAGTAGTAGAATCCAGATGATTGGTACCTGCAACTATTTTAGCAAAAGAATATCCAAAATTGGGGTTAGCAATTGGAGTATGAGCCGAATGTCGCAAGTTCATTTCATAATCGGATGACGTTGGAGCAGAATTTCCAGCAGTCTGTGGCGCGTTATTGGAATCTGAAATGGGATGTGGGCCTGTGTGCGGGGGACCATGCAGTTGGTGGACAGCGGCCCAGGGTCATCACTCCCCTGGGGAGGGGTGGCCTGGGATGGATAGGTTACCGCCGGTCCCCTATAGGCAGATGGGAGGGGGCCGGCCCCCCCATGGCTGGCAGCGGCCATGGGGGTAAAGAGATGCGCCCCCTTAATATGTGCGTCGATCAAAGGCTGGGGGGAGAGCGCCCCCTACGCAGGCCTTCCGTGATCAAGGACAGCAGCGGCATCAAAGGTATCCGCTACAGGTGCGTGGTTGGACGACGAGTAACCTGGGAGTTGCTCATGCAGCTGCTGCGTGGGCGGAGGCTGTGTGGCAGCAGGTGTATACGATGAAGACCTTGTATTCCTCGACGACAAATATTGTTCCGGCAGAACTAACCCTAGGTGCGTAGGGGCTGGGCCTGGGAGCGACGGTTGCTTGGGAACGAAAGAGGATGGTATTCCGAAGGATGAGTACCATGAAGTCGACGTCGAAAGAGATCCCGTCGTAACAGCAGCCATGATCGGACTGTCTGCAGTGGGACGCGGCGTGTTCTTTGTTGATGGATTCGGAGGACGAACAGGCGGGGGTAAATAGTTCAAAGTCATCCCATGAAAGTCGTATGGGGACGTCATGACGAGCACTGCCGGCGAGGACACCGGCGACAATGCGGGCGACTGTGGCTGAGACGATCGGGATGGATGGTAGCTGGTGTTTGTGTTTCTTAGAGAGAGGAATATTTTCGAATAGCCACACGCCATAAGAAAGCCACCTGCTCACTAAAATGAAAATTCATAAGCCGCCTTAGGAATTCATTAAAATAATAAGCCACAAAAGGGTGAACGTTAAATGAATCAAAAATCCATTGCCAAAGATCCCCAACAAAGACACATGAGACAAATAAATGATCAACCGATTCCGCAGCAGCACGACAAAGAGCGCAAGCAGAGGGGCCGGTGAAACTACCCCTGGCCCTCAATAAATCCAAGACAGTCAATCGATTGTGGATAGCCCGCCACGCCACCACCGATCGCCGTTCCGGAATGTGTTGCGACCAGATCCAAGAACCCCATTTGACAGCCGGATAATGGGGACGTATATGAGAATACGCTGCTTTTGAAGTAACCCTACCATTGGACGGTGGATGCGGCTATTCTTCATCTCTGAGTTCTTATCATTGAATCATCTTCATTAGATCGGGGCTGCATGAAAAATGACCAAAAAGACCTTCTCATCCTTCACAGGCTGCGGGTTCCTGGGCGGGCTAGACAAGCCCCAAAGATCGTGGAAGTTAATTGGCAAAAACCCCTTCCGGAATGGATCAAGGTGAATATGGATGGCAGTGCAACGGGGGCGCTGGGAAACCTAACTGCTTCCGGAGTCTTCTGAAATTGTAGAGGTTTCCTTCTATAAGGAGCTATTTGCGGACACAGGGGGTATCATTTTGGATTATTCTATGGTTGATCAGGTGATTTCTCCTATGGTGGGGGCGTCAGATAATGCTAGTTTGACTGTTATTCCTTTGGATTCGGAGATTAGGGAAGCAGTTTTTGATATGGGTTCAGACAGCTCTCCTGGCCCGAACGGCTTCAATGGGACGTTTTATCGTCATTTCTGGGACGTTATCTCAGCTGAGGTGTCCGCCGCTATCCATTTTTTCTTCATTAGCTCGTCCCTATCTCCGGGGTTGAACGCTAGTTTTATGGCGCTCATCCCGAAGACTAAGGATGCTAATACTATTGAGAACTTTCGGCCGATTGTTATGAGTAATTTTCTTTTCAAGATTATAACCAAGATCTTGGCTACTCGTATGGGCTCGATTATTTCTTCTTATATGGTCTCCTACACAATTCGGGTTTATTCCGGGACTTTAGGGAATAAGGGAACGACTATGTGCGATTTCACCTTCACTGTGTGAGAACTTTCATCGTCTTCTTGGTCTTCGCCGGCGGCCCTTCTTCTCAGATTCTGGTCATCCTTCATGGTTGCTCCCATGGCGGAGCCTCCATGGCATAGTTTTACTTCCAACTTTGCACCTCCATCAAACTCTAATCAACAAAATCCATCATCCGTCCATCCTCCAAAAAATTCTACGTCGACTGTGCAGCCCTCCGCTGTGGTTCCATGTGGATCAACAACCTCGCAGCCCTCCTCTCTGCGCACAACGTCGCCTGATCATGGCTCACACTTGAAGTCGGGGACGTTCTCCTTTTATGGGGTTCCTTGGACGTTCTTGTCAAGCACCAATGGCAGCGGTCCCCAGCATCCACGCACGAACGCACCACCTCCAGGCGGAGCGAACGCGCGCAGCGACGGACAGCAGCCATGTGCGCCTGACTCATCACATCCTCGTACCATCCAGACAACCTCGTACATGTAGACGGGCTTGTCTCCCAGTGACGTGCACCTGAAATTACCCCACGCACCCGCTGCCGTGCCTGTGGTCCCCTCCCATGCGGCGGTTAGGGGGATGCTCCCTTTACCCCCATGGCTGCCTTTGTCCATGGGGGGCCGGCCCTTCTAGTCTCCATGAGGGGCCGGCTACCACTCTGTCCTCTAGAGTGGTCCCCTCCCAGGGGAGTGATGCCCCCTGGACCACAGTCTCCCATCCTCAGAGCACTCCTCCTGCATGTCCACCCATGAATGCTTCTCATCTTGCTGGATGCTCTGCCACCATGGGCCACCCCAACTCGTCAACCCAACAACATTCGGCTTGTAACATTGGTCATCAAGTTAATTCTTTTGCGCAGGTGGTTTCCGGAAACCCCCATCCGATGAATTCAACTTTCCCACAGGCTTCAGGTACCCACCATGTGGATTCAACCACGCAAGCTTCAGGTAAATTCACCCAATTTGCTCAAATGGTTTCTGGTACACCCCTTGCTGTCCCTAAACCAGTTCGCAAAGGTGATTATTATTCCGTTACCATTGATGATAATGTTTACCAGTAACGTCTTGCTGAATTTTCCTATTCTCTAATTGGACGGGTTCTATTGGGAAAAGGTAACAAGCCATGGGCAACTATGCTTTTGCATAAACGCCTATCTGAATTATGGGGTATTAAAAATGACTGGAAATTAATTCCCTTGGGCAAGGGTTTTTTTTGTGTTAAATTATTTAGTGCGCAGGATCGTTCTCTGGCTCAGCAACGCACTACTTGGACGCTTAATCCTGGTACTATCCGTCTATCTCCATGGGTGCCGGACTTCACCCCTTATAAAGCTTAGACCTCCGTGGCCAGCATTTGGGTACGCATTTTTGAACTCAGTCTGGAATACTGGGATCCCAATACCATCATGGGGATCGCCAGTGCTCTTGGAAACCCATTACAAATTGACCAGCGCTCACTGGATGGTTCTTTGGGTCATTTCATCCGGGTTCTAGTGGACATCGATCTCTCTAAACCACTGGAAGAACACATCATGGTCGAACGCACTGGCAAGTGCTCTTTTGTTTCCGTCAGTTATGAAAAACTTCCTCAGTTTTGTTCATGGTGTAATGTTACGGGGCACTCAACAACTTCTTGTCGTCTTAACGAAACGGCTAATAAGGATACGGAAGGGCATGTATCACCGGCCTAGGGTCGTCCACAGGAGCCTACAACTCGCCATAATTCAATTCAGCGAGGGCGTTCCAGGGTTCGTCGAGTTTATCGTCCTGTGCAGTAGGACAAGGGCAGGGTTGTTGATGACTCAATGGATAATACGGGTTCGATTACGCACGTAGGATCTCCTCCTCGCGCCATAGTCACTTGCCCTTTAGATTTTCATCTTGGTAACACCTTCGAGGCTCTTGGTTCGTTGGACTCCCAGGATCAGCAACCCGAAGACGTCCACGCCAAGTATCCAGCTAGGGAGTCATCTCCCAAGCCCAGTACTTCCAATACAACCACGGTCTCCACCATTATGCCTATCATAGTCCAATATCTGTTGGGGAAGCCTATTCGTGTTCTGAGCCGTGCTTTCCGGGACAGCTCCTTGGATACAGCTAAAAATCGAATTCTGCAGCAAGTTACGTCGGGGCCGTCGCCCCCTGCCCATGATGTTACTATCATAACGGAGAGTTCAGAACCACAGAGATGAACGTTGCAGCTTCCAAAAAATGGGCAGACTATGCAGATGAAATGGGTCATTCTCAATCATCAGACTCGGCTACGCACCACACGCCCGTTTTCACCATGAGATCGTCGCGGGCACCGCCCCCAACCTTCTCAATGAATTGCATCTTCTGGAACATCCGGGGGATTGGGAATGTTGCATCTCGCAATGTTCTTAAGGCTTTATGTCATAAGCATAAGCCTTCCATTATGGCTATTTGTGAACCCAAGGTGGACTTTTTGACTATTTCCGACTCTTATTGGCATAGCCTGGGTTTGACTCTTGCGGGACAAAGTTTTCGAGTGAATGGGCAGCCAGACATTTGGGTGCTTCACGACTCCTATTGGGGCTCTCCATGGGACACGCATAACCCTTTAGTGCGTGTCATGAGGAAGCTCAAGCGGCTGCGATATGTTATTAAAGATTGGAACAGGGATGTGTTTGGGGATGTTAATCGCAGCGTGGATAGCCAGATGGAGCACCTTCGTCAGATTCAGGCAGATATTGAGGCTTTAGGCTATACCTCCTCTCTCCGGGATAGCGAGCTGGACGCCCAATTGAAGCTTTCGCAGACGTTGCATTCCCAGGCTGAATTCCTTAAGCAAAAGGCCAGAACTGCCTGGCTTAAGGATGGGGATCGTAACACAAAATTTCGGGGATTCAGGGGCTTATGGTGGCAGGGAATTTCACTAATGATGCTAAAGTCCTTTGGAATCATATTATTTCATTTTACGAGGAGCTCTTTGCGGATAACGGGAGCTCTATCACTGATTTCTCGCTGGTCGACCAGGTGCTCACGCCAATGGTTGGGGCGCGGGATAATGCCACCCTATCAGCCATTCCCTCTGATTTTGAGGTGCAGACTGCGGTGTTTGATATGGACTCAGATAGCTCTCCGGGGCCTGATGGGTTCAATGGGATTTTTTACCGCCATTTCTGGGATGTCATATCAGCTGAGGTAACAGACGCTATTCGCTATTTATTTCATAATTCGTCACTACCTCTGGGATTGAATGCCAGCTTCATGGCGCTCATCCCTAAGACTAAGGATGCAAATGTCATTGAAAACTTCCGCCCAATTGTCATGAGCAACTTCATTTTCAAGATTATCACGAAGATACTGGATACGCGCTTGGGTTCGATTATTGCTGATTATCTATCCCCGACTCAGTTTGGTTTTATCCCGGGTGGACATATTCATGAGTGTATTGCCATGGTATCTGAAGGGTTTAATGTCTTACGGGGACACACGGATTCGAATATGATACTGAAAATCAATATCCGTAAGGCATTCGACACATTGAGGTGGGATTATTTACTACATGTCTTGCGCTATTTTGGTTTCTCCGAGACGTTCGTGCGTTGGGTGGAGGTGGTTCTTCGGTCGTCCAGAATATCAGTGATGTTGAATGGGATGCCGGTTGGTTATTTTTCCTGTTCCAGAGGAGTCAGACAATGTGATCCTTTATCACCCCTACTGTTTTGTATTACGGAGGAGGTCCTGGGCCGGTTTATCGCGGCAGCGATGGATCAGTCCCGGTTATCTGCCTTCACGGCGCCAAGGCGTATTATCTTCCCAGCATCCATTCTATATGTGGACGATATTGTCATCATGTGTGGGGCATCTTCATCCAACGCCCGAGTCTTGCTTCAGATTCTTACTCACTATGCAGATATATCGGGTCAAGTGTTTAGTCCACAGATATCTAAGGTTTATTTTGGGGCGCAGGTTTCGCATTATATCCGTGGGAGGGTGCAACATATTTTAGGGATTCATCTAGGGGCGTTCCCCACCATCTACTTGGGCGCTCCAATCTTCAAGGTAGCTCCAAAGGTCGCGGATTTACAGCCTATCTTTGACAAGATAATTCTTAAGTTCCGACGATGGAAAGGCTCATCCCTCTCCCTTGCTGGTAGGGTTTGCCTTGTTAACTCGGTGATAACTAGTTCTTTCGTGTACTCCATGATGATTTATAAATGGCCTGCCACGCTGCTTAAACAAATGGAAAAAGCCATGCTTAATTTCATATGGATGGGGGACGTGAACTCTAAAGGAAAGGTAGTGGTCAACTGGGATACATGCTGCACGCCCAGGGCAGAGGGAGGATTGGGCGTGCGATCGCTCATGGCTGCTAACAAGGCTTTCTTAATGAAATTGGGCTGGAGAAGAATTCTCTCTCTCAACAAGACCGCCGGCGGCTACTCTTAGAAATCTCCGGTCGTTTTCTCTGTTGCTCCCATGGCGGGGCCTCCGTGGTTTGGGCTTACTTCCAACTTTGCGCCACCCTCTCATCCCCGACAGCGAGAAACACCACCTTCATCAAAAGCGTCGCACCACCAAACCCTAAACAACACACCAAACCCTAGACAGCATGCCGCATCCCCAACGTACGTTTCACATGCAATTTTCTGCTCCTTCCAGCGAGAACTCAACGACAGCGGACGGTCTCTTATTCCCATAAATTAATGACTTCGTTTGCGACCCAGGGCTGGTTCCTCACCATGTGGCTAAAGAAAGGGGGGAGGCGCCCCTACATCACCGCCCAACGCTTCTTGCGCCCTTTACCCCCATGGTTGCCAATGGCCATGGGGGGGCCGGCCCCTCCCATGCTTCCTTGGGGCCGGCTGCCACTCTGCCCTCCAGAGTGGTCCCCTCCCAGGGGAGTGATGACCCCTGGGCTACAGTCTCCCATCCTCAAGAGCACTTCTCCGGCATGTCCACCAATGAATGCTCTCACCCTGCTGGATGCTCTGCCACCATGGGCCATCCCAACTCGTCAACCCAACAACCTCCAGGCTAGTAACATGGGTCATCAAGTTTATTCTTTTTGCGCAGTGGTTTCAAGAAACCCCTATCCGATGATTCAACTTTCACACAAGCTTCTGTGTATCAAACAAATGGATTCCACGACTCGGGCCCTAGGTAATTCTAATTTGTTTTCTACGATGGTCTCTGGTAATAATCCGATCCCCAAACCGGTTCGCAAAGGTGATTACTATTCAGAACTATTGATGATAACATTTACAAAGAACGCCTCATTGAATTTTCCTACTCATTAATTGGACGGGTTATTTTAGGAAAAGGTACCAAGCCATGGGCTACCATGCTTTTACAAAAACGCTTATCTGAATTATGGGGCATCAAGAATGAATGGAAACTAATTCCCCTGGGCAAGGGATTCTTTTGTGTCAAATTGTTTAATGCGCAGGATCGTTCTCGGGCCCAGCAACGCACCAATTGGACGCTTAACCCTGGTATTATCCATCTATCTCCGTGGGTGCCTGACTTCAACCCTTACAAGGCTCAGTCTTCAGTAGCCAGTGTTTGGGTGCGGATTTTTGAACTCAGCCTGGAATACTGGGACCCCAATACTATCATGGGGATTGCCAGTGCTCTTGGGAACCCATTGCAGATTGATCAGCGTTCTTTGGATGGTTCCTTGGGCCATTTTGTTCGGGTTCTGGTGGATGTTGACCTCTCCAAACCTTTGGAGGAACATATTATGATTGAACGCACCGGCAAATGCTCTTTTGTTTCCGTCACTTATGAAAAACTACCGGCATTTTGCTCGACGTGCAGTGTTACGGGGCACTCTACAGCTTCTTGTCGTTTTAACACAGTGGGTAATACGAATAAGGATGGGCGTACGTCACCGGCCCAGGGACGGCCAGGGGAGCCTGACAACCGCAACACTTCTGTCCAGCGAGGGCGTTCCAGGGTTCGTAGAGTTTATCGTCCTGTTCAGCAGGACAAGGGCAAGACCGTTGATGACTCAATGGGAAATACGGGTTCGACTACGTGCGCAGGATCTTCCCCTCGCGCCATAGTCGCTTGCCCTCCGGAAATCCATCTTGGTAACACCTTCGAGGCGCTTGGTTCAGTTGAATCCCAGGATCAGCAACAACCCACAGATGACTACACCGAGTATCCAGTCAGGGGGTCATCGCCCAAGGTCAGTACTTCCAGTACGACAACCGTTTCAGCCTCCGCAATTATGCCTATCACAGTACAGTATCCTTTGGGGAAGCCTATTCGTGCTCTGAGTCGTGCCTTCCGGGACAGCTCTTTGGATTCAGCCAAAGATCGAATTCTCCAGAAAATTACGTCGGGACCGACACCCCCCGCTCATGACATTACTATTGAAACGGAAAGCTCAGAACCACACGAGATGAACTTCGCAGCATCCAAAAAATGGGCCGATTATGCAGATGACGTGGATCCTCCACAATCATCAGACTCTGTTATGCGCCACACGCCTGTTTTCACCGTGCGATCGTCACGGGCGACTCCCCCTCAACCGTCTCAATGAATTTCATCTTCTGGAACATCCGGGGGATCGGGAATGTTGCATCTCGCAATGTTCTTAAGGCTTTATGTCACAAGCATAAACCTTCCATTATGGCTATTTGTGAACCTAAGGTGGACTTTTCGAATATTTCCGACTCTTACTGGCAGAGCATGGGTTTGACACTTGCGGGACAAAATTTTCGAGTTAATGGGCGGCCAGACATTTGGGTTCTTCACGACTCCACTATCACAGTTCTTAATCAGGTCTGGTCTTCTACACAATGTATTGTTTTCCATGTTCAATTTGGTTCTTTGATTTTTCATGTTGGATTTACTCATGGTTTGTGTGATTACATTGCACGCCGTGAGCTATGGTTGGATTTGCGGAATTTGGGTCTGGCTGATCTGTTGCTTGTTGGGGATTTCAATGCGGTTTTGGGGCACCATGAACGCTCGCGCAATGATACTCTTTCCCAAGCCTCGTGCCAGGACTTCAGGGATTTCGTAGAGAACGCCAATTTGTTTGCGGTTCCGACGACGGGGAATTCATTTACTTGGTGCTCTCCACGGAGACGTCTATCTTTACTTCAGGCTAAGTTGGACAGAGCCCTGGCTACTTGCCCTTTTTTCGCTCTTTGGAAGGAGGTCAAGGGCTTAGTTCTTCCTCGCATTGGTTCCGATCATCACCCCATTTTGGTTACTTGCTCCTCGACCACTACTAGGGGTCCGGTCCCATTTCATTTTCAGCGTATGTGGATTCACCATGATTCATTCCGAGATTTGCTTACAACTTCTTGGGGCTCTCCATGTGACACGCACAACCCTTTACTGCGAGTCATGTGGAAGCTCAAGCGGTTGCGATATGCTATTAAAGATTGGAACAGGGATGTGTTTGGGGATGTTAACCGCAGTGTGGACAGCCAGATGGAGCTCCTTCGTCAGATTCAGGCAGATATCGAGGCTGTGGGCTATACCTCCTCTCTTCGAGATAGAGAGCTGGACGTCCAGTTGAAGCTTTCGCAGATGTTGCAGTCACAGGCTGAATTCCTTAAGCAAAAGGCCCGAACTGCCTGGCTTAAGGATGGCGACCGAAACACAACATTTTTTCATCGGCGTAGTCAGATTCGTACTGGACGCACGGGGATTCAGGGACTTATGGTGGCAGGGAACTTCACTGATGATGCCACGGTCCTTGGGAATCATATTATTTCATTTTACGAGGAGCTCTTTGCGGAAAATGGGAGCTCCACCACGAATTTCTCGCTGGTCGACCAGGTACTCACTCCAATGGTTGGGGCGCGGGACAATGCTTCCCTAACAGTCATTCCCTCTGATTCCGAAGTGCAGACAGCGGTGTTTGATATGGATCCAGATAGCTCCCGGGGCCTAATGGGTTCAATGGGCTTTTTTACCGCCATTTCTGGGAAGTCATATCTGCTGAGGTAACAGACGCTATTCGCTATTTCTTTAACAATTCGTCTCTACCTCTGGGATTGAATGCCAGCTTCATGGCGCTCATTCCTAAGACTAAGGATGCCAATGTCATTGAAAACTTCCGCCCTATCGTCATGAGCAACTTCCTTTTCAAGATTATCACGAAAATATTGGCTACGCGCTTGGGTTCTATTATTGCTAACTATTTATCCCCGACTCAGTTTGGTTTTATCCCGGGTAGACAAATTCATGAGTGTATTGCCATGGTATCGAAGGGTTTAATGTCTTACAGGACGCACTTGATTTGAATATGATCACGAAAATAGATATTCGTAAGGCATTCGACATATTGAGATGGGATTTTTTACTTTATGCCTTACGACGTTTCGGATTCTCCGAGACGTTCGTGTGTTGGGTGGAGAGTGGTTCTTGATCGTCGAGAATATCGGTCTTTGTTGAATGGGGCCCTGTTGTTGGTTATTTTGCCTGTTCGGAGAGGGGTCGACAAGGGGATCCTTTATCACCCCTTTTGTTTTGTATTGCGGAGGAGGTCTCGGGTCGGTTTATCACATCGATGGATCGATCCCAGTTATCCGCCTTCACGGCGCCAAGGAGTATCATCTTCCCAGCATCCATTCTTTATGCAGATGATATTGTCATCATGTGCGGGGCGTCTTCTTCCAACGCCCGGGCCTTGCATCAGATTCTTACTCACTATGCTGATATCTCGGGTCAAGTGTTCAGTCCTCAGAAATCCAAGGCTTATTTTGGGGCGCAAGTTTCGCATTATGTACGTGGGAGGGTGCAACATATTTTGGGGATTCATCCAGGGACGTTCCCCACCATCTACTTGGGCACTCCAATTTTCAAGGGAGACCCAAAGGTGGCGGATTTACAGCCCATTTTTGACAAGATAATCCTTAAGTTCCGACGATGGAAAGGCTCATCTCTTTCCCTCGCTGGTAGGGTTTGCCTTGTTAACTCGGTGATAACTAGTTCTTTCGTGCACTCCATGATGATTTATAAATGGCCTGCCACGCTGCTAAAACAAATGGAAAAAGCCATGCGTAATTTCATATGGACGGGAGATGTGAATTCTAAAGGTAAGGTAGTGGTCAACTGGGATACATGCTGCACGCCCAGGGCGGAGGGAGGATTGGGCGTGCGATCGCTCAAGGCTGCTAACAAGGCTTTCTTAATGAAATTGTGCTGGAAGGTTCTGAACTCGGACTCGTTGGTTTTCAAGACCCTCAGACAACGGTACTTTACTAGAAATGGGGACATCCGGGGGTCCTTCACTCTTTCTTCTATATGGCCTGGGATTAAACCCTCGTATTTGATTGCATCGATGATTTCGTTGGATACAGCGCCAATTCCGAGGTATTATTTTGTATTGATAATTGGTTGGGATATTCCATTCTTGTGAATTGGCATCCAGGAGGATTATATGTATTTATTCAGCCAGTATCTCTCGATTACTTTTATGATGGATCTCGACATTTCACCTCCCCTTTGTGGAGGCTTATTTGGAGCTGGTTCGAGCTATTGTGCGTGTCCCAATTGCGCCTACATCTCGGGATACTCGTGTTTGGATGAACTCGAGGATGGTTCAATTACCTCGAAGACGGCTTATAAATTTTTACGCCCGCCCGACGTTAGATGGGGTTCTTGGATTTGGTCCCAAAGCATATCCCGGGAACGGCGATCGGTGGTGGCATGGAGAGTTATACACAACCGATTGGCAATCCAGGATTCTTTACGAGCTAGGGGAAGTTTTACTGGCCCTTCGGTTTGTGTTCTTTGCAGGGTATCGGGGGAATCAGTCGATCACTTATTTGTTTCTTGTTCTTTTGCAGGGCATCTTTGGCGTTGGATCTTCCAAGCTTTTCACGTACACCCCTTCCAGGCTTACAGTTTCAACGAACTGCTGGTACAGCTCATGGCATTCCACTTTAGCGACCAGGTCGCTTTTCTTTGGCGTGTGGCTATATTATCCTGCATCTGGCTTCTTTGGCACATCCGTAATGAGCTGATTTTTCACAACAAAATCTGGACTCCAGAGGCAGCTCTCATTCGCCTACAGGTTCTCATTGTTGAATCAGCATCTTTGGACCAGGGATGCATGAATAATGATCAGCAGGATCTCTTCATCTTGCGTGGTTTAAGAGTCCCCGGACGAGTTAGACGTGCTCCGAGGATTGTGGAAGTCCAATGGCAAAAACCCCTCCCAGGTTGGATCAAGGTTAACACGGATGGCAGCGCTTTAGGGGCGCCGTGCAATCTTACAGCATCCGGTGTCTTTCGAAATTGTAGAGGATTCTTTCGCGGATGCTTTGTCCATCGTTGTGGTTCAGGGTACGCATTTGAAGCGGAATTGGTTGCGGCAATGTGGGCGATTCATTACGCATTTGTAAAAGGAAGGACGAAACTTTGGCTGGAATCGGATTCGAAGTATGTGGTGAACCTACTGGAGAAGAGAACGTTGGAGGTCCCATGGCGCCACCTTGGATATTGGCACCAAACGTTGTATTTACTCAGTGGCATTGATCTTGTAGTCTCTCATATCTTTCGCGAAGGCAATCGGGTGGCAGACATGCTGAGCAAGAAGACGGAGAGTGGAGTGCAGTGGGGGCGTCCCGCCCACAGACCTGCTTCAATACATCACGGATGATTATGTTGGCCAATCCACTTATAGGTTTGTTAATTAATGCGCCACTGCTTCAGGTTTCTTTTTAGGCGCCTTATGTTTCCTGGGGGGTACTCTTTTTCCTTCCAAGGGTTTTTCCCACAAGGGTGGGTTTTACCTTGAAAGGTTTTAACGAGGCCCCAACCATTCAGTCATTTGGTCGGCTTGTGACCACTGCGTACTTTGATTGTTGTCTTTATTTCCAGGCTTTCATTTGGTTACCTAATCTGCCTGTGATCAGGATTACTCTTTTTTCATTTTTATATATATTCGTAATTATTCAAAAAAATGAAATTGGGCTGGAAGGTTCTGACCTCGGACTCGGTGGTTTTCAGGACCCTCAGACAATGGTACTTTATGGGAAATGGGGATATCCGGAGGTCCTTTCTTCCCTCTTCTATTTGGCCTGGGACTAAACCCTGTATTTCTGATTGCTTGGATGGTGCTCGTTGGATCCCAGGCGCCAATTCCGAGGTATTATTTTGGATTGATAATTGGTTGGGATATTCCATTGCTGACAGAATTGGCATTCTAGAGGATTATAAATATTTATTCCAGCAGCGTATCTCTGATTACTTTTATGATGGATCCTGGCACTTCACCCTCCCCTTTGTGGAGGCTTATTTGGAGCTGGTTTGAGCTATCGTGCGCGTCCAAATTGTGTCTACATCCCGGGATACTCGTGTTTGGATGAACTCAGAGGATGGTTCGGTTACCTAGAAGACGGCTTATAATTACTTACGTCCCCAGCGCCCGGCAGTTAGATGGGGTTCTTGGATTTGGTCCCAGCATATCCCGGAAAGGAGATCAGTGGTGGCATGGAGAGCTATACACAACCGATTGGCAGTCCAGGATTCTCTACGTGCTAGGGGAAGTTTTACTGGCCCTTCGGTTTGTGTTCTTTGTAGGGATTCAGGTGAATCGGTTGATCACTTATTTATTTCTTGTGCTTTTACAGGGCATATATGGCGTTGGATCTTCCAAGCCTTTCACGTGCACCCCTTCCAGACTTACAGTTTCAATGAACTGCTGGTACGGCTTATGGCTCTTCATTTTAGTGATCAGGTCGCTTTCCTTTGGCGTGTGGCAATATTATCCTGCATCTGGCTTATTTGGCATATCCGTAATGAGCTGATTTTCCACGACAAAATCTGGACTTCGGAGGCGGCAATCACTCACCTTAAGGTAGTCATTGTTGAATCAGCATCTTTGGACCGGCGATGCATGAATAATAATCAGCAGGACCTCTTTATCCTGCGTGGTTTAACAGTTCCCGGAAGGGTCAGACATGCTCCGAAGATTGTGGAGGTCCAGTGGCAAAAACCCCTCCCGGGTTGGATCAAGGTTAACACGGATGGCAGCGCTTCAGGGGCGCCGGGCAATCTAACTGCCTCCGGTGTCTTCCGGAATTGTAGAGGATTCTTTCGCGGATGCTTTGTCCATCACTATGGTTCTGGGTACGCATTTGAAGCTGAATTGGTTGCAGCAATGTGGGCGATTCATTACGCATTTGCTAAAGGATGGACGCAACTTTGGCTGGAATCGGATTCGATGTATGTGGTGAACCTGCTGGAGAAGAGAACGATGGAGGTCCCATGGCGCCATCTTAGCTATTGGCGCCATACCTTGCATCTCTCGGTGGCATTGATCTTGTAGTCTCTCATATCTTTCGTGAAGGCAATCGGGTGGCGAGACATCTTTGAGCAAGAAGACGAGAGTGGCGCTGGTGGGGCGTCCCGCCCACTGACCTTCTTCACTACCTCCTGATGATTACGTTGGCCAACCCACCTATAGGTTTGTTACTTAATGCGCCACCGCTTCAGCTTTCTTTTTTAGGCGCCTTTTTCCTGGGGGGTACTCTTTTTCCTTCCAAGAGTTTTTCCCACAAGGGTGGGTTTTACCTTGGAAGGTTTTAACAAGGCCCCAACCATTCAGCCATTTGGTCGGCTTGTGACCACTTCGTACTTTGGTTGTTGACAATTATTTCCAGGCTTTCATTTGGTTACCTGATCTGCCTGTGATCAGGATTACTCTTTTTTCTTTTTTTATATATATTCGCACTTATTAAAAAAAAAATTCGGGTTTATTCCGGGAAGGCAGATTCACGATTGTATCACTATGGTTTCTGAAGGCTTCAATGTTTTGAATGGTCGGACTGATGCTAATATGATCTTGAAGATTGATATCCGCAAGGCGTTTGACACGTTAAAATGGGGATTTTTATTTCACGTTCTGCACCGGTTCGGTTTCATAGAGATTTTCATTCATTAGATTGACGTTATTCTTCGGTCTTCCAGAATTTCGATTTTACTTAATGGGACGCCTGTGGGGTACTTCTCCTATTTTAGAGGTGTTAGACAGGGTGATCCTCTATCCTCGTTACTCTTTTGTATCGCGAAGGAGGTACTGAGCAAATTTATTGAGGCCGCGGTTACTCAGAATCAGTTAGGGCCGTTCATTGCGCCTAGACATGTCATTTTCCCGTCCTCCATTCTTTACGCTGATGACATTATTATTATGTGTGGGGCCTCTTCAGCTAATGCACGTGTCATGCTTCAGACCATCAACTTATATGCTGATATCTCGGGTCAAGCTTTCAACCCTCGGAAATCTAAGGTTTACTTCGGATCCCGGGTCTCAAATCATGTGCGGGGGCGCGTTCAGACTATTATGGGTATCCAGCCTGGGGCCTTCCCTACGACTTATTTGGGCGCCCCGATATTTAAAGGTGCCCCTAAATCTGTGGATTTACAACTCGTCTTCGATAAGGTGATCCTAAAATTTAGAAGATGGAAAGGGGCTTCATTATCCCTTGCTGGTCGAGTATGCCTTGTTAACTTAGTGATTACCAGTTCGTTTGTGCACACGATGATGGTTTACAAATGGCCTAGATCCCTGCTCAAGCATATTCAGCCATCTGGTCGGCTTGTGACCATTTCGTTTTTCTTTCGAACTCACTTTCAGGCTTACTTGTTTGGCTGCCTGATCAGCCTGTGATCAGGACAACTCTCTTTTTCATTTTTTATGTATATATTCGAATTTATTCAAAAAATGAAGAAGTTTGGCATGGAAGAAAAATCATTTGTAAAGATAACAATGAACGATCAGCTGCATAGAAGTATTATTGGGAAAACATGGATCGTCTCTCTCTCTCTAGGCGATGAAGGCTTCTTGCGATCGTCTCCTTCAATCTATCGTTTAGCAATAAATCAAACCATGGATCTTGACCCTTTTTTGTTTCTAGAAATCGATGGTACTATCAAAAACAATCGAATAAGCTACACTTCGAATTTTCGCGAAAAACCTAGGATTTCTATGCAAGTGGTTACGATGGCTACCTTCAATCAGGATGTCCCTGTACGCAGTCAAGATTCAACATCACGGCCTCCAGAAATGATTAACGCGAACAAGCACTCAGATGGTCGAAATCTGATAGGGGAGGCGCAACTCAACCTTCTAGGGTTTTGGACCATTGTGGCGCGACAGCAAAAAACCCTATCCTCATGCATTTTTTCATGATGGATCGTTCTCTTCAGGGTTGAATGGATCGAAGTTAGTTTACAGGATGAATAACCAACCCTCTAGGGCTTTGGACATAAATTGGGATACAGACAATCATGTTGCGTTTCACATCGACACACACCCCGCAGGTTTGCATGATAATTTTGATGAACTTTACAAATCGGCTGATAACGTGGATTTGGCTAGGAATTTTGCTGTGCCTGAGGGCTGTACGAAATCATATGCAAAATCTATGAACAATGGGGAGGATTTTCGACTATTTAAAAAAGGCGAATATTTCTCCGTGACGATGGATGAGGAACTATACCAACAACGAACGGCGGGGTTTAGAAACTTGTTAATTGGGCGTCTCATTTTACCCAAAGGTACAAAACCATATACTTTCAAGAACTCAAACAAAAATTGAACTCGATTTGGAAGATTAATGCTCTTTGTAATTTGGTCACGCTAGGATGTGGATATTTCAATATACAGTTCGAAAATTTGGATGAGCGAAACAAAGTGTTTTCGAAGGGTACTTGGTATTTACAACCAGGGATGATTCGTCTCATGAACTGGATCCCGGACTTTAACCCATACAATATTAACACTTCAGTGGCTCAAGTGTGTGTTCGAATCTATGAATTAAGTTACAAATATTGGCATAAATCCTTAATTCATAAGATAGCTAGCTCTCTTGGTACTCCGATCTAGATAGACACATGATCCTTGTCTGGCGAAGTGGGTCATTTTGTCCAGGTTTTGGTGGAGATGGACTTAAATAAACTGCTTCAAGAATTCATTAAAGTGGAACGTGTGGGACTCATTCGTTTCCATTAGCTATGAAAATTTGCCAGATTTATGCGTTCATTGCCGGATTGTCGGACACAATATCAATCAATGTCGTTAGGTGAAGACCACGAAGTGCCAAAAAATACCAAAACGGGGAACAAGGAGACTAGCCCGGTTCAAGGTAGGTGAGCAGTACGCGGAAGAGTTCATATAAATAAAGGAAAAACGGTGGACACAAACAACTGGGTGCAAGTGAAGAGGAGGGCATGTTGACATACTGAGGGGGGTACGTCTTCTACGGACATCCCAATCAATAATACTTTCGATATTTTACGTGATGACAAAAATGTTGTGGATGAACCTGAACTGGGGGATATTATACCGACGAACACTGTATGTAAGAATAAAGTGGTTAATGGAGCTACGGAAAATATGAATCATGATAGACAAATGGTGGCATACACTCCGTAGCTCTGCGAATTTGAGCCATGATGATAATTCCGTGGATTGTGATGAACAAGAAATGGAAAATTTGAAACGAGCTATTGATGAGGTCTCAAAAAATATGCCCCTTAATGATTATGTCCTTAATAATGAAACATCGTTGAATTTTCGGACTATGGCGGCTGTAGCCCAGAAAAAGTGGGCAGACGTGGAAGAAGAAGAAAATCAAGCTGCACAATTTCTTGCGGAAATGGATTCAGATGCGCACAAGGTGCGTATTCCTCCTAACTCTCATTCATCATGAATTGCATGTTTTGGACTATTAGAGGCATTGGCAACGATGCCTCTAAATCCATGCTTAAAGATTTATGTTGTGTACATAAATCTGATAGTATTGCTATTGCGGAACCTAAGATTCATTTTAATTCCATTCTTCCTCTTTTTTTTTTGGGGGAAAAAATTTTAAACAACCTGTACTTAGGTACTTTTAACACTTTGCAACTTACGTTATTTTTCTTGGCAACTAACAACCCGAACTATGCGTATTTTGCAGTTTGCAACCTCCGGTAGGCCAAAAGGGGAATATTCTTGGAATATACCCTCACATGACTTGCATGTTTATTTCTTAAGGGCATTTCCATCTTTTTTAAATAATTTTCTTTAGTTTCTAAATTTTTATTTTATCTATATTTTTTTTTCATCTCCATTCTCCTACCCCTCTCCCGTGCACAATAAAGAGGGTCTGCACTAATTTTAATTTTCCTCTTATTTTTGGGAATACACCTTTCTTCTCGGTTTTTGGTTGGATTATGAGATTCCAATCACCTTCACCTCTTTGCTGATTATCCTATTAGCTTGGATGTTGCCAATTTTTGGGTTTGTGTTTATAAAAGTAAGAGAAAAATTTAGAAACTAGAGAAAATCAATTGAAAAAGACAAAAATGCCCTTATGAAATAAGCATGCAAGTCACGTGAGGGAATATTCCAAAAATATTCTCCTTTTGGTCTGCCGGAGGTTGCAAAACTGCAAAATGCACATAGTTCGGGTTGTTAGTTGCCAATAAAAAAATATAGATTGCAAAGTGTCAAAAGTGCCTAAGTACAGGTTGCTTAAAAAAAATGTTCCTTCTTTTTGGCATACTATGGACATGACGTTGGTGGCGGAGAGCTTCCGTTCTAATGGTTTACTGAATATTTGGGTCCTATCCAAATCCGGATAGCACCACATACATCATATTTTTTCTTCGGATCAGATTTTGGTATGCAAAGTGGAGATTCAGAATATTAGCTTGTGTTTCTATGCTGATAGGCGTCGCCTTTGGGCTGATTGGAGTCTATGCTTGATTTGGTTTTGATGGTTGATTTTAATGCCGTCGTTGGGAATCATGAAAGACAAGGAGGTACGCTTACGCTCAACATTTCTTGTCATGAATTTCAACAATTCATTGATGTTAATGATTTTACTCAATGTACTATGATGGGAAATTCTTTTACTTGGGGTATTTTTCGATATTCAAGAGGGTTGGTTCAAGCTAATTTGGATAGAATTCTGGAAACTCAAGCATTCATGGATAAGTGGCAGGTTACTAAAGGTTATGTGGGGGTTCGACATTGTTTGGGGTCATCTATTTTCCTTAACAGCACTCAGAGTTGTTCTCCTGGTCCGATTCCTTTTTGATTTCAATCTATGTGGATTCAGCACTGTGATTTTAAAACAATTGTGAAAAACTCTTGGGATTGTCACTGTTCGTCTACGAATCCAATGATTCATGTAATGTTGAAGCTCAAAAGATTAAGACAGGAGCTTAAAGAATGGAATTTCTTGGTTTTTGGAGATATTCACAGGCAAGTGGACATAGTGCAAACAAAACTGAATGACTTAGAATCTACGATTTCATCTCAAGGTTATTTGACTGACTTAATGCAACGTGAGTTGGAGCTTCATACGGAACTTGACATATTGCTAAACCGTCAATGCGAGTGTTTGCACCAGAAAACTAAGGTTCAATGGCTTAAGTATGGAGATCGTAACATATGGTTTTTTTCACAGAAAATTGTGCTCTAAGTGTTCTAGGGGGGGTCATCCGATATCTTTTGGTGAATGGGGTGATTACTATGGACTCCCAGGTTATCAAGGATCACATTATTAATTTCTATGAAGATCTATTTTCGCATAATCTTACTTCATCTAATGAATTTTCGAAGATTGATGATGTTATTAATCATTCCGGAGATTGACCTCTCCAAACCTTTGGAGGAACACATTATGGTTGAACGCACCGGCAAATGCTCTTTTGTTTCCGTCACTTATGAAAAACTACCCGCGTTTTGCTATACGTGCAGTGTTACGGGGCACTCTACAGCTTCTTGTCGTTTTAACACAGTGGGTAATACGGACAAGGATGGGCGCACGTCACCGGCCCAGGGATGGCCACGGGAGCCCGCTAATCGCAACAATTCAGTTCAGCGAGGGCGTTCCAGGGTTCGTAGAGTTTATCGTCCTGTTCAGCAGGACAAGGTCAAGGCCGTGGATGACTCAATGGCAAAGACGGGTTCGACTACGCGCGCAGGATCTCCTCCTCGTGCCATTGTCGCTTGCCCTCCAGAAATCCATCTTGGTAACACCTTCGAGGCCCTTGGTTCAGTCGAATCTCAGGATCAGCAACCCGCAGATGACTACGCCGAGTATCCAGCCAGGGGGTCATCGCCCAAGGCCAGTACCTCCAATACGAGAACTGTCTCAGCCTCTGCTATTATGCCTTTCACAGTACTGTATCCTTTGGGGAAGCCTATTCGGGCTCTGAGTCGTGCCTTCCAGGACATCTCTTTGGATTCAGCTACAGATCGAATTCTCCAGAAAGTTACGTCGGGGCCGACACCCCCTGCTCATGACATTACTATTGAAACGGAAAGTTCGGAACCACACGTGATGAACATTGCAGCTTCAAAAAAATGGGCAGATTATACAGATGAAGTGGATCTTCCCCAATCATCAGACTCTGCTATGCGCCATACGCCTGTTTTCACCGTGCGATCGTCACGGGCGACTCCCCCCCAACCTTCTCAATGAATTGCATCTTCTGGAACATCCGGGGGATAGGGAATTGTGACACCCACCCCTACTACTACATTACTAAGCAATATGAAAAGTGAAATTTGATAGTGTAAACCCTATACACCTGTACATTTTTTTTTTTTCTCTCCTGTGACATTTTAACAACAAACAAGCAAGATCACTTTACTTGTAAGAAAATGACAACCCATATCCACAAGCAAAGAGGTAACAAACCCTATTATTAAACACAACAGACACCCATCTGACCAAACACATAACCCACATCACCCAGTTATTTACATATACATATTTATATAAGAGTTTTCAAAAGAGGGTACAACCCTAAACCACAATATAATACAGGACCAAAAAGAGAAAGTGACCCATCAACATAGCCCAACAGGTCGTCATCCATATCCATGATCTGCAAAACCTGAAGGAACTCCAGCACTGCACAGTAAGCCCAAAAGCTCAGACATTCCTATGCTCACCTGCAATGCATGAACTACATGAGCTAAAGCTCAGCAAGTAAAAATCATGCATGTCCAAAGAATAATGATGTTTTTCCAACGTGTAATGCTAGTATGTCAAATCCATGAATCAAAATACTTTATTCAAAATCATTTTCTTTTATTTGGGCCCCTGACCCAACTACTATGCAATAGGAAAAGAGCTCGCACACATCAATAATCAAATGGCCAATAATATCGGTATGGATCTACGTGTGGACCATCCTCCCGCGGCCAGCCAAGGGTCCCTACTTGCGTCCCCCTTCGTCCGCCAAGAAGTATCCCACCCGCAGGGGCCACACATAGGTACTCACAGATGGACCATCCTCCTGTGACCCACCAAGAGCCCATCTCCTATCTAGCTCTGTGTTCACCAGGAAGTATCCCACCTGTTATACCTAAATATATATATCATAAGCACGCCCAGCGTGCCTCGGTGCACTAGCGTTGGTCAACAAATAACCATTTTCTTCCGAAAATATTTTCGTGCATGCGAACATCCTCTTGTAATATGCATGCACATGCAAATCTGTGAATGGCATGTTCATTAGCTCACCAAGCACCATATTGCAACATCATACAAGCCAATATGCATCATATAATATCCACGTATATTCAACAAGATACCACACAAGTCACATATAATGCAATCAATTCACGAGAATACTATGTTCATGCATTACGATTGCAGATGGATTTTTACTTACCTTTTTACCCGTGGATAAGCTACTGAGAATTAGCTAATTTTCTTTCCCCAGTCTCGATTCTGAATAATCTGTAATAATATGAATTATTAATTTCTAACACTAAATCAACAAATTTACTACACCTAACCTTACAAAGAGGACATCAACTATGTACTAACCCACTTAGTTTCTTAATTTACAAGACAAGGCAAATAATTGATTCCTATTTAACCATTGTTACTATTACAATTTCTTTTCCACCCCACTGAACTGAATAAGCACATGCTGGAGGATAAATTCTCTTTATAGTCATGCATCTCAAAAGTTATTATTTCCTTAATTTCCATAGAAATTATGCAGGTTAATTAATTTACTGGACAATAACATTCTTTATTAAGTTAACAATAGAAATCTGCACCACCATTTCAAGTTCACTTATAAGTTTACTAACAAAGCTTTCTAATTTCTAAAATCATAAGATATTAGTTGTATCAGAAATGAAAATAAGAAGTACCTCTACAAGGACATCGAGAATCTCCCGCACGAGAAGACGTATGAGCGAAATGGATATGTTATCCGGTTAAGTATATTTATCCTTGTCTCATTTTAGTAAAGAGAGGCGGTGGTGTGAAATCTAATATATTAATCATATGCTTCTTAATTAAGAAAAGTCAATCATGCATATCTGGATGTTTATATTTAAAAAAATCCTATACATGTATTGATTAGTAATATAAATAATTAGTTATATATATATATATATATCTCAATCAGATGCATGTACTTATAAGTTGTACCCCTATCTTTAAAGTACACCTTATATTAAAAGTCATTGTTATCACGTCAGTATGTGTGTAATCTAATTAAATATATAGCTAATATATGAATTTATTATTGTATTACTATTAATGCTTCTACTGATATTATTTATATTCTTGTTATTATGATTCTTATAAAATATTTACATACACATATATAATTTATAATATACGACTTTATTCCATATGCTATATATATATTCTCCAATATTCACCTAAATGTCTTTTACCCTTAATTTACCACGTGCAATCTTACAATTCTCGTACTTCTAATGTTACCACGTGTAAACTAATATATTTGATAGTTTGACACCTAATCATCCGATAACTAAATACCATAAGTGAGTTCCAAAATTATAAAACTAGTCATGTCATATAAAATATTCAGATTATGCAAATAGCACATAACCAACATGAAATGCATGAAATTGGCCTAGCGAGTAGTGAGAGGCTCGGGTATTACATCCTCCCCTCCTTATAAAAATTTCGTCCTCGAAATTTGACTTACCAAAATAGATTAGGATACTTAGCCCTCATTTCGTCTTCTCTTTCCCACGTAGCTTCCTCTATAGATTGACTCCTCCAAAGTACTTTAACTAAAGGGATCTCCTTATTCCTGAGTTTCTTTACTTCTCGTAACAATATCCTCACAGGTATCTCTTCGTAGCTCAAATCCGCTTTCAACTCTATCGGCTCGTTTGTCAAAATGTGAGATGGGTTTGCAACATATTTTCTCAACATTGAAACATGGAATACGTCATGAATTTGAGACATTGACGAAGGTAAGTCAAGTCTGTAAGCCACATCACCAATTCTCTCAGTAATACGGAACGGGCCAATGTATCTAGGACTAAGCTTTCCCTTCTTTCCAAATCGCATTACCCCTTTCATCGGTGCCACCTTAAGAAACACTCGATCTCCTACACAAAATTCTAACATTCTTCTTCTTTGATCTGAGTAGCTTTTCTGTCGACTCTGAGCAGTTCCCATCCTTTGTCGAATTTGTGTCACAACTTCTGTCATTTCTCGAACCATGTCTGGGCCTAAAAGCTTTCTTTCGCCAACCTCGTCCCAGTGAATCGGCGATCTACACTTTTTACCGTACAATGCTTCATAGGGAGCCATTCCGATTGTTGCTTGATAGCTATTGTTATAGGAGAATTCTATCAAAGGGATATATTTACTCCATTGTCCTTGAAAATCTAGAACACAAGCTCTAAGCATATCTTCTAGAGTTTGTATAGTTCGCTCTGATTGTCCGTCTGTCTGAGGGTGATAAGCAGTACTGAATGACAATCGTGTTCCTAGTGCCTTCTGTAAACTCCTCCAAAAATTAGATAAGAATCTAGAGTCCCTATCTGAAACAATAGATAGTGGTACACCGTGAAGTCTAACCACTTCCTGTATATAAAGTTGTGCGTATCGATCCATGGAATAAGTAGAACAAATGGGAATGAAATGAGCAGATTTTGTTAATCTATCTATGATTACCCAAATAGCATCGTGTCCCTTTCTTGTTTTGGGCAAACTGTCACAAAATCCATGGTGATCCTTTCCCATTTCCATTAGGAATAGGTAGAGGTTGCAACGTTCGGTGGCCTTTTGTGTTCGCCTTTATTTGTTGTGAGTTAAACATTGTTCCACGATTGCGCGATATCCCTTTTTATGCCTGGCCACCAAGAATGTATCTTCAAATCTCTATACATTTTAGTAGCTCCTGGATGTGAGAATATGGCGTTGAATGCGATTCTCGCTAAAACATCCTCTCGAAGATTTTCCCTGTTAGGCACGTATAATCGTTCTTTAAATCGAAGTACTCCATCCTCGAGATATTTTGAAGTCGAAGGCGCCCGAGGAAATATCATTCTTCACTTTAGCATAGTAACCATCACCTTGTTGTTCCTGTTGAATTCGATCAAGTAGCGTAGGTCGGAGTGTTAATGCTGCTAATTTAGCTTCTATGGATCCTAATGATACAATCTCAATGTTCATTTTCTCGAGATCCATTAACTCTGGTTTCCGAATGCGAATCGCAATTGCATTGCTTTGTGTTGATTTCGGCTCAACGATCCGCTACAACATTGGCTTTACCAGGATGATAGTTGATCACACAATCATAATCCTTCACTAATTCCAACCATCGACGTTGTCGCATATTTAGTTCTTTTTGCGTGAAGAAGTACTTTAAACTCTTGTGATCTGTGTAGATCTCACATCGTTCCCCATATAGGTAATGCCTCCATATTTTAAGCGCAAATACCACTGCCGCAAGCTCTAAATCATGCGTTGGGTAGTTCTTTTCATAGTCCTTCAATTGTCTAGACGCATACGCAATCACCTTACCATTTTGCATTAATACGCATCCTAGGCCATTCTTCGACGCGTCACTGTAAACTACAAAACCACCAGTACCTGATGGAATTGATAGAATAGGTGCCGAAGTCAATCTCTTTTTCAGTTCTTGAAAACTTCGTTCGCTTGCCTCTGTCCATTTAAATGTGACACTTTTTCTGGTCAATTGCGTTAAATGTGAAGCAATCTTGGAGAATCCTTCCACAAACCGACGATAATAGCCAGCTAAACCCAGAAAACTACGTACTTCTGAAGGATTTGTAGGTTGTGGCCAATTGTTGATAGCTTCTACTTTACTTGGATCAACCGCGATTCCCGCTCCGGACACAACATGTCCCAAGAATACTACTCGATCTAACCAAAATTCGCATTTCTTAAATTTAGCATATAATTGTTTCACTTTTAGAACCTCTAGTACACTTCTCAAGTGTTCAGCATGCTCCTCTTTTGTTCTCGAGTAGACCAAGATATCATCGATGAAAACAATAACGAATTTATCTAGAAAGTCTTTAAATACCCGATTCATCAGGTCCATGAAAGCAGCCGGGGCATTCGTTAACCCAAATGGCATCACCAGAAATTCATAATGTCCATACCTCGTGCTGAATGCTGTCTTGGGTATATCATCTTCTTTTATTTTTAGTTGATGGTACCCGGATCGCAAATCGATCTTCGAAAATACTGATGCACCTTGAAGTTGATCAAACAAATCGTCGATTCGAGGTAGCGGGTATTTATTCTTGATTGTGACTCTATTCAATTCTCGATAGTCGATACACAATCTCATCGTACCATCCTTCTTTCGCACGAATAGGACCGGCGCACCCCATGGCGAGAAGCTAGGTCTAATGAAGCCTTTATCTAGCAACTCCTGCAATTGTGTCTTTAGTTCTTTCAGTTCCAATGGAGCCATGCGATATGGGGCTTTAGAGATTGGAGGCGTTCCTGGAATCAGGTCAATAACAAACTCGATCTCGCGGTCAGGTGGTAATCCATAAAGATCATCCGGAAATACATCGGGATACTCTCTCACTATTGGAACTTCATCAACGGTTGGTTGGTGTTGTTCATCGATGCTCATGACACTTACTAGGTATCCTCCACAGCCAGCGTCCAACAAACGTTGCGCCTTTAGTGCTGATATTATTGGAAATCTAAAACATGTCGTGATTCCCATGAAGGTGAATGGATCTTCCCCTTGGGGTCGAAAGGTTACTGTCTTTTTCTGACAATCGATTGTAGCACCATACTTTGATAACCAATCCATACCCAAAATGATATCGTAGTCATTCATGGCTAACACAATTAGATCAGCATAAAGTTCTCTATTTTCGATTGGAATAGCACAAGCTTTCAAAATTTGATTAGTTTGTTTAGAATCTCCCGATGGAATTGTTACATTGTAACCCACTTCAGCTACATCAGGTGTCCTACCCAGTCTCCTCACATACTCAGTGGATGCAAATGAATGTGACGCTCCCGAATCAAATAGTACGAATGTTGGGGTGTCAAAGATAAGAAGTTTACCTGTAACCATCGATGGGTTTGCCCTTGCATCTGCTCTCGTGATAGTAAATGCTCTGGCTGGCACATTCTTTTGTCCTGTAGGGTTCAGCCTATTTGGGCACGCATTAGCAAAATGTCCTGGCATCCCACACGTAAAACATCTTCTGTTATCTACCATGCAGCTTCCAGTATGTTGAGTCTTGCACCTAGGGCATAAAGGTAGTGCTATAGGTGCCTTGCCCTGATCAGCTCTTTGACGCTTATTTTGTTCCCATTGTTGTTGTCCTTGGTGTGGTTGAAAGTTAGGTCTATGTTGCTGCTGAACTTGGAAAACTCTCTTCTTTGGGCCTCCAACCCATTTCTGTCCTTGTCCCTGTTTGAATTGACGTCTAGCTTCCTGGGCACGGAAAATCCTTAATTCAGCTTGTTCTGCCACCAGTGCTCTCTCAGCAACCTGTGAATACGTTACTCCTTGAATTCCTGCCATGCTGACATCTCTATATAGTTCTGGTCTCAGGCCTTCAAGGAATCTTTCTACTTTTAGTGCGTCAGTGCTAACCATATGAGTAGCAAACCTGGACAATTCTTCAAATTTGCGAATATAGTCCCCGACCGTCATAGTTCCCTGACGTAATTGTATGAATTCGTTCATCTTCATTATACGAACAGGAGCCGTGAAGTACTTGTTTCTGAATAGTTCTTTGAATCTTTCCCAGGTCATTGTTGTAACATCTTCTATGCTCCTTATCGTATCCCACCAATGTCCCGCACTTCCACGAAGCATAAACGAGGCACACATTACTTTTTCTTCTTCTGGGGCCCTACTGTATTGAAACATGTTATCTAAAGTCCTCAGCCAGTCTTCTCCAGCTGTAGGATCTATTGCATCTTCAAAGGTTGGTGATTTAGCTTTCGGAATCTTTCCCCTACTATCTCGATTTGATCCGCCCTTTGGTGTGGTTGATTCATTTCTGCTCTTTGTTCTCCAGCTATATCTCTCTGATGGATGAGTTGTTGAATTTGTTCAGATTGTCGCTGGATGAGCTCCGTGAGTCGATTTATGATATTATCTCGATCACCCATTGGTATAGGTGTCTCCCCTCCTTGGTTTCTATCCCCACCACTACTCTCACCTCTAGTCCTTACCATGACTGAAACACTGTCTTAGGATAACCTAATAACACATAGCCAATATAATTTTATGAAACATAAAATGCATCAGACAATAAAGTAAAACTTACTGGCATTGCCGCGCTCCACAAGTTTTGAGTTCATGTACATGGATAGTCTACAGAACCTGTAGCCGAGCTCTGATACCACTCTGTGACACCCACCCCTACTACTACATTACTAAGCAATATGAAAAGTGAAATTTGATAGTGTAAACCCTATACACTGTACATTTTTTTTTTTTTTTCTCTCCCGTGACATTTTAACAACAAACAAGCAAGATCACTTTACTTGTAAGAAAATGACAACCCATATCCACAAGCAAAGAGGTAACAAACCCTATTATTAAACACAACAGACACCCATCTGACCAAACACATAACCCACATCACCCAGTTATTTACATATACATATTTATATAAGAGTTTTCAAAAGAGGGTACAACCCTAAACCACAATATAATACATGACCAAAAAGAGAAAGTGACCCATCAACATAGCCCAACAGTCGTCATCCATATCCATGATCTCGCAAAACCGAAGGAACTCCAAAGATCGCACAAGAAGCCCAAAAGCTCGGACATTCCTATGCTCACCGCAATGCATGAACTACATGAGCTAAAGCTCTCGCCAAGTAAAAATCATGCATGTCCAAAGAATAATGATGTTTTTCCAACGTGTAATGCTAGTATGTCAAATCCATGAATCAAAATACTTTATTCAAAATCATTTTCTTTTATTTGGCCCCCGACCCAACTACTATGCACCCGGGAAAAGAGCTCTGCACACATCAATAATCAAATGGCCAATAATATCAGTATGGATCTACGTGTGGACCATCCTCCCGCGGCCCAGCCAAGGGTCCCCTACTTGCGTCCCTTCTGTCCGCCAAGAAGTATCCCACCCCGCAGGGCCACACATAGGTACTCACAGATGGACCATCCTCCTGTGACCCACCAAGAGCCCATCTCCTATCTAGCTCTGTGTTCACCAGGAAGTATCCCACCTGCTATACCTAAATATATATATCATAAGCACGCCCAGCGTGCCTCGGTGCACTAGCAGTGGTCAACAAATAACCATTTTCTTCCAGAAAATATTTTCGTGCATGCGAACATCCTCTTGTAATATGCATGCACATGCAAATGCTGTGAATGGCATGTTCATTAGCTCACCAAGCACCATATTGCAACATCATACAAGCCAATATGCATCATATAATATCCACGTATATTCAACAAGATACCACAGTCACATATAATGCAATCAATTCACAGAATACTATGTTCATGCATTACAGTTGCAGATGGATTTTTACTTACCTTTTTACCCGTGGATAAGCTACTGAGAATTAGCTAATTTTCTTTCCCCAGTCTCGATTCTGAATAATCTGTAATAATATGAATTATTAATTTCTAACACTAAATCAACAAATTTACTACACCTAACCTTACAAAGAGGACATCAACTATGTACTAACCCACTTAGTTTCTTAATTTACAAGACAAGGCAAATAATTGATTCCTATTTAACCATTGTTACTATTACAATTTCTTTTCCACCCCACTGAACTGAATAAGCACATGCTGGAGGATAAATTCTCTTTATAGTCATGCATCTCAAAAGTTATTATTTCCTTAATTTCCATAGAAATTATGCAGGTTAATTAATTTACTGGACAATAACATTCTTTATTAAGTTAACAATAGAAATCTGCACCACCATTTCAAGTTCACTTATAAGTTTACTAACAAAGCTTTCTAATTTCTAAAATCATAAGATATTAGTTGTATCAGAAATGAAAATAAGAAGTACCTCTACAAGGACATCGAGAATCTCCCGCACGAGAAGACGTATGAGCGAAATGGATATGTTATCCGGTTAAGTATATTTATCCTTGTCTCATTTTAGTAAAGAGAGGCGGTGGTGTGAAATCTAATATATTAATCATATGCTTCTTAATTAAGAAAAGTCAATCATGCATATCTACGGATGTTTATATTTAAAAAAATCCTATACATGTATTGATTAGTAATATAAATAATTAGTTATATATATATATATATATCTCAATCAGATGCATGTACTTATAAGTTGTACCCTATCTTTAAAGTACACCTTATATTAAAAGTCATTGTTATCACGTCAGTATGTGTGTAATCTAATTAAATATATAGCTAATATATGAATTTATTATTGTATTACTATTAATGCTTCTACTGATATTATTTATATTCTTGTTATTATGATTCTTATAAAATATTTACATACACATATATAATTTATAATATACGACTTTATTCCATATGCTATATATATATTCTCCAATATTCACCTAAATGTCTTTTACCCTTAATTTACCACGTGCAATCTTACAATTCTCGTACTTCTAATGTTACCACGTGTAAACTAATATATTTGATAGTTTGACACCTAATCATCCGATAACTAAATACCATAAGTGAGTTCCAAAATTATAAAACTAGTCATGTCATATAAAATATTCAGATTATGCAAATAGCACATAACCAACATGAAATGCATGAAATTGGCCTAGCGAGTAGTGAGAGGCTCGGGTATTACAGGAATGTTTCTTCTCGCAATGTTCTTAAGGCTTTATGTCATAAGCATAAACCTTCCATTATGGCTATTTGTGAACCTAAGGTGGACTTTTCGACTATTTCGGACTCTTATTGGCATAGCCTGGGTTTGACTCTTGCGGGACAAAGTTTTCGATTAAATGGGTGGCCTGACATTTGGGTACTTCACGACTCCACTATCACAATTATAAATCAGGTCTGGTCTTCTACCCAGTGTATTGTTTTCCATGTTCAATTTGGTTCTTTGACTTTTCATGTTGGCTTTACACATGGTTTGTGTGATTACATTGCACGACGTGAGCTATGGTTGGATTTGCGGAATTTGGGTCTAGCTGATCTGTTGCTTGTTGGGGATTTCAATGCGGTTTTGGGACATCATGAGCGCTCGCACAATGATACTCTTTCCCAAGCCTCGTGCCAGGATTTCAGGGATTTCATGTCTTGCACCATTTTGGTTTCTCCGAGACGTTCGTGCGTTGGGTTGAGGTAGTTCTCCGGTCGTCCAGAATATCAGTACTGTTGAATGGAATGCCAGTTGGTTATTTTCCCTGCTCCAGAGGAGTCAGACAAGGGGATCCAATGCCCGGATCTTGCTTCAGATTCTTACTCATTATGCAGATATCTCGGGTCAAGTGTTTAGTCCACAGAAATCGAAGGTCTATTTTGGGGAGCAGGTTTCGCATTATGTCCGTGGGAGAGTGCAACACATTCTAGGGATTCATCTAGGGGCGTTCCCCACTATCTACTTGGGCGCTCCAATTTTTAAGGGAGCTCCAAAGGTCGCGGATTTACAGCCTATCTTTGGCAAAATTATCCTTAAGTTCAGACGATGGAAAGGCTCATCTCTTTCCCTTGCTGGTAGGGTTTGCCTGGTTAACTCGGTGATAACTAGCTCTTTCGTGCACACTATGATGATTTATAAATGGCCTACCACGCTGCTAAAACAAATGGAAAAAGCCATGCATAATTTCATTTGGACGGGGGATGTGAATTCTAAAGGAAAGGTAGTGGTCAACTGGGATACATGCTAACAAGGCTTTCTTAATGAAATTGGGCTGGAAGGTTCTGAACTCGGACTCGGTGGTTTTCAGGACCCTCAGACATCGGTACTTTACTAGAAATGGGGATATCCGGAGATCCTTTCTTCCTTCTTCTATTTGGCCTGGGATTAAACCAGGTATCTCTGATTGCTTGGATGGCGTCCGTTGGATCCCAGGCGCCAATTCCGAGGTATTAGTTTGGATTGATAATTGGTTGGGATACTCCATTGCTGACAGAATTGGCATTCCAGAGGATTATATATATTTATTCCAACAGCGTATCTCGGATTATTTTTATGATGGATCCTGGCACTTCACTCTCCCCTTTGTGGAGGCTTATTTGGAGCTGGTTCGAGCTATTGTGCGCGTCTCAATTGCGCCTACATCCCGGATACTCGTGTTTGGATGAATTCAGTGGATGGTTTGGTTACCTCGAAGACGGCTTACAATTATCTACGCCCCCAGCGCCCGACAGTTAGATGGGGTACTTGGATTTGGTCCCAGCATATCCCAGAACGGAGATCAGTGGTGGCATGGAGAGCTATACACAACCGATTGGCAGTCCAGGATTCTTTACGAGCTAGGGGAAGTTTTACTGGCCCTTCGGTTTGTGTTCTTTGCAGGGAATCGGGGGAATCAGTGGAACACTTATTTGTTTCTTGTGCTTTTGCAGGGCATATTTGGCGTTGGATCTTCCAAGTCTTTCACGTGCATCCCTTCCAGACTTACAGTTTCAATGAACTGCTGGTACGGCTCATGTCTCTTCATTTCAGTGACCAGGTCGCTTTCCTTGGCGTGTGGCAATATTATCCTGCATCTGGCTTATTTGGCACATCCGTAATGAGCTGACTTTCAACAACAAAATCTGGACTCTGGAGGCGGCACTCATTCATCTACAGGTACTCATCCTTGAATCAGCTTCTTTGGACCGGGGATGCATGAATAACGATCAGCAGGACCTCTTTATCCTACGTGGTTTAAGAGTCCCTGGAAGGGCTAGGCGTGCTCCGAAGATTGTGGAGGTCCAATGGCAAAAACCTCTCCCAAGTTGGATCAAGGTTAACCCGGATGGCAGCGCTTCAGGGGCGCAGGGCAATCTTACAGCATCCGGCGTCTTTCGGAATTGTCGGGGATTCTTTCGCGGATGCTTTGTCCATCACTGTGGTTCAGGGTACGCATTCGAAGCGGAATTGGTTGCAGCAATGTGGGCGATTCATTATGCATTTGCAAAAGGATGGACGCAACTTTGGCTGGAATCGGATTTGGTGTATGTGGTGAACCTGCTGGAGAAGAGAACGATGGAGGTCCCATGGCGCCATCTTGGCTATTGGCGCCAAACCTTGCATCTACTCAGTGGCATTGATCTTGTAGTCTCTCATATCTTTCGCGAAGGCAATCGGGTGGGTACATCTTTGAACAAGAAGACGGAGAGTGGCGCTCAGTGGGCGTCCCGCCCACGCACTGCTTCAATACATCACGGATGATTATGTTGGCCAATCCACATATAGGTTTGTTAATTAATGCGCCACCACTTCAGGTTTCTTTTTTAGGCGCCTTTTTCCTGGGGGGTACTCTTTTTCCTTCCAAGGGTTTTTCCCACAAGGGTGGGTTTTACCTTGGAAGGTTTTAACGAGGCCCCAACCATTCAGCCATTTGGTCGGCTTGTGACCACTTCGCATTTTGGTTGTTGACATTATTTCCAGGCTTTCATTTGGTTACCTGATCTGCCTGTGATCATGATTACTCTTTTTTCATTTTATATATATATATATATATATATATATTCGCACTTATTAAAAAATCATTCGGCCACCATGGAGGATAATATTAGGCTTTGTGTTATTCCAAATGATGAGGAAATTAAAGAAGCTATATTTGATCTAAGCCCAGATAGTACGCCGGACCCGGATGGATTTGGAGGGCATTTTTATCATCATTGTTGGGATATTGTTGGAGGAGATGTTACTGCTGAGGTTTGATCCTTCTTCACTATAGGACAATTACCCACTAGTTGTAACTCTACCCCAGCATGATCATCAAGATTGATATTAGAAATGCATTTGACACTTTACGGTGGGATTTCATTATTTATGTCCTTCGTAGAATGGGGTATGCATAGGTGTTTGTTAATTGGGTCTCTACTATCTTTAACTCGGCCCGTATTTCAATTGTAATAAACGATAACCCAGAAGGATATTTCCGATGTACAAGAGGTCTGCGACAAGGCGATCCACTTTCCCTGCTTTTATTCTGTGCGACCGAAGAAGTATTGGCACGTCTGCAGGAGAATGCTATGCAAATGAATTACATTCATCTGTTCATTGCGCCGAGAAATATTCAATTCCCCCATGCTTGTTATACGAGGATGACATCTTGATTTTGAGTGTGGCTTCGTGGCGGAACAGTTAATGGAGTTTGGAGATTATAAATGCGTACGGGGGATCTCGGGCCAGATTTTTAACCCTAGTAAGTCTAAAGTTTATTTCAGTAATACTACTTTTAATAGACTTATGGCTAGAATTCAACGCCATCTAAGTATCTCGAAGGGTTCATTCCCAATTACTTATATTGGAGTCCCATTGTTCAAAGGAGTGCCTAAAGTTCTGATTTTTAAACCTATGTACAATAAAATAGGGTAAAAATTCAGTACATGGAAGGGTAATTCTTTATCTCATGCAGGCCGGATTACTCTGGTCAATTCTGTTATTTTTATTTTTATTTTTTTTAAATAAATTCGAATATTATATAAAAATGAAAAGAAAGAGTTGTCCTGATCACAGGCTGACCAGGTAACCAAATATAAGTCTGGAAACAATGTCATAAAGTAAAACGAGATGGTCACAAGCCGACCAAATAGCTGAATGGTTGGGGCCTCGTTAAAACCTCCCAAGGTAAAACCCACCCTTGTGGGAAAAACCCTTGGAAGGAAAAAGAGTACCCCCAGGAAAGAAAAAGACATCCAAGAATGGGAAAAGAAACCTGAAGTGGGGACGCACTAAGTAACAAACCTATAGTTGGATTGGCCAACATAGTCATTCGTGAGATAGTGTGCGAGCTCTGTGGGCGGGACGCCCCACCATGTGCCGTACTCCTTCTTCTTGCTCAACATGTCTACCACCCGATTGCCTTCCCGAAAGATATGTGAGACAACAAAATTCATATGCGCGAGAAGATGTAAAGTGTGGCACCAATAGCTAAGATGGCGCCACGGGACCTCCGCTGATCTGTTCTACAGTAAGTTCACCACATACATGGAATCCGACTCCAGCCAAAATTGAGTCCATCCCTTAGCAAAAGCATACTGAATCGCCCACATTGCTGCGACCAATTCAGCTTCAAACACATAGCCTGAGCCACAATGATGAACGAAGCACCCCCTGAAGAAACCTCTACAATTCCGGAAAACCCCAGAAACAGTGAGATTGCCAGGCACCCCCGATGAACTGCCATCCGTATTCACTTTGATCCAACCCAGGAGGGGTTTTTGCCAGTTAACCTCCACAATCTTCAGAGCTTGTCTAGCCCGCCTAGGAACTCGCAATGTACGCAGGATAAGAAGGTCTTGTTGGTCGTTGTGCATCCCCGATCCAATGATGATGACTCTACAATGAGTACCCGAAGATGGATAGTCGCCGCCTCCACTGCCCAGATTTTGTTGTGAAAAACCAGCTCATGACGGATATGGCAGATGAGCCATATGCAGGAGAGGATAGCCACACGCCAGAGGAAAGTAACCTGCTCACTGAAATGAAAGTACATTAACCACAGCAGAAATTCATTAAAGCTATGAGCCGCAAAAGGGTGAACGTTGAATGAATCAAAGATCCATAGCCAGAGAGCTCCTGCAAAGACACAAGAGACAAATAAATGATCAATCGATTCTGCAAATTTGCGACAAAGAATGCAAACCAAGGGGCCAGTAAAACTTCCCCTAGCTCGTAATAAATCCAAGACAGCCAATCGCTTGTGGATAGCCCGTCACGTGACCACCGATCGTCGTTCCGGGATATGTTGCGACCAAATCCAATAATCCCACTTGATTGTCGGGTAATGGGGTCGGATATGATCATATGCTGCCTCCGAGGTAACCAAACCATCACCCGAGTTCAACCAAACACGGGTATCCCTTGAATCCGGGACAATAGAGACACGTACAATAGCACGGACCAGATCCAAATAAGCCTCCACGAATGAGAAGGTGAAGTGCCAGGACCCGTCATAAAAGTAGTCTGAAATGCGCTGATGAAATAAGTATCTATAATCCTCTGGGATGCCAATTCTGTCTGCTATAGAATAACCCAGCCAATTATCAATCCAAAATAATACCATGGAATTAGCTCCTGGGATCCAATGAGAGTCATCCAAGCAAGCCGAGATGCAAGGTTTAATCCCAGCCAAGATCGAAGAAGGAATAAATGACCTCCGAACTGTCCCATCCTCTATCAAGTAGCAACGCCTAAGGGTGCTGAAGATTACCGAATCCGAGTTCATGACCTTCCAGCCCAATTTCATCAAGAAAGTTGTATTAGCTATCACAATCGAACGGACGCCCAGCCCCCTTCATTCCAAGGTGTGCAACACTTATTCCAATTCACCACGATATACCCCTTAGTATTCACATCCCCAGTCCAAATGAAATTACGCATGGCCCTTTCCATTTGCTTGAGCAAAGTGCTGGGCCATTTGTAAACCATCATTGTGTGCACAAAAGAACTAGTTATCACCGAATTAACAAGACAAACTCTACCAGCAAGGGAAAGCGATGAGCTTTTCCATCTCCTGAATTTGAAGATTACCTTATCAAAGACGGGTTGTAAGTCTGCAACCTTAGGGGCACCCTTGAAAATTGATGCGCCTAGGTATACAGTGGGAAACATCCCGGGTTGGATCCCCATGATATTTTGCACCCTCCCACGGACATACGCTGAGACCCGAGAGCCAAAGTAAACTTTAGATTTCCGAGGATTAAACACTTGGCCCGAGATATCTGCATAAAGGATGAGAATCTGAAGAAGGACACGGGCATTGGCCGAAGATGCCCCACACATAATAACAATATCATCCGCGTATAAAATAGACGATCGGGAAAATAATACGCCTGGGCACTGCAAACGGAACTAATCTATTCTGATCCACCGCCACTTCAATAAACCTACTAAGTACTTCTTCCGCGATGCAAAATAATAACGGAGATAAAGGATCACCTTGTCTGGTCCCTCTAAAACATGGAAAGTACCCTACCGGCATCCCATTTAACAGTACTGAGATTCTGGACGATCGAAGAACAACATCCACCTAGTGAACAAAAATCTCTGAGAAACCAAAGCGGCGCAAAACGTGTAGTAAGAACTCCCACTTCAATGTATCGAATGCCTTACGGATATCAATCTTCAAGATCATATTTGCATCCGAGCGACCCTGCAGGACATTGAACCCTTCAGAGACCATGGCAATTCAATCGTTAATCTGCCTTCCAGGAATGAACCCGAACTGCGTAGGAGATAAATAGGCAGCAATGATTGAACCCAAATGCGTAGCTAGAATCTTAGTAATAATCTTGAAAAAAAATTGCTCATAACAATCGGGCGAAAGTTCTCAATAGCATTAGCATCCTTGGTCTTTGGGATGAGCGCCATGAAGCTAGCGTTCAAACCCAAAGGCAGGACGAACTAATGAAGAAAAACCTGATCGCGGCGATCACCTCGACGTAAATGACATCCCAGAAATTGCCATAAAAACGCCCATTAAAACCGTCTGGTCCTAGAGAGCTATCCGAATCCATATCAAAAATCGCTTCCTTAATCTCTGAATCCGAAGGAATGGCTGTCAAGCTTGTATTGTCCTGCGCCCCTACCCTAGGGGAGATTACCTGATCAACTAAAGTATAATCCGCAATGGAACCCCCAGTGTCCGCGAAGAGCTCCTTATAAAAAGACATAATGTGATCCCCAAGAACCGATGTATCATCAGTGTAATGCCGTTCACCAGTAGACCCTGAATCCCCGTGCGTCTGTTACGAATCTGGCTATGGCGATGAAAAAAATGTCGTATTACGATCCCTATCCTTAAGCCAAGCTGAGCGCGCCTTTTGCTTAAGGAATTCAGGTTGTAATAGCAACGTCTGAGAAAGCATCTTCTGGGCGTCCAACTCTTTGTCCTGAAGAGCAGCTGTGTAACCCAAGGTCTCAATGTCTGCCTGAATCTGACGAACTTGCTCCATCTGATATTCCACCCTACGATTAACATCCCCAAAGACATCTCTGTTCCAGCCCTTAATAACCTGGCGCAACCTTTTGAGCTTCCACATGACACGCAACAGAGGGTTGGGCGTGTCACAAGGTGAAACCCAAGAAGTGGTAACCAAATCACGGAAGGTGTCATGATAAAGCCACATAAGCTGGAAACGAAATGGAATCGGACCCCTGCTAAAGGAAGAAGAACAAGAAACCAAAATGGGGTGGTGATCGGATCCAATGCGTGGAAGAACAATGCCCTTGACAACTTTCCAAAAAGAGAGAAATTGACAAGTTGCTAGGGCTCGGTCCAACTTAGCCTGAAGTAAGGATAGAGGCCTTCGGGGGGAGCACCAAGTAAATAAATTCCCCGTAGTCGGCACTGCAAACAAACCAGCATCCTCCAAGAAATCCCTGAAATCGACAAGAGGCTTGGGATAAAGTACCACTGCCAGAACGCTCATGATGTCCCAATACCGCGTTAAAATCCCCAACCAGCAGCAGATCAGTAAGACCCAAATTCATCAAATCCAACCAAAGAGCACGCCGAGCAGTATGCTCACACAAACCATGAGCAAACGCAACATGGAAAACCATAGAACCGAGTTGAACTTGCAAAACAATACATTGGGTAGAAGACCAAAATTGGTTAAGGACAAATATACCAGCATCACGAAATACCCAAATATCAGCACGTCCATTAGCCTGAAAGTTCTGAGCCACGAATGTCAAACCCAAGCTATTCCAATAAGAATCCAAAATCGACGAAATGTCCACTTTAGGTCGCAGATGGCCAGAATAGAAGGTTTATGCTTTTGACAAAAAGCCTTAAGAACATTGTGAGAAGCAATATTCCCAATCCCCTGGATGTTCCAGAAAATGCAATTCATTGAGATGGTGGGTGGGGTGGTGCCCGTGATGATTGCAAGATAAAAACAGGAGTGTTGTGTGGAGCAGAATCCAACGATTCAGAATGTCCCACTTCATCTGCATAGTCTGCCCATTTCATTGAAGCTGCAAAGTCCATCTCATGTGGCCCAGGACGATCCGATGCAATAATGATGCCATGAATTGGTGGTGATGGACCTGTAGTCACACTCTGGATTAATCTTGATTTGGCCGAGTCCAGTGAACTGTCCCGGAAGGCGCGATTGAAAACTCGAATAGGCTTCTTTAACAGGTGCTGAATCGTAATTGGCAGAATAGTGGAAACGGGGCCGGTGTTGGAAGTAGAAACCTTCGGAACCGATTCCCTTGCTAGAAAATTGGACTGCGAATCTGTCAAAGGCTGATCGGGGAAGTCATCAAAAGCAAGAGCCTCAAAAGTGTTACTCGTATGTGTATCAGAAGGGCAAGTGACTAGTGCATAGGTAGGGGATCCTGCTCGCATAGCCGAACCCGTATTTCCCATTGAGTCGTCAACGGCCTTGCCCTTGTCCTGCTGCACAGGGCGATAAACTTTCCGAACCCTGGAACTCCCTCGTTGAACTGAATTATGATGTGTTGTTGGTGCCCTAGAGCGTCCCTGGTCGGGAGATTCACGCCTATCCACGACCGAGTTTCCCACATTGTTAAGACATCACGAAGCCGTCGAGTGCCCCATAATGCTACACCTCGAACAAAACTCAGGGAGTTTCTCATAACTGCCCGAAACAAAAGAACACTGGCCAACTCGTTCCACCATGATGTGGTCCTCCAATGGCTTAACAAGATCAATATCAACCAATACTCGAGCAAAATGGCCCAGAGAACCATCAAGCGAATGCTGATCAATCTGTAACGGGTTTCCAATAGCACTGGCAATCCCCATGATGGTATTGGGATCCTAGTACTCCAAACTGAGCTCGAATATGCGGACCCAAATGCTGGCCACTGAAGTTTGGACCTTGTAAGGGTTGAAATCTGGGACCCATGGAGAAATGCGAATAGTCCCCGAGTTAAGCGCCCACTTGATACGTAGCTGAGCACGAGCACGGTCCTGCGCATGAGACAATTTCACACAGAAGAAACCCTTGCCCAAGGGAATTAGTTTCCAGTCATTCTTAATACCCCATAGCTCGGATAGCCTTTTATGTAAGAGCATATTAGGCCATGGCTTATTACCTTTGGTTAGAATAACCCGCCCGATCAAAGAAAACAAAAATTCAGCAAGGCGTTGTTGGTAAACATTTTCGTCAATAGTAACCGAATAATAATACCCTTTCCTAACAGGTTTAGGGATTGAATGTGTTTTACCAGAAACCATATTTGGAAGTGAAGCAATATTACCTGGGGCCTGTGGAGAAGCAGAATTTAAAGGATGGGGATTTCCCAAAACCACCTTTGCAAAGGAACTGACCATGTTAACTTGAGGACCAATGTTATGAGCCGAATGTCGAGGGATCGATACATAGGGAGGGCCCATGATGGCGGAGCTCCCAGCATGTTGAGAAGTATCCGTGGGAGTGAAATCTGCAGATTGGCGCTAAGGATGGCTGAGATTGGCCCAGGGGTCATCACCACCCTGGGAAAGGGTTGTCCTAGTGGAGAGGACAGCCGCCGGCCCCTCATGAGGACCCTTAGAGGGGCCGGCCCCCCCATGGCAATAGGCAGCCATGGGGGTAAAGTTAGCAGCAGCCGCTACTGTTATCACTAGCTCGTTTGTTCATTTCATGCTTATTTATAAATGGCCCATTACTCTACTGAAAGCTATGGAATCGGCGATTCAGAACTTTATTTGGTCTGGGAATATCAATAAGAAAGGGAGTGTCACTGTTAATTGGGCTAGATGTTGTGCCCCGAAAGAAGAAGGTGGTTTAGGGGTTCATTCTCTCTTGACAGCAAACAGGGCTATCATGATGAAGATGGCATGGAAATTGATCAATTCGGAAGATGCATTGTTCACTATTCTTAGGCGACGGTTCATGGATCCATCTCCTAGAAGCATGTACAATGGATCGTTGATCTGGCCTGGTTTACGTCCTTTCGTGTTGTCTTTGGATTCACAATCAAGGTGGCTTCCTAGATATGTTTCGAAAGTTAATTTCTGACTTTTTTTTAGATAAAGATCAAAATTATAATGAAAGAAAAGAAAGATCCTGGTCACAAGCCGACTAGGTAGCACAATGTTTGGGGCCTCGTTAAAAACCTACCAAGGTAAAACCCACCCTTGTGGGGAAAACCCTTAGTAGGAAAAGAGTACCCCGGCGAGAAAACCATATATCCAAAAGAGAAAACCATACATCCAAAACATAAGTGCAGATGACAATATTATCTAACAAATCTATATTGCGCTTGTCCAACATAGTAATCCATGAGCAGGGAAATAATATCCACCGGAGAAAGGTCCCACCAGATGGAGTCGCACATGAGTTTGCTGAGATGATCCACCACACGATTACCTTTCGAATATATGTGAGAAACCATGAAGTTCATCTGGGAAATCACAAATAGAGATTGACGCCATTGTCCAAGCATACGCCAAGGGATGGAACCAACCCGAGATCGAAAAAGGTCCACATCATAAGTGGAATCAGACTTCAGCCAAAGGTTAGTCATCCCTTATGAAAATCATAAGAAATGGCGCTCATTGCTGCAACTAATTCGGCCTCAAATACATAGCATGTTCCACACTGCTCCACAAAACCCTTGCGAAAAAAGCCCCGATAAGTACGATAAACCCCCACCGCCGTAAGACGCCCTGGAGCGCCTGTAGCATATCCATCCGTATTGACTTTAATCCAACCCAGAAGGGGAAGAGACCAAGGCACTGGAATGATGCGAGGGGCCTTAAGTGGACGGCCCGGAACCTTCAGCCTATGGAGACAAAGTAAATCCTCCTGGGTATTCTGCATACACCCCTTGTCCAAAGAAGCAGACTCAATAATCATCGATCTCAACTGAACCAGAGCCGCGTCAGTACTCCAATTCTTGTCATTAAAAACAACATCGTTGCAGATGTGCCATATAAGCCAAATGCAGGAAACGATCGCCACCTTCCAGAGAAAAGCAATCTGCGCACTGAAATTGAATTCCATTAAATGAACCAGAAATTCATTGAGACTATAAACATTGGGAAAGCCACAACGAATGATGCAGCAATCCAATCCCAGAGTGCTCCTGCAAAATCACAAGAAACAAAAATGTGATCAATCGATTCCGAGTGAGAATAACATAGGCAACAAGCAGTAGGACCGATAAATCCTTTGTGATGGCGGACGTCCAGAACAGCCAAACGTCCGTAAATAGCCCTCCAAACCACAACCATGCGCCTTTCGGGAATGTGAGGGGACTAGATCCACGATCCCCATTTAACAGATGGGAAGGACGATCGTAAGAAGGCATAAGCTGGTTTAGAGGTCACCATCCCATCCATAGAATGAGTCCACACCTTTTTATCCACTGAGTCTGGAGTAATCGGACAACAGACAATATCCCGAACAATGTCCAAGTAAGCATCCACAAATGACATAGTAAGATGCCAAGTGTTATCAAAAAAGAAGTCCAAAATAGGACTCCAAAAGTTGTCCCAAAATTCATGCGGAATACCAATCCGATCTGCAATAATGTACCCAAGCCAGTTGTCTATCCAAAAATTAATCGAAGAGTGCGCCCCAAGGATCCATCTCGAATCAGTTTGGCAATCCTACACAGTTGGACGCAACCCTGCCCATATTCAGGAAGGCAAGAAAGACCGTCTGGATAACTGGCTTGGTTACTCTATACCTGATCGCATTGGGATTCCATATCATGTCCATTTGCTCTTCTCTCAATCCATTTCAAATTATTATTTTGATGGGATATGGCATTTTACTTCAGAATTTTTAGTGGCGTACACTCCGATCGTTATTGATATTCTGTGTACCCCTATTTCGCCCATTGCTACTGATCGTCGTATTTGGATTAATTTGGATGATGGAGGGATTTCATCAAAAGTGGCATATAAACATGTTCGGGAAAACATTTCCCGAGGTTAGATGGGGAAAATGGATTCGATCGCCTCATATTCCGGATAGGAGGTCCATAGTAGTTTGGATATCGATCCACAATCGGCTAGCCGTGTTGGATAATCTTCGTATCAGAGGTTTTTGTGGTTCATCTGCTTGCCCTTTTTGCTATTCGGATTCAGAATCAGTTGATCATTTGTTTGCGGCATGCGGTTTTATGAGACATGTCTGGGATTGGATGCAGGATGCTTTTCAGGTGAGGATGCCATTGGATATGGGCATTAATCAAGTCTTCATATTTTCCATCCAACAAAAAATTAGTCCTCAGATTAATTTTCTTTGGAAAGTGGCAATTATTTCGGTGGTTTGGATTATATGGCACATTCATAACAATTGGATTTTTGAAGATATATCTTCTCAAACGACAGTGGTAATTGTCATAATTCGAGTGTTTGTTATCGAGTGCTCATCTATCGATTCAGGCTGTATGGCAAACATGATTTATGACCTTTTATGCCTTCGGCGTCTTGCAGTTTAGGGTCGTGTATGACCGACACCTACGTTACAGAGACCCCCCCCATTCCGGGATGGACTAAGGTCAATACGGACGGTTGTGTGCTAGTTGTTCCAGGACAGTGTGTGGTGGCAGGAGTCTTCAGAAATTGCAGAGGGTTTTTCATAGGATGTCTCATACATCGGATTGGAACAAGATATGCATTCGAATCAGAATTAGTTGCTACAATGACTGCTATTGAAAGGGCGTACAAATAGGGATGGCGCAAATTGTGGATCGAATCGGATTCTACTTATGTTTGTGGTCTTCTTTCCTCTGGTTCTTTGCAAGTACCCTGGAAGCTTATGGACGTTGGCAGCTTACGCTTTACTACATATCAAAAATGGTATTTTTGGTGTCTCACATATAAAGAGAAGGGAATCATGTTGCAAATATTTTATCTAAATTGGATTTGGATATTTCGTGGTCACACATCCCTCCGATTCGATTTTGACGGACCTTCACCCGGACGCATTTGGCAAATGTTTCTATAGGATGCACTAGCTTTTTTTGAATGAATCGAAGATATATAAAAATGAAAAAAGCGATCCTGATCACAAGCCGACCAGGTAGCGAATGAAAGAAGACAAAAATCAAGTCATAATGAAAAGCGTACTGATCACAAGCAGACCAGATGACTAAATGGTTGGGGCCTCGTTAAAACCTCCCAAGGTAAAACCCACCCTTGTGGAAAAAACCCTTGGTAGGAAAAAGAAAACCCACCATAAAAATAAACGTCCCAAAAGATAAAAAGTAGGACCAGGACGTATTATCTAACAAATCTATAAGTAGATTGACCAACATAATCTTACGTGAGAAGAGACAATATCCTCAGAAGGAACACTCCACCAGGACGCCGATTGCGACTTCTTACTCAGGAGATCTGCCACTCGATTGCCTTCATGATAGATATGCGAAACCACCAAGTCCATCTGTGAAATCAAATGAAGAGTATATCGCCATTTACTCAAATGTTGCAGGGGACAATAGAGGATCTCTTGTGAAGCAGATCCACTACATAAACGAAATCTACTCGAGCTAAAGTTGAGTCCAACCCTTAACGAATGCATAATGAATAGCCCACATAGCCGCGACCAACTCTGCCTCAAAAGCATAATCAGCACCACAATACTCCACAAAGCAACCCCGAAAGAAGCCTCTACAATTCCGGAAGACCCTAGTAGCCGTAAGGCTTCCCAGCGCTCCCGAGGCGCTACCATCTGTATTCACCTTGATCCATCCAGGAAGGGGTTTTTGCTAATTTACCTGCACGGTTTTTGGAACTTTTTGTGGCCAATTAGGAACGTGAAGATAAAGTTGCTCTAAAGATGATCATTATCCATGCAAGATGAAGATTCAACAATGAGAACCCGAAGTTGGACAATAGCAGCATCCATCGTCCAGATCTTATCGTTAAAAGCCAAATCATCCCGGACATGCCAAACAAGCAAGATGCAAAATAAAGCTGCAGCTTGCATATAAAAGAAACCTGCTCACTGAAACAAAAAGTCATTCTGGGGCATTTCATCTGGGTGTTAGTGGATATCGATCTATCAAAACTGCTGGAGGATCACATCATGGTGGAACGGGTTGGCCAGTGTTCCTTTGTGTCAGTAACTTATGAGAAATTACCGGAATTTTGTTCGAAGTGCAAGGTTATGGGGCATTCCACGATTTCATGCCGTATGACTCCCGTGGGAAACTCAACCACTGAAAGGCGTGCCTCTCCTGACCAGGGACATCCCAGGACTTTAGCGGCACGTCCGAATTCAATGCAATGGGGTCATTCCAGGGTCCGTAAAGTTTACCGTCCTGTGCAATAGTCACTTGCCCTTTTGATATACATATGAGTAACACTTTTGAGGCTCTGGCTTCAAACGACACCCTCAATCAACCGTCGACAGACTCTAAGCTTGCTTATCCAGCGAGAGAACCGGTACCCAAAGCCTCTACTTCCAGTACCGGTTCCCTCCCCATTATTCTATCTCTTACGGTTCAGCACTCGTTGGAGAAGCCTATTCGGACTCTGAGACGTGCCTTTCGGGACATCTCCCTAGACTCGGCTAAATCCAGATTAATCTAGACTATTATTACGGGTCCTTCACCAGCAATTCATGACGTTACTATTGAGCCATCTCGCCCAGGGCCGAATGAATTAGAATTTGCAGCTTCAAAGAGATGGGCAGATTATACAGATGAAGTGGCTCCTTTCTCTTCAGTCTTCCTGGCGTGGCAGCGGCTCGGCACCGGCACCAGCACCGGCAGACCGCAGGCGACAGAATTTCACAAAGGCCCCAGCATCATTTACTTAACTCAGTTGTTGCTCATTTGAATTGAGTATAAGAACATGGAAAGTGGGATTGGGCTTGAGTCTACTGTTGATCAACCAATTTCAATCATCACAAATGATGGGCGAAATATTGTGGGAGTTCTGAAAGGTTTCGACCAGGCTACCAACATAATTCTTGATGAGTCTCATGAACGCGTCTACTCCACCAAGGAAGGTGTACAACAACTTGTGTTAGGCCTCTACATCATACGCGGCGATAACATAAGCATTGTCGGAGAATTAGATGAAGAGCTAGATGCAAGCTTGGACTTATCGAAGCTTAGAGCTCATCCTTTGAAGCCTGTCATCCACTGATATGTAACATCTTGCAAGCATATGTAATGCCTTTGAACTGTTGAGATTGGATGTTCGAAACAAACTTAACAAGCTATAAAGCTGGAAGAGTAAAAAGAACAAAGAAAAGAAGGCGCACCGGTTCGACATTTGTATCTAAAATTTGAATATTATGCTATTTATTTTTGCCTTGCCTTGGCATGTCGATTGATATGCAGATGAAGTGGCTAATTCGCAGTCGTCAGATTCTACAGCACACCACACCCCTGTTTTTACCGTGCGGTCATCACGGGCACCACCCCCCTCCGTCTCAATGAATAGCATCTTCCGGAACATCCGGGAGATTGGGAGCATTGCATCTCGTAATGTTCTTAAGGCGTTATGTCATAAACATAAACCTTCCATTTTAGCTATTTGTGAGCCTAAAGTGGATATTTCATCGATTTCGGATTCTTATTGGAATAGTTTGGGATTGAGGTTCGTGTCTTAGAACTTCAGGTTTAACGGACGTCCAGATATTTGAATCTTCTGTGATGCTAGCATTACCGTCCATAGTAAGGTTTGGTCTTCCTCTCAATGTATTATTTTGCAAGTTCACTTTGGTTCTATGGTTTTCCATATTGGTTTTGCTCATGGTTTGTGTGATCATATTGCTCGGCGTGCTCTTTGGTTGGAGTTGAGGAATTTGGGTCTTATTGATCTGCTGCTCATTGGGGATTTTAACGTTGTATTGGGACATCATGAGCGCTCTGGTAGTGGTATTTTATCCCAAGCTTCTTGTCAGGACTTCAGGAACTTTTTGGAGGATGCTGGTTTATTTGCAGTGCCGACTATGGGGAATTCATTTACTTGGTGTTCCCCCCGAAGGCCTATATTTCTCCTTCAGGCTAAGTTGGATCGAGCCCTAACAACTTGTCTATTCTTCTCTTTTTGGCAAGTTGTTAAGGGCTTAGTTCTTCCTCGCATCGGATCTGATCACCATCCCATTTTGGTCTCTTGTTCATCTTCCATTACCAAGGGTCCGGTTCCGTTTCATTTTCAGCGCATGTGGATTCAGCATGATTCTTTCCAGGACATTGTTAAAGCCTCCTGGGCACTCCCGTGTGCGTCGCCCAACCCTCTGTTGTGTGTCATGTGGAAACTCAAGAGGCCGCGACAGACTATTAAGGTTTGGAATAAGGACGTCTTTGGGGATGTTAATCGTAAGGTGGATAAGCAGATGGAGTTAGTTCGTCAGATTCAGGCAGATATTGAGTCCGAGGGCTTCACTGCGGCGTGCCGTGACATGGAACTTGATGCTCAAAATATGCTGTCTCGCACGTTGTTAATGCAATCCGAATTCCTACCGCAGAAGCCCGCTCGGCTTGGTTAAAGGATGGGGATCATAACACGGTGTTTATTCATCGCCGTTGTCAGATTCGGAATGGACGATCGCGGATACAAGGTCTGATGGTCGACGGTATTTACTCGGATGATCCGGCTGTTCTTGGAAATCTTATTATTTCCTTCTATACGGACCTCTTCGCAGACACAGGACACATTAGTTCGGATTACACTTTGGTTGACCAGGTTATTTCTCCTACGGTTAGCACGGTTGATAATGCGCACTTGACGGCTATTCCTTCGGAGTTAGAGATTAAAGAAGCGGCTTTTGATATGGGTTTGGACAGTTCTCCGGGCCCGGATGGTTTCAATGGGAGGTTCTACCAGCACTTTTGGGACGTTATTTCTGAGGATGTGGTGGCGACAGTCCGTTATTTTTTCATTATTGCTTCCTTTCCGGCAGGATTGAATGCTAGTTTTATGGCACTCATCCCAAAGACTAAGGAGGCGAATGCGATTGAGGACTTTAGACCGATTGTGATGAGCAATTTTCTTTTTAAGATCATCACCAAGATTTTGGCGACTCGACTGGGTTCTATCATTTCTTCTTACTTGTCTCCTACACAGTTTGGATTTATCCCGGGCAGGCAGATTCATGACTGTATTGCTTTGGTTTTGGAAGGCTTCAATATTTTGCAGGGGAATAATGATGCCAATATGATTTTAAAGATTGATATCCGCAAGGCATTTGATACTGTTAATTGGGGTTTTCTGATACACGTTTTACGTCGCTTTGGTTTCTCAGAAGTGTTCGTTCACTGGATTGAAATTATTCTTCAAGCTTCTAGAATTTCCGTCCTTCTGAATGGGTCGCCTGTGGGTTACTTCTCCTGTTTTCGTGGGGTTAGACAGGGGGATCCGTTATCACCTCTTCTCTTTTGCATCGCGGAAGACATTCGAGTAGATTTATTGATGAGGCGGTCACCGGAATCGCTTGACGGCCTTTCAAGGCGCCGGCGGATCGTTTTTCCTCATCTATTATGCACGCGGATGATATTGTGATTATGTGTGGGGCCTCGATGATGAATGCACGCTCTATTATGCAGATTCTCAATCTCTATGCTGATATATCGGGTCAGATATTCAATCCTCACAAATCTAAAGCTTATTTTGGCAGTCAGGTTTCTAATCATGTGCATGGCCGTATTCAGACGATTACGGGTATTCATATTGGGGCCTTCCAACGGTTTATTTAGGTGCCCCAATCTTCAAGGGTGCACCTAAGGTGGCAAACGCAGCTTGAACCAGTTTTTGACAAGATTATTCTCAAGTTCATGAGGTGGAAAGGGACATCTCTGTCTTTTGTTGGTCGCGTGTGCTTGGTAAATTCGGTGATTACCAGTTCCTTTGTGCATACGATGATGATTTACAAGTGGCCTAGAACATTGTTACGGCAAATGGAAAAGGCCATGCGTAACTTCATCTGGACTGGTAATGTCAACTCTAAGGGGTCGGTGGTGGTTAACTGGAATCGTTGTTGTATGCCCCGGGCTGAAGGTGGACTGGGCGTCTGTTCCATTGTTGTTGCCAACAATGCATTCCTTATGAAGATGGGTTGGAAGATTATGACTTCAAACTCTTTGGTCTACAATACACTTAGAAAACGTTTTTTGACATCAGATGGATCTCCTCGCTGTTCGTTCATCCCCTCTTCCATCTGGTGCAGACTTCGGCCGGGGATTTTGGGTTTCTTGAAGGACTTTCGCTGGATCCCTGGAGGTAATTCTATTGTTTTATTTTGGCTTGACAACTAGCTCGATTACACCATTGCCGATAGGATTGGTATTCCACAGGAGTACATGCATCTATTTCGGCATCGGATTTCGAATTACTTTTATGACAGGTCTTGGCATTTCAATTTCTCGTTCATAGAGGCATATTTGGATCTGGTCTGGGATATTGTTCGAGTCCCCATCACTCCGGCACTCCGGCTTCGAAGGATACGCGCGCCTGGTTACATTCTGAGGATGGGATTATCCCTTCAAAGTCAGCTTACTCCTACCTGCGCCCTCATTCCCCGGCAGTTCAATGGGGTTCCTGGATTTGGTCACCTCACATTCCAGAACGACGTTTGATTGTAGCATGGAGAGCCATCCATAATCGACTGGCGGTATTGGATGTTCTGCGTTCGCAGGGTTCCTTCACAGGTCCATAGGTTTGCGGGCTTTGTTGTGCAGATTCTAAATTTGTTGACCATTTGTTCGTCTCTTGCATTTTTTCAGGGGCTCTCTGGCAGTAGATTTTTGATTCTTTTGATATCCGCTACTTTACGACTTATAGCTTTAATGAATTCACGGCACGCGTTTAATGGGTTTCCATTTCGGTGGAGCAGTGGCTTTCTTATGACGATTCTTTGTGTTATCCGTAAGATTTGGCTCATTTGGCAGATCAGGAATGACTTGACCATCAATGACAAGAACTGGACAGTGAAGGCGGCCATCCTACGCCTTCGTGTTCTAATTCTGAAGTCTTCTTCCTTAGACCGAGGTTGCATGCATAATGATCAGCAGGACCTTTTTATTCTTCGCAGACTTCGTGTTCCTGGGCATCCAAGACAGTCTCCGAAGATCGTGCAGGTTACTTGGCAAAAAACCTTGCCGGGCTAGATCAAAGTAAACACGGACGATAGTGCCTCTGGGGCGCCGGGGCGTCTCACAGCTTCTGGGGTTTTTCGAAACTGCAGAGGCTTCTTTCGCGGTTGCTTTATGGAACGATGCGGTTTGGGTTTTGCTTTTGAGGCAGAGTTGATGGCGGCCATGCAGGCAATTCATTACTCTTTTGCGAAGGGCTGGAGTCGGATTCGGTATATGTGGTTGAGTTGCTGCGAAAGAGATCCGCGGGGGTACCTTGGCGCCATCTTAGCATGTGGCGGTACACTCTGCACCTTCTTTCTCAGATGGATTTGGTGGTCTCTCACATTTTTTGGGAAGGCAATCGGGTGGCGGATATTCTTAGCAAGACGTCGCATGCTGCGACGTGGTGGGAAGCGCCTCCAGTAGACATCATTTTGTCTCTTAATCAGGATTATGTTGGTCAGTCTAACTATAGGTTTGTTAACTAGTGTGTCTCAGCTTCATGTTTCTTTTCCCAATTTGGACGCTTTTTCTGGGGGGTACTCTTTTTCCTTCCAAGGGTTTTTCCCACAAGGGTGGGTTTTACCTTGGAAGGTTTTAACGAGGCCCCAACCATTCAGCCATCTGGTCAGCTTGTGACCATTTCGTTCTCTTCTATGTCTTTGTTTCCAGGCTTTCCTTTGGTTACCTGATCAGCCTGTGATCAGGACAACTCTTTTTCATTTTTATATATATTTTCGCATTTATGTAAAAAAAAACTTAAACAAAAAGTCATTAAGCGCATCAGGAATTCATTAAAACTGTGAGCCAGAAACAATTGAACAACAAATATGGCAAAAATCTAGCCCTAAAGTGCCCCTGCAAAGACAGAAGAGACAAACAAGTGATCAGCAGATTCAGCATAAGCACAACAAAGGCCACAGACCGAGGGGCCTATAAAACCCCGAAGGCGCAACAAATCTAAAACCACCAAACGATTGTGGATAGCTCGCCACACCACAATCGAACGCCTTTCTGGAATGTGTGGGGACCAAATCCATGAACTCCAATTGACCATAGGAGATGAAGGACGAATAAGCGAGTGTGCCACTTTCGAAGTGATCTTCCCATTATCAGCATGCATCCAGACCCGCGTGTCCTTTGAGGAAGGGGCGATAAGGAATCGTACAATATCCCAGACAAGATCCAAATAAGCCTCAACAAACGAGAAAGTGAAATACCAAGATCATCGTAGAAGTACTCAGAAATGCGTTGCCGAAGAGATATCTATACTCATGTGGAATACCAATTCTATCGGCAATTCAGTAACCCAACCAGTTGTCAATCCAAAATAATACCTCAGAATTAGTCCAAGGTACCCAACGTGTCTCCTCTAAACTATCCTCAATGCAAGGCCTAATCCCAGCCCAAATAGATGAAGGTAAAAACGAGCGCCGAATAGAGTCGTCCGAGAGCAAATAACATTTTCTGAGAATATGAAAAACTACTAAATCTGACTTCATAACTTTCCATCCCAGTTTCATTAGAAAAGCACTATTAGCCACAATAATTGAGCGAACCCCAAGACTTATACGCTTTCGGGGCATACAACAATGAGCCCAATGGACCACCACTGAGCCCTTAGAATTTACATCACTAGTCCAAATAAAGTTACGCATGGCTTTCTCCATTTTCTTAAACAAGGATCTCGGCCACTTATAAATCATCATCGTATGCACAAAGGAAGCAGTAATCACAGAATTAACCAAGCAGACTCTTCCAGCAAGACAGAGAGCCGTCCCCTTCCATCTTCTAAGTTTCAGAATAATCTTATCAAAAATATGCTGCAAAATGACAGGCTTTGGAGCACCTTTAAAGATGGGGTCTCCTAAATAAACCGTTGGAAAGGCCCCTAACTTAATACCCATAATATTCTAAATACGACCACGCACATGATTAGAAACCCAGGTGCCGAAGAAAACTTTTGATTTTCGAGGATTGAAGGCCTGACCCGAAATAGTAGCATAAACCGTGAGGATCTGAAGAAGAATACGAGCGTTAGCCAAAGAAGCCCTACACATAATAACAATGTCATCCGCGTAGAGAATCGAAGAAGGAAAAATAATATTTTTAGGGGCAAAAAATGGCACTAACTGATTCTTGAACACTGCTGCCTCAATAAATTTGCTCAGAACTTCCTCTGCAATGCAAAAAAGCAAAGGAGACAAGGGATCATCTAAATCTCTCATCGACATTCAACTTATATCCGTCGGACCCTTGGATTTCACGTTCGATTTTCCGGTGACTCCATAGAGGAGTCCCCTTTTCATGGACTGACGTCTAATTTTATTGCTCATGCACATCCTCAATCGTCGTCTACTAATCCTACGGTTTCATCAAATATCTCACATTCCCTCCCTTCGAATTTTGTTCCGTCCACAAAAACATTCGGCCCGTCCTCCTTTGATCGCATGTCCGCCGGTTTAGTTCCGCCTGAATGCTATCTGTTGTCCTCGTCGTCGGATTCTGGGGGAAAAGCTGCAGCCATGAATGGATTTAGTCTTAGGGGGCGGCCCCTCCTTCTTTGGAGTCGGCTGCTTTTGGGGGGGCACATCCCATCCTTCCCCCCCAGGGCAGCCACACGCCATGGGGGGGTCGACCCCCTTGTGGGTTCTTATGGGGGGGCCGGCTGCTACCTCTCCCTCTAAGGTCGCCCCCCTAGAGGGGTGATGACCCCTGGGCTGCTGTCTGCCATCTTCATGGCATTCTTCCTGCATGCCCTCCCAAGGATGCTGCCCAGATTGCTGGAAACTCTTCTCCAACGACCTCCTCCCATGAATTGAACCCCCGACTTTCGGCTCATAATGCTAATAATATTTTGGGCAACATTTTTGCTAAAGTTGTTCCGAGTAATTCTCATCCTATGGATTCAACTTTTCCCTAGGCCTTAGGTAATCTTACTTCATTTTCTCATATAGTTTGGGCAAGATTAATTCTATCCCTAAACCTGTAAGGAAGGGAGATTACTATTCTGTGACTATTGATGAAAACGTTTACCAGCAGCGTCTCGTTGAATTCTCTTACTCTTTGATTGGGCGGGTAATTTGGGGGAAGTGTAACAAGCCCTGGCCTACTATGCTTTTGCATAAACGGCTTTCTGAGCTATGGGGCATTAGAAATGATTGGAAACTAATTCCCCTGGGCAAGGGCTACTTTTGTGTTAAATTTCCTAATGTGCAAGATCGATCGCGTGCTCAGTTTTGTATCAATTGGGCGCTTAACCCGGGGACCATTCGTCTTTCTCCATGGGTTCTGGATTTCAACTCTTTCAAGGTTCACACTTCCATTGCTAGTGTTTGGGTTCGATTTTTTGAGCTTAGTTTGGAATACTGGGATCCTGATACTATTTTGGGAATCGCCAGTGCTATTGGTAATCCAATTCAAATTGATCAGCGATCATTAGATGGCTCCCTTGGTCATTTTATTTGGGTGTTGGTTGATATAGAACTTGCAAAACCGTTGGATGATCATGTTATGTTGGAAACGGGTTGGCCAATGTTCGTTTGTGTCGGCTAGCTACGAGAAACTACCTGAGTTCTACTCTAAGTGTAATATTACGGGACACTCGACTGTTTCCTGCCGTCTTACATCTACGGGGACCTCAGCTACAAAAAGACGTCCTAGTTCACCGCAGGGATGCTCCGGAGCTCATGATGGACGCCTTACCTCACAAAAGGGTCGTTCCAGAGTCAGCAAAGTTTATCGTCCAGTGCATTAGGCTACGGACAAGGGCAAGGCCATTGATAACTCAATGGAAAATACGGGGTCGACTATGCGGGCTGGCTCTCCGTCATGTGCCATAGTCACTTGCCCTAATGACATTCCATCTTAGTAATGCTTTTGAATCTCTTGCCATGGAGGATACCCCTAAGCATCATTCCCCGGACTCCCCCCTGGTTCTGCCTACTCGTAATCCAGTTCCCAAAGCTCCAGCCTCTAACACTGGCTCCTTTTCTGCAAGTCTGCCTCTGACGATACAACATCCCCTGGAGAAGCCTATTCGCACTCTTAGTAGAGGATTCCGAGATAGCTCTCTCTATGCGGCCAAGTCTCGGATGCTTCATAATGTTGCTCAAGATCCATCTCCGGCTATTCATGACCTCTCAATTATTATGGATTCTACAGGGCCAAAATAATTAGATTTTGCGGCTTCAAAATGATGGGCGGACTATGTTGACGAAGTATCCAATGCTCAAACGTCTAATCTTGAGGACCACCTTACCTCCGACACTACCGTGCGCTCAACACGGGCTGCTCCCCCCTGCGTCTCAATGATTTGCATCTTCTGGAATATTCGGGGAATTGGGAACATTGCTTCTCGTAATGTTCTTAAGGCTTTGTGTCATAAGCATAAATCGTCTCTCTTGGCTATCTGTGAGCCTAAGGTGGACATTACTTCGATTTCAGCTTCTTATTAGACTAGTTTGGGTTTGAGTTTTGTGACTCAGAACTTTCGTTCTAATGGTCGGGCGGATATCTGGGTTTTTTGTAATCCTGGCATTTCTATTTTACAACAGGTGTTGGTTTTCTTCTCAGTGTATTGTTCTTCAGGTTTAGTTGGGTTCTCTGATTTTTCATATTGGCTTGGTTCATGGTTTATGTAATCATATTGATCATCGCACGCTTTGGCTGGATTTGATGAATTTGTGTCTTGATGATTTATTGTTTCTTGGTGACTTTAATGTTGTTTTGGGCCATCATGAGAGATCGGGCAGTGGCATTTTATCACAGGCTTCTTGTCAGGACTTTAGGAGATTTTTGGATGAAGCTGGTTTGTTCTCTGTGCCGACTATGGGAAATTCATTTACTTGGTGCACCACCCATACGCCCCACTCTCTTCTTCAGGAAAAATTGGATCTAGCCCTTGCCACTTGTCAATTTTTATGTCTTTGGCAAGCGATTAATAGTTTGGTTCTTCCTCGTATTGGTTCGGATCACCATCCCCTTTTAGTTTGTTGTTCGTCCTTTCTCAACAGAGGTCCGATTCCGTTTCGCTTTCAACGCATGTGGGTTCAGCCATGTCCTTCTCCTAACCCTCTTCTGCGTATTATGTTAAAGCTCAAAAGGTTACGCCAGTTCTTAAGAGTTGGAATAAAAATGTTTTTGGGGATGTTAATCGTAAGGTGGACGGTCAAATGGAGAAAGTTTGGTAGATTCAGCGAATATTGAGACTCTAGGTTACATCGCTGCTCGTCGGGAGCTGGAATTTGAAGCTCAAAACGCCCTGTCCCAAACATTATTATTGCAATCTGAATTCCTTAAGCAGAAAGCTCGTACGACCTAGCTTAAAGATGGGGATCATAATACAACATTTTTCATCAAAGTTGTAAGATTAAGGAAAGCCGATTGGGGATTCAGGGTTTGATAATTAATGGTAATTTTTCGAATGATCCGGTCGTTCTTGGGAATCATCAAAATTAGCTATTGCAAAAAGAAAAATTTAAAAACAGAAAGGTGTGACAATAATGTAGAATACAAAAGCACTAAGACCATAATATAAAAGAACAAACTTGGTTGGTTCAGAAATAAATCCATGTGTCATAGATTAAATAATCATTCGCATTACACAAATTCTTGAGGAATGGCTGGAAATGATGATTGGACATGTTAAAAGTAAAATATTCAAAATCATCCCACCGAGGAAAGAGTACCAAGTTCAGCAATACTTGATAAAGTCGATTTCCTTAGCTTTGTTGCGAAGCATTGTCTTCAACACATCAGCCCATACTTTCTGATCAACCCATGGGGATTCCCACACACACGACGTGTGCGGGATCCTAGGCCATAGTTCTTAGGGTGAGAGTTCAAAATGTTGGAGTGCCCCATTTTCCTCTATCCGCCTCAACCAAAAGCCGCCAATGAATTTGTGCAAAAGCCCTAATCCGGTGAAGCTTTCGTTCTTGGGAATCATATTATCTCTTTTTATAAGAAGCTTTTTTCGGACTCAGGGGGTTCCATTGTCTATTTTTTTCGGAGATTCAGGAGGCTATTTTTTTTTATCTTAGCTCGGATAGTTCTCCGCCCCGATGGCTTCACTGGGACGTGTAAGTCAGCGGCTACGATAATCTAGAGGGGGGTGAATAGATTATGCCCATTTTCGCGATTATGCTCTCTTTTTCGAATGTGATAAGCCAAGACAAGAATGGAAGTGTAGGAAGTAAACAACACACGTCGACTTATAGAGCTTCACCCACCTAGGGACTACGTGCTCTACCACCCCAGTATATCCGGGATGAGTTTCGAAAAAGAAAAAGAATTTTATTAATTACCACAATTAATACAACATCACCTTACAACACCTCTTTGGAGATTACCACAATCTCCCTTGAAGATTACCACAATCTTCTACGGCACCTTGTGAAGATTACCACAATCTTCCACCTTGAAGAACACCAAATTCTTCAACACCTCAAAGAGCACCAAACTCTTCAATAAGAAGATTACCACAATCTTCTAACACCTAACACCTAGATCACCCAAGTGTGTTCTTACCACAAGAACACTCACAAGGATATCTTGTGTTGAATGATGACCACAAATTCAAGATTACCACTCGATAATGAATAATACAATTTTGAATGCAAGAGTAATCAAGAAATAAGCCTAGACCTCAAGAAGTTAAAGTGTAAGACCTTAGGCTATTACAACAAGAATATTGAAAATGAAAGAACAAGTGTTTGCTTGAAGTGTATCTTGTTGTGTTGTGTATGATTGGTTCTCTTGTTGCTCCAAAACTTCCTCTATTTATAGGAGATGATTGATCAAGAATAGTCTCATCATGGGGATTGAAAATCTACAGAAAAATATAATTAAAATCAAGAAAATAGCTGTTAGAAATCAATTCCACAATTAAAGAACAAACACTGAGTAGAGGACTTGAGGATGACCCTCCAACCTCTCTATTGTTGACTTTTAACTATGACCGTTGACCAGCCATTTTCCTACCACTCCAACGCCGGATTCATACCTGAAAATGTAATTCCCTCTCAGTCGACCTCAACTACGTTCACCACGACCAGAAACAGTGCCGGAAACGTCATCAATTTTGGCCAAGAAATCTAGAATTCGCGCACATTTTCAGGCGCCCATTTCGAACCTTCACTGGCGACGATTCTGACCTCCAAAATGGATGTGCCACCCCAGGTTTTGCTCGCCTCCTCATGGGATTCCATGCCTAGTCATCAATTTGGGCTCCCCGATTCGTCTCCGGCAACAATCGACGTTCTACCAAAAAACCCAAACTTTCAATTAAACTCCAATTACGACCCCAATACGTATCCAATCCCAAAATTGACTCTACCATTTTCTAATTCACTTCAAGGCGCACAAATCCCATCCTCCAATCACCCAAATTGTGGCCCGAATAAAAAAACCCAAACTGGGGATCCGAAAATTAATATTCGGACTTTGGACGCCCGATTGACCACAAAACGGCCGATTTGGTCTTTGTCGAAGAAGGAAATGTTGCTCAGGAGGTTGAAACGAGTGGAACTAGCCCATCCAATTATGGTGACGCCACTGCTCCGGCAGATCACTATTCATCATCGGGCCGGGCCTTCACGCATCCGTATGCGGCCACAACTTCTTCTTTTTCTCCATTTTCATTTTCCACTGCTCTCATTCATCCCCTGGGTACTTGTTTGCTTCCGAATCGGCCCACAAATTTCTATTCATCCGACACCGCTAATGTGCTAAGACTCGTTCCAGAATCGGTTTATCTCAATGTGCAGCGAACTCCGGCCTCCACTCCTAAATGCCCTACACAACGAGTCCATCACGGGTCCAAGGTCACATATTATCCTCTGCATGCCAATGTAGTCTCTGGCAATTCTTCAACACATGGCGTTCATGACGTTCTATCTTCTGATTATCCACAAGTCCACGCGTACTTGCAACATTCGACTCATTTTGGGCCAAACTCATGCCCACGTGTGGAATCAACTTTTGTGAAAATGGTTTCTGGTAAATCCTCTTACACTGCATCTCCTCACCACGGCCCAGGTAACCCTCCATCCTTTGCTAAAATTGTTTATGGTCCCTCTAATCCTATCCCCGAGCCCATTAAAAAAGGTGAATATTATTCTGTGGTTATGGATGAAAATGTTTATCAACAACGACTTGCTGAATTTCGATATGCTTTAATTGGTCATGTTATTCTCGCCAGAGGTAATAGACCTTGGCCGATTATGCCTCTTCATAAACGGCTTTCTGAATTATGGGGCGTTAAAAATGATTGGAAGTTGATACCGTTGGGTAAAAGTTATTTCTGTGTTAAATTTAACAACACTTCTGATCGTTCCCGCGCTCAAGCTTGGGTCACTTGGTCTCTCAATTCTGGTTCCATTCATTTATCCCCTTGGGTTCCGGATTTCAACCCCTACAAGGTTAATACTTCGACGGCTTTTGTTTGGGTGAATATTTGAGTTGAGTATTGAACATTGGGAACCCATTTACATTGTGGGATTGGCCAAGGCCATTGGTACCCCGGTTCAGGTAGATGAACGGTCTCTGGATGGTTCTCTTGGATATTTTGTCCGTGTTTTGGTTGATGTGGACCTTGCTAAACCTCTTCAGGATCATATTATGGTTGAAATAAAGGGTCACTGTTCGTTTGTTTCTATCGGGTATGAAAAACTCCCTCTATTTTGTGGAACCTGTGGTATTACGGGACATTCAGCTGCGTCTTGCCGACGATTTGGAAATAATGTCAATTTGCAGGAGCCACAGGGACGACCCACTCCTCAACGTGGTCACTCCCAAATTCGTCAGGTTTATTGTCCAGCTCATAACCTATCGGATAAGGGCAAGGTTATGGATAACTTAGTGGATAATACGACTTTGTCTATGCGCCTGGGCTCCCCTTCTTGTGCCATTGTCATAGTTTCCTCGGATATTACTCTGGATAATGCTTTTTCTGCTTTGGACTCTGAGGATCCTACTATTCATACTTCAGATGATATACCGCCTCCAGTGGTTAAACGTACATCTGTCCCCAAACCTCCGGTTCTTCGCGGTGACCAATCATTCTCCGCCTCTAATATTCATCATAAGCCTCTCACGGTGCAGTACCCATTGGAAAAACCCATTCGTCCGTTGTATAGGGCTATCCATGCTAAATCTGTTGATGCCAAACATAGGCTACTTCAATCGGTAACGCAGGGTAACAAGCCAGCTGTACATCAGTTGGAGATTGAGGATGATGAACATGGATCTAACAATTTAAACAAGGCTGCCCAGAAACGTTGGGTTGATTATGCGGATGATGATAATATTTCTAGGGTTGATACATCTGCGCCCACACACTTCGGATCACCTACCCGGATCACCTCACCTGATCCTTCCCAATAAATTGCTTCTATTGGAACATTCGGGGGATTGGTAACATTGCTTCACGCAATATTGCTATTGCAGAACCTAAAGTTGACTTGCATTCTATCTCTGATTCTTATTGGGCCAGTCTTGGTTTACTGTTTGTGGCTCAGAACTTTCGGGCATCGGGGAAGTCAGATATCTGGATCTTCAGATGGTCGGACATAACGATTCTTCAGCAGGTTTTTATTTCTGACCAATGTATTATTCTTAAGGTCCAATTCTCCAATTACATCTTTCATGTGGGGTTTGTTCATGCTATTTGCAATCACGTGATTCGTAGATAGCTTTGGTCAGATATTATTTCTCTGGGTTGTGTTGATCTGGTTTTGATGGGGGATTTTAATGCTATTCTCGGGAACCATGAGCGTACAGGTCAGGGGGTCGCCTTGATGGCGTCTTGCTAGGATTTTTGGGATTTTTATGACAATGCGGGGTTGATAGCTATCCCCACGATAGGAAATTTCTTTACTTGGTGCAGCACGCGTCCTCATTAGACTCTCATTCAAGCTCGGCTTGACCGTGTTATAGCCAGTCCTAGGTTTGTTAGTCTTTGGCAGAGGACTAAGGCTTTTGTTCTCCCTCGCACTTGCTCAGACCATCATCCTCTTTTGCTTTCGTGTGCGACTTCGGCTCATAAAGGCCCATCTCCTTTTCGTTTTCAACGTATGTGGACTAAACATCCTAGTTTTCAGTCGGTTGCTACTTCTTCTTGGGAATCAAATTGCGCAGGCACTAACCCTTTGATTTGATTGATGATTAAATTGAAAAGGTTGCGCCCTGTGCTTCGTTCTTGGAATTTGGAGGTTTTTGGGGATGTCAATCGTGGGGTGGATGATAAATTAGAAAAGTTGAGACATATTCAGTCGGACATCGAGACTCTGAGGTATAGTATAGCCTGTTGGGACCAGGAGCTTGAAGCCCAGAACTCGCTTAATTAGGCGCTTATTCTATAATTTGAATTTCTTCGCCAGAAATCTCGGGCTGCTTGGTTGGTTGATGGAGACCGCAACACTTATTTTCTCCACCGTTGTTGTCAGACTAAGGCCGCTCGGGCTGGTATTCACGATCTGATGATCAATGGTACGCTTTCCACAGACCCGTCTCTCATCCGTAGTAACATTATCCAGATCTTCCAGGACTTATTCACGGCGCCTATTAGTCCAATTCCGGATTTTTCTTCTATTGATCAAGTTATTAATCCAGAGGTGATGGATGTGGAGAACAATTGCTTAACCTCTTTACCTATGGATTTAGAGATTGGAGATGTGGTTTTTGATCTCGGTCTTGACTGTTCCCCAGGCCCAGATGGCTTTAATGGCTCTTTCTATCAGAGTTGTTGGGACATTATATCTAATGACGTCATTATTGATGTGCGCCACTTCTTCCAGTCTGGTTCTCTGCCAGTTGGACTCTATTCCAGCTTTATGGTTCTCATTCCTAAAAGCAAAGATGCGAATACTGTGGATAATTTCAGGCCCATTGTCATGAGCAATTTCATCTTCAAAATTATCACTAAGATATTAGCTACTCGGTTTGGCCGTATCGTCAGGCGTATTTTGTCTCTTACACAATTTGGTTTTATTCTGGGTCGTCACATTCATGATTGTATTGCTCTACTCTCGGAAGGCTTCAACATTCTTCATAATCGGAGTGACAGTAACATGATCCTGAAAATCGATATCCATAAGGCCTTTGACACTATCAGTTGGGATTTTCTTTTATATGTGTTACACAGATTTGGCTTCTCTGAGAAATTTGTTGCGTTGATATCTGTCATTTTGAACTCAGCCCGTATCTCGGTTCTTCTTAATGGCTCTCCAGTCAGATACTTTGCTTGCACAAGAGGGGTGCGTCAGGGTGATCCTCTTTCACCCCTTCTCTCTTGCATTGCCGAAGAAGTCCTGGGGAAACTTATCTCTCGTCTGGTGTCATCCCATCTTCTCAAGCCTTTCATGGCTCCGCGTAATATTGTGTTTCCGTCATCCATGCTTTTTGCAGATGATATTGTCATCCTTTGTGCAGCAACCTCTGGCAATGCACGTTATATTTTTGATACTCTTGGTCATTATGCCTCTCTTTCTGGCTAGGTGTTCAATCCTGTTAAATCAAAGGTGTTTTTTGGTACTCGGGTCTCGCATTATATTAGACATCGCATTCAGACGATCATGGGCTTATCGGTTGGATCCTTTCCTACTACTTATCTTGGGGCTCCTATCTTCAAGGGTGCCCCCAAACATGGTGTGTTGTGGCCTTTATTTGATAAGATTATGATTAAGTTTAAGCGTTGGAAAGGTTCTTCTCTCTCCTTGGCAGGTCGTGTCTACTTGGTTAACTCTATTATTGACAGCTCCCTGGTTCACAGTATGCTCATATACAAATGGCCTATCGCGCTGCTTAAGCAGTTGGAGAAAGCTATGCGTAACTTCATTTGGACTGGTGATATTAATCAGAAGGGTTCGGTCGTGGTTAATTGGACAAGTTGTTGCACTCCCAAGAACGAGGGCGGTCTTGGCGTCCGATCCCTCATTTCTGCGAACCGAGCATTTATTATGAAGATGGGCGGGGCTGCGTCCAAATGTGGAGGATTTCCAGACTGATTCGAGATGGATTCCTTGGGCTCACTCTTCGGTTAATTTTTGGACAGATAACTGGCTTGGTTACGTCATTGCGGATCGTATTGACATCCCGCATGAATTTCAGGCTAACTTTCGTAATCCCATATCGGACTTATTTTTTGATAACAAATGGCATCTCACTATGTCGTTTGTGGAGGCTTACTTGGATATTGTTCGGGATATTGTCCGTTGTCCGATTGCTCCAGATTCTTTGGATAAACGAGTGTGGACTTGCTCTATGGATGGGACGGTGACATCTAAGTCAGCATATGTATTTCTTTGACCATCCTTTCGTTCTGTTAAATGGGGATCTTGGATATGGTCCCCCCTACATACCAGAGAGGCGCACGGTTTTGGTATGGCGGGCAATATTCGGACGTCTGGCAGTCATGGACGTTCACCGCCCCAAAGGATTTATCGGTCAGATATGTGATCTCCAATGATGTTATTGATATGGAAATAAGATATGCGATCTATACTGATGTTATTGATACGGAAATGAAATACGTGATTACAGAAAATGCATTCATCAGAGATTAATGGATTCTGTTATGACCGCTAATGACCTTGAATCATGTGTTAAAGAATTACAGATATCTAGAAATTCTGGATTACAGAGTACCGTACGGCCACCCCGAGTTCACTGAACTCTACATGAAATAAAGAATTACACAGTGCCATGGCCACCTTCGTGATCACGATTTATTTTTGGTGTTAGCTGGCCCATAACAGTAAAAGAATATGATCAAGCACGTGCATTTATGTGTTTATAAATATTATAGTGTGAAATGGTGGTGATAATGTGCTTGTGTGATGTTAAATAACTAGTTATTGGATTATACTTGCTGAGCTTACAACTCACCAAATGCAATGTTGCCAATTTTTAGTTGCTATAGATTAAAGTTGATCCGTGGAAGGTGTGACAAAGGTCTAACGCATGGATCAAAGGTCGGCCGGCTGGATTCCCATCCTTCTCCCTCAGCTCATCATTTGCATTTCATATAGGGAGATTTGTTTTGATCTGTATATAAAAAGGCATGGCCGCTAGGGTCTTGTAATATGGATAAATGCACGTGTGTTATAGGTGTTGTTAAATCTTTTTGAGTAAATGCTTCCGCTTATGAAAAAGGTTACATGTGATGATTAACATATCAATCTTACGTGCAATGCAGTTGTGCTGCATATGAACTATAGTTTTATGCTATATAAATACGTGTTACAAGGGTAAGGGTGTTACATGGATGGGAGTAAAGATTTTCATAAACATTTTGCAAAAGCTCCCCCTATCAACATGCACATCAAGATAATTAAAGAAGCAACTATACAAAAGCTAAAAGCTCATACAAAAGCTAAAAGCTCAGCTTTTACAATGTAACCAAAAATATCACGAGCTTAGAAGCTCCCCCTGTCAAAAACAACTATTAATCAAGTATCACAAGTCCAAGATACATTCAATGGACTAGTATATATCCACAACTTTTGGCTTTAAAGAGCCATAGCTTATAGCTTCTTTCATGAGTTTATTTTAGCTTCTTTGAGCTAAAGAGCTTATTTCCTATTTCTCCCCCTTTGGAATCATCAAAAAGAATGTTAGCACGATAAAAACATCATATTATCATATCAAAGCGAGCATTTGGACCGATTTATCGAGCTTTTCGAATAATGGAGCTTAAATTCCAAATAAAAAAGGTAAAATCTATCATTTGATTTGCAAAAGCTCATATGAATTGTAAAACATGATCTCTACAAACATATAAGACTTTTAAAAATCGAAAGAGTCATGTAATTGAAGAAATTTTCTTTGAAATATTTTATCAAACACTTGGTGGGTATCAAATAATAAAGAAGATGTATATAGCTCTTGTAAATGTAATCATGCCCAAAAAATCAACAAATGCATACAACAATCATATATCAACATACTCATCAACATTAAGACAATTTTCTGGAGGGTTCAACCCAATTGAGATAAAGAAATTAATTTCTTCAACAAAGATGATAAACAATATATGTAGAAAGGCATTACAAATGCCACCAAGTAAAAATAAAGAAGTAATTTTACCATCAAGTACTCCATCAACATCATACCATTTGAGCAAAATAGCCAATCTAAACATCAGTTATACATCAATGCCAACATGCACAAAATTAAGAAGTATTTTTACCATCAAATACTCCAACAATACCATAGTCAAAATTTACCATTTGCAATCACTTTGTTACTAGCAATCTTGCTAGTTTCTTTCCCTTAGAAAAACAAACAACCAAATATCATTAGCGAAATAAGAGAAGTATTGTTAAGATAGTACATTACAACTTTTAAAGAAAAGGCATGAAAATAAAGCAAGATAGAATAACAAGGTGTCACTCTTCATCGGAAGAGAAGCAAGCATTGGGGAGGAGATCTTTTATGAACTTCTTCAATTTGCCCACGGACTTTTTGAGCTTGAATTTTCTTGCCTAAGCTCCTCGTGACTAGCCCTAGGAGTATCATAGTTAATCCTTTGTTTATCAAGTTGGGCTTGAAAATACTCACGAGATGCTTGATTAGTATGCACCAGTATTATCCTCCATATTGCCTTGAACGCCCCCGAAGCCAATCTTGCGGCATCCTCATCATCAAAGAAGTCATTAGGATTTTGGGATGATGAACCTTGGTGTTTCCCTCTTGCCGTCTTTGTAGGGCGAATTGGCATATTTTTACACATTCGGACCATTTGTTGTATATTATCATTATCAAAGTCATCTTGAATAATCTCCGAATTAAATTCCAATGACGGTAAACCCGAATGCAAGAGAAGCTTGCAAATCCAATTCCCCATGGCAAACTTCTTGTTCCCCTGCGTGATAGACTCAATGACGCATTAAATTAAAATTGCACCAAAATTAAGCAATTCCCTTTTTGCGATTTTGTAAGTGAAGAAGAAATCCACATTGCTCGGCAACTTCACAGATTTTCCACAAATGCAATATGCTACAATTTTAGAAATAATGCGATTCTCAAGAGTCATAGCCAACAAAGAATACTCCGGCCAAACACCCAAGTAAGTTTTAATTGTCTCTAAAGAGACACCAAAAACCTCATCACTCCAATGAGTGCAACAAAAATAGTCCCAACCTCCTTCCCTAACGTGCAACAACCGACAAATATCATTAGGAGTCCACCTAAAGTGACGCCCCTTAACAAAGAAATTCATAGCCACGGCCTTTCCTTGAACATCATATTCAATCCATAGATTCGAATAGAAATGCAATATCAAATCATCATCATGCACAACATACGAATGCTCCCATAAATACGACCACCCTTGATGATCAAAAAATCCTTTAATAGAAGGAAATTCACCCAAAAAAGTACCAAACCGACACGTCTTAGTTCGACCAATCGACTTATTGCTCAAATCTAAATTCTCATAATAATGCTCCGCATACTTATTAATAAAATTCAACGAATTAGCGGGACGAGGAGCTTGAGATAATAAAGATTTCTTACTTTTGGCCCATTTGGCATTGTCGAGTGTAATTGTTCCCGGTAGCTCGGCAATTTAGGCCCGAATGAGTTGGGGATTTTGATTTTCGCCGTGTTCTTGAGCCACATTCCTTTGGGTAGCTCTAATTTCACGTTGCTCGGCCTCTTCTTGGCGAGTATTCGAAGTTCTCTCTTTGGCTCTTCTACGCTTGGTGTTTAGATTACGACCAGTAGAATCTCTTGGAGGTGCCATAGATGTGAGATTCTTTTAAAAGAGAAGAGATTAGCACAGGGGATGAAAAATCACACACAAGGGTTTTGATGTTCTGTTTTGGAAATGAGGGCAGACTCTATTTTAATACAGAAAATCAGCAGAGCGACCAATCATGGTAGTGTTCGACCGATCGCTATAAAGGGCGACCGGTCGACCCCCTTATTTGATCGGTTCCCTGACTGTAATTTTCCAAAGTATGCAAAATTCAAAATTTGATTTTTTACCCCAAAAGTTTTAAAAACGTCAAAATGCAAACATAAGCCTTAATCAAAATGCACGAGCTCGAATGTTTTATCAAAAAGAATGTAGTCATATATAAGACTCAATAAAAACAAGGTTTAACGAATAGTGCCTTTCAAAAATCGAAAAATCTTTTTTAATGGCACTATTGTGAGATACATTGAAATAACTTAAAAAAACGAGCATGTAGAATACATCATGAATAGTATTGAGTAAGAATAACACAAGTGAACGTACCTCGATAGTTTATGCCTCTCTTGATAAATTATGAGTAGATAACCATTGAAGAAGATATATATATCCTACACAATTCTTAGAAAAAGATCTTGCACGAACATAATGATACAAGTGTAGGCTAAAGCAAAGAGATGTCGCAAGTATGTTTATTCTATATAAATCCATAAGAGATAATAAAACACATAAGTCCTAGTGAGTGCACAAGAGTTTAGAAAAGCATCATACAAGGTCTCCTTTTCAAAAGATTTTAAAAAAATTATTGAAGACCTTATTTTTAAGATAAATATTTGAAAAATCATTTTGACAACAAAGGCAAAAATACAAGTATGCATAATAACAAAAATGCATATTTTAAAGAGGAGATACGGTTTACCAATTACGCCATTTCCACGGGTTGTGCCTTTCCCTTTGTTGATGATATCTTTCTCTTGGAAACTCATTTTGATGATGACTTCTCCAATTGCTCCATTTCCATTGTTTCCTTCCCACTGTTGGTAATATTTTATTCTTGGAAATTCATTGTGATGATGTCTTCTTCTTTGATCAAATGAAACATGCATTTGATGTCTTCTTGGCGGTATGACTTTTCTTTGATTATTATTCCACCGAGTACCTAATATGACATTGTTTTGTGGTACCCTCAAGTGTTTGGGTCCTTTGGGATTAGCATTGAGACTTTTAGGTCTCCAATAATAATTTGAGCTATTTCTAGCCCGACAAGTATTAGCCGTATGACCCTTTTTACCACAATAAAAGCAAGTAATTATTCTAGGAGTATAATGACCACCATGCATAGAGACTTGGCTTCTTTTCTTATTATCAATAACTTTGGGCTTATAACCAAGTCCTAGTTTCAAATTATCACAATGATGAACATCAAGAATTTTGGTCATTTTATTGGTACTCAAATTAAACTTAGTCAAATCATTTTTCATGTAATTAATATCCTTCACAAGAGATTCATTATCCTTTTCAAGGTTTCTAACTTTATCAAGTGTGGTAGTGTGAGCACATGAAAGTGATTCATAGGAAGTAAATAAGCTATCCTTATCATTTTTCAAAACATTGAATTCATTTTTCAAATTTTTGTATTTAACAAGTACACTTTGGAATTCATTTTGAAGTTCATCGAAATCATTTTGCAAATCATCATAATCATCATGTATTTCATTATAAAAGAAATAGAAGAGTTAGAGCGTACCTCATTGTCTTTGTCGATGCCTATTAAACATTGCTCGGCTTCTTCATCGTCGGAAGTTGTAAGACGCTCATCCCATGTTGTTGGATTTGATGTTGTATCCGATTGAGAGGTAGATGCTTTTGAATGGCTCCTTTCATTTGCATATACTTCATAGATAGTTTCTAGTTTTTCCCATACTTCATGAGCCGATCGTATCCCTCGAATATGACCGTATTCCGTAGAGGTAAGTGAACAATGAATAATATTTAGAGCTTTACCGTTTATGGAGAGAATTTTCTTTTCTTCATCATTGAGCTCCTTGAGGAATTTGGAGGTGTAAGGTCCGTCTTTCATCGGGATGGATTCTCTATTTATGACCATGTTTCAAATATCGAACCCGCAACTTTGTAAATAGCATTCCATTCTTTCTTTCCAAAATGCATAATTTTTGGAGTCGAATAGTGGTGGCTTGTTGGTGGAGGCGTGGAAGGTAGACTTCATTCGTAGCCAATGATCGTTTCTCTTTACTTGCGATGTGGAAAGAGCTTGCCAAAGAGTTTGTCTCGATACCACTTGTAAGTCCAAGTGGCTACGATAGTCTAGAGGGGAGGGGTGAATAGATTATGCCCATTTTCGCGATTATGCCCTCTTTTTCGAATGTAATAAGCCAAGACAAGAATGGAAGCGCGGGAAGTAAACAACACACGTCGATTTATAGAGCTTCACCCACCTAGGGACTACGTGCTCTACCACCCAAAGATATCCAGGGATGGGTTTGAAAAAGAAAAAAATTTTATTAATTACCACAATTAATACAACATCACCTTACAACACCTCTTTGGAGATTACCTTCCAAGGTAAAACCCACCCTTGTGGGAAAAACCCTTGGAAGAAAAAAAAGTACCCCCAGGAAAAAATAGGCGCCTAAAATGGGAAAAGAAACCTGAAGCGGTGGCGCACTAAGTAACAAACCTATAGTTGGATTGGCCAACATAGTCATCAGTGAGGTAGTTAAGGAGCTCTATGGGCGGGACGCCCCACCATGTGCCGCACTCCATCTTCTTGCTCAGCAAGTCCGCGACCCGATTGCCTTCCCGAAAAATATGAGAGACTACAAGATCAATACCTCTGAGCAGATGCAGGGTTTGGCGCCAATGAGTAAGATGGCGCCATGGGACCTCCATTGTTCTCTTCTCCAGTAGGTTCACCACATACATCGAATCCGATTCCAGCTATAGTTGCGTCCAACCTTTCGCAAAGGCATATTGAATTACCCACATTGCAGCGACCAATTCAGCTTTAAACGCGTACCCTGAACCACAATGATGGACAAAGCATCCTCGAAAGAAACCTCTACAGTTCCGGAAGACTCCGGAAGCTGTGAGGTTGCCCGGCGCCCCTGAAGCGTTGCCATCCATGTTAACCTTGATCCAACCCGGGATGGGTTTTTGCCACTGAACCTCTACAATCTTCGGAGCATGTCTAGGCCGTCTAGGAACTCGCAGACCGTGCAAGATAAATAGGTCTTGTTGATTATTGTTCATGCATCCCCGATCCAAAGATGATGATTCCACAATGAGTACCTGAAGTTGAATGATCGCCGCCTCCAGTTTCCATATTTTGTTGTGAAAAATAAGCTCGTTGCGGATAAATGCCAAATAATCCGATGCATGAAATAATCGCCACTCGCCAAAGGAAAGTAACCTGGTCACATTTGAAATGAAAAGCCATCAATCGCTTTTTTGAGCTCGTTGAAACTATAAGTCGAAGAGGGTGAACTTGGAAAGCATGGAAGATCCAACGCCATATATTTCTGCAAAGCGAAGAGACAAATAAGTGATCAACCGATTCTTCCGATGCCCTGCAAAGAACACAAACCGAAGGGCCAGTAAAACTTTCCCTAGCTCGAAGTGAATCCTGGACAGCCAAACGGTTGTGTATGGCCCTCCATGCTACCACCGATCTCCGTTCCGGGATATGCGGCGACCAAATCCAAGAACCCTATTTAATCTGGCAGGCGGGGCGTATATGATTATAAGCCGCCTTCGAGGTGACCGAACCATCATCCGAGTTCAACCAAACTTGAGTATCCCAGGACTCTGGCGCAATCGGGATGCACACAATGGCTCGGACCAGCTCCAAATAGACCTCCACGAAAGGGAGGGTGATGGAATGCGCTGATGGAATAAGTACCTATAGTCCTCTGGGATGCCAATTCCATCAGCTAAAGAGTAACCCAACCAATTATCAATCCAGAATAAAACCTTGGAGTTGGCGCCTGGGATCCAACGAGCATCATCCAAGCAATCGGAAATGCAGGGTTTAATCCCTATCCAAATTGAAGAAGGAATAAAGGACCGTCGAATCTCCCCATTCCTAGTAAAGTACCATTGTCTGAGGGTTCTGTATATCACTGAATCCGAGTTCAAAACCTTCCAACCTAATTTCATCAAGAACGCCGTGTTGGCAGCCACAATAGATCGCACGCCCGATCCCCCCGCTGCGGGCGTGCGGCATTTATTCCAATCGACCACCACCTTCCTTAGAATTCACATCCCCGTCCAAATGAAGTTGCGCATGGCTCTTTCCATTTGCTTGAGTAGCGTACCAGGCCATTTATAAACCATCATGGTGTGCACAAAAGAACTGGTAATCACCGAGTTAACCAGGCAAACTCTACCAGTAAGGGAAAGAGGCGAACCTTTCCATCTTCTGAATTTGAGAATTATCTTGTAAAAGATGGGCTGTAAATATGCAACCTTGGGAGCGCCTTTAAAGATTGGAGCGCCTAAATACACAGTAGGGAACGCCCCTGGATGGATCCCCAAAATTTGTTGCACCCTCCCACGGACATAAGACGAGACCTTTGAACCAAAGTAAACCTTGGATTTCTGTGGATTAAACACTTGACCCGAGATATCCGCATAATGAGTTAGAATCTGAAGCAAGACCCGGGCATTTGTAGAAGACACCCCACACATGATGACAATATCGTCCGCATACAAGATGGATGATGGAAAGACAATACCTCTTGGCACCGTGAAGGAAGATAACCGAGACTGATCCATCGCCGCAGCAATTAACCGACCCAGAACCTCCTCCGCAATACAAAACAATAACGGTGATAAAGGATCCCCTTGCCTGACTCCTGTGAAACAGGGAAAATAACCTACCGGCGTCCCATGCAACAGCACTGAAATCCTGGCCGACCGAAAAACCACCTCCACCCAATGCACAAAGATCTCTGAGAAACCGAGGCGGCGCAAGACGTATAGTAAGAAATCCCACCTCAATGTGTCAAATGCCTTTCGGATATCGACTTTCAGGATCATGTTCGAATCCGTGCGACCCTGTAAGACATTAAACCCTTCGGATACCATGGCAATACAATCATGTATCTGTCTGCCAGGGATAAAACCAAACTGAGCTGGAGATAAATAATCTGCAATAATCAAACCCAAACGCGTAGCCAGTATCTTCATGATGATCTTGAAAAGGAAATTGCTCATAACAATCGGGCGGAAGTTTTCAATGACATTTGCATCCTTAGTCTTTGGGATGAGCGCCATGAAACTGGCATTCAATCCCAGAGGTAGTGACGAATTGCGAACAAAAGCGAACAAGCGTAGTCACCTCAACAGAGATGACATCCCAGAAATGGCGATAAAAAATCCCATTGAACCCATCTGGCCCCGGAGAACTATCTGAATCCATATCAAACACCGCTTCCCGAACCTCTGAATCCGAGGGAATGGCTGTTAGAATGGCGTTATCCCGCACCCCAACCTCGTGGAGTAAGAACTGGTCAATTAACGAGAAGTCCGAGGCGTAACGCCCGGTGTCCACAAAGAGCTCCTCGTAAAATGAAACGATATGATCCCCAAGGACCGTAGCATAAATCGTGAAAGCGCCTGCCACCATAAGCCCGTATCTCGCGCGCATACATGCGAAAGCTCTGCTACGCCCGATGAAAAATGTTGTTATTCCCGTCTTTAAGCCGGCAAGTGCGGGCCTTTTGCTTAAGGAATTCGGATTTTAAGCTGCAGCGTACGCGGAGAGCCTACATCAAGGCCCAACTCACTATCCCTGAGTGCGCGTGGTATAGCCCAATGTCTCGATGTCTGACTGAATCTGACGAAGTTGCTCCATCTGACTGTCCACCTACGATTTACATCCCCAAACACATCCCTGTTCCATTCTTTAATAACTTTGACGCAACCGCTGAGCTTCTTCATGACACGCAAAAGAGGGTTGGGCGTGTCACATGGAGAGACCCAAGAAGTTGTAACCAAATCCCTCAAAGAGTCGCGATGAACCCACATACGCTGAAAACGAAACGGAACCGGTCCCCTGCTAATGGCCGAAGAACAGGAAACCAAAATGGGGTGGTGATCGGTCCAACACGAGGAAGAACTAAGCCCTTAACTGCCTGCCAAAAAGCAAAAAATGGACAAGTTGCAAGGGCTCTGTCCAACTTAGCCTGAAGTAAAGATAGAGGCCTTCAGGGGGAGCACCAAGCAAATGAGTTCCCAGTAGTTGGCACCACAAATAAAGCCAAAGCATCCTCCATGAAGTCCCCGAAATCGACAAGATGCTTGGGAAAGAGTATCATTGCGCGGCGCTCATGATGTCCCAACACCGCATTAAAATCACCAACAAGTAACAGATCAGTAAGACCCAAATTCCTCAAATCCAGCGAAAGCTCACGTCGTGCAATGTAATCACACAAGCCATGAGTGAAACCAACGTGAAAAATCAAAGCACCAAATTGAACTTGTAAAACAATACATTGGGTAGAAGACCAAACCTGATTAAGAATTGATATCGTGGAATCGTGAAGTACCCAAATATCCGGCCGTCCATAATCACGAAAATTGTCTTTGCTGCAAAAGTCAAGCCCATGCTATGCCAATAAGAGTCTGAAATAGCCGAAATGTCCACCTTAGGTTCGCAAATAGCCAAAATAGAAGGTTTATGCTTATGGCATAAAGCCTTAAGAACATTGCGAGATGCAACGTTCCCAATCCCCCGGATGTTCCAGAAGATGCAATTCATTGAGACGGTGGGAGGGCGTGTGGTTCGTAGTGGAGTCCGACGAGTGAGGGCGTCCCATTTCATCTGCGTATTCTACCCATCTCTTGGTAGCCGCAAAGTTCATCTCATGTGGTTCTGAATTCTCCGCTTCGATAGTAACTTCATGAGCAGTGGGCGACGGTCCTGATGTGACTTTCCGGAGAATGCTATCTTTAGTCGGATCCAAGGAACTGTCCCGAAAAGCACGACTCAAAGCACGAATAGGCTTCCCCAAAGGATACTGAACCGTGATTGGCATAATGGTAGAGGTTGTTCCCTCGTTGGAAGTATTGGCCTTAGGAGATGATTCCCTAGTTGGATAATCGTCTTGAAAATCCGCGGAATGCTGATCCTGTGAATCGATTGAACCCAGAGCCTCGAAGGTGTTACCAAGATGTATGTCCGAAGAGCAAGTGACTATTTCGCGAGGCGGAGATCCTGCGCGCATAGCTGGTCCCGTAGTTCCCATTGAGTCATCTACGGCCTTGCCCTTGTCCTGCTGAACAGGACGATAAACCTTACGGACCTTGGAGCGGCCGCGTTGTGCTAAATTCTGTCGAGTACCCGGCGCCCGTGAGCATCCTTGGGCCGATGAAGCACGCCCTTCCGCAGCCATATTACCCACATTGTTAAAACGACATGAAGCTGTTGAATGTCCAATAACACTACACCTCGAGCAAAACTCAGGGAGTTTTTCATAAGTGACTGAAACAAAAGAGCACTTGCCAGTGCGTTCAACCATAATGTGTTCCTCCAATGGCTTGGAGAGATCAATATCCACCAGAACCCAAACAAAATGACCCAAAGAACCATCCAAAGAACGTTGATCAATCTGTAATGGGTTCCCAAGAGCACTGGCAATCCCCATGCTGTTATTGGGGTCCCAGTATTCCAGAGTGAGTTCAAAAATGCGTACCCAAACGCTGGACACTGAAGTTTGTACCTTGTAAGGGTTAAAGTCAGGCACCCATGGAGACAGACGGATAGTACCAGGGTTAAGAGCCCAATTAGTGCGTTGCTAAGCCCGAGAACGATCCTGCGCAATAGACAATTTAACACAAAAAAATCCCTTTCCCAAGGGAATTAATTTCTAGTCATTCTTCATAACCCATAATTCAGATAGGCGTTTATGCAAAAGCATGGTCGCCCATGGCTTACTACCTTTTCCCAAAAGAACCCGTCCAATTAAAGATTATGAAAATTCAGCTAGACGTTGCTGGTAAACATTGTCATCAATTGTAACGGAATAATAATCACCTTTACAAACCGGTTTTGGGATAGACTGACTTGTACCAGCAACCCCTGTGGAAAACAAGTTTGCATTACCTAGGGCCTGAGGCGTGGGATCCAGATGATTGGTACCTGCAACTATTTTAGCAAAAGAGTATCCAAAATTGGGGTTAGCATTTGAAGTATGAGTCGAATGTCGCAGGCTCATTTCATATTCGGAAGAGGTTGGAGCAAGATATCCAACATTTCGTTGAGCATTATCAGAATTTGGAATAGGATGTGGGCCCGTGAGAGGAGGACCATGCGAATGGTTGACAGTGGCCCAGGGGTCATCACTCCCCTCGGGGGCGGCCTGGGGTGAAGTGGTGGTTGTCGCGAAGCCCCCCATGCGAGAAGGGGGTCGGCCCCCGTAGCCGGGCGGCCATGGGGGTAAAGAGCCGCCCCATCATAAGCGCAGGATCATAAGGTGCCGCCGCCCCCATGTCGCCTTTCTTTTGCGCTGAACGCGGGGCTGCAGCAGCAAGGTGTGCAAGTGTTTGCTGCGTGAAGGGTTCTTTGCATGGAAATCTGCTTTTGTGCAGTGCGGGGACAACGCTGGGGATGATGATCTTTGCACGGGGACCATCTTTGGAAGGCGATCTTTGTCGGGGGACCACGCTGTGAAGTTGATGCACGGAGTATGTAGCGCGGCTCTTTGGAGGCCCGAGTACGAGGATGTTGATGCCTGCATGTAGTTATGCGGGGGGATCACCCCTGTTGGGGAGAACAGCGAAGGACGCTGCTGCTTATTGGAGGTACTCGGCAGGAAGGTCCATGGCACCCGTAGAAGGAGAAACGACCGATGACAAGGATTTACTATCAAGCATTTTGCGGAGCGAGGTTGTAGGAGAACGTGCATGGTGTTGCTCATAATTCGAGTTAAACCGGAGAAGGCAAGAGACTCCGGTGAGGCCATGGCCGGCGACGGGCGCCGAAGGTGAAAGGCAGGCGTCCAAACCGTGATCAGAGAGAGGAGAGAGCCCTTCTATGACACCTTGTGAAGATTACCACAATCTTCTACCTTGAAGAACACCAAATTCTTCAACACCTCAAAGAGCACCAAACTCTTCAATAAGAAGATTACCACAATCTTCTAACACCTAACACCTAGATCACCCAAGTGTGTTCTTACCACAAGAACACTCACAAGGATATCTTGTGTTGAATGATGACCACAAATTCAAGATTACAACTCGATAATGAATAATACAATTTTGAGTGCAAGTGTAATCAATAAATAAGCCTAGACCTCAAGATGTGAAAGTGTAAGACCTTAGGCTATTACAACAAGAATATTGAAAATGAAAGAACAAGTATTTGCTTGAGTGTATCTTGTTGTGTTGTGTATGATTGGTTCTCTTGTTGCTCCAAAACTTCCTCTATTTATAGGAGATGATTGATTAAGAATAGGCTCCTCTTGGGGACTGAAAATCTCTGAGAAAAATACAATTAAAATCAAGAAAATAGCTGTAAGAAATCAATCCCACAATTTAAGGAAAATCTATCTGCTGTCAACGGCTAGAATTTTGCTGTCAAAACGGTATGGCGACCGGTCGCATAGAAATGAGAAAACATTGAAAACACTGAGATTTTACAGGCGACCGGTCGACGGGGTCCGACCGGTCGACCTGTGTTGGACCGTCCCGAGCTCGTTGTTTTTACAAAAAGCAGAGAAGCCATATTGTGCGGGCGGGTCGGCCTCGTATTTTGTATTCGTCCCATTTTTGTTTCAAAAATCAACTTGGACACGTGATGCCCTATAGGGCGTAGGTTGGCCTCAAAATAGAAGTGTTGTCCAATTTTAATCGAAAATAAACTTCAAGAAATACTCCGAAAAATTAGTAAAAATATTTTATATCGATCAGGAGTATTTGGACAACATTTAGAAACATTATTTTGGTGTAAAAACACATGTAAACAAAATCATCAAAATCATGATAAAAACATTTATCTAACAGGATTTTCTATCATCATTGCTGGGACATTATTTCAGCTGAGGTTATCGTCGCGGTCCGATTTTTCTTCACTAGTTCGACCCTCCCTTTAGGGTTGAATGCTAGTTTTATGGCTCTCATTCCTAAAACTAAAGACGTGAATACTATTGACAATTTTCGCCCAATCATTATAAGTAATTTCCTCTTCAAGGTTATTACGAAGATTTTGGCAACTAAGCTGGGTTCGATCATTCCTTTATACTTGTCTCCTACACAATTCGGTTTTATTCCAGGTAGACAGATTCACGATTGTATTGCTCTAGTTTCAGAAGGCTTCAACGTTCTGAATGGTCGTCTGGATAAGAACATGATCTTGAAAATTGATATTCGCAAGGCATTTAATACTTTAAGTTGGGGTTTTCTGATCCACGTTCTGCATAGGTTGGGCTTTTCTCAGATCTTCATTCATTGGTTAGAGGTTATTCTTCAGTCGGCCAGGATCTCGATCTTATTAAATGGTTCGCTTGTGGGATACTTTTCGTGTTTTAGAGGGGTTGGGTAGGGTGACCCCTTGTCTCCTTAGCTTTTTTGCATTACGGAGGAAGTTCTGAGCAAGTTTATTAAGGCCACGATGATTCAGAATAAGCTAGGGCCATTCATTGTGCCTAGACATATTGTTTTTCCTTCTTCGATTCTCTACGATGATGACATTGTTATTATGTTTGGGGCTTCTTCGGCTAATGCTCATATTCCTCTTCAGATTCTCACAGAGTATGCTACTATTTTGTGTCAGGCCTTTAGTCCTCGTAAATCAAAAGTTTACTTCGGCACTCGGGTTTCTTATTATGTTCGTGGCAGTATCCAAGGTCTTATGGGTATTCAATTAGGGGCCTTTCCTTCTACTTAGGCGCCCCAATCTTTAAAGGCGCTCCTCGGGCCATGGTCTTGCAGTAGGTTTTCGACAAAGTTATTATGAAATTTCGAAGATGGAAAGGGACGATCCTTTCTCTTGCTGGTAGAGTTTGCTTGGTTAACTCGGTGATTACTAGTTCCTTTGTGTATATGATGATGGTTTAAAAGGGGCCGAGATCCTTGCTTAAGCAAATGGAGAAAGCAATGCGTAACTTTATTTGAACTAGTGATGTTAACTCCAAAGGTTCAGTGGTGGTCAATTGGCCTCGATGTTGTATGCCTCGGGGAGAAGGGGACTTGGTGTTCGCTCAATTACTGTGGCTAATAGCACTTTTCAAATGAAACTGGGTTGGAAAGTTCTGACATCGGATTCCTTGGTTTACCAGATTCTCAGGAAACGTTATTTGACTTCTGCCAGATCTATTTGACGACCGTTTCTTCCTTCTTCGATCTGGACTGGGATTAGGCCTTGCATTGCAGATTATTTAGATGAGTCACGATGGATCCCTAGTTATAATTCTGAGGTATTATTTTGGATTGACAACTGGTTGGGTTACTGCATCGCCGATAGTATTGGTACTCCGCAAGAGTACATATATCTCTTTGGGTAATGCATTTCTGAGTATTTCTATGATGGGTCCTTGCATTTCACTTTCTCTTTTATTGAGGCTTGTTTGGATCTTGTACGGGATATTGTTTGATTCCCTATTGCCCTCTCTTCGAAGGACACACTGGTCTGGATGCACTCTGATGATGGGAACATTACCTCGAAAGCAGCATACTCACATGTTCGCCCTCAATCTCCTGTGGTCCATTGGGGTTCATGGATTTGGTTCCCTCATATTCCAGAACTTCGCTCGATTGTGGTGTGGCGATTGTGGTGTGGCGAGCTATCCACAATCATTTGGCGGTTTTGGACTTATTGCACCCTCAGGGTTTTATAGGCCCCTCGATCTGTGGTCTTTGTTGTGCCTATGCTGAATCTGTTGATCACTTGTTTGTCTCTTGTGTCTTTGCAGGGGCTCTTTGGCGATGGATTTTTGGATTATTCGATGTTCATCTCTTTATGGCTCACAACTTTAATGAATTCTTGGTGCGGTTAATGACATTTTGTTTCAGTGAGCAGGTTGCTTTTTTGTGGCATGCGGCAGCTTTGTCTTGCATCTGGCTTATTTGGCATATCCGGAATGATTTGGCTTTTAACGACAAACTCTTGATGGTGGAGCGGCAATTAACCAACTTCAGGTTCTCATTGTTGAATCTTCTTCTTTAGATCAGGGTTGCATGAATAATGATCAAAGAGACCTATTCATCTTGAGGAGACTTCGAGTTCTGGTCGACCACGACAAGCCCCAAAGATTGTGCGGGTAAATTGGCAAAAACCCTTCTCTGCGTTGGATCAAGGTGAATACGGATGGTAGTGCATCGGGGCACCGGGAAGACTTACAACCACGGGGTCTTTTGAAAGTGCAGAGGCTTTTTAGGGGTTGCTATGTGGTGCGTTGTGGTGTCTTGGGTATGCTTTTAAGGCGGTGGCGGCAATGTGGGCCATTCATTATGCATTTGCTAAGTGGACTCACTTTTGGCTCGAGTCAGATTTTTTATGTTGTGGATTTGCTTCACAAGAGATGCATTCTTTGTCTTGTAGCGCCATCGAGCAAATGGCGATATACTCTTCATCGCTTGCTTAGATGGATACGGTGGTTTTGCATATCGTCGTGAAGACAATCGGGTGGCGGAACCTTCGAGCAAGAAGTCGCAATTGGCAACTTGGTGGGGTGTTCCTCCTGCGGATATTGTGCATTTTCTCATGGAAGACTATGTTAGTCAATCTACTTGTAGATTTGTCAGATAATGCGTCATGGTTCTTTTCTCTTTATTTCTGGACGCTTATCTTATGGGGGCACTCTTTTTCCTGCCAAAGGTTTTTCTCACAAGGATGGGTTTTACCTTGGGAGGTTTTAACGAGGCCCCAACCATTCAGCCATATGGTCGACTTGTGACCATTTAGACATTTTTGTGGACTTGTTTTTTGTGTTATTTCTTTAGCTACCTGATCAACTTATGATCAGGATCACTCTTTTTCATTTTTAATATATCTTTGATTCATTCAAAAAAGGGATCACCCTGTCTAACCCCTCTGAAGCACGAAAAGTAACCCACTGGCGAACCATTTAATAAAATCGAAATCGTGGCCGACTGAAGAATAACCTCGATCCAATGAATGAAGGTCTCAAAGAAGCCAAACCGATGCATAACATGGATCAAAAAACCCCAATTTAAAGTATCAAACGCTTTGCGAATATCAATTTTAAAATTCATGTTATTATCAAGCCGACCATACAGAACATTGAAGCCCTCCGAAAACCAGAGCAATACAATCATGAATCTGTCTGCCCGGAATAAAGCCAAATTGCGTAGGAGACAAGTAGGGAGGGATGATCGACCCCAGCCGTGTTGCTAATATCTTAGTAATTACCTTGAAAAGGAAATTACTCATAACAATCGGACGAAAATTGTCAATAGTGTTTGCATCTTTTGTTTTCGGAATCAGAGCCATAAAACTAGCATACAATCCATAAGGTAGTGTCGAACTAGTGAAGAAAAAATAGACAACAGTGATAACCTCTGCTGAGATAATGTCCCAGAAGTGGCGATAAAAGATACCAGTGAAACCGTCAGGGCCCGAAGAACTATTCGATCCAAGATCAAAAATTGCCTCCCAAATAGTCGTTAAAAGAGCATTATCCGCTGCCACCGCCTTCAAAGAGATGACTTGATCTACCATAGAATAGTTCGAAATGGAACCCCCTGAATTCGAAAAAAGCTCCTCATAAAAGAGGTAATGTGATTCCAAAGAACAGCCGGATCATCCGAAAAGTTACCATCAATCATTAAACACTGAATCCCCGGACAACTCTCCCTAATCTTAAAACGATGATGAAAAAAAGCTGTATTATGGTAACCCATCATTAAGCCAGGCAGTACGAGCTTTCTGCTTAAGGAACTCAGATTGCAATAACAGTGTTTTGGAAAGAGAGCTTTGAGCTTTGAATTCAAGCTCACGACGGTCAGCAGTGTAACCCAGGGTCTCAATATCCAACTGAATATGACGTACTTTCTCCATATGAATATCCACCTTACGATTAACATTACCAAAAATATTCTTATTCCAACCCTTAAGAGCCTCACGTAACCTTTTGAGCTTCAACATAATACGCAAGAGATGATTGGGGGAAGGACATGGCTGAACCCATGAGGAGGTAACCAGATCCCAAAACGAATCGTGACAAAACCACATGCGTTGAAAACGAAACGGAACTGGACCTCTGCTGAGAGAGGACAAACAAGAAACTAAAAGGGGGTGATGATCCGAACCAATGCAAGGAAGAACAAAACATTTAACCACTTGCCAAAGAGAGAAAAACTGATAACTGGCTAGGACTCGGTCGAATTTCACCTGCAAAAGAGAGAGGGGCGTACGAGTGGTGCACCAAGTAAAAGTATTGCCCGTAGTAGGCACATAGAACAAACCAGCATCATCCAAAAACCCCTGAAGTCTTGACAAGAAACTTGGGAGAGAATACCACTGCACAATCTTTCATGATTACCCAAAGCTGCATTATAGTCACCAAGGAGCAACAAATCATCAATAACCAAATTCACCAAATCCAACCAAAGCGTGTGACGGTCAATATGATTGCATAAACCATGAACCAAACCAATATGAAAAATCAGAGAACCCAACTGAACCTGAAGAACAATACACTGAGAAGAAACCAGAAACTGTTGTAAAATAGAAATCCCATGATTACAGAATATCTAGATATTCGCCCGACCATTAGAACGAAAGTTCTGAATTACAAATCTCAAACTCGAACTAGTCCAATATGAATCTGAAATTGAGTTAATGTCCACCTTAGGCTCACAGATAGCCAGTAAAGATGGTTTATGCTTATGACATAAAGCCTTAAGAACATTACGAGAAGCAATGTTCCCAATTCCCTGGATATTCCAGAAGATGTAATTCATTTAGAAATAGGTAGGGGAGCAATCCGTGATGGGCGCACATAAGTGTTAAGGTTAAGAGGGTCCTCATGATCAGACGCCCGAGCATTAGATACCTCTTCAGCATAATCCGCCCATCGTTTAGAAGCCGCAAAATCTAATTCCTTAGGCCCTATAGAATCCACAATAATCGAGAGGTTGCGAATTGCCAGAGACGATCCTTGGACGACATTCTGAAGCCGTCGGGACTTGGCCGTGTTGAGAGAGCTATCCCTGAAGGCTCTACTAATAGTGCAAATAGGTTTTTCAAGGGGATGTTGTATCGTTAGTGGCAGATTTCGAGGATCAGATAAGGTTGAAATGGAGCCAGTGTGAGAAACCGGAGGCTTAGGAACTATATTACGAGTAGCCATAACGGAGAGGAGTCCTTAGCCTGATGAACTGGACGATAAACTTTACGACATGTAGAGTGAGAAAGACGGCAAGAAACAGTTGAGCGACCCGTAATACAACTTGTAGAGCAGAACCCCATGAGTTTTTCATAGCTAACAGACACAAAGGAGCATTGACCAACCCATTCCACCATAATATGATATTTCTAAAGGTCTAGCAAGGTCCAAATTAACCAACACATGCACAAAATGGCCAAGGGAGCCATCTAAGGAGCAACGATAACTCTAAATCGGATTACCAAAAGCACTGGCAATCCCCATAATAATATTCGGGTCCCAATATTCCAAACTGAGCTTAGAAATTCTAACCCAAACACTAGCAATAGAAGTATTCACCTTGTAAGGGTTGAAATCTGGGACCCAAGGGGAGAGCCTAATTGTACCCAGACTAAGAGTCGTGACACGTAATTGAGCACGGGAATGATCCTAAGCATTAGAAAATTTGACACAAAATAACCCTTGCCTAAGGGAATAAGTTTCTAATCATTTTTAATACCCCATAGCTACGAGAGACGTTTATGCAGAGGCATAATCGGCCATGGCTTTTTGCCCTAACCCAAAAGCACATGACCAATCAAAGAATAAGAAAATTCGAGCAAACGCTGCTGGTAAACATTTCATCAATAGTAATCACCCTTTCTAATAGGTTTAGGGATATAATTAAACTTACCAGAAACAACACCTGAAAATGAAGAAAAATTACCTGGGGCCTGAGGAAATGTAGAATCCAAATTGGGGTTACCTAAAACAACATTAGCAAAAGTATTACCCAGGCCGTTAGCCTTAATATGAGCCGAATGTCGAGGGTTCAATGCGTAAGAGGAGGTCATTGTAGAAGCAAATCCCGCAACTGGAGAAGCCGCTTTGGGAGGGCTCGACGTCGGAATTCCATGCAGGTGACAAACAGCGGCCCAGGGGTCATCACCCCCTGGGAGGGGGGTGGCCTTGGTGGAGAGAGTGGGTGCCAGCCCCCCATAAGAGAAAGGTAGGGGGCCAGCCCCCCCATGGCTAGTGGCTGCCATGGGGGTAGAAGTAGAAGTGGCCACGCCCCCTTATAGTATGTGGTTGAGGGGGACAAAACCCCAGCCCTTTGCGCCAAACCAGGAGGAGGAGGAGGCGGAGACGCAGGGAGCCAATTGGATCCACCCAGGTAAGCAACCACATGTATCAAACCCATTTCAAACTTTGAGCAATTATTCCCCGTTGACGAACGTGATAGGGAATGAAATTCGAAGGGATAAAACCCCCATGATAGTGAACACCATGCAGCAATCGAGGAGATGGGTTGTTCGTAGTTTCCATAGCCATATCCATGGCCATCGTTCGTTGAGGGCAAACGAGTGGAGGCGAGGTTTTAGGGTTTTGCATATTCTCCAACGAAGGACGTGAAGGTGAAGACGAACGAGAGGATTGCAAAGCAAAGTTAGAAGTATACCCGTGGAGAGTGATTCCGGCCATCGGGAGCTGGAAGAGACAAACGACAAGGAGGTTAACATAGGTTGGCGGCCGTCGGTAGGGTAAGGTTAGGAGATAGCATATTTTCCACAGGATGTACTAGCTTATCTATGGGGCTACTCTTTTTCCTGTCGAAGGTTTTTCCCATTGGGTTTTACTTTGATAGGTTTTAACGAGGCCCAATTTTTGCCACTTGATGGATCCTACGCATATTGCATAGAGTTTTTGTTGTATTCACTCGTTTAGTTCTTTGTTTTTTCAATTGCTTGGACTATAATCAATGTTTTTTTTTCATTTTTTACCATATTTCGCAATTTAGCTAAAAAGATACCAATGAAAATTTCCATAAAGATATATCTTGATGCTGAAGCAAAACTAGTGGAACAAACATGCTAGATAGCACTTATTGGATCAATGCTCTATTTGACTGCCAGCAGACCTAACATCACCTTTGCAGTAGGTGTATGTGCAAGGTTTCAATCTTCAACAAAAGTTACATGACTGCAGCCAAGAAGATTTTGAGATATTTGAAAGCATGCCAAAAAGTTAGATTGTGGTATCCTAAGGAAGGAGGCTTCAAGATAATGGGATACTCCGATTCAGACTCTATTAGATGTAGAGCTGACAAGAAATGTACAGCTGGTACATGTCAACTGCTTGGAAATAGATTAGTTTCTTGGTTCAGCAAGAAACAAAACTCAATAGCTACATCTACAGCTAGGATTGGTATTCCGCAGGAATATAGGCATTTATTTTGGCATCGCATTTCGGATTACTTCTATGACGGGACTTGGCACTTCACTTTCTCGTTCATAGAGGCTTATTTGGATATGGTTCGGGATATTATTAGAGTCCCCATCGCTCCGGCTTCATTGGATACGCGGGCTTGGCTACATTCTGATGATGAGAGTATCACTTCGAAGTTGGCTTACACCTATCTGCGCCCTCACTCCCCTGTGGTTCATGGGGTTCCTGGATTTGGTCACCTCACATTCCGGATAGACGTTAGATTGCGGCATGGCGCGCCATCCACAATCGACTTGTGGTATTGGATGTTCTGCGATCGCAGGGTTCCTTCACAAGCCTCTCAGTTTGCGGTCTTTGTTGTGCTGACGTGGAATCCATTGACCATTTGTTTGTCTCATGTGTTTTTGCAGGGGCCCTCTGGCAGTGGATTTTTGAATCTTTTGATATCCATTATTTTAGGGCTTATAGCTTTAATGAATTCCTTGTGCGTTTAATGAATTTTCATTTCAGTGAGCATGTGGCCTTTTTATGGCAGGTTGTAGTGTTATCCAGTATTTGGCTCATATGGAAAATCAAAAATGACTTGACCTTCAATGACAAACACTAGACAGTAGAGGCGGCCATCCTACGCCTTCGTGTCATGATTCGGGAGTCTTCCTCCTTAGACCAAGGTTGCATGCATAATGATCAACAGGACCTTTTCATTCTCCGCAGACTTCGTGTTCCGGGGCGCTCAAGATAGGCCCCGAAGGTTGTGCAGGTCACTTGGCAAAAACCTCTGCCGAGCTGGATCAAAGTCAACACGGACGGCAGCGCCGTGGGTGCGCCCGGGCATCTCACAGCATCCGGGGTGTTTAGAAACTACAGAGGCTTCTTTCGTGGCTACTTTGTGGAAAGTTGTGGTTTGGGTTTTGCTTTTGAGGCGGAGCTGATGGCGGCCATGTGGGCAATTCATTACACTTTCGAGAAGGGCTGGACTCAATTGTGGCTGGAGTCGGACTCGATTTATGTGGTGGAGTTGCTGCGGAAGAGATCCACGGGGGTTCCTTGGCGTCACTTAAGCAAGTGGCGTCACACACTTCACCTTCTGGCGCACATGAATCTCGTTGTTTCACATATTTTTTGGGAAGGCAATCGGGTTGCAGACATGCTGAGCAAGAAGACGGAGTACGGCACATGGTGGGGCGTCCCGCCCACAGGGCTTGTAAACTATCTTACTGATGACTATGTTGGCCAATCCAACTATAGGTTTTGTTACTTAGTGCGTCACCGCTTCTTGTTTTTTTTCCTATTTTTTGGACGCCTTTCTCTTTCCTGGGGGGTACTCTTTTTCCTTTCAAGGCTTTTTCCCACAAGGGTGGTTTTTACCTTGGGAGGTTTTAACGAAGCCCCAACCATTCAGCCATATGGTCGGCTTGTGACCATTTTGTTCTTGACAGTATTTCCAGGAACCTTTTCGTTTTTGACATTATTTCCAGGCTTATATTTGGTTACCTGATCAGCCTGTGATCAGGACAACTCTATTTTCATTTTTTTATAATATTTCGTATTCATTCAAAAAAAGCTACATCTACAGCTGAGAATGAGTACATTATGGCATGCATCTGTTGTGCACAACTTTTAGGGATGAGACAATGTCACGCCCACCCCTATTACTACTATTAGAAAATATATAAATAGCACAACTCTGCCAAAAACTCTATTTAAAACGTGTAATTTTTTTTCTTTTTCTAGTGTAAATATAATAACAGACGATCAACGAAACAAACATTATACACTACAACAAAGATTTTATCATTTAAAAGCAAAAGGCCAGTCAACCCTGTTTCTATGTAAACACGATGACTATATATCAAACCAACACACTGTTTACATATTTTTACAATACAATTTCAAAAGTTATAAACAGTACGAGTTCCTCCATAAAACACAACAGAACTAAAATAAAAATGAACCCAAAATAAGCCCGACAGGTCGTCATCCATATGCATGATCCTCAAAACCTGAAGAAGCTTCAGCACTGCACAGTAAGCCAGAGACTCAGGCATTCACATGCTCACTTGCAATACATGAACTGCATGAGCTAAAGCTCAGGAAGTAAAAATTATGCATGTCCAAAGAATAGTGATGTTTCTCCAACATGTAATGCTAACATGTAAAATCCATGAATCGAAATACTTTTCTCAAATCATTTTCTATCATTTGGGCCCCTGACCCAACTACTATGCACCGGAAAAGAGTTCTGCACACAACAATAATCAAATGGCTAATAATATAAGTATGGATCTATGTGTGGAGGCCAACCCATTTTAAAGAAAAACATTCTGTCTCTAGGGTTTTTCCTCTCTTCTCTCTCCTGATTTTGGACGGCCCTACACCATGCCCCCGGCGTCGCCGCCGGCAGCCACCTTCGTGGCACCACCGGATTCCTTTTTTGGCTTAACGTCCAACTTTGAGCCTAAACCACATGGCCGGCCGATCGAAGGGATTCAACAACTTTCCCCCTCATCAACCACGCCCATCTTTGGTGCGCCCAAATTCGGCCCCTAATCGCCGCCCATGCGATCGTCGGCATCTCGCCTTCCGCTTGTAGCCCACGCCACATCGCCAAGGGATGGGCTGGTCCCCCCTCACGTGTACATGCATGCCTCCACCAACGCCCAGCACCCCTCGCATGTAGTACGCTGCTGCTACTCCTTTCATTTGCTCGCGTGGTCCCCCTCGCATGTGGTTCTTCTTTGCGCAAGGGGAAGGTGCCACGGTGACCACATCCCAACCGCCACATGCAGGCGGTTATTATGGGGGGCTCCCATCTATCCCCCCATGGCCGCTGCTCCCCATGGGGAAACCGGCCCCCTTGCGCCATCTCTTGGGGGCTGGCCGCTGCAACTTCTTCCCAGGGCGCCCCCCCAGGGGGGTGATGACCCCTGGGCCGCCGTCTGCCGTCTTCATGGAATCCCGTCCTCAGGCCCCTGCCCAGTATCTGGTCCCAAGGATGCACCTCACATTGCAGGAACGTCTTCCCCAATGACATCCGTCTATGAACCGAACCCTCGACATTCAGCTCATAATAATAACACTCAATCCAATTTTGGCCTTTCTTTTGCTAACATAGTTTCAGGTACACATCACGACATGGATTCAACTACGCGAGGCCCAAGGTAATCCCAAAACCTTTTCACATGTTGTTTAAGTGCAGCCAATCCTATCCCTAAGGTAAGAAAAGGTGATTATTATTCAGTCACTATTGATGAAAATGTTTATCAACAACGCGTAGCTGAATTCTCTTACTCATTGATTGGAAGAGCGCTGTTAGGGAAAGGAAATAAGCCATGGGCGACCATGCAGTTGCATAAACGCCTATACGAATTATGTGGAATTAATCGATTTCGAAACTAATCCCCCCTTGGGTAAGGGATTTTTTTGTGTTAAGTTTTCTAATGCGCAGGATCGTGCTCGAGCTCATGTTCGTATTAACTGGGCGCTCAATCCGGGGACTATTCGGCTCTCCCCATGGGTCCCGAATTTCAACCCATACAAAGTGCACACATCGATAACAAGTGTTTGGATTCGAATCTACGAGCTTGGTTTGGAATACTGGGATCCTAATACCATCTTGGGAATAGCCAGTGCGATTGGGAACCCGATACAAATAGACCATCGATCGTTGGACGGTTCCCTGGGTCATTTCATCCAGGTCTGGTGGATATTGATCTGTCAAAGCCCTTGGAGGATCACATTATGGTTGAACGGGTGGGTCAGTGCTCATTCGTGTCAATTACGTATGAAAAATTCCCGGAATTTTGTTCAAAGTGTGGTATTACGGACACTCGACGACATCTTGACGTTTCATTCCAGCAGAGAAACCTACTATAGAAAGGCAAGTTTCTCCAGATCAGGGACGTCAGAACTCGATACAGCAGGGACGTTCACGGGTTCGTAAAATTTATCGTCCTGTGCAGCAGGAAAAGGGCATGGCCGTTGATGACTCAATGGGAAATACGGCCTCGACTACGCGCGCTGGATCTCCTCCCCGCGCAATTGTCACTTGCTCTATGGATATCCACCTTGGTAACACATTTGAGGTGCTTGGCTCAGATGACTCCCAAGATCCGCACCCCACAGATTTCCAGCCCTATTATCCAGCTAGGGAGTCTTCTCCCAAGGCCACTACTTCCAACACCGGCACGGTTTCCACCATTATGCCTATTACGGTTCAGTATCCTTTGGGAAAGCCAATTCAAGCTCTCAGTCGCGCCTTCCGGGACAGCTCCTTGGACTCGACGAAATCTAGAATTCTCCAGAGTGTGGCGTCGGGTCCGTTGCCGTCGGTCCACTAAATAACTATCAAACATGAGCATACAGAGCCACATGAAATGAACATTGCAGCATCCAAGAGATGGGTAGATTATACAGAAGAAGTTGGTAATTCTCAATCGTCAGACTCCACAACACACCACACTCCTTTTTTTACCGTGCAATCGACACGGGCGCCACCTCCCCCGCCTTCTCAATGAATTGCATCCTCTGGAATATCCGAGGGATTGGGAACATTGCATCTCGTAATGTTCTTAAGGCTTTATGTCACAAACATAAACCTTCTATTTTAGCCATTTGTGAACCTAAGGTGGACATTTCATCCATTTCGGTTTGTTACTGGAGTAGCTTGGGGCTCAGGTTCACTGTTCAGAGCTTTCGGGCGAACGGTCGCCCGGATATTTGGGTCCTATGCGATGCGAGTATTTCTGTCCATAATCAGGTTTGGTCTTCTTCTCAGTGTATTATTTTGCAAATTCAACTTGGTTCTATGGTTTTCAATCTTGGTTTTGCTCATGGTTTGTGTGATCATGTTGCTCGTCGTGCCCTTTGGTTGGAGCTGAGGAATTTGGGTCTTACCAATCTGCTGCTTATTGGGGATTTCAATGCTGTGTTGGGACATCATGAGCGTTCTGGCACGGATACTTTATCCCAGGCTTCTTGTAAAGACTTCAGGGACTTCTTGGAGGATGCAGGGTTATTTGCTATGCCGACTTCTGGGAATTTGTTTACTTGGTGCTCCCCCCGTAGGCCCCTAGCTCTTCCTCAGGCTAAATTGGATCGAGCCCTGGCAACTGGTCAATTTTTCGCTCTTTGGCAAGTTGTTAAGGGTTTAGTCCTTCTGCGCATTGGTTCAGATCACCATCCCATTCTGGTTTCTTGTTCTTCTTTCATTACCAAGGGCCCATCTCCTTTTCGGTTCCAGCGCATTTGGATTCATCATGCTTCTTTCCGGGGTATTGTCACTACCTCTTGGCGCTCCCGTGCGTGTCGCCTAATCCTTTGCAGCGCGTCATGTGGAAGCTCAAAAGGTTGAGACAGACGATTAAGGTATGGAATAAGGAGGTATTTGGGGATGTTAATCGTCGGTGGATTTTCGGATGGAAAGGTCGGCCAGATTCAAGCGGATATTGAATCACGAGGGTTTCACGGAGGAACTCGGGGAAAGGGAATGGAGGCGAGAGGGAGCTTTTTCGCACGTTGCTCATGCGATCCCGATTTTCTTCACAGAAAGCCCGCTCTGCTTTGTTAAAAGATGGGGACCGCAACACGGCATTCTTTCATCGTCCTTTGCCCGGATTAGAAATGGCGCTCGGGGATTCGAGGACTGATGGTTGATGGTACATACACACACAGGATTCGGTGGCCCTTGGAAATCACATTATTTCATTTTATACGGATCTTTTCGCAGATCTGGGCATACCGGCATTTCGGATTACACTTTGGTTGACCGGTGATTTCACCTCATGTTACCACAATCGATAATGCGCTCTTGGCCATTCCTTGAGTCCGAGGTTAAAGAGGCAATGTTTGATATGGGTTTGGATAGTGCTTCAGGGCCGGACGGTTTCAGTGGGAGATTCTATCAGCATTTCTGGGACGTGGTGTCAGATGAGGTGTTGGCGGCCGTCCGTTATTTCTTTGTCACGGCCTCCTTTCTGGCGGGACTAAACGCCAGCTTCATGGCACTCATCCCAAAGACCAAGGAGGCTAATGCGGTGGAGGATTTTCGACCGATCGTCATGAGTAACTTTCTTTTTAAGATTATCACGAAGATTTTGGCTACTCGTTTGGGCTCCATTATTTCTCCTTACTTGTCTCCGACTCAGTTTGGATTTATTCTGGGCAGGCAGATTCATGACTCTATTGCGTTGGTTTCAGAAGGGTTTAATATTTTGCAGGGGCGGAATGAAATCAACTTGATCTTACAAATTGATATCCGCAAGGCTTTTGATACGGTTAATTGGGGTTTTCTGATTCACGTGTTGTGTCGCTTTAGTTTGATACGGTTAATATTTTGCATGTGGGTTATTTCTCTTGTTTTCGGGGGGTTAGGAAGGGGGATCCGTTATCACCCCTGCTCTTTTGCATCACAGAAGATGTTCTGAGTAGATTAGTGGAGGAGGCGTTGAAAAGAAACCACCTTCAGGCGTTTATGGCACCTAAGCAGGTGATTTTCCCTTCGTCGATTACGTATTCGGACGATATTGTGATTATGTGTGGGGCCTCCATGAGCAATGTACGTACCATTATTTAGGTGCTCAATCTTTATGCGGACATTTCGGGGCAGATTTTCAATCCAAATAAATCTAAAGTTTATTTTGGCAGCCGGGTAATTATGTGCGAGGACGTATCCAAACGATTACAGGGATGCATATGCGTGCCTTCCCTACGGTCTATTTAGGCGCCCCAATCTTCAAGGGTGCGCCTAAAGTGGCGGATCTTCAGCCAGTATTCGATAAGATTATCTTTAAATTCAGGAAGTGGAAAGGGTCCTCTATGTCTATTGTTGGTCGCATTTGTTTGGTGAATTCGGTGATTACCAGCTCCTTCGTGCATACTATGATGGTTTACAAGTGGCCTAGAACATTGCTTCGGCAAATGGAAAAGGCCATGCGTAATTTCATCTGGACTGGGAATGTGAACTCTAAAGGTTCAGTGGTGGTTAACTTGGCACTTCACTCTATCGTTTATAGAGGCCTATTTGGATATGGTTCGAGATATTGTTAGAATCCCCATTGCCCCGGATTCGTCAGATGCGTGGGCATGGATACACTCTGATGATGGGACCATTTCCTCGAAGGCGGCTTACTCATATCTGCGCCCTCACTCCCCAGCGGTTCAATGGGTTCCTGGATTTGGTCACCTCACATTTCGGAAACACGTTCGATTGTGACTTGGCGCGCCATTCACAATCGACTGGCGGTTTTGGATGTTCTGCGACCACAGGGTTCCTTCACAGGCCCCTCGGTTTGTGTTCTTTGTTGTGCTGACGCGGAATCTGTTGATCATTTATTTGTCTCATGTGCTTTTGCAGGGGCCCTATGGAAGTGGATTTTCGACTATTTTGATATCCATCACTTTAGGGCTTATAGCTTCAATGAATTCCTGGTGTGTTTAATGAGTTTTCATTTTAGTGAGCATGTTTCTTTTCTTTGGCGAGTTGCAGTGTTATCCGGTATTTGGCTCATCTGGCAAATCAGAAATGACTTGACCTTCCATGACAAGATCTGGACACTAGAGGCGGCCATCCTACGCCTTCGTGTTCTTATTCTTGAGTCATCTTCCTTGGACAGAGGTTGCATGCATAATGACCAAAGGGACCTTCTCATTCTCCATCGGCTATGGGTTCCTGGGCGCCCAAGACAGGTCCCAAAGATTGTGCAGGTTACTTGGCAGAAACCCTTGTCGGGATGGATTAAAGTGAACACCGACGGCAGCGCATCTGGCTCGCCCGGGCGTCTCACTGCTTTCGGAGTTTTTCGCAATTGCAGAGGGTTCTTTCGCGGATGTTTTGTGGAAAGATGTGGTTCGGGTTTTGCTTTTGAGGCGGAGTTGATGGCGGCAATGCGGGCCATCCATCACGCTTCTGCAAGGGGCTGGAATCATCTATGGTTGGAGTCCGACTCGGTTTATGTGGTGGAGTTGATGCGGAAGAGATCCACAAAGGTTCCTTGGCGACATCTGAGCATGTGGCGATACACTCTGCACCTCCTTTCTCAGATGAACTTGGTGGTTTCGCACATCTTCAGGGAAGGCAATCGGGCAGCGGATATTCTTAGCAAGACTTCGCACGAGGATACGTGGTGGGGCGCCCGGCGCCATTATCTCGTCCCTCTCCAGGATTATCTTTGGCCAAGCCAATTGTAGGTTTGTTAGCTAGTGCGTTTGGTTTTAGCGAGGCCCCAACCATTTAGCCATCTGGTCAGCTTGTGACCCTTTCGTTAATTTCTTTGACTTTGTTACCAGGCTTTACTTCTTTGGTTACCTGATCAGCCTGTGATCAGGACTACTCTTTTTCATTTTTATATATATATATATTCGTATTTATTCAAAAAATGTATCTACGTGCGGACCATCCTCCCGCGGCCCAGCCAAGGGTCCCTCTACTTGCATCCCTTGTGTTCGCCAAGAAGTATCCCACCCCGCAGGGCCATACATAGGTACTCACAAATGGACCATCCTCCTATGACCCACATAGAGCCCATCTCCTATCTAGCACTGTGTTCACCAGAAAGTATCCCACCTGTTGTACCTAAACATATCATAAGCATGCCTTGGTGCCCTAGCAACGGTCAACAAACATCCATTTTCTATCTGAAAATATTTTCGTGCATGCGGTCCATTCTCTTGTAATATGCATGCACATGCAAATACTGTGAATGGCATGTTCAATGGCTCATCAAGCACCATATTTCAACATCATGCAAGCTAATTATGGAGCATATAATACCCACATATATTCAACAAGATACCACAGTCACATATCATACAACTAATTCAAACAATACTATGTTCATGCATTACAGTTGCAGATGGATTTTTACTTACCTTTTTGTGTTCATGTCCTACTTACTGGTTCTTTGACAGTTACACTGTTACTCCAAACGATAGTTCTGAATTATTTGTAATGACATAATGTATTAATTTCTAATATTTTATCAACAAATTGTAATACCTAATCTTACTAAAGACTTTGAATTCTAAATCCAGCTAGGTAACAATCAAGACCCATGACTTAAACCTTATCAAATTATTACCTTCGAAATACCTTAATTTCTAATTTTGAATGTATGCTAACATCACAAGATTGACATATTATTATCCTCACATTAAGTCCTAACTACCAAACATGAGTTCAACTATTTTTATTAAGCTTTACATATCATTTGGACATAACTAACAGTATATCTGAAATAACGTAATTGTAATATATAGTCCCTAAAACACTCAAAAGCATATTTGCATTCTAAGATTTTATTATAATTTTTAAACATATAATTCACTTACAGGTAAAATTATTTCGTTTAATTATTTCTTAATCTCCTAATTTGAAATTAGAAGTAAGGATTAAAATCATTTCAATGATATAAAACACTCACCAATCTTACCTTCATAGTATACGCCACTCCGCCTGAAAGTTGAAATTGTTTCTCCTTTTCATTAGTTTTTTTTGTTCTCCGCCCCTTTTTCTTCGTTTCTTTATTTCTCTTCACCCCTGTAGTATTTCAATCTATCCGTGTTTGTGTGCATGTTGTCTATTTGTTAGATGATATAGATGAAAGTCTATCCAATCTGCCGCTTCAACTTATCTCCCTATTGGTTGATTTTCTTAGATATATTATTTTAAACATTGAGAAATGATGATGGATGAGGCGGTGCTAATACTAAGTTGCATGGATACTACTACCAAATTGTGTGGGCATATATATAATTATATTATCTACATATATATATATATATATATATATATATAACTGTCCAAATAAGTTGTGTATTGAATGTACATTTAGTTATGCATATATATATAATATCACCCTTTATAACACTATGTATTTATACATGACAATGTATTTTATACATATTCACATATAGATTATCAGTACATGTATTTTCTTTTTAGTGTGGTTTACTTCTTTTTATGTCCTCCTTTATACTACCACTATTATTATTGTTATTTTTATTATTATTTTTTTAAAATAAAAATCAAAATATTATAAAAGAAGAGAAAAGGTCCTGGTCACAAGCCGACCAGGTAGAGCAATGTTTGGGGCCTCGTTAAAAACCTACCACCCTTGTGGGAGAAACCCTTAGTAGGAAAAGAGTACCCCGGCGAGAAAGAGAAAATCATACAAATGGTTCCAAAAGGACAGAACTCAACATACTAACGAACAAATCTATATTGCGCCCGTCCAACAAAATCATCAGTAAGTAGAGAAATAATGTCCACCGGAGGAGCATCCCACCAAGTAGAAGCACACGTCAGTTTGCTAAGATGATCCACAACGCGATTACCTTCCCGATAGATGTGAGAAACCACGAAGTTCATCTGGGAGATCAGAAATATAGAATACCGCCACTGATTGAGAAGGCGCCATGGGATGGAGCCAACCCGAGATCGAAAAAGGTCGACAACATATGTAGAGTCGGATTCCAACCAAAGATTAGTCCAGCTTATTTTTATTATTATAATCAAGACATAATTTTTTTTTTATTTTGACTACTTAAATTAGAAATCTAACGACTAATCACTACAAGTGAGTTTCAAAATTATAAAACTAGCCATATCATATAAAATAATCAGATTATGCAAATAGCACATAATCAATATGTAATGCATGAACTATATTGACCTAGTGAGTAGTGAGAGGCTCGGGTATTACATCCTCCCCTCCTTATAAAAATTTCGTCCTCGAAAGTTTACTAACCAGAATAGATCAGGGTACTTAGCTCTCAATTCGTCTTCTCTTTCCCAAGTAGCTTCCTCTACTGATTGATTCCTCCAAAGTACTTTAACTAATGGGATTTTCTTATTCTTGAGTTTCTTTACTTCTCGTAACAATATCTCCACAGGTACTTCTTCGTAACTCAAGTCGGCTTTTAATTCTATTGGCTCGCTCTTCAAAATATGAGATGGGTTTGAAACATATTTTCGTAACATAGACACGTGGAATATGTTATGAATTTAGATATTGATACTGGCAGGTCAACTCTGTAGGCAACATCACCAATTCTTTCTATGATATGGAACGACCCGATGTATCTAGGACTGAGTTTTCCTTTCCTTCCAAATCGCATTACTCTTTTCATTGGTGCTACCTTCAGGAATATTCTAGCATTCTTCTTTGCCGAATTTGCATTGCGGCTTCTGTCATTTCTCGAATTAGGTCTGGACCTAAAAGTTTTCTTTTGCCAACCTCGTCCTTGTGAACCGGCGATATGCACTTTCTACCGTATAGTGCTTCATAGGGGGCCATCCCGATTGTTGCTTGATAGCTATTGTTGTATGAGAATTCTATCAAAAGTACATATTTACTCCATCGTCCTTGAAAATCTAGAACACAAGCTCTAAGCATATCTTCTAATGTTTGTATGGTTCGTTTTGATTGCCCATCAGTCTGAGGGTGATAACCAGTGCTAAATGATAGTCGTGTTCCTAGTGCCTTCTGTAAACTCCTCCAGAATTTAGATAAGAATCTAGAATCTCTATCTGACACAATGGATAGTGGCACACCATGAAGTCTAACCAGCAGGTATATAAAGTTGTGCGTATCGATCCATGGAATAGGTTGAGCAAATAGGAATAAAATGAGCAAATTTGGTTAATCTATCTATGATCACCCAAATAACATCGTGTCCCTTGGCAGTTTTGGGCAAACATATCACAAAATCCATGGTGATCCTTTCTCATTTCCATTCTGGAATAGGCAGAGGTTGCAACATTCCAGCTGGCCTTTTATGTTCCGCCTTTATTTGTTGACATATTAAACATTGTTCCACGCATTGTGCAATATCCCTTTCCATACCTGGCCACCAGTAATGCATCTTCAAATCTCTGTACATTTTAGTAGCTCCTGGATGTACAAAATATGGCGTTGAATGTGCTTCTGCTAGAACATTCTCTCGGATATTGTCCCTATTGGGTACGTATAATCGTTATTTAAATCGCAGCACTCCATCCTTTGATATCTTGAAATCAGAAGACACTCCCGAGGCAATATCTTCCTTCACTTTAACATAGTAATCATCACCATGTTGTTCCTATTGAATTCGATCAAGTAGCATAGGTCGGAGTGTTAATGCTGTTAATTTAGCTTCAACAGACCCTAATGATACAACCTCTACGTTCATTTTTTGAAGATCCATTAACTCAGTTTGAATGTGAATCGCAATTGCATTACTTTGTGTTGATTTTCGGCTCAACGTATCTGCTACAATATTGGCTTTACCGGGGTGATAATTGATCACACAATCGTAGTCTTTCACTAGTTCCAACCACCGTCGTTGACGCATATTTAATTCTTTCTGTGTGAAGAAGTATTTTAAACTCTTGTGATCTGTGTAGATCTCACATCGTTCCCCGTATAGGTAATGCCTCCATATTTTAAGTGCAAATACCACTGCGCAAGCTCTAAATATAGTCCTTTAACTGTCTAGACGCATAAGCAATCACCTTACCATTTTGCATCAATACACATCCTAAACCATTCTTTGACGCGTCACTATAAACTACAAAACCTTCAGTACCAGATGGAATTGATAAAATAGGTGCTGAAGTAAATCTCTTATTCACTTCCTGAAAGCTTTGTTCACAGGCTTCCATCCATTTGAATGAGATACTCTTTCTGGTCAATTGTGTTAAAGGCGAAGCAATCTTCGTGAATCCTTCCACAAATCGATGATAATAGCCGGCTAATTCCAGAAAACTACGTACTTTTAAGGGATTTGTAGGTTGTGGCCAATTATTGATAGCCTCAACTTTACTTGGATCAACCGAGATTCATGTTCCGAACACAACATGTCCTAAGAATACAACTCGATCTAGCCAGAATTCGCATTTCTTAAATTTAGCATATAATTATTTTGCTTTCAAAACCTCTAATACCATTCTCAAATGTTCAGCATGCTACTCTTTCATTTTCGAGTAGACCAAGATATCATCGATAAAGACAATAACGAATTTATCTAGAAAATCTTTAAATACTCGATTCATCAAGTCCATGAAAGCGGCTGGGGCATTCGTTAACCGAAACGGCATCACCAGGAATTCATAGTGTCCATACCTCGTGCTAAAGGCTGTCTTGGGTATATCATCTTCTTTTATTTTCAGCTGGTGGTACCCGGATCGCAAGTCGATCTTCGAAAATACTGCTGCACTGTGAAGTTGATCGAACAAATCATTGATTCGAGGTAGCGGGTATTTATTCTTAATTGTAACCTTATTTAGTTCTCGATAGTCAATACACAATCTCATCGTACCATCCTTCTTCCGTATGAACAAGACTGGTGCACCCCATGGCGAAAAGCTAGGTCTAATGAAGCCTTTTTTTAGCAACTCCTGCAATTGTTTCTTTAGTTCCTTCAGTTCCGATGAAGCCATGCGATATGGGGCTTTAGAGATTGGAGACGTTCCTGGAAGTAAGTCAATAACAAACTCGATCTCGCGATCAGGTGGTAATCCGAGAAGATCGTCTGGAAATACATTGGGATATTCTCTTACTATTGGAACTTCATCAATGATTGGTTGTGTAATACCCGAGGCTCTCAATACTCACCTGGCTAATATAATTCATGCATTACATGTTGGTTATGTGCTATTTGCATAATCTGATTATTTTATACGACATGGCCAGATTTATAATTTTGGAACTCACTTATAGTGATTAGTCGTTATATTACTAATTTAAGTAGTTAAAAAAAATGCGGGGGTATTTAGTTGTCAGACTATTAGATGCTAGCTTTTAAGTTACACATGGTAGCTATTCAAAGAGTTACAAGATTATACGTGGTAAATTAGGGATAAAAGGTGGCAATGATGTGGGTACAGGGAAATATAATATATAAATATATTAATAATATATATATATAATACATAAAAGAGAGTTGGATATTAAGGTAGAACTTTATGTGTGACAATTGCGAGTGATATTGTAATAATGGGTATAACTTATATATATATATATATAAATGATGAGTTCTATACTAATTCTATATATATATATATATATATACATATATATATGCGGATACTTGTATTACGTAATTGGTCTGATTACTTGTTAATAGAATTAGTCAAAGTACTCATATAATATAGTATTTGTGGTTATATATATCTATATATATATATATATTATAAACTAGTTCACATATAGGTAATTACTAATATGCCAATATATACCTAGTCTACACATATACAAGTAAGCCGTGTACATGTGTGCTAAAGTAAGGAATATATATAATATATAGATATAAATGTGTGTATGTATGTATACATATATCATGCCTTAAGTGAAGCAACTAATTCAGATAACAAAATTTGACTTTTAAAAGTTAACACTTATCAAAATCGGCTAGCCGCCTTAGACTTCTTATTATTAAAGCAAAACACACACGAGACTCGCACAATCAAAATTGAAAGGAGACATCAAATACAGCGAAAGATCTTGATGCAGGAAAGGAGAAGAGGACTAAAAGAAAAAAAAAAAGAAAAAAAGAAAGGGGTAAGAGATATCAAGCATAGCCTTACGAATTGGTAAATGGACTCCAAATCAACTTCTCTTTCATTTTGTTCGGTAACCGTAATACAAAATAATTAAAAGCTGATTGTAAATTTACATGTGCTGAATATAGGAATTATTTCAACTCAGTTTTGTATATTATCAATTAATTGATAATAAAGTTAAAGAAATATTACGTGTTACTTTTATAAAGGAAAATTATTGGATATAATCAGTAAGCACACATTTTCAATTTGCTCCAGTATATTCTAGTGTGTTAAAAATTAAGTTCTGAAATAGGTTTCTATTATAAATTTAAAAGCTTGGTGGTTTGCCTTGTTAAATTTAAGAATCAGGGCCTTTAATGAGATTTTGAATAGTAAATTTGGTGATTTAGAAATAGAAATTTATAGCAGATATTTTTACAGGTTGTCGGACACCTAAAGATAGGGAGAAGAGACATTTAACTAATTTTCAATAGGATATCCCAAGGTGAAAGATAAGTAAAAATCCATCTGCAACTGTAATGCATGAATATAGTATTGTTTGAATTGACTCTATTATATGTGACTGTGGTATCTTGTTGAATATACGCAGATATTGTATGTTGCATAATTGGCTTGTAGGATATTGCAATATGGTGCTTGGTGAGCCATTGAACATGCCATTCACAGAATTTGCATGTGCATGCATATTACAAGAGGATGTTTCGCATGCACGAAAATATTTTCTGGAAGAAAATGGTTGTTTGTTGACCACTGCTAGTGCACCGAGGCACGCTGGGCGTGCTTATGATATATGTTTAGGTATAGCAGGTGGGATACTTCCTGGTGAACACAGAGCTAGATAGGAGATGGGCTCTTGGTGGGTCACAGGAGGATGGTCCATCTGTGAGTACCTATGTGTGGCCCTGCGGGGTGGGATACTTCTTGGCGGACACAAGGAACGCAAGTAGGGGACCCATGGTGGGCGCAGGAGGATGGTCCACACGTAGATCCATCGATATTATTGGCCATTTGATTATTCTTTGTGTGCGAGCTCTTTTCCGGTGCATAGTAGTTGGGTCAGGGGCCCAGATGAAAGAAAATGATTTAAGAAAAGTATTTTGATTCATGGATTTTACATTTTAGCATTACATGTTGGAAAAGCATCATTATTCTTTGGACATGCATGATTTTTACTTGCTGGGCTTTAGCTCATGTAGTTCATGTATTGCAGGTGAGCATAGGAACGCCTGAGCTTTTGGCTTACTGTGCAGTGCTGGAGTTCCTTCAGGTTTTGAGGATCGTGGATATGGATGACGACCTGTTGGGCTATGTTGATGGGTCACTTTCTCTTTTTGGTCCTGTATTATATTTTGGTTTAGGGTTGTACCCTCTTTTGGAAACTCTTATGTAAATATGTACATGTAAATAGCCGGGTGATGTGGATTATGTGTTTGGTCAGATGGATGTTTGTTGTGTTTAATAACAGGGTTTGTTACCTCTTTGCTTGTGGATATGGGTAGTCATTTCTTACAAGTAAAGTGAACTTGCTTGTTCGTTGTTAAAATGTCATAGGAGGAAAAAAAATTTACAGGTATATAGGGTTTACGTTGTCAAATTTCACTTTTTATATTGCTAGTAATGTAGTAGTAGGGGTGGGCGTCACAGAGTGGTATCAGAGCCCGGCTACAGGTTCTGTATTCATGTTCATGAACTCAAAACTTGCGGAGCACAGCCATGCCAGTAAGTTTATTTTATTGTCTGATTCATTTTATGTTTCATGAAATTATATTGGCCATGTGTTATTAGGTTTCCCCTAAGATAGTGTTTCAGTTATGGTGAGAACTAGAGATGAGAGTAGTGGTTGGGATAGAAACTAAGGAGGGGAGACACCTATTCTAACTAATGATTGAGATAATGTCGTTAATAGACTTACAAACTCATCCAGCGACAATCTGAACAAATACAACTCCTCATCCTGGAGAACAAAGAATGGAAATGAAAAGACCATGCCAAAGGATAGATCAAGACGAGATAGAGAGGGAAAGGTTCCGAAAGCTAAATCCACCAACCTTTGAAGATGCAGCAGATCCCACAGCAGTAGAAGAGTCGTTGCGAACTTTAGAGAATATGTTCAAGTACAATAGGGTCCCAAAAGAAGAGAGTTTTCCAAGTTCAGCAACAGAAGAAATCGAACTTTCAACCACATCTAGGACAACAACAATGGAAACAAGTTAAGCGTTAAAGAGCTGATCAATGTAAGGCATCTATAACACTACTTTTTTTCCTAGGTGCAAGACTTTACATACCAGGAGTTGCACGATAGATACCAGGAGATGTTTTACGTGGGGGATATTGGGACATTTTGCTAACGTGCACCTAAATAGTCTAAATCCTATAGGATAATATATACCAACCAAAGCATTTACTATCACCAGTGCAGGCAGTGGTTATAGGTAAACCTCTTAGCTTTGACAACCCAACATTCATATTATTTGATTCGAGAGCTAATCATTCATTTGAACCCACTGAGTACGTGAGGAGACTGGGTAGGACACCCGATATAGCTGAAATAGGTTACAACGTAATAATACCTTCGGGAGATTCCAAGAAAACTAATCAAATTTTGAGAACTTGTGCTATTCGAATTGAAAATAGAGAACTTTATGCAGATCTTATTGTGTTAGCTATGAACGACTATGATTTCATTTGGGTATAGATTGGTTGTTGAAGTATGGTGCTACAATTGATTGTTAGAGAAAGATAGTGACATTTCAACCCCTAGGAGAAGATCCATTCACCTTCGTTGGAATCACAACTCGTTTTAGATTTCCAATGATATCAGCATTAAAGGCACAATGTTTGGTAGACGCTGGCTGTGAAGGATACCTAGTAAGTGTCATGAGCATCGATGAACAACGCCAACCAACCCTTGATAAAGTTCCAATAGTGAGAGAATATCCCAATGTATTTCCGGAAGATCTTCCTGGATTACCACCCGACCGTGATATCGAGTTTGTTATTAACCTACTTCCAGGAACGTCTCTAATCTCTAAAGCTCCATACCGCATGGCTCCATCTGAATTGAAAGAATTGAAGACACAATTGCAGGAGTTGTTAGATAAAGGCTTCATTAGACCTAGCTTCTCGCCATGGGGTGGCCGGTCCTGTTTGTGCGAAAAAAAGATGGTACGATGAGATTGTGTATCGACTACCAGGAATTGAATAAAGTTTCAATCAAGAATAAATACCCGCTACCTCGAATCGATGATTTGTTCGATCAACTTCAAGGTGCAGCAGTATTTTCGAAGATCGACTTGCCATCCAGGTACCATCAACTGAAAATAAAAGAAGATGATATACCCAAAACAGCCTTCAGCACAAGGTATGGACACTATGAATTTTTGGTGATGCCATTTGGGTTAACGAATGCCCCGACTGCTTTCATGGACTTGATGAATCGTATATTTAGAGATGTTTTAGATAAATTCGTTACTATTTATCGATGATATCTTGATATACTCTAGAACAAAAGATGAGCACGCTAAACACTTGAGAATAGTGTAGATGTTCTAAAAGCAAAACAATTATATGCCAAATTTAAGAAATGTGAATTTTGGTTAGATTGAGTAGTATTTTTAGGACGTGTTGTGTCCGGAGCAGATATCTTGGTTGACCCAAGCAAAGTCGGGGCTATCGATAATTGGCCACAACCTACGAATCCTTCAGAGGTACGTAGTTTTCTGGGTTTAGCTAGCTATTATCGTCGGTTTTTGGAAGGATTCTCCAAGATTGCTTCGCCTTTAACGCAATTGACCAGAAAAAGTGTCGCATTCAAATGGACGGAGACAAGCGAACGAAGTTTTCAAGAACTGAAAAAGAGATTGACTTCAACACCTATTCTATCAATTCCATCAGGTACTGGAAGTTTTGTCGTTTATAGTGACGCGTCGAAGAATGGTCTAGGATGCGTATTGATGCAAAATGGTAAGATGATTGCGTATGCGTCTAGACAATTGAAGGACTATGAAAAGAACTACCCAACGCATGATTTAGAGCTTGCTGCAGTGGTACTTGCGCTTAAAATATGGAGGCATTACCTATACGGGGAACGATGTGAGATCTACACAGATCACAAGAGTTTAAAGTACTTCTTCACACAAAAAGAACTAAATATGCGACAACATCGATGGTTGGAATTAGTGAAGGACTACGATTGTGTGATCAACTATCATCCTGGTAAAGCCAATGTTGTAGCAGATGCATTGAGCCGAAAATCAACACAAAGCAATGCAATTGCGATTCGCATTCGTAAGCCAGAGTTAATGGATCTTCAGAAAATGAACGTAGAGGTTGTATCATTAGGGTCCGTTGAAGCTAAATTAGCAGCACTTACACTCCGACCTATGCTACTTGATCGAATTCAACAGGAACAACAAGGTGATGATTACTATGCAAAAGTGAAGAATGATATTTCCTCGGGAGCGTCTTCTGACTTCAAATTATCTGAGGATGGAGTACTTCGATTTAAAGAACGGCTATACGTGCCTAACAGCGAAAATCTTCGAGAGGATGTTCTAGCAGAAGCACATTCAACACCATATTCTGTACATCCAGGAGCTAGTAAAATGTACAGAGATTTGAAGGGGACCCTTGGCTGGGCCGCAGGAGGATGGTCCACACGTAGATCCATACTGATATTATTGGCCATTTGATTATTGTTGTGTGCAGAGCTCTTTTCCGGTGCATAATAGTTGGGTCAGGGGCCCAGATGAAAGAAAATGATTTAAGAAAAGTATTTTGATTCATGGATTTTACATTTTAGCATTACATGTTGGAAAAGCATCATTATTCTTTGGACATGCATGATTTTTACTTGTTGAGCTTTAGCTCATGTAGTTCATGCATTGCAGGTGAGCATAGGAGTGCCTGAGCTTTTGGCTTACTGTGCAGTGCTGGAGTTCCTTCAGGTTTTGAGGATCATGGATATGGATGACGACCCTGTTGGGCTATGTTGATGGGTCACTTTCTCTTTTTGGTCTGTATTATATTTTGGTTTAGGGTTGTACCCTCTTTTGGAAACTCTTATGTAAATATGTACATGTAAATAGCTGGGTGATGTGGATTATGTGTTTGGTCAGATGGATGTTTGTTGTGTTTAATAACAGGGTTTGTTACCTCTTTGCTTGTGGATATGGGTAGTCATTTCTTACAAGTAAAGTGAACTTGTTTGTTCGTTGTTAAAATGTAACAGGAGGAAAAAAAAATGTACAGGTATATAGGGTTTACGTTGTCAAATTTCACTTTTTATATTGCTAGTAATGTAGTAGTAGGGGTGGGCGTCACAGGTTGGTGTTGTTCGTCGATTCTCATAACACTTACTAAGTATGCTTCACAGCCAGCGTCCAGTAAACATTGTGCTTTTAGTGCTGATATCATTGGAAATCTAAAGTGAGTCGTGATTCTAACGAAGGTAAATGGGTCTTCTCCTGGGGGTCAAAAGGTCATTGTCTTTCTCTGACAATTGATTGTAGCACTATATTTTGATAACCAATCCATACCCAAAATGATATCGTAGTCGTTCATGGCTAGCACAATTAGATCAACATAAAGTTCCCTATTTTCAATTGGAATAGCATAAGCTTTCAAAATTTGATTAGTCTGTTTGGGATCTCCCGAGGGAATTGTTACATTTTTTGTAACCCACTTCAGCTACATCAGGTGTCCTACCCAGTCTCCTCACATACTCAGTGGATGCAAATGAATGTGTCGCTCCCGAATCAAATAATACGAATGTTGGGGTGTCGAAAATAAGAAGTTTACCTGTCACCACAGATGGGTTCGCCTCTGCGTCTGCTCTCGTGATAGTAAATGCTTTAGCTGGCACATTCTTTTGTCCCATAGAATTCAGCCTATTAGGGCATACACTAGCAAAATGTCCTAGCATCCCACACGTAAAACATCTCCTTGTATCTACCGTGCAATTTCCAGTATGTTGAGTCTTGCATCTAGGGCAAAAAGGTAGTGCTATAGGTGCCTTGCCCTGATCAGCTCTTTGATGCTTATTTTGTTCCCATTGTTGTTGTCCTTGACGTGGCGGAAAGTTAGGTTTCTGTTGCTGAACTTGAAAAACTCTTTTCTTTTGATTTCCACCCCATCTTTGTGCCTGTCCCTGTTTGAATTGGCGTCTAGCTTCCAGGGCACGAAAAATTCTTAATTCAGCTTGTTCTGCCATCGTGCTCTCTCAGCAACCTGTGACTAGGTTACTCCTTGAATTCCCGCCATGCTCACATCTCTATATAGTTCCGGCCTCCGACCTTCAAGGAATCTCTCTACTTTTAGTGCGTCAGTGCTGACCATATGAGTGGCAAACCTACACAATTCTTCAAATTTGCGAATGTAATCCCCAACAGTCAAAGTTCCCTGGCGTAGTTGTATGAACTCGTTCATCTTCATAGCACGAACAGGAGCAGTGAAGTACTTGTTTCTGAATAGTTCGTTAAATATTTCACAGGTCATTGTCGTAGCATCTTCTATGCTCGTCATCGTATCCCACCAATGTCCCGCACTTCCACGAAGCATAAACGAACACACATTACTTTTTCTTCTTCTGGAACCCTAATGTATTGAAACATATTAAAGTCCTCAGCCAATCTTCTACATCTGTGGGATCTGATGCATCTTCAAAGGTTGGTGGATTTAGCTTTCGGAATCTTTCCCCTATTATCTCGACTTGATTTCCCCTTTGGAGTGGTTGATTCATTTCTGCTCTTTGTTCTCCAGCTATATCCCTCTAATGAATGAGTTGTTGAATTTGTTCGGACTGTCATTGAATGAGCTCCGTAAGCCAATTTATAACATTATCTCGATCACCCATTGGTATAGGTGTCTCCCCTCATTGATTCCTATCCCCACCACTACTCTCACCTCTAGTTCTCACCATAACTGAAACACCGTCTTAGGATAAGCTAATAACACATGGCCAATATAATTTCATGAAACATAAAATAAATCAGACAATAAAGTAAAACTTACTGGCATTGCTGCGTTCCCCCTGATATGGAATCCCAGTCCTCAAATAGCTCTGTTGAAATCCCTTTTAGCTAAATACATGGTATATCTTCTTCTCTTTCCCTACCTAGATTTTCTACTAGCCATATCGAAAATACCATAGAATACTCTACTATTCCAAGCAACGCTGTTGTAGAACAAACTATTCCCCCAGTTGTTAGTCCATATAATATATACAGAAATCGTGGTTCTTGGCCTAAACACATCAAATCCATCATCTTCAACAAGAGTACTCGGCCAAAAGAGTATATCCAATCATCCAAAATGGATAACTGTGGTCTTCCTTCAACTCCAACTATATAATGCTTCAACTCCATCTCTTGTTCTTGGAGAAATTCACCAAGAGTTTATTGGAGATATCACTATATTATCAACAAGTTGGCAGAAAAAGAATATTTTCCCATGAAATGCTGTTCTTTGACACGTAAAGATTTGGATTGACATTTCAAAAGGATGTCTGAGAAGTTTTACATGTTGAACGGATACAATGATCCAAATCTCAAACATGTCTATCTGGCGTCTCTACCTAAAGAACTTCAGCCCGAATTACATAGAATGATTCAAGCTTCCAGGAGGGAAGTCTCAAGAATCAGTCTAGGAGAAATCCATCAGATGATGTTTGCAACCCTAGACAAGATGTGTGAACAACAAGTCTTCATCAAGGATGTGCTTGACAAAGAACTCTACTCAAATCTGTATGCAAAAACTCTCATCTAGAGATAAAATGCAAAGGAAAGGATCGAAAGATCGAAAGATCCAGAAGAAGGCAAAAAGAAATAAAGCCTATCGATTCTTCAAAAGGAAACCGTTCAGAAAGAAGTCGATGAATAGGTGTTTCCTATGTGGAAGAAAAGGGCATTTTGCAAAGAATTTCCCTAACAAGAAAGATAAAGCAGCAAAGTTGGCATCACAAGCATTCCAGCTTAATATTGCCAACACAGATGATGCTGATATTGAATCCTTATTTTCTGACCAAGACGAGTAGGATGAAGACACTGCATTTGCAATACAATATTCTACTGATGACGAAGGACCAGAAGAAGAAGAAGAAGATTCATCCTCCGAGCTCCCAGTCTTTATGATCAAGTCACAACCATCACTCAAGACCAGTTCCTTGATCAAAGAAGGGATGCCGTATCCAAATATTGAAGTGCAAATTCTACCATCCAAGTATGATAGACCAATCAAGGATATTGGTGTATTTGATACAGGAGCCAGAAAGTCGATGATGAATCCTGACATACTACCTGAAGATACTTGGCAAAGTCATCACGAATACTTCTATGCGGTGATGGATGGACTTTTCATACCTCACTCATTACAAAGAAGCCGTTGAATTCAACTCTTTCCAGATCTTGTATGGATGAAGATTATGGCGCGAGACTCCATGGACAAGATATCTTGATGGGCTTCGATTTGTTCTTCCAAGCTAAAAGCCTACAGATTCTACCTCATGGGTTGAAGTACAAGAGACAGTTACAACCTTACACCACCATCCAGAAGCTGTTTACTCTATTAGAGGCACCTCCAGAATACGGAGATATCACCAACGAGCTTCTCAAGTGTTGTGCAGACTCTCATGCATATTTCCATCACCCAACACCACTTTGGAAAAATCGAAAGTTCTTTATTCAGCTCCCTTTCAAAAAGAATGAAGATGTGAATGCTACCAAGGCCACTCATCGAGGAATGACTCCAGAAGAGCTGAACCTTGCGAGGCAAGAACCAACTCTTAGCACTTGGACTCATTGAGCCCACAAAGTCCAATTGGGCTTGCCCTGCATTCTATGTCAACAAAAGAGTTGAACAGGTACGAGGGAAAAAGAGGCTTGTTATTGATTACAAAGCTCTTAACCATTTCCTCCTTGATGATAAGTTCCCTTTACCTAAATCTCAAATGCTTTTTTCCCAACTTTCTAAAGCCCAAATCTTTACAAAGTTTGATTTGAAGTCAGGGTTTTGGCAATTGGGAATTATCCCAGAGGATAGATATAAAACTGCTTTTTGCCTTCCTACATCCCAATACCAATGGACAGTCATGCCATTTGGTTTGAAGGTTGCACGCTCCATATTCCAAAAAGCAATGACCCAAATTTTCGAACCTATCCTACATACCACCCTAATCTACATTGATGACATCTTACTGTTCTCATCAAACAAACAAGAGCATGAGACTTTGCTACACCGGTTCTTGGATATTGTTCAATCACATGGTATCATGCTATCTGAAAAGAAGAGCTCTATCGGTCAAACAAATATTGAGTTTCTGGGAATGAAAATAATCGATGGAAAGTATCAGCCAGGCTAGCACATTGCTCAGGAATTGCTAAAGTTTCCGGATGAAAATTTGTCAGTCAAAGAGATTCAACAATTCCTTGGAATTATTAATTATATCAGAGACTTCATTCCGAATTGCTCCAGATATACTAGCCAGCTTTCAAAAATACTTAAGAAGAATGCTCCACTATGGGGATCATCCCATACCAGAGCAGTTCAACAACTCAAGCAAGTATGCCAGAATCCTCCGCCATTGAAAATTCCAAGCACAGGACAAAGGATTCTCCAGACTAATGCTAGTGATGAACATTGGGGAGCCATTTTGCTTGAAAAAGAAGATGGGAAAATCTTTTATTGTGGACATGCAAGTGGTCAGTTCAAAGATTCTGAGAAGCATTACCATGCTGTCTACAAGGAAATCCTTCGTTGTGAAGAATGGGATCAAGAAGTTTGAATTTCATCTTATTGGTCACCATTTCATAATCCAGATGGACAATACATCATTTCCAGCAATTATGGAGCTTAAGAACAAGGGTGTTCCAGAGAAACAATTGCTGCGACTTAAAGATTGGTTTTCCAAATATCATTTCACAGTTCAACATATCAAAAGAAATTACAATCTTGTTCCAGATTATCTGTCCAGATCACAGCCATTACAGTTAGTATCTTCGAAAGGTATTTTCCCAGTTATATTAATGGCATATCCTGAAGGCCAATTTCCCCCCACAAAAACACATTTCAAAAGCCTAAGTGATTTACAAAACTATACAAAACATTTCATGTTTTATCACTTAGACAAATTTGTTGTTCACGTTAATATCCCTTTCGAGAGGGCATGTTTTTATCCAGATAAACCTTTTTATGGGATCCTTACCATTTCCACTACTACTCCTATTCCAAAAGATGGTCTATGGTATTTGTGGTGTCTTTCCACCCTTTACTATCATTCAGTGGAAATGCCTGTTAGAAGTACTTTATCATTCCTCCAAAATCCATTCAACCAGTCATCCAATCTCTGGACTTTTCTTGAATGGTATGATAAGATCCAAAATTGGAAGGAAATGTTACAAGCAGAAGTGGATCAGAACAAAGATGTCCCGGATTTATACATTGTCATGGTACTCCACCGATATTTCACATGGGAAAAGGGTATCGATTTATACCGACATCTTTACATTTTAAATGGAAGGTTTTCCTTGGATCAATCACCAGCCAGCAGCCTGAGGTTAACGAATTATGCATGCATCTCCTGGTTCTTAACAAGATTCCACCAAACCCACCTAGGCCGAAGCCTATATATACATCACTCGTGATAAGTCCATGTGTTGATGAAGACATAGATTGGGACGGCTTTGGATTGTTTTGGACAGAACCTTGGTCAAAGGAATACTACGACTACCACTACAATCCATGACAGAAGGATGATGTCAGCACTGTATAGGTGTCCTTACAATGGACACGTGTCAGTTTGTAATAATAAGTGTCCTTCTAGCGGACACATGTCAGTTTATGGTTGTAAGTGTCCTTTTGTTGGATAAATGTCAGTTTCTTATCTTGTAATGTAACATGTGTCAGTTTGTGGTTGTAAGTGTCCTTTTAAGGGACACGTGTCAGCTTGGTGTTGTAAGTGTCCTTTTATGGGACACATGTCAGCTTGTTGTGGTAAGTGTCCTTTTAGTGGACACGTGTCAGCCTTCTGTTTAAAGTGTCCATGCAAGTGACATGTGTATGTGATAGGTGTCTTGTTAAGTGGACACATGTCAGGTTCTCATGAAGAAGGTCTAAGAAGGTAACACGTGTCTAGCAGAGGTGTCTTGTAATAGGGACACGTGTCACTTCCTTGTTTTGTACATGAGGCCTATATAAGGACCTCTTCAGTTGTATGGAAAACTCAGACGGAAATCAGAATAAAATCCCCCTTTTACAAAATATGAGTTTCTAAATCTCCTTTATGTCTCTTCAAAAGCCTCTTAGCTAATCTGCAATTATCTTTCAAATTCTTCGATCTTCTTCATGAAGTATGCTCTGTACTTGCCTCTTTGAGGAATCATGTACATCAGAAACATGATTGAAGTACCTGGCATAATATTATTAGGCACGGTCCCCTCAATCCATACGACGGTTAAGAATTCTTTTGAAGTTTTGAATGAATGACCTTCCTATGAGGTTCTGCCAGAAAGCCGTCCAGGCAAGGTGTGCCACTTAGGCTAAGGTGCAGTAGACCTCATGGTGGTGTCATACTTTCTTAACCTCTTGGAAAGGCTAAGGCTGCCTAAGGATATGGGTTTGTGGGGCTCCTGAAACAAAAAATAAGCCCGACAAGTCGTCATCTATATGCATGATCCTCAAAACCTGAAGAAGCTTCATCACTGAATAGTAAGCCAAAGACTCAGGCATTCGCATGCTCACCTGCAATGCATGAACTGCATGAGCTAAAGCTCAGGAAGTAAAAATCATGCATATCCAAAGAATAGTGATGTTTCTCCAACATGTAATGCTAACATGTAAAATCCATGAATCGAAATACTTTTCTCAAATCATTTTCTTTCATTTGGGCCCCTAACCCAAATACTATGCACCGAAAAAGAGCTCTGCACACATCAATAATCAAATGGCCAATAATATCAGTATGGATCTACGTATGGACCATCCTCCCGCGGCCCAGCCAAGGTTTCCCTACTTGCGTCCCTTGTGTCCGCCAAGAAGTATCCCACCTCGCAGGGCCATACATAGGTACTCACAAATGGACCATCCTCCTGTGACCCACCAAGAGCCCATCTCTTATCTAGCTCTGTGTTCACCAGAAAGTATTCAACCTGTTGTGCCTAAACATATATCATCAGCATGCCCTGCATGCCTTGGTGCCCTAGCAACGGTCAGCAAACATCCATTTTCTATCTGAAAATATTTTCGTGCATGCGGATATTAACTTGTAATATACATGCACATGCAAATGCTGTGAATGGCATGTTCAATGGCTTATCAAGCACCATATTTCAACATCATGCAAGCCAATTATGCAGCATATAATATACCCACATATATTCAACAAGATACCACAGTCACATATCATACAACTAATTCAAACAATACTATGTTCATGCATTATAGTTGCAGATAGATATTTTACTTACCTTTTTGTGTTCATGTCTTACTTACTGGTTCTTTGACAGTTACACTGTTACTCCAAACGATAATTCTGAATTATCTGTAATGACATAAGGTATTAATTTCTAATATTTTATCAACAAATTATAATACCTAATCTTACTAAAGACTTTGAATTCTGAATCCAGCTAGGTAACAATCAAGACCCATGACTTAAACCTTATCAAATTATTACCTTCGAAATACCTTAATTTTCTAATTTTGAATGTGTGCTAACATCACAAGATTGGCATATTATTATCCTCCCATTAAGTCCTAACTACCAAACATGACTTCAACTATTTTTATTAAGCTTTACATATCATTTGGACATAACTAACAGTATATCTGAAATCATGTAGTTGTAATATATAGTTCCTAAAACACTCAAAAGCTTATTTGCATTCTAAGATTTTATTATAATTTTTAAACATATAATTCACTTACAGGTAAAATTGTTTCGTTTAATTATTTCTTAATCTCCTAATTTGAAATTAGAAGTAAGGATTAAAATCATTTCAATGATATAAAACACTCACCAATCTTACCTTCCTAGTTTTGTTTCTCCTTTTCATTGTTTCTCCTTTTCATTAGTTTTGTTTTTGTTATCCGCCCCCTTTTCCCCGTTTTTTATTTCTCTTCACCCCTGTAGTATTTCAATCTAGTCGTGTTTGTGTGTGTTGTCTATTTGTCAGATGATATAGATGAAAGTCTATCCAATCTGCTGCTTCAACTTAGCTCCCTATTGGTTGATTTTCTTTGATATATTATTTTAAACATTGAGAAATGTTGATGGATGAGGCGGTGCTAACACTAAGTTGCATGGATACTACCAAATTGTGTGGGCATATATAAGTATATTATCTACGTATATATATATATATATATATATATATATATATAGAGAGAGAGAGAGAGAGAGAGAGCTTTCCAAATAAGTTGTGTATTGACTATACATTTAGTTATGCATATATATGTATATATATATATATATATATATATATAATATCACCCTTTATAACACTATGTATTTATATATGACAATGTATTTTATATATATTCACATATATATTATCAGTACATGTATTTTCTTTTCAGTGTGGTTCACTTCTTTTTATGTCCTCATTGTTACTGCAAATGGAAAAGGCCATGCATAATTTTATCTGGACTGGTAATGTCAATTCTAAGGGATCGGTGGTGGTTAACTGGAATCGTTATTGTATGCCCCGGGCTGAAGGGGGATTGGGCGTTCGTTCTATTGTTGTGGCCAACAACGCTTTCCTGATGAAGCTGGGTTGGAAGATTATGACTTCAAACTCTTTGATTTACAAAACCCTCAGAAAATGATTTTTGACCTCGGATGGATCTCTTCGCCGTTCCTTCATCCCCTCTTCCATTTGGAACGGGATTCGGCCTGGGATTATGGGTTTCTTTGAAGACTCACGTTGGATCCCCGGATGCAACTCCGCCATTTTATTCTGGCTTGACAACTAGCTTGGTTACACCATTGCCGATAGGATTGGTATTCCGCGTAAATACAGACATTTATTTCGACATCGCATTTCGGATTACTTTTATGACGGGACTTGGCACTTCACTTTCTCGTTCATTGAGGCATATTTGGATCTGGTCTGGGATATTGTTAGAGTCCCTATCGCTCCAGCTTCGAAGGACATGCGCGCCTGGCTGCATTATGAGGATGAGACTATCACTTCGAAGTCAGCTTACTATCACCTGCGCCCCCACTCTCCGATTGTTCATTGGGGTTCCTGGATTTGGTCACCTCACATTCTGGAACGACGTTGGATTGTTGTATGGAGAGCCATCCACAATCGATTGGCGGTTTGGATGTACTGCAACCGCGGGGTTCCTTCACTGGTCCCTTGGTTTGCAGTCTTTGTTGTGCAGCTGCTGAATCTGTAGACCATCTGTTTGTCTCTTGTGTTTTTGCAGGGGCCCTCTGGCGGTGGATTTTCGATACTTTTGATATTCCGTCATTTTATGGCTTGCAACTTTAATGAATTCCTGGTGCGTTTAATGAGTTTCCATTTCAGTGAGCAGGTGTATTTGTTATGGCGAGTTGCAGTGTTATCATGTGTTTGGATCATCTGGCAGATCAGAAACGATTTGACCTTCAAGGACGCGAGTTGGACAGTGGAGGCGGCCATCCTCCACATTCGTGTACTAATTCTCGAGTCTTCTTCTTTAGACCGGGGCTGTATGCATAATGATCAACATGACCTATTCATTCTCCACAGACTACGTGTTGCTGGGCGTCCCAGACAGGCCCCGAAGATTGTGCAAGTTACTTGGCAGAAACCCTTACCGGCTGGATCAAAGTCAACACGGACGGCAGTGTTACGGGGGCGCCTGGTCGTCTCATAGCTTCTGGGGTTTTCCGAAATAGCAGAGGTTTCTTTTGTGATTGCTTTGTGGAACGATATGGTTCGGGATTTGCTTTTGAGGCTGAATTGATGGCAGCCATGCAGGCCATTCATTACGCTTTCGCGAAGGGCTGGTCTCAGCTTTGGCTGGAGTCAAATTCGGTTTATGTGGTGGAATTATTGCAGAAGAGATCATAGGAGGTTCCTTGGCGCCATCTTGGCATGTGGCGGTACACTTTGCACCTTCTTTCTCAGATGAATTTGGTGGTCTCTCATATTTTTCGCAAAGGCAACCGGGTGGCAGACATTCTTAGCAAGACTTTGCAACCTGCGACTTGGTGGGGGGCGCCACCAGCGGATATCATCTCGTATCTTACACAGGATTATGTTGGTCAATCAAACTATAGGTTTGTTAGCTAGCGCGTCCTGGATTCAGTTATCTTTTCCATTTTTTTTCCTTATGGGGGGCACTCTTTTTCCTTCCAAGGGTTTTTCCCACAAGGGTGGGTTTTACCTTGGGAGGTTTTAATGAGGCTCCAACCATTCAGCCATTTGGTCGGCTTGTGACCATTTCATTTTACTTTATGACATTGTTTCCAGGCTTACATTTGGTTACCTGATCAGCCTGTGATCAGGACAACTCTCTTTTTTCATTTTTATATATTATTTCGCATTTATTCAAAAAATGTCCTCCTTTATACTACTACTATTATTATTGTTATTTTATTATTATAATCAAGACATAATTTCTTTTTTTTTACTACTTAAATTAGAAATCTAACGACTAATCACTATAAGTGAGTTTCAAAATTATAAAAGTAGCCATATCGTATAAAATAATCAGATTATGCAAATCGCACATAATCAAATGCATGAACTATATTGGCCTAGTGAGTAGTGAGAGGCTCGGGTATTATAGACAACACCTAAGAGACTGCGACATTTAGGAGAATGAAATTCCAATTACATGTGACAACACAGGTGCTATTGCAATTACTCAAAATCCAGTATTGCAGTCAAGAATAAAGCACATTGCTGTTAGATATCATTTATTAGAGATCATATTGAAAAGAAGGACATCATAGTAGAATAAGTATCAACTGAGACGTAGTTAGCGGATACATACACAAAGCCCCTGTTTGAATAAAGATTTGAAGAGCTAAAGAATGAGCTTGGGCTAATTGAGCTAACTTAGTCAGAAGAGTCCAAAGTGAAGAATATTGCATTTCAGAAGAGTTTCACTCTTTCATAAGAGTAGACGCAGAAGAATCGGACATTCAGCAAAGTTGAGTCATTTGGACTGTTGAATGATATCAGTTGACTAGATTATCAGAAGAGTCAATGACAGCCAAGAGTCATTAGCAGACATATTTATTGGGTAAAGGTCAAAATCGGTGTTGCATTTATGAAGCATGAATGTTTTATGAGATAATGTCAGAATGAGGTGCAGTAAACTGAGAATAAAGTTACACAATTAGTATACAAAGAGGCTTATAGTTGGCCATAAATGTTGTGAGCATTTAATGCCAAAATTAGTGAATTTTCAAGGTTAAATTCCAGTCGTTGATCAAAATTTAAATCATCATATTTTGATCACGTCGCATCGACTCCCATATATACCCTCAAACACTTTCTCTCTCCTCACACTTTCACAAAAGTCACCAAAAATTCCCAATTTCTCTGCAAATACAATGTGCGATTTCTCTCACAACTCTCAAAATTAAATGCCTCCAAGAAATCTGATTTATCCTCAGCACTGGAATTCGCTAAAATTGCTAAAAAGGTTTATTCAGGTTCACTCATCAATGTTGAAGGTTCGGTCAAGCACTCTGTTGATGAAACTAGGGCGCAAAAGATTCTTACCAATTTGGAGAAGACGAAGTTGATAGAATTTTTAACATTGGAGATGCCACATACGTACCAAGATGAGGTTACTATGTTTTATGTGAATGTCTCTATGCACGATGGTGGAATTCATTAATTAGAAAGACCACGAGTCTGACTTGGAGAAGACATGGAAGGAAATAACTATAGATGAGGATGCTGAGAAGTTTTATCCATCCGCAATAAAGGTTGTGGAGAAGGAGGAGTACCACAAGCTGATGGACATTGTGTTGAATACCCTTAGTTATGGGTTGGCCCTTGGGTACATTTTGGAGAAGATGGGTTGCCTCTGAGGAAAGGGAAACCATTTCATGTTAACAAAAGGTTCTTCAAGGTAACCTATCAGCAGCCTAGAAGAAAGCCCATGATAAGAATGGTACTTTTGAGGAGGAAACAATTGAGACCGAGCAACTCCAATTCTTAAAAAAAAAACAGTTGCTCCTGGAAGACCAATTGCACCAATGAAGCAGAAGACTCAAGCCAAGAGTTGACTGTGTGATGAGCTAGTTGAGTCGGTTGTGGCGGCTGACTCCGAAGCAATTTAGTCCGAGGTATTCCACTTTAAAGAAGATCAAAAGAGTGGAGGATAGGCCCTTAGTGTTGGCTGCTAGAGTTCTTCAAGAATCGGCTGCAGAGGGTGGAGGTAGTTTCCACCAATGTTGAGGAAACAACTGAGAGGTAGTTGGTGAATTAGTTGTTGACGTAAGTCCCATTCATGTAGAGGTCATGGCTAGAGTTCTTCAAGAATCATTTGCAAGAAATTTCCAAATCATTCGAAGCACACTCCCCTCTATATCCTTAAATGATGCCAAGGATATCTGAGTGGAGGTCGTGGAAGCTTAGTAAGAGCAAGTTCGAATGCCCATAAATGATAGAGGAGGAGGAGTGGATCCTTGAATTTATAAATAATTCATATTTCCCTCAAGCTATTGATCTTGATTATTAACAATGTGTTATACGAGAGAAAGAGGGAAGATAAGTAGATGGCAAGGATCACACAACTATATGTTCAAAACAACTATTGATCTATTGTCAGAAGCTGATGAGGAAGAGCTTGAAGTAGTAGAAGCTGTTCAGTTGCAACAAGCCTTAAAGTAATCTAGATAAATAATTGAGCAACGCCAATAGGATGGCAGGGGAAATTTTCATCCCCTTCCCAAATCATTGGCACATTGATAAGAGACACAACTGCACTCTCATCACCAACCCAATCCCATTCACCTACAAACATTCCAAGTCAAGGTGAAACCACGGTTGAGATTGGAGTACACGAATACTCAATTTGGCCGAAATTTGGCTAAACCCACAGATGGCGATTCAGTTGGTGTGGAAGTTAGTGTGGTTGACTTAGAGGATGGTGATGAGGAAGATATGATGGTGTAGGAGAAAACACTTTTGCCTCAAATCCTCCAATGCAAGAAGAAGCACAAGCCACAATTGAGTCCATAAACCCAGCTAATGCTAGCCGACCCCACAGAAAAAGCTGGAGATGTTGAGACAACTAAGTTACTACTGCTAGCAGACCCCACTAATGCCCAAGTTAAACCTGCTACTGAGACTGCTAAGTTGGGGAAAGCTGCATAGAATATTAAAAAGGAGGCTATCGAAGAAGAGGCTGTTGAAGAAGTTGCAGAAAATGAAATGCAAATCGATGATGTTCCAGTCGTTGAGACCACTAAAACAGAGGTACATGAGGATGTTATGGTAAATGCACCCGTAGTTGAGACTATTGTCAGAGAAGGTGAGATTGTAGAAGACCCAACGGTTGAGAGTTCTATGGTGGGAAAGGTGTTAAGGGTGAGCAGAATGTGGAAAAAGAGTCAGTTGGGCCAGCAGTTGATACAATGAACGTTGATGAACCAGCTGACATAGAATAAGAAGATATTCATAATCCAGCTGTTTCAGAAGGAGAAAGATCAGATGCTGCTGAAAGCGATATATTTGTTCAAAACATAACTATCGAGATGGAAATCGATGACAAAATTGAGTCTGACCCATATGAATAAGATCAAGCAGCAGGGCCCAACTTTGCATAGTATGGCTTTGTGTTGGTTGACCCTCCTCCTAAAGTTGCTAGATTGCCTACAAATGACGTTGTTGAGATAGTTGATGCACCGAAAACTCAAATAGATGAATCTACTGATGCCTATGAAACTATTAACACATCTGAGTAGGCTAACACAACTACTCGTGCCAATGAAGCTGATCCAACTAAGGCATAAAGAGCTGCTAGTCAGGGGGAAGAGGCAAGGAACCCAATTGGAGATGCAAAAGGGTCTTTCTCAACTCCTATTGATAATTTTGGCCATGAAGATTTCGTGTTCCCTGAGGAAATTCCCAGTGATGAAGTGTCATTTTTGAATGTCTCCAGGTCCAGTGATCGTGTAAACATCAAAGAACCTGCAGATCTAGAAGAATGTGGATTGATCCTATATAATCCCCGAGAACATATCTCTGAGTATGATTTTGCTCTAGGGATTGCCAACCAACTAGCTTCTACAGAAGGCACGAGGAACACGATTGTCGTTTAGTATTGCTTATCATCCTCAAACCGACAGACAATCAGAACGAACGATACAAACTTTAGAAGATATGCTTAGAGCTTGTGTTCTAGATTTTCAAGGACAATGGAGTAAATATCTACATTTGATAGAATTCTCATACAATAATAGCTATCAAGCAACAATCAGGGTGGGCCCCTACAAAGCACTATACGGTAGAAAGTATAGATCGCCAGTCCATTGGATGAGGTTGGTGAAAGGAAGCTTTTAGGCCCATCATGATTTGAGAAATGATGGAGGCTTTGACGCAAATTCGGCATAGAATGGAAACTGCTCAGAGTCAATAGAGAATTACTTAGATTTTTTTTGAATGAATGCGAAATATTATGAAAAATGAAAATAGAGTTGTCCTGATCACAGGCTGACCAGGTTATCAAAAATAAGCCTGGAAATAATGTCATAAACGGAAAGGTTCCTGGAAATACTGTCAAGAACAAAATGGTCACAAGCCGACCATATGGCTGAATGGTTGGGGCCTCATTAAAACCTCCCAAGGTAAAACCCACCCTTATCGGAAAAAGCCCTTGAAAGGAAAAAGAGTAACCCCAGGAAAGAAACAGGCGCCCAAACAATGGGAAAAGAAACCTGAAGCAGTGGCGTACTAAGTAACAAACCTATAGTTGAATTGGCCAACATAGTCATCAGTGAGATATTGCAAAAGCTCTACGGGCGGGACGCCCCACCATGTGCCTCCCTCCGTCTTCTTGCTCAGTATGTCGACAACCCGATTGCCTTCCCGAAAAATATGTGAAACTACGAGATCCATGTATGCGAGAAGGTGAAGTGTGTGGCGCCAATAGATAAGATGGCGCCACGGGACTTCCGTCGGTCTTTTCTCCAACAAGTTCACCACATACGACGAGTCCGACTCCAGCCAAAGTTTTGTCCAACCCTTAGCAAAAGCATACTGAATTGCCCACATTGTTGCGATTAATTTAGCCTCAAACGCATATCCCAAACCCCAATGATGAACAAAGCACCCTCGAAAGAAACCTCTATAGTTCCGTAAGACTCCTGAAGCAGTAAGAGTGCTCGGCGCCCCTGATGCACTTCCATCCGTATTAACCTTGATCCAACCCGGGAGTGGTTTTTGGCAGTTCACCTCCACAATCTTCGGTGCTCTTCTAGCCCTCCCAGGAACTTGCAGGTTGCGCATGATAAACAGGTCTTGTTGGTCGTTGTGCATGCATCCCCGATCCAATGATGATGATTCTACAATGAGTACTCGAAGGCGAATAATTGCCGCATCCAAAGTCCATATTTTGTTGTGAAAAACCAACTCGTTGCGGATATGCCATATGAGCCATATGCAAGAAAGCATAGCCACACACCAAATGAAAGTAACCTGGTTGCTGAAATGAAGCGTCATTAATCGCACCAGTAATTCATTGAAATTATATGCCTTAAAAGGGTGAACCTTGAAGGAATCAAAGATCCATCGCCACAGAGCTCCTGCAAAGACACAAGAGACAAATAAATGGTCAATCGATTCTGCCAAATCCCGACAGAGCACAAACCGAAGGGTCAGTAAAACTTCCCCTAGCTTGTAATAAATCCAGGACAGCCAGTCGATTATGAATAGCACGCCACGCCACCACCGATCTCCATTCCAAGATGTGTTGCGACCAAATCCAAGAACCCCACTTGACAGTGGGATGATGGTGACGGATGTGATTATATGCTTCATTCGATGTAACCAAACCATCCTCAGAGTTCAACCAGACTCGTGTATCTCTGGAATTCGGCGTTATAGGGACACGAACTACAGCCCGGACCAGATCCAGATAAGCCTCCACAAACGAGAAGGTAAAGTGCCAGGTTCCGTCATAAAAATAGTCTGAAATGCGCTGATGAAATAAGTATCTATAGTCCTCCAGGATGCCAATTCTGTCTGCTATAGAATAGCCCAACCAATTATCAATCCAAAATAATACCTCGGAATTGGCCCCTGGGATCCAACGAGAGTCATCCAAGCAAGCCGAAATGCGAGGTTTAATACTAGCCCAAATTGAAGAAGGAAGAAAGGACCACCGAATCACCCCATCCCATGTAAAGTAACGGTATCTCAAGAGGATTCTGAACACCACCGAGTCCGAGTTCAAGACCTTCCAACTCAATTTCATCAAGAACGCTGTCTTGGCAGCCACAATAGATCGCACGCCCAATCCCCCCTCTGCTCTGGGCGTGCAGCATGTATTCCAACTGACCACCACCTTCCCCTTAGAATTCACATCCCCCGTCCAAATGGACATCATGAGCGTTCGCGCAATGATACTCTTTCCCAAGCATCTTGTCGGGATTTGGGGACTTCATGGATGATCTTTGGCCTATTTTGCGGTGCCAACCATCGGGAATTCATTTACTTGGTGCTCCCCGAAGGCCTCTATCTTTACTTCAGGCTAAGTTGACATGAGCCCTTGTAACTTGTCCATTTTTTGCTTTTTGGCAGGCTGTCAAGGGCTTAGTTCTTCCTCGTGTTGGATCCGATCACCACCCCATTTTGGTTTCCTATTCTTCGGCCATTAGCAGGGGACCGGTTCCGTTTCATTTTCAGCGTATGTGGGTTCATCACGATTCTTTCCGGGATTTGGTTACAACTTCTTGGGTCTCTCCATGTGACACGCCCAACCCTCTTTTGCGTGTCTTGAGGAAGCTCAAATGGTTGCGACAGGTTTTTAAAGATTGGAACAAGGATGTGTTTGGGGATGTAAATCGTAGGGTGGATAGTCAGATGGAGCAACTTCGTCAGATTCAATCAGATATCGAGACATTGGGCTATACCGCTGCACTCCGGGACAGTGAGTTGGACGCCCAGCTGAGGCTCTCGCAGACACTGCAGTTACAATCCGAACTCCTTAAGCAAAAGGCGCGCACTGCCTGGCTTAAGGACGGGGATCGTAACATAACATTTTTTCATCGGCGTAGCCAGATGCGTAGGGGCGCGTGGGGATATAGGGCTTATGGTGGCAGGCTATTTCACAAACGATGCTACGGTCCTTGGGGATCATATCATTCATTTTACGAGGAGCTCTTCGCGGACACCGGGCTTTCCGCCTCGGACTTCTCGTTAATTGACCAGGTTCTTACTGCAAAGGTTGGGGAGCGGGATAACGCCATGCTAACAGACATTCCCTCGGATTCCGAGGTTCAGGAAGCGGTGTTTGATATGGATTCAGATAGTTCTCCGGGGCCAGATGGGTTCAATGGGATTTTTTATGGCCATTTCTGGGATGTCATCTCTGTTGAGGTGACTGCAGCAGTTTGCTTTTTCTTCAGTAATTCGTCACTACCTCTGGGATTGAATGTCAGTTTCATGGCGCTCATCCCAAAGACTAAGGATGCAAATGTCATTGAAAACTTCCGCCCGATTGTTATGAGCAATTTCCTTTTCAAGATCATCACGAAGATACTGGCTACGCGTTTAGGTTTGATTATTGCAGATTATTTGTCTCCAACTCAGTTTCGTTTTATCCCTGGCAGACAAATTCATGATTGTATGGCCATGGTATCCGAAGGGTTTAATGTCTTACAGGGTCGCACGGATTCGAACATGATCCTAAAAATCGATATCCGAAAGGCATTTGACACATTGAGGTGGGGTTTCTTACTATACGTCTTGCACCGCCTCGGTTTCTCAGAGATCTTTGTGCGTTGGGTGGAGGTGGTTCTTCGGTCGGCCAAGATATCAGTGATGTTGAATGGGACGCCGGTAGGTTATTTTCCCTGTTTTAGAGGAGTCAGACAAGGGGATCCTTTATCACCGTTATTGTTTTGTATTGCGGAGGAGGTCCTGGGTCGGTTTATTGCTGCGGCGATGGATCAGTCTCGGTTATCTTCCTTCACGGCGCCAAGAGGTATTGTCTTTCCATCGTCCATCTTATATGCGGATGATATTGTCATCATGTGTGGGGCGTCTTCTACAAATGCCCGGGTCTTGCTTCAGATTTTAACTCATTACGCGGATATCTCGGGTCAAGTGTTTAATCCACAGAAATCCAAGGTTTACTTTGGTTCACAGGTCTCGTCATATGTCCGTTGGAGGGTGCAACAAATTTTGGGGATCCACCCAGGGGCGTTCCCTACTATGTATTTAGGCGCTCCAATCTTTAAAGGCGCTCCCAAGGTTGCGGATTTACAGCCCATCTTTGACAAGATAATTCTCAAATTCAGAAGATGGAAAGGTTCGTCTCTTTCCCTTGCCGGTAGAGTTTGTCTGGTTAACTTAGTAATTACCAGTTCTTTTGTGCACACCATGATGGTTTATAAATGGCCTGGTACACTGCTCAAGCAAATGGAAAGAGCCATGCGCAATTTCATTTGGATGGGGGATGTGAATTCTAAGGGGAAAGTGGTGGTCAGTTGGAATAAATGTTGCACGCCCGAGCGCGAGAGGGGGATCGGGCGTGCGATCTTGTGGCGCCAACAGGCGTTCTTGATGAAATTGGGTTGGAAGGTTTTGAACTCGGATTCAGTGGTATACAGAACACTCATATAACGGTACTTTACTAGGAATGGGGAGATTCGACGGTCCTTTATTCCTTCTTCAATTTGGACTGGGATTAAACCCTGCATTTCCGATTGCTTGGACGATACTCATTGGATCCCAGGCGCCAACTCCGAGGTTTTATTCTGGATTGATAATTGGTTGGGTTACTCTATAGCTGACAGAATTGGCATCCCAGAGGACTATAGGTACTTATTCCATCAGCGCATTTCTGACTATTTCTATGATGGGTCCTGGCACTTCACCCTACCTTTCGTGGAGGCCTATTTGGAGCTGGTCCGTGCCATTGTGCGCGTCCCGATTGCACCAGAGTCCCGGGATACTCGAGTTTGGTTGAACTCAGATGATGGTTCGGTCACCTCGAAGGTGGCTTAAAATCATATACGCCCCCAGTGCCCGGCAATTAAATGGGGTTCTTGGGGTCGCAGCATATCTCGGAACGGAGATTGGTGGTAGCATGGAGGGCCATACACAATCGATTGGCTGTCCAGGATTCACTTCGAGCTAGGGGAAGTTTTACTGGCCCTTCGGTTTGTGTTCATTGCAGGGCATCGGAAGAATCAGTTGATCACTTATTTGTCTCTTGTGCTTTTGCAGGAAATATATGGCGTTGGATCTTCCATGCTTTCCAAGTTCACCCTCTTCAGATTTATAGCTTCAACGAGCTACTGGTGCGATTTATGGCTTTTCATTTTAGTGACCAGGTTACTTTCCTTTGGCATGTGGCGATTATTTCCTGCATCTGGATTATATGGCATATCTCCAACGAGCTGATTTTTCACAACAAAATATGGACACTGGAGGCGGCGATCATTCAACTACAGGTACTCATTGTGGAATCATCATCCTTGGATCGGGGATGCATGAACAATGATCAACAAGACCTATTTATCTTGCGCGGTCTGCAAGTTCCAGGATGACATAGACATGCTCCGAAGATTGTGGAGGTTCAGTGGCAAAAACCCCTCCCGGGTTGGATCAAGGTTAATACGGATGGCAGTGCTTCAGGGGCGCCGGGCAACCTCACAGCTTCCGGAGTCTTCCGGAACTGTAGAGGTTTCTTTCGAGAATGCTTTGTCCATCGTTGTGGTTCAGGGTATGCGTTTGAAGCTGAATTGGTCGCTACAACATGGGCAATTCAATATGCCTTTGTGAAAGGTTGGACGCAACTATGGCTGGAATCGGATTCGATGTATGTGGTGAACCTACTGGAGAAGAGAACAATGGAGGTCCGATGGCGCCATCTTAGTCATTGGCGCCAAACCCTGCATCTGCTCAGAGGTATTGATCTTGTAGTCTCTCATATTTTTCGGGAAGGCAATCGGGTCACGGACTTGCTGAGCAAGAAGATGGAGTGTGGCACATGGTGGGGTGTCCCGCCCACAGAACTCCTTAACTTCCTCACTGATGGCTATGTTCGCCAATCCAACTATAGGTTTGTTACTTAGTGTGCCACCGCTTCAGGTTTCTTTTCCCATTTTAGGCGCCTATTTTCCTGGGGGGTACTCTTTTTCCTTCCAAGGGTTTTTCCCACAAGGGTGGGTTTTACCTTTGAAGATTTTAACGAGGCCCCAACCATTCAGTCATTCGGTCGGCTTGTGACCATTCGTTTGGTTTTTGACATTATTTCCAGGCTTCCTTTTGGTTACCTTATCAGCCTGTGATCAGGACTACTCTTTTTCATTTATATATATATATATATATATATATTCGCACTTATTCAAAAAAAATAGGATTTATGCAAAGGCGAAAGGTAAGTAAAAATCCATCTGCAACTGTAGTGCATGAACATAGTATTTTTTGAATTAATTGTATTATATGTGGCATAATTGGCTTGCATGATGTTGCAATATGGTGCTTGGTGAGCCATTGAACATGCCATTTACAGCACTTGCATGTGCATGCATATTACAAAAGGATGTTCGCTTGCACGAAAATATTTTCAGATAGAAAATAGATGTTTGCTGACCACTGCTAGTGCATCGAGGCATGTTGGGCATGTTTATGACATATGTTTAGGTACAGTAGGTGGGATACTTCCTGGTGATCACATGGCTAGATGGGAGATGAGCTCTTGGTGGGTCATAGGAGGATGGTCCATTTGTTGGTACCTATATTATGAACCTATGGGGTGGGATACTTCTTGACGGACACAGGGAACGCAAGTAGGAGATGCTTGGTTGGGCCGCGGGAGGAAGATCCACATGTAGTTTTATAATGATATTATTGGCCATTTATATTACTGTGTGCAGAGCTCTTTTTCGGTGCATAGTAGTTGGGTCAGGGGCCCAAATAAAAGAAAATGATTTGAGAAAAGTATTTCATTTCATGGATCTACGTTTTAGCATTACATGTTCGAAAAACATTGCTATCTCTTTCACATGCATGATTTTTACTTGTTGGGCTTTAGCTAATGTAGTTCTTGCAGTGCAAGTGAGCTTGAGAATGTATGAGTCTTTGGCTTACTGTGTGGTGCTAGAATTTCTTCAGGTTTTGAGGATCAAGGATATGGATGATGACCTGTCGGGCATGTTTGTGGGTTCATTTTGGTTTTGCTTCTGGTGTGTTGTATGTAGGAACTCCTACTTTTTATAACTTTTGAAACTCTACTGTAAAAATATGTAAATAGTGTGCTGGTTTGTGTTGTAAACTTGTATATGTAGTTATCGTATTTTTGTACGAACAATGTTGACAGCCTTTATTGCTTTTAGACATGGTCTGATCTTTGTTGATGCGTACAGGGTTTATTTTGTTGTTCGTCTGTCAATAAATTATCACAGGAAAAAGGAAAAAAAGTAAACTCTCAGAAACACAGTTCATATTGTTGAGTTTTACTATTTATATATTTTCTAGCAATAGTAGTAGGAGTGGGTGTGACATACAGGAATGTCGAAAGCCAAGTGACTATCAAATACGCAAAGAAAATGATGATGTACAAACCATACGATGTGGTTGGTGTCATTAACACGGTCGTGGGTATTGTTCGTGTCATCATACATGAGCGTGCGATGTGCACCTAGATGGAATTTTCATAGATGATTTCCACGACCTACCTGTGTGAAATAACATGACCGTGGGATTTCTATGTGCCAAAAAATAGACTGAATCACTTTACATGGGCTGAGTGTGAAAGCACATAGTCGTGTGTTTTGTTCCTCGGGTAAATTTTTGTTTCATAATTTCTTCGGAACTCTATAAGGGATCTCACAAGGAAACAATAAAAAGAGGACTTAATCCTAAAGTCTGATATAACACACTTTGGAGAGAAAATACAAATCAAAGAGAGAAAAGACACAAGACAATGAAGAACAACACAAGACTTCTACCAACCACGAAGGCGCGAAGGTTCGAGATTGTAAAGGCGGATCCATCTACACAAGAGGGTTCTATCATCATAGTATATGGCTTTTGTTTTGTACTTAATTCCATGTTTGACAATTTGTTTTCAGATTTGTCTATAAATTTGCAAGCAAGTATGTTAGGCTAAATCTCTTGATTTTTTCTTCACTGGTTTCTTATGTTCTATTTATGAATTCATGTGCTTACTTCTTGTAGATTATCTAGCCAATAATTTGCATGTTAACAATTGATAAATGAATTCATAACATAAACCGGTATAAAGTTAGGAGACTTATAACATTTGTGGGATTTAATTCAACTCTATATGCTTTTGGGAGTTGATATTAATTGTTGAGTAGGGATACTAGTAATTCTTATTAATCTACAATTTGTTTGCTTCGAGAGAGGGATAAACTACCTTAGGAATTGAACCCATGGATACACGAAAAATGGCTTTGATGAAACATTAATTGGAATTAATATTGATAAAGCATGTTAAGATCATAGTCCTATGATTGCTCTTTGTGATTGTTTGATTTCTTGGAAGTTCGGTGATTTACATTACTTAGAAATTTTGGTTAATAATTTTATAATTAATGTTTTTTAGATAAATGCGAAAATAATATAAAAAATGAAAAGTGAACAATGCAAACCAGTCAAGCAGCTAGCTGGCTAAATGGCCAAGAACGCCATTAGGAATGTAAAAAATAACAAAACACAAAAGTGCTTACAAGCCAAGCAAATGACTGATAAAATCCTGGGACCTCGTTAAAACCTATCAAATTAAAACCCAGTGGGAAAAACCTTTGATAGAAAAAAGAGTACCTCATACTTAGTTATTGCAAGCACGGAAGAAGATATGCCCGATGGCGGTGCCGGGAGCCCCACAAACCCATACCTTTAGGCAATCTTAGCCACTCAAAAGGTTAAGAAAGCATGACACCACCATGAGGTCTCCAGCAACTTGCAGCGCACGCCAGCCCGCCATGCGACGTCCTTGCCCAGCATGCAGCGCCCGCTGCTACTTCCTCCTCGCCACCACCTCGTGGATCATAGCGCCACGCGAGCGCCCAGCCTACAACGACCTCCTCATCCGATACTGCTGATTTCCTGCAAGGACGGGCTGCCAAGGGGGCGACCTCCCCCCAGATCCCTCTTAGCGCCAATATTGGGGGGGGCGCCCTCTCTTTCCCCTCATGGCCGCTGCCTACCATGGGGGGCCAGCACCCTTGTGTCATCTTTTGGGGGCTGGCTGCAGCTTCCACATCCAAGGCCGCCCCTCTAGGGGGTGATGACCCCTGGGCTGCCGTCTGCCGTCTGCATGGGATTCCGAGCACAAGGCCCCGTCTGAATGTTGTTGCTAAGAACTCATCCCAGATTGCTGGGAACTCTCCTCCACCGACTTCCGTTTATGAAACGAACCCTCGACATTCGGCTCATAATGCTAATGCTCGATCCAATTTTGGCCACTCTTTTGCTAAAATAGTTTCAGGTATTCACCACGATATGGATTCAACTACGCAGGGCCAAGGTAAAAGGCGATTATTATTCAATCACTATTGATGAAAACGTTTACTAACAACGCCTCGCCGAATTCTCTTATTCACTAATTGGAAGGGTGATTTTAGGAAAAGGAAATAAGCCTTGGGGACAATGCTTTTGCATAAACGCCTATCTGAATTAGGGATGGCAATGGGTCCGGGTAAGGCCCGGACCCGAACCAGACCTGCCTCATTTGGGGCAGGTATGGGTCCAGTAAATGGGTATGGGGCGGGTAATGGGTATTGAGTTTTATACCCATGCGGGTATGGGTCGGGTAACGGGTATGACAGGACCCGGCCCATACCCGACCCATATAATTTTTATTTTATTTTTTTTTTTATTTTATATATAGAATGAATATAATATATTATTCTTATTCAAGAACTCTTGATTTATGTATGTTGGTATTTATTTCATAATTCATATAATATTTACAATATTATATAAATAACATAAATTTTGAATGCACTATTTTGAGTAAAAATCGTACAATCTTGGCCAAACATATGAAGTTGGCGGGTCTAATGGGTCTAACGGGTCTTACCCGCAAGACACGGGTATGGGTCAGGGTGGGTATAGGTCTGGATGAAGCGGGGCAGGTATGGGTCTGGATGAGGCGAGGCGGGTATGGGTATGGGTATTGCATTTTCCCAACGGGTCGGGTCTCGGGTCCAGGAGGACCCGACCCATTGACGTCCCTAATCTGAATTATGGGGAATTAAAATTGACTGGAAACTAATCCCCTTGGGTAAGGAATTTTTTTGTGTTAAGTTTTCTAATGCGTAGGATTGTGCTCGAGCTCATGCTCGTATTAATTGGGCGCTCAATCCGGGAACTATTTGTCTCTCTCTATGGGTCCCGGATTTCAACCCGTCAAAGTGCACACATCAATGGCAAGTGTTTGGGTTCGAATCTTCGAGCTTGGTTTGGAATATTGGGATCGTAATACCATCTTGGGGATTGCAAGTGCGATTGGGAACCCGATACAAATAGATCATCGTTTGCTGGATGGTTCTCTGGGTCACTTCATCCGGGTGTTAGTGGATATCAATCTGTCAAAACCATTAGAGGATCACATCATGGTGGAACGAGTGGGTCAGTGCTCCTTCGTGTCATTATGGTATGAAAAATTGCCATAATTTTATTCGAGAGACATTCGACGGCTTCTTGCCATTTTACTCCAGCAGGGAAATCAACTACGGAAAGGCGGGCCTCTCCTGATCAACGATGGCCAAGGACTTCAATGGGACATCAGAACTCAGTGCAACGGGGTCGTTCTAGGGTCCGTAAAATTTATCGTCCTGTGCAATAGGACAAGGACAAGGCCGTTGATGACTCAATGGGAAATACGGATTCGGCTATGCGAGCGGGATCCCCTACCTGTGCAATAGTCACTTGCCCTACTAATATACATACGAGTAACGCATTTGAGGCTCTTGTTTCAGATGACACTCCCGATCAGCCGTCAGCAGATTCTCACTCCGATTATCCAGCAAGGGAATCAGTCCCCAAAGCCTCTACTTCCAACACGGGACCCGTGTCCACTATTCTACCTCTAACGGTTCAGCACCCATTGGGGAATCCTATTCGGGTTCTTACTCGCGCCTTCCGGGACAGCTATTTGGACTCAGCTAAATCCAGATTAATCCAGAGCATCACCAAGGGTCCATCCCCAACGATTCATGACATCACTATTGAATTGGATCGCCCAAAGCCACATGAGATGGACTTTGCAGCTTCAAAGAGATGGACAGACTATGAAGATGAAGTGAGACAGTCTCAATCGTCGGAATCGGCTTCAAAACACACTCCTGTTTTTACCGTGCGCTTGTCATGGTGGCCACCCCCACCACCGTCTCAATGAATTGCATCTTCTGGAACATCTGGGGGATTGGGAATGTTGCATCTCGCAATGTTCTTAAGACTTTATGTCAAAAACATAAACTTTCTATTTTGGCGATTTGTGAGCCCAAGGTGGACATTTCTTCAATTTCGGATTCTTATTGAAATAGCTTGGATTTAACATTTGTGACTCAGACATTTTGGGCAAATGGACGTGCTGATATTTGGGTATTTTGCGATGCCGGTATATCTGTCCTTAATCAGGTTTGGTCTTTTGCCCAATATATTATTTTGCAAGTTCAATTTGGTTCTATGGTTTTTCATGTTGCTTTCACTCATGGTTTCTGTGATCACATTGAACGGCGTGCACTTTGGTTGGAATTGAGGAATTTGGGTCTTACTGATCTGCTGATTATTGGGGATTTTAACGCGGTATTGGGACATCATGAGCGGTCTGGCAGTGGTACTTTATCCCAAGCCTCTTGTTAGGATTTCAGGGATTACTTGGAGGATGCTGGTTTGTTTGCGGTGCCGACTACGGGGAATTCCTTTACTTGGTGCTCCCTCCGAAGGCCTCTATCCTTACTTCAAGCTAAGTTGGACCGTGCCCTAGCAACTTGTCAATTTTTCTCTTTTTGGAAAGTTGTCAAGGGTTTAGTTCTTTCACGCATTGGATCCGACCATCACCCCATTGTGGTGTCTTGTTCTTCTTCCATTAACAGGGGTCCGGTTCTGTTTCATTTTCAGCGCATGTGGGTTTCCCATGACACCTTCCGTGATTTGGTCACAGCTTCTTGGGTTTCTCCTTGCATGTCGCCCAATCCTCTGTTGCGTGTCATGCGGAAGCTCAAAAAGTTGCGACAGACGATTAAAGGCTGGAAGAGAGATGTCTTTGGGGATGTTAACCGTAGGGTGGAACATCAGATGGAGCAAGTTCGTCAGATTCAGGCAGACATTGAGATTTTGTGCTATACAGCTGCTCTCCGGGATAAAGAGTTGGATGCCCAAATGATGCTCTCTCAGACACTGCTATTACAATCTGAATTCCTTAAGCAAAAGGCGCGCTCGACTTGGCTTAAGGATGGGGATTGTAATATGGCATTTTTCATCGTCGTAGCCAGATTCATAACGGACGCACAGGGATTCAGGGTCTTCTGGTGGACGGTAGTTACACTGATGATACAACGGTTCTTGGTGATCATATTATTTCTTTCTATAAGGAGCTCTTCGCGGACACTGGGTGTTCCACTTAGGATTATACTTTTGTTGATCAGGTCATTTTTTGATAATGCAAGCCTAACAGCCATTCCTTCGGATTCAGAGATTAAGGAAGTGGTTTTTGATATGGATTTGGATAGCTCTCCGGGACCAGACGGTTTCAATAGGATTTTTTATCGCCACTTCTGGGATGTCATTTCCGTTGAGGTGATCGCTGCTGTTCGATTTTTCTTTATTAGCTCGTCCCTACCTTTGGGCTTGAACGCTAGCTTCATGGCGCTCATCCCAAAGACTAAGGATGCTAATGCTATTGAGAACTTTCGCCCGATTGTTATGAGAAATTTTCTGTTCAAGATCATTACGAAGATTTTAGCTACGCGTTTGGGTTTGATCATAGCCACTTATTTATCTCCGATGCAGTTTGGGTTTGTTCTGGGAAGGCAGATTCACGATTGCATTGCCATGGTCTCAGAAGGGTTCAATGTCTTGCAGGGTCGCACAGATTCGAATATGATCTTGAAGATTGATATCATAAGGCGTTTGATACATTGAAGTGGGGGTTCTTACTACACGTTTTGCGCCGCTTTGGTTTCTCAGAAATTTTTGTTCATTGGGTGGATATTATTCATTGGTCATCCAGAATATCAGTGCTATTAAATGGGACGTCGGTAGGGTTATTTCCCTATTTTGGAGGGGTCGGGCAAGGTGATCCGCTATCTCCGTTATTGTTTTGCATCACGGAAGAAGTACTTAGTAGGCTGATTGAAGTGGCGATGGATCAGAATCGTTTAGTTTTGTTTACGGCACCCAGACATATTATTTTTCCATCATCCATCTTATACACGGATGACATTGTTATTATGTGTGGGGCTTCCTCAGCCAATGCCCGTGTCCTTCTTCAGATTCTCACACTTTATGCGGATATCTCGGGCCAAGTGTTCAATCCTCGGAAGTCTAAAGTTTACTTTGGTTCCGAGGTCTCATCGTATGTCCGTGGGGGGGTACAAAATATCATGGGGATTCAGCCTAGGACGTTTCCCATTGTATACCTAGGTGCACCAATCTTCAAGGGTGCCCCTAAGGTTGCGGATTTACAGCCCATCTTTGATGAGATTATCCTCAAGTTTAGAAGATGGAAAAGTTCATCGCTTTCCCTTGCTGGTAGTGTTTGTCTTGTTAATTCGGTGATCACTAGTTCTTTTGTGCACACTATGAAGGTTTACAAATGGCCCAGCACCTTGCTCAAGCAAATGGAAAGGGTCATGCATAATTTCATTTGGACTGGGGATGTGAATACTAAGGGTTCGGTGGTGGTGAATTGGAACAAGTGTTGCACGCCTAGAAATGAAGGATGTTTGGGAGTTCGATCGATTGTGGAGGCTGACACGACATTCTTGATGAAATTGGGCTGGAAGGTCATGAACTCGGATTCGGTGATCTTCAAAACCCTAAGGCGTCGATCTTGATGAGAGGATGGGGCGGTTCGGAGGTCATTTATTCCTTCTTCAACTGGCCGGATCAAACCCTGCATTTCGGCTTGCTTGGATGACTCTCGTTGGATCCCAGGGGCTAATTCTGAGGTATTATTTTGGATTGATAATTGGCTGGGTTATTCTATAGCAGATAGAATTGGCATCCTAGAGGATTATAGATACTTATTTCATCGCATCTTGGACTACTTTTATGACGGGTCTGGCACTTCACCTTCTTATTTGTGGAGGCTTATTTGGATCTGGTCCTTACTATTACGCAGCGTCCCTATTGCTCCGGATTCAAGGGATACACGTGTTTGGTTAAACTCGGATGATGGTTTGGTTACTTCGAAAGCCGCTTATAATCATATGCGTCCCCACTACCCAGCAGTCAAGTGGGGTTCTTGGATTTGGTCGCAACATATCTCGGAACGGCAATCGGTGGTGGCGTGGCGGGCTATCCACAATCGATTGGCTGTCTTAGATTCATTATGGGCTAGGAGAAGTTTTACTGGCCCCTCGGTTTGCACTCTTTGTCGTGAATCCGCGGAATCGGTTGACCATTTATTTGTCTCTTGTGTCTTTGCAGGAGCTCTCTGGTGATGGATCTTTGATTCATTCAACGTGCACCCTTTTGAGGCAGGCTACTTTCCTGTGGCGGGTGGCTATCCTTTCCTGCATATGGCTCATTTGGCTTATCCGAAAGAGTTGGTTTTTCACAACAAAATCTGGACACTGGAGGCGGCAATTATTCATCTTCAAGTACTCATTGTAGAATCATCATCATTGGATCGGGGATGCATGTACAACGACCAACAAGACCTTCTTATCCTGCATAAACTGCGAGTTCCTGGAAGGGCTAGACAGACACCGATGATAGTGGAAGTTAACTGGCAAAAACCCTCCCGGGTTGGATCAAGGTAAATACGGATGGCAGTGCATCGGGGGCGTCGGGCACTCTCACCGCTTCCGGGGGTCTTAGGAGAATAGAGGTTTATTTCGGGGTGTTTTGTTCAGCTGTGGCTCGGGATATGCGTTTGAAGCTGAATTGGTCGCAACAATATGGGCGATTCAATATGCTTTTGCTAAGGGCTAGACACAAATTTGGCTCGAGTCGGATTCGATGTATGTAGTGAATTTGCTAAAGAAGAGATTGACGGAGGTCCCGTGGCGCCACCTTAGTCATTGGCACCACACACTACATCTTATGGCGCACATGGATCTCGTACGTAGTTTCACATATTTTTCGGGAAGGCAATCGGGTTGCAGACATGCTGAGCAAGAAGACAGAGTATGGCACATGGTGGGGCGTCCCGCCCACAGAGCTTGTACACTATCTTACTGATGACGACCTTTGAACCAAAGTAAACCTTGGGTCGGGAAATTTTCTCTCTCTAGGGTTTTTCTCTCTTCTCTCTCTTGAGCACGGTTTGGACGCCCCGTCCCCCTCCTCCGGCATCATCGCCGTACATGGCTTCGCCGGAGTTCTCCGGTTTAACCTCGAATTTCGAACAACACCATGCACGCCCTACTCTTCCATGTTCCGCACAATCCATCGACCGTAAGTCTTTGTCAACGGGACGTGTATCCTTCGCCGCTTATGGGATGCCATCGGAATTCATCCCAGCCCATGCTCCACGAACGTCCTCCGCCTCCCTCCATCACTCCTCAGGCGTCCCACGGTCCTCAACTACGGCGCACACCGCTTCTTTCGCAACAACCATGCACGTACAACGCACCCTGGTCTCGCAGCGCCCGCAAGACGCGAGCAAAGCGGTCACCAAAGCATCCTCGCACTGCACCTCGTACCATCCTTCCTTGTAGCAGCCTCGGTCCCCACGACGATGCAGACACCACGCTTGGCGCCGGTGGCCGGGGAAAGGGGGATGTGCCTGCATCCTTTGCATCCTTTACCCCCATGGTGCCAAACATAGGGGAGGCCGCCCCTCCCATCCGCCTATGGGGGCGGCAACCACTCACCTCCCACCCGGCCGCCTCCCAGGGGGGAGTGATGACCCAGGCCCCTATCCACCCTCCGCATGTTCCTCCCACGGGCCCACATCCTATTTGAGAATCCAAGAACGCGCAACAAAGACATCTTTGGCAATCCGCTTCAACGTCATCCAATCATGAACCGAACCTCGCAACATTCGGCTCATAAACCTAATGCTAATCCCAACTTTGAATATTCTTTTGCTAAAATAGTTGCGGTACCAATAACTGGATTCCACGCCCAGGCCACAGGTAATCCTATTTTGTTTTCCACAATGGTTTTGGTCAAAATCATTCTATCCCCAAACCGGTTCGAAAAGGTGATTATTACTCTGTTACCATTGATGACAATGTTTACCAACAACGTCTGTTGAATTTTCCTACTCGTTGATTGGGAGAGTTATTTTAGGAAAAGGTAACAAACCATGGGCGACTATGCTTTTGCATAAACGCCTATCCAATTATGGGGTATTAAGAATGATGGAAATTAATTCCCTTGGGAAAGGGATTTTTTTGTGTCAAATTGTTTAGTGCGCAGGATCGTTCTCGGGCTCAGCAACGCATTAACTGGACGCTTAATCCTGGGACTATCCGACTATCCCCATGGGTGCCTGACTTCAACCCTTATAAGGTGCAAACATCAGTGGGACCCGAATAACATTATGGGGATCGCTAGTGCTCTTGGGAATCCTTTGCAGATTGATCAACGTTCTCTGGATGGTTCTCTGGGTTATTTTGTCCGAGTTCTGGTGGATATTGATCTCTCCAAGCCACTAGAGGAACATATTATGGTTGAACGCACTGGCAAGTGCTCTTTCGTTTCCGTTGGCTATGAAAAACTCCCCGAGTTTTGTTCGAAGTGTAGCGTTACGGGACATTCAACATCTCCATGTCGCTTTAACAATGTGGGCAATACAGCGGCGGAAGGACGAGCTTCACCGGCCCAAGGACGTTCGCGGGCGCCGGGTACTCATCAGAACTCAGTACAACAGGGACATTCACGTGTTCGGAAAATTTATCGTCTTGTGCAGCAGGACAAGGGGAAGGCCGTTGACGACTCAATGGGAAAAACGACCTCTACGACGCGCGTCGGATCCCCTACACGCGCCATTGTCACTCACCCCACGGATTTCCGTCTTGACAACACATTTGAAGTGCTTGGCTCAGTCGACTCTCAGGACCCACATGTCACTGATTTTCAGACTGATTACCCAACTAGGGGGGCGTCTCCCACGGCCACTTCCTCCACCACTGACCCGGTTTCCACCATTATGCCTATCACAGTCCAATATCCTTTGGGTAAGCCAATACGAGCTCTCAGCCGCGCCTTCCGGGACAGCTCCTTGGACTCGGCTAAATCAAGAATTCTCAAAAGCGTTGCGTCCGGCCCTTCGCCACCGGTCCATGACATTACTATAGAACAAGAGCACACAGAACCACGTGAAATGAACTTTGCGGCTTCTAAGAGATGGGCAGACTATGCTGATGAGGTTGGTAATTCTCAACAGCCAGATTCCACAACACACCATACGCCTGTATTCACCGTGCGCACGACACGGGCACCTCCCCCCTCCCCCCCCGCCGCCGTCTCAATGAATTGCATCTTCTGGAATATCCGGGGGATTGAGAACATTGCCTCTCGCAATGTTCTTAAGGCTTTATGTCACAAACATAAACCTTCTATTCTAGCCATTTGTGAACCTAAGGTGGCCATTTCTTCCATTTCGGATTCTTATTGGACTAGCTTGGGACTCAGTTTCGCTGCTCAGAGCTTCCGTGCGAACGGACGCCCAGATATCTAGGTCCTATGCGATGCCAACGTCTCGGTTCTTAATCAGGTTTGGTCCTCTTCTCAGTGTATTATTCTGCAAATTCAATTTGGCTCTTTGGTTTTCCATGTTGGTTTTGCTCATGGTTTGTGTGATCATGTTTCTCGGCGTGCACTTTGGTTGGAGCTGAGGAATTTGGGTCTTACTGATCTTTTTCTTATTGGGGATTTCAATGACGTGTTGGGTCATCATGAGCGCTCTGGCACGGGTACTTTATCCCAGGCTTCTTGCAAAGATTTTAGGGATTTCTTGGAGGATGCAAGGCTATTTGTTGTGCCGACTTCGGGAAATTTGTTTACTTGGTGCTCCCCTCGAAGGCCTCTAGCTCTTCTTCAGGCTAAACTTGATCGAGCCCCGCAATGGCCCATTTTTCAATCTTTGGCAAGTTGTTAAGGGCTTCGATCCTTCCGCGCATTGGCTCGAGATCACCATCCCATACTTTGGTCTCTGTTCGTCCTCCATCACCAAGGACCTTCTCCATTTCGGTTCAGCGTATGTGAATTCATCATGATTCTTTCAGGGGTATTATTATTCGCCTCTTGGGCTCTCCTTGCGCGTCGCCCGACCCCTCGCAGGCGTCTGTGGAAACTCAAGAGGTTGAGACAGACGATTAAGATATGGAACAAGGAGGTTTTTGGGGATGTTAATCGTCAGTGGATTATCGATGGAAAAGGTCCGATGATTCAAGCGATATTCGGTCGAGGGTTTCACGGAGGAGCTGAGGGACAGGGAATTGGAGGCGCAGACAGAGCTCTCTCGTACATTGCTCATCGGATTTTCTTCAGCAGAAAGCCCATTCCGCATGGTTAAAAGATGGTGATCGGAACACCGCATTCTTTCATCGCCGTTGCCCATTAGAAGCGGGCGTGCGGGATTCGAGGGTTTGATGGTCGCGGTACTTTCACGGAGGATCGGGGACCTCGCTAATCATATTGTCTCATTTTACACAACCCTGTTTGCAGATATAGGGCAGACCATCTCGGATTATACTTTGGTTGACCAGTTGATTTCACCTACCGTTCCTACAATTGATAATGCGCTCTTGACTGCCATTCCTTCGGCTTCCGAGGTTAAAGAGGCAGTTTTTGATATGGGTTTGGATAGTGCACCGGGGCCGGACGGATTCAGTGGGAGATTCTATCAGCATTTTTGGGACATTGTGTCAGATGAGGTGTTGGCAGCGGTCCGTTATTTCTTTGTTACGGCCTCCTTTCCGACAGGGTTGAATGCTAGTTTCATGGCACTCATCCCTAAAACAAAGGAGGCGAATGCGGTGGAGGACTTTAGGCCGATTGTAATGAGTAATTTTCTCTTTAAAATTATCACGAAGATTCTGGCAACTCGTCTGGGCGCCATCATATCTTCGTACTTGTCTCCAACTCAGTTTGGATTTATCCCAGGCAGGCCGATTCATGATTGTATTGCGCTGGTTTCGGAGGGATTTAACATTTTGCAGGGGCGGAGTGATACCAACATGATTCTTAAGATTGACATCCGCAAAGCTTTTGATACGATTCATTGGGGTTTTCTGATACACGTTTTGTGTCGCTTTGGCTTCTCCGAGGTGTTCATTCACTGGATTGAGATTATCTGCGATCATCCGAATTTCGGTCCTTCAATGTGTCACCGGTGGGTTATTTCTCTTGCTTTCGTGGGGTCGACAGGGGATCCGTTATCACCCCTTCTCTTTTTATTGCACGCGAGGATGTTCGAGCGAGGTTATTGGAGGAAGCGGTGAGGAGCACCACCTTCGAGGCCTTCATGGCGCTAAGCGATTGTCTTACCTCCATCGATGATGTATGCGGATGATATTGTGATTATGTGTGGGGCATCCACGAGCGATGCATGTTCTATTATTCAGTGCTCAATCTTTATGCGGACATTTGGGCAGATTTTCAATCCAAATAAATCTAAGGTTTATGTTGGTAGTCGGGTTTCTACTTATGTGCGAGGTCGTATTCGGATGATTACAGGGATGCATCCGGGCGCCTTCCCTACGACATATCTAGGCGCCCTATCTTCAAAGGGGCGCCAAAGGTGGCGGATCTCAGCCCGTGTTCGACAAAATTATATTTAAGTTCGGGAGGTGGAAAGGGTCTTCTATCTATTGCGGTCGCATTTGTTTGGTGAATTCGGTGATTACCAGCTCCTTCGTGCATACTATGATGGTATACAAGTGGCCTAGAACATTGCTTCGGCAAATGGAAACGGCCATGCGTAATTTCATCTGGACTGGGAATGTGAACTCTAAAGGTTCAGTGGTGGTTAACTGGAGTCGCTGTTGTATGCCTCGGGCGGAAGGAGGCTTGGGCGTCCGTTCCATCGTGGTTGCCAACAATGCCTTCCTTATGAAGATGGGTTGGAAGATTATGACTTCAAACTCTTTGGTCTACAACATCCTCAGAAAACGATTTCTCACCTCGGAGGGTTCTCCTCGTAATTCGTATATCACATCTTCCATCTGGAGAGGGATTAGGCCTAGGCTCGACGGGTTGTTGGAGGACTGCCGTTGGATTCCCGGATGCAACTCCAACATTTCATTCTGGCTGGATAATTGGTTGGGTTACACCATTGCAGATAGGATTGGTATTCCGCAGGAGTACAAATATTTATTTCGGCAGCGCATCTCGGATTACTTTTACGATGGGACTTGGCATTTCACCCTATCATTTATAGAGGCTTATTTGGATATGGTTCGAGATATTGTTAGAATTCCGATCGCCCCGGATTCATCAGACGCACGAGCATGGATTCACTCCGATGATGGGATTGTTTCTTCGAAGGCGGCTTACTCTTATCCGAGCCCCCATTCCCTGTGGTGAAATGGGGTTCCTGGATTTGGTCACCGATATTAGGAAAGACGATCGATTGTGACTTGGCGTGCCATTCATAATCGTCGGTAGTTTTGGGCGTCTTGCGTCCTCGGGGGTTCCTTCACAGGCCCCTCGGTTTGTGTTCTTTGTTGTCTTGATGCGGAATCTATTGATCATTTATTTGTCTCATGTGCTTTTGCAGAGCCCTATGGAAGTGGATTTTCGATTCATTTGATATTCACTACTTTTGGGCTTACGGATTTTAATGAATTTCAGTGCGTTTAATGGGTTTTCATTTCGGTGAGCGAGTTTCTTTTCTTTGGCGGGTAGCCATATTATCCTCGCATTTGGCTCATCCGGCGATCCGAAATGACTTGACCTTTCACGACAAGATCCGGACACTAGAGGCGGCCATCCTACGCCCCCGTGTTCTTATTCTTGAGTCTTCTTCTTTGGACAGAGGTTGCATGCATAATGACCAAAGGGACCTTCTCATTCTCCGCCGTCTACGGGTTCTTGGGCGACCTAGACAGGCCCCGAAGATTGTGCATGTTACATGGCGAAGCCTTTGCCGGGATGGACTAAAGTGAACACAGGCATTTAAAGCGCTACGGGCGCCGTGCCGCTTTACGGCCTCCGGGGTTTTTCGAATCGTAGGGGTTCTTTTGGGGTTGCTTTGTGGAACGTTGTGGATTGGGTTTCGCTTTTGAGGCGGAGTTAGCGCGGCTATGCGAGCCATACAATACGCTTTTTCGAAGGGGTGGCATCAACTATGGCCGGAATTGGACTCGGTCTATGTAGTGGAGTTCTTTGCGGAAGAGATCGACAGGAGTGCCTTGGCGCCATTTGGGTAGGTGGCGGTACACCCTTCACCTTCTTTCTCAGATGAATTTCGTGGTCTCGCACATCTTTAGGGAAGGCAACCATGTAGCCGATATTCTTAGTAAGACATCGCACGAGGATACATGGTGGGGGACGCCCCCAGCGGCTATTATCCCATCCCTCACTCAGGATTATGTTGGCCAATCTAACTATAGGTTTGATAGGTTTGCTAGCTAGTGCATCTGCCTTCTGTTATTTGGGCGCACTTTCATATGGGGGGTACTCTTTTTCCTTCCAAGGGTTTTTCCCACAAGGGTGGGTTAAACCTTGGAAGGTTTTAACGAGGCTCCAACCATTCAGCCATCTGGTCGGCTTGTGACCATTATGTTATCTGCTTTGATGTTGTTTACAGGCTTCTTCTTTGGCTACCTGATCAGCCTGTGATCGGGACGACTCTTTTTCATTTTTATATATATTCTCGAATTTATTCAAAAAAAAACTATCTTACTGATGACTATGTTGGCCAATCCAACTATAGGTTTGTCACTTAGTGCGTCATCGCTTCAAGTTTCTTTTCCTATTTTTGGACGCCTTTCTCTTTCCTGGGGGGTACTCTTTTTCCCTTCTAAGGGTTTTTCCCACAAGGGTGGGTTTTACCTCGGGAGGTTTTAATGAGGCCCCAACCATTCAACTATATGGTCGGCTTGTGACCATTTCGTTTTTGACACTATTTCCGGCTTATATTTGGTTAGTCGATCACTGTGATCGACAACTCTCTTTTCATTTTTTATAATATCGAATTTATTCAAAAAAATATAGGACTCATGTACAAAACAAGGAAGTGACATGTGTCCCTATTACAAGACACCCCTGCTAGACACGTGTTGTCTTCTTAGACCTTCTTCATGAGAACCTGACATGTGTCCACTAACAAGACATCTATCACGTACACATGTCACCTGCATGGACACCTTAAATTTTTGAATAAATGCGAATATATATATAAAAATGAAAAGAGTAGTCGATCGACAAAGCGATCGAGGTAACACAAGAAGTAAAGCCTGGGAACAAAGTCAAAGAAACTAACAAAATGGTCACAAGCCGACCAGATGGCTGAATGGTTGGGGCCTCGTTAAAACCTTCCAAGGTAAAACCCACCCTTGTGGGAAAAACCCTTGGAAGGAAAAAGAGTACCACCATGAGAAAAAAGCGTCCAAAATAGAGAAAACTAGAAGACCAATCGCACTAGCTAACAAACCTATAATTGGCTTGGCCAACATAATCCTGAGTGAGGGACGAGATAATGGCCGCTGGGGGCACCCCCACCACGTATCCTCGTGCGAAGTCTTGCTAAGAAAATCCGCTGCCCGGTTACCTTCCCTGAAGATGTGCGAAACCACCAAGTTCATGTGAGAAAGGAGGTGCAGAGTGTATCGCCACATGCTAAGATGTCGCCAAGGAACCTCTGTGGATCTCTTCCGCAGCAATTCCACCACATAAACCAAGTCCGACTCCAAACATAGATGATTCCAGCCCCTTGCAGAAGCATAATGGATGGCCCGCATTGCTGCCATCAACTCTGCCTCAAAAGCAAAACCTGAACCACATCTTTCCACAAAACATTCTTGAAAGAACCCTCTGCAATTGCGAAAAACTCCGGAAGTAGTGAGACGCCCGGGTGAGCCAGATGCGCTGCCGTCGGTGTTCGCTTTAATGCATCCCGACAAGGGTTTCTGCCAATTAACCTGAACAATCTTCGGGGCCTGTCTTGGGCGCCCAGGGACCTGAAGCCAATGGAGAATGAGAAGGTCCCTTTGGTCATTATGCATGCAACCTCCGTCCAAGAAAGATGACTCAAGAATAAGAACACGAAGGCGTAGGATGGCAGCCTCTAGTGTCCAGATCTTGTCATGGAAGGTCAAGTCATTTCGATTTGCGGATGAGCCAAACGAGGATAACACAAAGAACCCGCCAAAGAAAGGAAACCCGCTCACTGAAATGAAAACTCATTAAACGCACCAGGAATTCATTGAAGCTATAAGCCCTAAAGTGATGGATATCAAAAGAGTCGAAAATCCACTTCTATAGGGCCCCTGCAAAAGCACATGAGACAAATAAATGATCAACAGATTCCGCGTCAGCACAACAAAGAACACAAACCGAGGGGCCTGTAATGGAACCCCGTGGTCGCAGAACATCCAAAACTACTAGTCGATTGTGAATGGCGCGCCAAGTCACAATCGAACGTCTTTCGGAAATGTGAGGTGACCAAATCCAGAAACCCCATTGAACCACCAGGGAGTGAGGGCGCATATATGAGTAAGCCACCTTCAAGGAAACTGTCCCATCATCAGAGTGTATCCATGCCCGCACATCCGATGAATCCGGGGCAATGGGGATTCTAACAATATCTCGAACCATATCCAAGTATTCCTCTATAAACGATAGAGTGAAGTGCCAAGTCCCATCGTAAAAGTAATTAGAGATGCGCTACCGAAATATATATATGTACACTCTTGCGGGATACCAATCCTATCTGCAATGGTGTAACCCATCCAATTATCCAGCCAGAATAAAATGCCAGAGTTGCATCCGGGAATCCGACAGTCCTCCAAGAATCCCGAGATCCCAGGCCGAACCCCTCTCCATATGGAAGAGGGGATGTACGAACGGCGTGGAAAACTCTCAGAAGTGAAAAAGCGCTTTCTGAGGGTGCTGTAAACCAAAGAGTTTGAAGTCATAATCTTCCAACCCATCTTCATAAGGCATTGTTGGCAACAACGATGGAACGGACGCCCAAGCCTCCTTCCGCCCGTGGTATACAACAACGACTCCAGTTAACCACCACTGAACCCTTAGAGTTCACATTCCCAGTCCAGATGAAATTACGCATGGCCTTTTCCATTTGCCGAAGCAATGTTCTAGGCCACTTGTAAACCATCATAGTATGCACGAAGGAGCTGGTAATCACCAAATTCACCAAACAAATGCGACCCGCAATAGACAACGAGGACCCTTTCCACCTCCTGAATTTAAAGATAATCTTATCGAACACTGGCAGAAGATCCGCCACTATAGGCGCACCCTTGAATATTGGGGCGCCTAGATAGACCGTAGGGAAGGCGCCCATATGCATCCCTATAATCGTCTGGATACGCCCTCGCACATATTTAGAAACCCGGCTGCCAAAATAAACTTTAGATTTATTCGGATTGAAAATCTGCCTCGAAATGTCCTCATAAAGATTGAGCACCTGAATAATGGAACGTGCATTGCTCATGGAGGCACCACACATAATCACAATATCGTCCGCATACATAATCGACGAAGGGAAGATCACCGGCTTCGGCGCCATAAACGCCTGAAGGTGGTTTCTCCTCACCGCCTCCTCCACTAATCTACTCAGAACGTCTTTTGCGATGCAAAAGAGCAGGGGTGATAACGGATCCCCCTGCCTAACCCCTCGAAAACAAGAGAAATAACCCACATGCGACCCATTTAGAAGGACCGAAATTCTGGAAGAATGAAGGATAATCTCTATCCAGTGAATGAACACTTCGGAGAAACCAAAGCAACGCAACACGTGAATCAAAAATCCCCAATTAACCGTATCAAAAGCCTTGCGGATATCAATTTTTAAGATCATGTTGGTATCATTCCCCGCAAAATATTAAACCCTTACGAAACCAACGCGATGCGATGTCGTGAATTTGCTGCCGGAATAAATCAAGGCGAGTCGGGGACAAGTAAGAAGAAATGATGGAGCCCAAACGAGTAGCCAAAATCTTCGTGATAATCTTAAAAAGAAAGTTACTCATGACGATCGGTCAAAAATCCTCCACCGCATTAGCCTCCTTGGTCTTTGGGATGAGTGCCATGAAACTGGCGTTTAGTCCCGCCGGAAAGGAGGCCGTGACAAAGAAATAATGGACGGCAGCCAACACCTCATCTGACACCACGTCCCATAAATGCTGATAAAATCTCCCATTGAAACCGTCCGGCACCGGAGCACTATCCAAACCCATATCAAACACTGCCTCTTTAACCTCGGACTCCGAAGGAATGGCCGTCAAGAGCGCATTATCGATTGTGGTAACCGTAGGTGAAATCAACTGGTCAACCAAAGAGTAATCGAGTGGTATGCCTCATATCGCGAAAAGATCCGTATAAAATGAAATAATGTGATTTCCAAGGGCCACCGGATCCTCTCGTGTATGTACCATCAACCATCGGTCCCTAAATCCTCGAACGCCCATTTCTAATCTGGGCGGCACGATGAAAGAATGCCGTGTTTTGTCCCCATCTTTTAACCAAGCCGAGCGAGCCTCTCTTTGAAGAAAATCGATTTCGCATGAGCAACGTGCAAGAAAGCTCCCTCTGCGCCTCCAATTCCCTTTCTCACGAGTTCCTCCGTGAAACCCTCGGATTCAATATCTGCTTGAATCTGTTGAACCCTTTCCATCTGATAATCCACCGATGATTAACATCCCCAAATACCTCCTTATTCCATACCTTAATCGTCTGTCTCAACCTTTTGAGCTTCCACATGACACGCTGCAAAGGGTTAGGCGACGCACAGGAGCGCCAAGAGGTAGTGACAATACCGGAATGGAGCATGATGAATCCACATCTTATTTGGGCGAAAAGGTAATGGGCCCTTGGTAATGGAAGAAGAACAAGAGACGAGAATGGGATGGTGATCGAACCAATGCGCGGAAGGACTAAACCCTTAACAACTTGCCAAAGAGCGAAAAATTGACCAGTTGCTAGGGCTGGATCCAGTTTAGCCTCAAGAAGAGCTAGAGGCCTACGGGGGGAGCACCAAGTAAACAAATTCCCCGAAGTCTGCATCCTCCAACAAATCCCTGAAGTCCTTACAAGAAGCCTAGGATAAAGTACCCGTGCCAGGACGCTCATGATGTCCCAACATAGCATTGAAATCCCCAATCAGCAGCAGATCATTAAGACCCAAATTCCTCAGCTCCAACCAAAGGGCACGACGAGCAACATGATCACACAAACCATGAGCAAAACCAACAAGGAAAACCATATAACCAAATTGAATTTGCAAAATAATACCCTGAGAAGAAGACCAAACCTAATTATGGACAGAAATGCTTGCATCGCATAGGACCCAAAATCCGGGGCGATTGTCGTTCGGAAGCTCGAGCAAAAATGTAAACCGAGCCCTAAGCTACTCGGTAAGAATCCAAAATGGATGAAATGTCCACCTTAGGTTCAAAAATGGCTAAAATCGAAGGTTTATGTTTGTGACATAAAGCCTTAAGAACATTACGACATCCAATGTTCCCAATCCCTCGGATATTCGAGGAAGATGCAATTCATTGAGAAGATGGTGGAGGTGGCACCGTGTCGATCGCACGGTAAAAACAGTGTGTGGTGTGTTGTGGAGTCCGACGATTGTGAATTACCAACTTCTTCTCGCATAATCCGCCCATCTCTTGGATCTTTGCAATGTTCATTTCATGTGGCTCGTATGCTCTGTCACGATAGTTATGTCGTATAATGGCGGGGGACGGACTGCCGCCACACTCAGGAGAATTCTAGATTTCGCCAAGTCCAAGGAGCTATCCGGAAGGCACGGTGAGAGATCGAATTGGCTTTTCCAAAGGATACCGAACCGTAATAGGCATAATGGTGGAAACCGTGCGGTGTTGGAAGTAGTGGCCTTGGGAGAAGACTCCTAGGCTGGATAATCGGGCTGGAAATCGTGGGATGTGGATCCTGGAATCGTCTGAGCCAAGCGCCTCAAATGTTTGCCAAGGGGGATATCCGTAGGGCAAGTGACAATTGTGCGGGGAGGAGATCCAACGCGCGCAGTCGAGGCCGTATTTTCCATTGAGTCATCAACGGCCTTGCCCCCTTGTCCTTTGCCAAGACAGGCGATAAATTTTGCGAACCCATGAACGCCCATTGTGCGAGTTCTAACGACATCCGACGCCCCTGGGCGTCCACGATCCGGGAGAAACTCGCCTTTCCATAGTAGGTTTCTCTACAGGAATGAAACGGCAAGATGCCATCGAGTGTCCCGTAATACCACACTTTGAACAGAATTTCAACAATTTTTCATACATAACTGACACGAATGAGCACTGACCCACCCGTTCAACCATAATGTGATTCTCCAAGGGCTTAGACAGATCGATATCCACAAGACCCGGATGAAATGACCCAGGGAACCATCTAAGGATCGATGGTTTATTTGAATCGGGTTCCCAATCGCACTGGCAATTCCCATGATGGTATTATGATCCCACTATTCCAAACCAAGCTCGTAGATTCGAACCCAAACACTTGCTATTGACGTGTGCACTTTGTAGGGATTGAAATCCGGGACCCATGGAGAGAGACGAATAGTACCCGGATTGAGCGCCCAGTTAATACGAGCATGAGCTCGAGCACGATCCTACGCATTAGAAAACTTACAATTTCTGCACAATAAGCCCTGTTGTGCATCAGCAGCAGCTCAAGCTCCACATTGTGCACAAGAAACTTCTTGAAACCATTCGGAAGATAGTGACGAGTTTTTTTGTCAGACCCATATCCAATGTTGGGCATCAACACAGAACCCTTGAACTTTCTTTGGACCCGGGATTCGATACCCTTAGGTCTACGCTAGCTTGGCTTGACAGAAATAAATCGGTCACTCTGTGTTCTCTTGAAATAAACTGAATGATACAGGGTTCGAACCCTGGTTAACATGCACATTAGAAAACTTAACACAAAAAATCCCTTACCCAAGGGGATTAGTTTCCAGTCAGTGTTAATACCCCATAATTCAGATAGGCGTTTATGCAAAAGCATTGTCACCCATGGTTTGTTTCCTTTTCCCAAAATAACCCTACCAATTAACGAATACGTGAATTCAGCGAGACGTTGTTGATACACATTTTCATCAATAGTGATTGAGTAATAATCACCCTTTCTAACCGGCTTAGGGATAGGATTGGATTTACCAGAAACCGCATGGGAAAATGTTTTGAAATTACCTTGCGCCTGCGTATTTGAATCCATGTCGTGATGGGAACCTGAAATAATTTTAGCAAAAGAGTGGCCAAAATTGGATTGAGCATTATTATTATGAGCCGAATGTCGAGGTTTCGATGCTTGGTGAGGACCCATGATGGCAGATCTTCCAGCATGTTGAGAAGTATATGTGGGAGGGCAGTCTGTTGTTTGGCGCTGAGGATGGCTGAGATTGGCCCAGGGGACATCACCCCCCGAGAGGGGGCGTCCCTTGGATTGTTTATGCGCCGGGCGCCCATGAACTCCCAAAGGAGGGCCAGCCCCCATGGTTGTAGGAATCCATGGGGGTAAAGGGGCGGCTTACAGTGCTTATTTGAAGCATGAAGGGAGGTGGGCGATAGATGGCGATGGGCGTGTGTCCGCTGAGGCGAGGACCTGGTGCGTGGGGGCGAAGATGTTGCAGGTACAAGGTTGTTGCGTGGTTGCTGCTGCGGAAGATTCTGGCGCAAAGTTGTTGCAGGGTGGTTGTTGAGGGATGCCTGAACGCGAAGGGGACCACTCCCGCTGCTGGGCCATGGTTGTGATTGGCGGAGAAGAAGCAGGAGGTGTGGGCGCAACGAGTTTAGGAGATAAAAACCTCCAAGTCAGTCCATAAAAGGACACTTACAACAACAAACTGACGCATGTTACATTACAAGGATAAGAAACTGACATGTGTCCAACAAAAGGACAATTACAACCATAAACTGAAATGTGTCCACTATAAGAACACCTATACAGTGCTGACATCATCCTTTCGTCATGGATTTTAGTGGTAGTCATAGTATTCCTTTGACCAGGGTTCTGTCCAAAACAATCCAAAGCCATCCCAATCTATGTCTGCATCTCCAACAAGCCACGGATCGTGAGAATCTGGCTCGAACATCCAAGTATCTATGTCACCTTCTTGGTTATTTTCTCGTTGGTGACTTGACTTGAACAACGGGCATTTCCACTGAATGATAGTAAAGGGTGGAAAGAAACCACAAATATCATAGACCATCTTTTGGAATAGGAGTAGTAGTGGAAATGATAAGGATCCCATAAAAAGGTTTATCTGGATAAAAACATGCAATCTCGAAAGGGATATTAACTTGCACAACAAATTTGGCTAAGTGATAAAACATGAAATGTTTTGCATTGTTTTGTGAATCACTTAGGTCTTTGAAAGGTGTTTTTGTGGGGGGAAATTGGCCTTCAGGATATGCCATCAATATAACTGGAGAAATACCTTTCGAGGATACTAGTTGTAATGGCTGTGATCTGGACAGATAATCTGGAACAAGATTGTGATTTTCTTTGATATGTTGAACTGCGAACTAATACTTGGAAAACCAATCTTTAAGTCGCAGCAATTGTTTTCTGGAACACCCTTGTTCTTGAGCTCCATAATTGCTGGAAATGATGTATTATCCATCTGAATTGTGAAATGGTGACCAATAAAATGAAATTCAAACTTCTTGATCCCATTCTTCACAGCAAGGATTTCTTTGTAGACAACATGGTAATGCTTCTCAGAATCTTTGAACTGTCCACTTGCATGTCCATAATAAAAGATTTTGCCATCTTATTTTTCAAGAAAAATGGCTCCCCAATATTCATCACTAGCATCAGTCTGGAGAATCATTTGTCCTATACTTGGGCTTTAGAGAGTTGGAAAAAAAGCATTTGAGTTTTAGGTAAAGGGAACTTATCACCAAGGAGGAAATGGTTAAGAGCTTTGTAATCAATAACAAGCCTCTTTTTCCCTCGTACATGTTCAGCTCTTTTGTTGACATAGAATGCAGGGCAAGCCCAATTGGACTTTGTGGGCTCAATGAGTCCAAGTGCTAACAGTTGGTTGCATTCTTGCCTCGCAAGGTTCAACTCTTTTGGGGTCACTCCTAGATGAGTGGCCTTGGTAGCATTCACATCTTCATTCTTCTTGAAAGGGAGCTAAATAAAGAACTTCAGATTTTTCCAAAGTGGTGTTGGGTGATGGAAATCTGCATGAGAGTTTGCACAACACTTGAGAAGCTGGTTGGTAATATCTCCGTATTCTGGAGGTGCTTCTAATAGATTAAACAGCTTCTGGATGGTGGTGTAACGTTGGAACTGTCTCTTGTACTTCAACCCATGAGGTAGAATCTGTAGGCTTTTAGCTTGGAAGAATAAATGGAAGCCCATGAAGATATCTTGTCCATGGAGTCTGCTGCAAATAATCTTCATCCATACAGTACAGTCCTGAAAGAGTTGAATTCCAACTGGCTTCTTTGTAATAATCAATTTTTTTAATAAAAATCGAAAATTTATAGAAAGAAAAGAAAAATCCTGGTCACAAGCCGACCAGATAGCGCAATATTTGGGGCCTCATTAAAAACCTACCAAGGTTAAACCCACCATTGTGGGGAAAACCCTTAGTAGGAAAAGAGTACCCCGATGAGAGAAGAGAAAGTCATACAACCAATACAAAAGAACATAACACATTTGATTTTTCATGTTGGATTTACTCATGGTTTGTGTGATTACATTGCACGCCGTGAGCCGTGGTTGGATTTGCGGAATTTGGGTCTGGCTGATTTGTTGCTTGTTGGGGATTTCAATGCGGTTTTGGGGCATCATGAACGCTCGCGTAATGACACTCTTTCCCAAGCCTCGTGTCAGGACTTCAGGGATTTCATAGAGGACGCCAATTTGTTTGCGGTTCCGACGACGGGGAATTCATTTACTTGGTGCTCTCCACGGAGGCCTCTATCTTTACTTCAGGCTAACTTGGAGTGAGCCACAGCTACTTGCCCTTTTTTCGCTCTTTGGAAGGAGGTCAAGGGCTTAGTTCTTCCTCGCATTGGTTCCGATCATCACCCCATTTTGGTTACTTGCTCCTCGACCATTACTAGGGGTCTGGTCCCATTTCGTTTTCAGCATATGTGGATTCACCACGATTCATTCCGAGATTTGGTTACAACTTCTTGGGGCTCTCCATGTGACATGCACAACCCTTTACGACGAGTCATGTGGAAGCTCAAGTGGTTGCGATATGCTATTAAAGATTGGAACAGGGATGTGTTTGGGGATGTTAACCGTAGGGTGGATAGCCTAGATGGAGCTCCTTCGTCAGATTCAGGCAGATATTGAGGCTGTGGGCTATACCTCCTCTCTCCGGGATAGAGAGTTGAACGTCCAGTTGAAGCTTTCGCAGATGTTGCAGTCACATGCTGAATTCCTTAAGCAAAAGGCCCGTACTGCCTGGCTTAAGGATGGCGACCGAAACACAACATTTTTTCATCGGCGTAGTCAGATTCGTATTGGACGCACGGGGATTCAGGGACTTATGGTGGCAGGGAACTTCACTGATGATGCTACGGTCCTTGGGAATCATATTATTTCATTTTACGAGGAGCTCTTTGCGGAAAATGGGAGCTCCACCACGAATTTCTCGCTGGTCGACCAGGTACTCACTCCAATGGTTGGGGCACGGGACAATGCTTCCCTAACAGTCATTCCCGATTCGAAGTGCGGACATCGGTGTTTGATATCGATCCGGACAGCTCCCGGGGGTGGGTTTGATTTTTACCGCCATTTCCGGGAAGTCATATCTCCCCTGAGGGGCGATGGGTTGCTATTTCTTTAACCGTCTCTATTTGTGGGATTGAATCACTTCATGGCGCTCATCCTAAGACTAAGGATGCCAGTGTCATTGAAAACTTCCGCCCTATCGTCATGAGCAACTTCCTTTTCAAGATTATCACGAAAATATTGGCACGCGGCTTGGGTTCTATTATTGCTAACTATTTATCCCCGAAGGTTTGGTTTTATCGGGTAGACAAATTCATGAGTGTATTGATGATATCGAAGGGTTTAATGTCATCAGGGGATGCGGATTCAAATATGATCCGAAAATAGATATTCGGGCCTTGAGATGGGATTTTTACTTTATGTCACGTTTATTCTCCGAGGCGTTCATGTGGTCAAGTGGTTCTTCGATCCTCATAAATCAAGGTTTATTTTGGGGCGCAGGTTTGGTTATTTTATGTTCGGAGGGGGACAAGGGATGCTTTATCACCCCTGTTATTTTGTATTGCGGAGGAGGTTCGGTTTATCAGGGGCGATTCCCACCATCTGCCTTGGGCGCCAAGGAGTATCATTTTCAAGATCCATTCCGGATGATAAAGGTCATGTGCGGGCGTCTTCTTCCAGCCCATTTTTGACAAGATAAGTGTTCAATCCTCATAAAAGCTTATTTTGGGCGCGAGGTTTCGCATTATGCGTGGGAGGGTGCAACATATTTTGGGGATTCATCCAGGGACGTTCCCCACCATCTACTTGGGCGCTCCAATTTTCAAGGGAGCCCCAAAGGTTTGCCTTGTTAACTCGGTGATAACCAGTTCTTTCGTGCATTCCATGATGATTTATAAATGGCCTGCCACGCTGATAAAACAAATGGAAAAAGCCATGCGTAATTTCATCTGGACGGGAGATGTGAATTCTAAAGGAAAGGTAGTGGTCAACTGGGATACATGTTGCACGCCTAGGGCGGAGGGAGGATTGGGCGTGCGATTGCTCAAGGCTGCTAACAAGGCTTTCTTAATGAAATTGGGCTGGAAGGTTCTGAACTCGGACTCGTTGGTTTTCAAGACCCTCAGACAACGGTACTTTACTAGAAATGGGGACATCCGGAGGTCCTTCCTTCCTTTTTCTATTTGGCCTGGGATTAAACCCTATATTTCTGACTGTGTGGATGATTCTCGTTGGATACCAGGTGCCAATTCCGAGGTTTTATTTTGGATTGATAATTGGTTGGGATATTCCATTGCTGACAGAATTGGCATTCCAGAGGATTACAGGTATTTATTCCAGCAGCGTATCTCTGATTACTTTTATGATGGATCTTGGCACTTCACCCTCCCCTTTGTGGAGGCTTATTTGGAGCTGGTTCGAGCTATTGTGCGTGTCCCAATTGCGCCTACATCTCGGGATACTCGTGTTTGGATGAACTCTGAGGATGGTTTAGTTACCTCGAAGACGGCTTATAAATTCTTACGCCCTCATCGCCCGACAGTTAGATGGGGTTCTTGGATTTGGTCCCAGCATATCCCGGAACAGCGATCAGTGGTGGCATGGAGAGCTATACACAACCGATTGGCAGTCCAGGATTCTTTACGAGCTTAGGGAAGTTTTACTGGCCCTTTGGTTTGTGTTCTTTGCAGGGAATCGGGGGAATCGGTCGATCACTTATTTGTTTCTTGTGCTTTTGCAGGGCATCTTTGGCGTTGGATCTTCCAAGCCTTTCACGTGCACCCCTTCCAGGCTTACAGTTTCAACGAATTGCTGGTACGGCTCATGGCATTCCACTTTAGTGACCAGGTCGCTTTCCTTTGGCGTGTGGCAATATTATCCTGCATTTGGCTTCTTTGGCACATCCGTAATGAGCTGATTTTTCACAACAAACTCTGGACTCCGGATGCGGCTCTCGTTCGCCTACAGGTACTCATTGTCGAATCAGCATCTTTGGACCGGGGATGCATGAATAATGATCAGCAAGACCTCTTCATCCTGCGTGGTTTAAGAGTCCCCGGACGAGTTAGACGTGCTCCGAGGATTGTGGAGGTCCAATGGCAAAAACCCCTCCCAGGTTGGATCAAGGTTAACACGGATGGCAGCGCTTTAGGGGCGCTGGGCAATCTTCTGACATCCGGTGTCTTTCGAAATTGTAGAGGATTCTTTCGCGGATGCTTTGTCCCATCACTGTGGTTCGGGTACGCATTCGAAGCAAAATTGGTTGCGGCAATGTGGGCGATTCATTACGCATTTGTAAAAGGATGGACGAAACTTTGGCTGGAATCGGATTCGAAGTATGTGGTGAACCTACTGGAGAAGAGAACGATGGAGGTCCCATGGCGCCACCTCGGATATTGGCGTCAAACCTTGCATTTACTCAGTGGCATTGATCTTGTAGTCTCTCATATCTTTCGCGAAAGGCAATCGGGTGGCGACATGCCGAGCAAGAAGACGGAGAGTGGCGTCTGGTGGGCGTCCCGCCCACAGACCTGCTTCAATACATCACGGATGATTATGTTGGCCAATCCACTTATAGGTTTGTTAATTAATGCGCCACTGCTTCAGGTTTCTTTTTAGGCGCCTTATGTTTCCTGGGGGGTACTCTTTTTCCTTCCAAGGGTGGGTTTTACCTTGGAAGGTTTTAACGAGGCCCCAACCATTCAGCCATTTGGTCGGCTTGTGACCACTGCGTACTTTGGTTGTTGACTTTATTTCCAGGCTTTCATTTGGTTACCTGATCTGCCTGTGATTAGGATTACTCTTTTTTCATTTTTATATATATTCGTAATTATTCAAAAAACAAAAGAACATTACACAACATTAGCTAACAAATCTATACTGCGTACGACCGACATAGTCATCTGTGAGCAGAGAGATAATGTCCACTGGGGGGGCATCCCACTAAGCAGAGTCACACGTGTATTTGCTGAGATGATCCGCCACACGGTTACCTTCCCGATATATGTGAGAAACCATGAAGTTCATCTGGGAAAGCCAAAAGAGAGTAAAATGCCATTGATTAAGCAGATGCCACGGTATGGAGCCAATCTGAGATTGAAGAAGGTCAACCACATACGTAGAGTCCGATTCCAGCCAAATATTCGTCCAGCCTTTATGAAAAACAATTGCGCTCATAGCAGCAACAAGTTCAGCCTCGAATGCAAAGCCTGTTCCACACTGCTCCACGAAACACCCACGAAAAAACCTCGATAAGTACGGTAAACGCCCACCGTCGTAATACGTCCTGGAGCTCCGGTTGCATAACCATCTGTATTGACCTTAATCCAGCCAGGAAGGGGAAGAGACCAAGGCATTGGGATAATGCGAGGAGCCTTAGGGGGACGACCCCTAACCTTTAGCCAGTGTAGACGATGTAAATCCTCCTGAGTATTCTGCATGCACCTTTTATCCAACGAAGCAGACTCAATGATCATGGCTCTCAACTGAACCAACGCCGCATCTGTAGTCCAATGCTTGTCGTTAAAAATCACGTTGTTTCTGATATGCCAGATAAGCCAAATGCAAGAAACAGCCGCCACCCTCCAGAGAAAAGTAATCTGCGCACTGAAATGAAATTCCAATAAGTGAACCAGAAATTCATTGAAGCTATAGACGTTACGAAAAGCCACAACAAAAGAATCTGCAATCCAGTCCTAGAGAGCTCCTGCAAAATGACGAGAAACAAAAATGTGGTCAATCGATTCCGAGTGAGAGTAACAGAGACTGCAAGCAGTAGGACCAATAAATCCTCTCGGGCGGTGAACGTCCATAACTGCCAGACGTTCGTAGATAGCCCGCCAGACCACAATCGTGCACCTATCTGGGATGTGGGGGGACCAGATCCAGGATCCCCATTTAACAGCAGGAAAGGATGGCCATAGAGATGCATATGCGGATTTAGATGACACCATCCCATCCCTAGAGCGAGTCCACACTCTCTTATCTAAAGAATCCAGAGCAATTGGACAACGGACAATATCTCGAACAATGTCCAAGTAAGCCTCCACAAACGACATAGTGAGATGCCATGTGTTATCAAAAAAGAAGTCCACGATAGGATTCCGAAAATTAGCACGAAATTCATGCGGAATCCCAATCTGATCTGCAATGGTGTACCCAAGCCAGTTATCCATCCAGAAGTTAATCAAAGAGTGCGCCCTAGGAATCCATCTCGAATCAGTCTGGCAATCCTCTACAGTTGGACGCAACCCCGCCCAGATAGAGAAAGGCAAGAAGGAGCTTCTAATCGAGCCATTATCCATCAAGAAACGTCTACGGAGAGTATCAAAGACCACCAAATCCGAAGTGAGAAGCTTCCAACCCATCTTCATAATAAACGCCTGGTATGCAGAAATGATGGACCGAACTTCAGAACCCCCTCGTTCTTAGGGGTGCAACAACGTGTCCAATTAACCACTACAGATCCCTTCTGATTAATATTGCCAGTCTAAATGAAATTACGCATAGCCTTCTCCAACTGCTTAAGCAACGCGATAGGCCATTTGTATATGAGCATACTGTGAACTAAGGAGCTGACAATAATAGAGTTTACCAAACAGAGTTTACCTTTCCAGCATTTAAATTTAACCATAATCGTATCAAACAAAGGCCGCAACACACCCTATTTAGGGGCACCTTTGAATATAGGAACTCCAAGATAAGTAGTTGGAAAGGATCCAACCGACAAACCCATGATCGTCTGAATGCAGTGTCTAATATACTGCGAGACTCGAGTACCAAAAAATACATTTGATTTGGCAGGGTTGAACAACTGGCCTGAAAGAGAAGCGTAATGACCAAGAGTCTCAAAGATATAACGTTTTTTTTATTAAATTCGAAATTCTATATAAAAATGAAAAGAGTTTAATCCTGATCACAGGCTGATCAGGTAACCAAAAGAAAGCCTGAAAAGAATGTCATAAAAGAAAGTGAAATGGTCACAAGCCGACCAAATGGCTGAATGGTTGGGGCCTCATTAAAACCTTCCAAGGTAAAACCCACTCTTGTGGGAAAAACCCTTGGAAGGAAAAAGAGTACCCCCCAGAATAGGCGTCCAAAATGGGAAAAGAAACCGGAAGCAGGACGCACTAGCTAACAAACCTATAGGTGGATTGGCCAACATAGTCATCAGTAAGGTAATGTACAAGCTCCTCCGGTGGGACGCCCCACCATGTGCCGTACTCCGTCTTCTTGCTCAACATGTCTGCCACCCGATTGCCTTCCCGAAAAATATGTGAGACCACAAAGTCCATATGAGCGAGAAGGTGCAAGGTGTAGCGCCAATTGCTAAGGTGGCACCACGGGACCTCCGTCGATCTCTTCTCCAGCAAGTTCACCACATACATCGAATCCGACTCCAGCCAAAGTTGCGTCCAACCCTTGCCAGAAGCATATTGGATCACCCACATTGTTGCGACCAATTCAGCTTCAAACGCATATCCCGAACCACAATGATGTACGAAACATCCCCGAAAAAAACCTCTATAATTCCGGAAGACCCCTGAAGTAGTAAGCCTACCCAGTGCCCCCGACGAACTGCCGTCCGTATTTACCTTGATCCAACCTGGGAGGGGTTTTTGCCATTTAACTTCCACAATCTTTGGTGATTGTCTAGCCTGCCCAGGAACTCGCAGCCTATGCAGGATGAGAAGGTCCTGTTGGTCGTTATGCATGCATCCCCGATCTAATGATGATGATTCTACAATGAGTACCCGAAGATGGATAGTCGCTGCGTCAACTGTCCAGATTTTATTGTGAAAGACAAGTTTATTTCGGATATGCCAAATGAGCCATATGCAGGAAAGGATAGCCACACGCCAGAGGAAAGTAACATGCTCACTGAAATGAAAGTTCATTAGCCGCACTAGGAATTCATTAAAGTTGTGAGCCTCAAATGGGTAAACGTTGAATGATTCAAAAATCTATCACCAGAGAGCCCCTGCAAAGACACAAGAGACAAACAAATGGTCAACCGATTCTGCAAAGTCACGACAAAGAACACAAACCGAGGGGCCAGTAAAACTCCCCCTGGCCCATAATAAATCTAAGACAGCCAATCGATTGTGGATAGCTCGCCACGCCACCATCGATCGCTGTTCCGGGATGTGTTGCGACCAAATCCAAGAACCCCACTTTACCACCGGATACTGGGGACGCACATGATCATAAGCAGCCTTCGAGGTAACCAAACTATCCTCCGAATTCAACCATACACGTGTATCCCTTGAATTAGGGGCAATAGGGACGCGTACAATAGCCCGAACCAGATCCAAATAAGCCTCCACAAATGAGAAGGTGAAGTGCCAGGTCCCGTCATAAAAGTAGTCCGAAATGAAATGCTGGAATAAATATCTATACTTCTTTAGGATACCAATTCTGTCTGCTATAGAATAACCCAGCCAGTTATCAATCCAAAATAATATCTCGGAATTAGCCCCTGGGATCCAACGAGAGTCATCCAAGCAAGATGAAATGAAAGGTTTAATCCCCGCCCAGATAGAAGAAGGAATAAATGACCTCCGGACTGCCCCGTTCGTAGTCAAATAGCGCCGCCTAAGGATGGTGAAGACCACCGAGTCTGAGTTCATGACCTTCCAGCACAATTTCATCAAGAAAGCCGTATTAGCTGCAACAATCAAACGAACGCCCAACCCCCTTCAGTCCGAGGCATGCAGCACCGATCCCAACCAACCGCCACCGAACCTTTTGAATTCACATTCCCAGTCCAAATCAAGTTACGCATTGCCCTTTGCATTTGCTTTAGCAACGTGCGGGGCCATTTGTAAACCATCATTGTGTGCACAAAAGAACTTGTAATCACCGAATTAACCAGGAAAACTCGACCAGCAAGGGAAAGAGAAGAACCTTTCATCGTCTGAATTTGAGGATGACCTTATCAAAGACAGGCTGAAGATCCGCAACCTTAGGGGAACCCTTGAAGATCAGTGTGCCTAGATATACGGTGGGAAACGTCCCGGGCTAAATTCCCATTATTGTTTGCACCCTCCCACGGACGTACGATGAGACCCGGGAGCTAAAGTAAACTTTAGATTTCTGAGGATTGAACGCTTGGCCCAAAATATCCGCATAAAGGTTGAGAATCTGAAGAAGGATACGGGCGGTGGCTGAAGAAGCTCCACACAAAATAACAATATCATCGGCGTATAAGATAGATGATGGAAAAATGATGCGTCTTGGTGCCACAAACGGAGCTATCCGATTTTGTTCAACCACAACTTCAATAAATTTACTAAGCACCTCCTCTGCTATGCAAAACAGCAACGGGGATAACTTGTCTAACTCCTCTAAAATAGGGAAAGTACCCCACGGGCATCCCATTCAGTAGAACTGATATTCTAGACGACCAAAGAATAGCATCCACCCAGTGAATAAAGATCTCAGAGAAACCAAAGCGGCGCAAAACATGTAGTAAGAAGTCCCATTTCAATGTATCAAACACTTTACGGATGTCAATCTTCAAGATCATATTCGTACCCGATCTACCATGCAAGACATTGAATCCTTCGGAGACCAAGGCAATACAGTCGTGAGTCTGCCTCCCCAGAATAAACCCAAACTGCGTAGGCGATAAATACACAGCAATAAACGAACCCAAGCGCATAGCCAAAATCTTAGTAATAATCTTGAAAAGAAAATTACTCATAATAATCGGGCAGAAGTTCTCAATAACATTAGCATCCTTAGTCTTTGGGATGAGCGCCATGAAGCTAGTGTTCAATCCCAAAGGTAGGGACGAGCTAGTGAAGAAAAACCTGACCGAGGCGATCACCTCGACGGAAATGACATCCCAGAAGTGGCGATAAAAAATCCCACTGAAACCGTCTGATCCTGGAGAGCTATCCGAATCCATATTAAAAACCGCTTCCTTAACCTCTATATCCGACGGAATGACTGTCAAGCTAGCATTATCCGACGCCCCTACCCGTGGAGAAATAACCTGATCAATAATAGTGTAATCCGAAATGGTACCCCCAGTATCCCCAAAGAGCTCCTTATAAAAAGAGATAATATGATTCCCAAGAACCATTGTATCATCAGTGTAGCTGCCGTCCACCATAAGACCCTGAATCCCCGATTGTCCGCTGTGAATCTGGCTACAATGATGAAAAAATGATGTATTACGATCCCCATCCTTAAGCCAGGCTGAGCGTGCCTTTTGCTTAAGGAATTCAAATTGTAATAGCAACGTCTGAGACAGCAGCTTCTGGGCGTCCAGCTCCTGGTCTCGATGAGCAGCTGTATAGCCCAAATTCTCAATATCTGCCTAAACTGCTCCATCTGATACTCCACCCTGCGATTCACATCCCCAAAAACATCTATGTTCCAGACCTTAATAGCCTGCCGCAACCTTTTGAGCTTCCACATGACGCACAACAGAGGGTTGGGCGTTGTGCATGGAGCAGACCAAGAAGTGATAACTAAATCGCGGAACGTGTCATGATGAACCCACATACGCTGAAACCAAATTGGCACCGGGGCCCTGCTAATGGAAGATGAGTAAGAAACCAAAATGGGATGGTGATCAGATCCAATGCGTGGAAGAACTAAGCCCTTGACAACTTGCCAAAAAGAGAAAAATTGACAAGTTGATAGGGCTCGATCCAACTTAGCCTGACGGAGGGATAGAGGCCTTCGGGGGGAGCACCAAGTAAATGAATTTCCCGTAGTCGGCAATGCAAACAAACCAGCATCCTCTAAGTAATCCCTGAAATCCTGACAAGAGGCTTGGGATAAAGTACCACTGCCAGAGCGCTCATGATGTCCCAAGACCGCATTAAAATCTCCAATAAGTAGCAGATCAGTAAGACCCAAATTCCTCAAATCCAACCAGAGCGCGCGCCGAGCAATATGATCACACAAACCAAGAGTAAAACCAACATGAAAAACTATGGAACCAAATTGAACTTGTAGAACAATACATTGAGTAGAAGACCAAACCTGATTAAGGACAGAGATGCCAGCATCACAGAATACCCAAATATCTGGACGTCCGTTAGCCCGAAAGCTCTGCGCCACGAACCTCAATCCCAAACTGTTCCAATAAGAATCTAATATCGATGAAATGTCAACTTTAGGCTCACAAACAGCTAGAATGGAAGGTTTGTGTTTTTGACATAACGCCTTAAGAACATTACGAGAGGCAAGGTTCCCAATCCCCCGGATGTTCCAGAAGATGCAATTCATTGGGGCAGTGGGGGGTGGCACCTGTGATGACCGCACGGTGAAAATCGGAGTGTGGTGTGCTGCAGAATCTGATGACTTTGAATTAGCCACTTCATTTGCATAATCGGGATGTCTTTGAAGCTACAAAATCTAACTCATTCAGCCCTGGGCGTTCTGGTTCAATAGCAATGTCATGAATTGCTGGTGATGGACCCTTGGTGACACTCTGGATTAATCTGGATTTAGCTGAGTCCGGAGAGCTGTCCTGGAAGGCGCGAGTAAGAGTCCGAATAGGCTTCTCCAACGGATGCTGAACCGTAGGAGGCAGGATAGTTGAAATGGGTCCAGTGTTGGAAGTAGAGGCCTTGGGGAATGATTCCCTTGCTGGATAATCGGATTGAGCATCTGCTGAAGTTTGATCGGGGGCGTCATCTGAAGCCAGAGCCTCAAAAGTGTTACTCGTGTGTATATCAGAAGGGCAAGTGACTATTGCACAGGTAAGGGATCCTGCACGCATAGCCAAACCCGTATTTCCCATTGAGTCATTAACGACCTTGTCCTTGTCCTGCTGCACAGGACGGTAAACTTTACGGACCCTTGAACGACCCCGTTGCACTAAATTCTAAAGTCCCGTTGAAGTCCTGGGGCGTCCCTGATCAGGAGAGGCGCGCCTGTCCATGGTTGATTTCCCCGCTAGAGTAAAATGGCAGGAAACCATTGGATGTCCTGTAATACTGCACTTCGAACAAAATTCCGGTAATTTCTCATAAGTAACTGACACAAAAGCGCACTGACCAACTCTTTTCACCATGATGTGATCCTCCAATGGTTTGGACAGATAAATATCCACTAACACCCGGATGAAAATGCCCCAGAGAACCATCCAGCGAACGATCATCAATTTGTATCGGATTCTCAATCGCACTGGCGATCCCCAAGATGGTATTAGGATCCCAGTATTCCAGACTAAGCTAGAAGATTCGAACCCAAACACTTGCCACCGACGTGTGCACCTTATACGAATTGAAATCCGAGACCCATGGAGAGAGCTGAATAGCACCCGGATTGAGCGCCCAATTAATGTGTACTTGAGCTCGAGCCCGATCCTGCGCATTAGAAAACTTGACACAAAAGAATCCCTTACCCAAGGGGATTAGTTTCCAATCAGTTTGAATGCCCCATATTTCAGATAGGGGTTTATGCAAAAACATCGTTGCCATGGCTTGTTGCCCTTGCCTAAAATCACCCTTCCAATCAATGAATAAGAGAATTCGGCAAGGCGTTGTTGATAAACGTTGTCATCAATAGTAACTGAATAATAATCTCCTTTTCTAACCGGTTTAGGGATAGAATTGGATTTACTGTTGTGAAATTACCTTGGGCATGCGTAGTTGAATCCATATCGTGGTGAGTACCTGAAATAATTTTAGCAAAAGAATGCCCAATATTGGATTGAGCATTAGCATTATGAGCCAAATGTCGTGGGTTCGATTCATAAACGGATGTGATTGGGGGAGAACTTCCAGCAATCTGGGATGTAGTCTTGGAACCAGCATTCGGATGGAGGCCTGTGGACGGGATCCCATGCAGACGGCAGACGGCGGCCCAGGGGTCATCACCCCCCTGGGGGGGCGGCCTTGGAGGAGGAGGCAGCAGCCGGCCCCCCATAAGACACTACAAGGGGGGTCGGTCCCCCCATGGTGTGCAACGGCCAGAGGGGAATGGAGGGTGCCCCCCAAATATTGCTGCCTTGCATGGGCTGGGGGGGGTCGGCCCCCTTGCTGCTGGTTGGCTAGACAGTAGCGCATCAGGCAGCACGGATGGGCCTGAGGGCTGGGCGTTGGTCTGCAACGCAGGCAAGGGATGGGCGTCGGGCATCTGACTGCGCGTAGGGCTGAGTGGCACGGAAGGCTGCAACACAGCGGGCTGCGCGGTGGAGGATGTCTGCTGGTTGCGTGGTGGAAAGGAATTAGCAGTGGTGGGGTTCGAAGATGAATGCAACAGATAAAACTCCGGTGGGATCAATCCGGTGGGCACATGATCAAAACCTGGGCACGCAGCAGCATTGTAGGACGATGGAGGCTTCGAAGGAGAGGCTTGGGATCGCACGTGAGGGACAAAATTGGACGTTAATCCAGAAAATTCCGACGACGCCATGAATGGCGGTTGCCGGCGTGAACACCGGTGGGAAAATGATGGTCAGACGTGATAGAGTATGCAATTAGGGTTTTTCCTAGAGAGAGAAATTCTACCAGCCCTGGCCGCTCTATCAAAGATATAACGTGCATTGCCGGAGGTTGCCGCACAAAGAATAACAATATCATCTGCATATAGAATAGAGGACGGAAAGACGATATTAGGCAGAGCCACAAAAGGCGTGAGGAGATAGGTGGACACCAATCGAGAGATAAGCTTCCCCAGGACTTCTTCGGCAATGCAAAAGAGAAGTGGTGAAAGAGGATCACCCTGACGTACACCTCTCATGCAAGCAAAATAACCGACTGGAGAGCCATTAAGAAGAATCGAGATGCGAGTCGATTTAAAAATGACAGAAATCCACGCGACAAATTTCTCAGAGAAGCCAAATCTGCGCCAGCTGAGAGTGTCAAAGGCCTTACGAATATCAATTTTCAGAATCATGTTACTGTCACTCTGATTATGAAGAATATTGAAACCCTCCGACACCAAAGCAATACAATCATGAATGTGATGACCCAGAATAAAACCAAACTGAGTAGGGGACAAAATTCGCCTGATGATGCGGCCAAACCGAGTGGCCAGAATCTTAGTGATAATTTTGAAGATGAAATTGCTCATGACAATGGGCCTGAAATTATCCACAATATTCACATCTTTGTATTTCGGAATAAGAACCATAACGTTGGAATTGAGTCCAGCTGATAGAGATCCAGACTGGAAGAAGTGGCGCACAGCTGTAGTGACATCAGTAGAAATAATGTCCCAACAGTTCTGATAAAAAGAACCATTGAAGCCATCCGGACCCGGGGAACTATCGAGACCGAGATCAAAACCGCATCTCGAATCTCTAAATCTGATGGTAAAGAAGTTAAACAGTCATTCTCCATATCCAGCACCACTGGATTAATGACTTGATCAATAGAAGAAAAATCCAGAATTGGGCCAATTGGCACCGTGAATAAGTCCTCAAAGAACTGAATAATATGATTATTGATGATAGACGGATCCGTGGAAAGCATACCATTAATCATCAGACCGTGAATAACAGCCCGAGCGGCTTTAGACTAACAACAACGATGGAAAAATGAAGTGTTGCGGTCTCCATCAACCAACCAAGCATCCCTAGATTTCTGGTGAAGAAACTCAGACTGAAGATGAAGCACCTGATTTAAAGAGCTCTGAGCTTCAAGCTCCTGATCCTGCCGTGCAATACTATACACAAGAGTCTCAATGTCCGACTGAATCTGTCTCAACTTCTCTAACTTATCATCCACCACACGATTAACATCCCCAAAAACCTCTAAATTTCAAGAACAAAGCACAGGACGCAACCTTTTCAATTTAATCCCATGAAGAAGCAATAACTGACTGGAAACCAGGGTGTTTAGTCCACATACGTCGAAAACAAAATGGAGATGGACCCTTATGAGCCGTGGTCGCACAAGATAGGAGAAAAGGATGATGATCCGAGCGAGTGCGGGGAAAAACAAAAACTTCAGCCCGCTGCCAAAGATTATCAAAGTGGGGGACTGGCTATAACTCGATCAAGCCGAGCTTAAATGAGAGTCTGATGAGGACGCGTGCTGCACCAAGTAAAAAATTTACCAACTATGGGGATAGCCATCAACCCTGTATTGTCATAGAAATCATGAAAATCCTGGCAAGAAGCCATCGAGGCGACCCCCTGACCTATACGCTCATGATTCCCGAGAATGGCATTACAATCCCCCATCAAAACCAGATCATCATAACCCAGAGCGATAATATCCAACCAAAGCTGTCTACGAATCACATGATTACAAATAGCATGAACAAACCCCACATGAAAGATGTAATTGGAGAACTGTACCTTAAGGATAATGCACTAATCAAAAATAAGAACCTATTGAAAAACCGTAATGTCTGAGCGTCTGAAGATCCAGATATCCAACCTCCCCGATGCCCAAAACTTCTGAGCCACAAACTGTAAACCAAGACTGGCCCAATAAGAATCAGAGATAGACTACAAATCAACTTTAGGTTTTGCGATAGCAACCAAAGAAGGTTTGTGATAATTACATAGCTTCTTAAGAATATTGCGGGAAGCAACATTCCCAATCCCCCGAATATTCCAATAAAAGCAATTCATTGGGAAGGTTCGGGGGAGGTGATCCGGGTAGGAGATCCAGAGTGTGTGGGCGCAGATGAATCGCCTCCAGAAATAGTATCATCCTCTGCATAATCTGCCCAACGCTTCTGAGCAGCCTTATTTAAATTGTTCGACCCATTTTTATCCTCTTCGATTTCCAACTGATGTGCAACCGACACGGAACCCTGCATAACCGATTAAAGTAACATGTGTTTGGCATCAACAGAATTTGCTCGTATAGCCCTATATAATGGACGAATGGGTTTTTCCAGATACTGCACCGTGAGAGGCTTATGATGAATATCAGAGGTGGAGAACAATTGATCACTTCGAAGAACCGGTGGTTTAGGGACGTGTACGAGTAACCACGGGAGGAGGCATATGTTCCGAAGTATGACTATTTGGATCCTCAGAATCCAGCACAGAAAAAGCATTATCTAGAGTAATACCTGAGGAAACTGTGACAATGGCACAAGAGGGAGAACCCGGGCGCATAGGCAAAGTCGTATTATCCACTGAGTTATCAACGGCCTTGCCCTTGTCCGAGGAGTTATGAGCCGAACGATAAACCTAACGAATCCAGGAATGACCATGTTGAGATGTGGGGCATCCCTGTGGCTCCTACAAGTTGACATTGTTTCCAAATCTTCGGCAGGTTACAACCGAATATCCCATAATACCACAGGTTCCACAGAATAATGGGAGTTTTTCATACACGACAGAAGCAAACAAACAGTGACCCTTTCTTTCAACCATAATGTGACCTTGAAGAGGTTTAACAAGGTCCACATCCACCAAAACACGGACAAAATGTCCAAGAGATCCATCCAAACACCGTTCATCAACCTGCACTAGGGTGCCAGTGGCCTTGGCCAAACCCATAATGTAACTTGGGTCCCAGTATTCTATACTCAACTCAAAGATTCTCACCAAAACAGAAGCAGTCAAAGTATTAACCTTGTAGGGGTTGAAATCTGGAACCCAAGGAGATAAACGAATGGAACTAGGGTTGAGAGACCAAGAGACCCGAGCTTGAGCACGGGAATGGTCAAAAGCATTGGTAAATTTAATACAGAAATAGCCTTTGCCCAATGGTATCAACTTCTAATCATTTTTAACCCCCATAATTCAGAAAGCCTTTTGTGAAGAGGCATAATAGGCCAAGGTTTATTGCCTTTACCGAGAATAACCTGACCAATTAAAGCATATTGAAATTCAGCCAGATGTTGTTGGTACACAATTTCATCCATAATCATAGAATAATATTCACCTTTTTTAATAGGTTCAGGGATAGGATTAGAAGGACCACAAATAATTTTAGCAAAAGATGGGGGTTACCTGGGGCATGGTTGGGAGATTATGCGGTCAGAGGATTTACCAGAAACTATTTTCGCGAAATTAGATTCCACACATGTATATGAATTTGGCCCGTAATGAGCCGAATGTTGCAGGTTCGCGTGTGGCTGGGGATAAACCGTGGGTGAAACTTCATGCGCTCCATGAGATGAAGAATTGTTGAGAACCATATTGCCATGTATGGAATATCCTGGAAGATTGAGGCACACATTACAGGAATTTGTTAATGCCTGGGAGAAGAGAACACCAATGACCCAGGGGCCATCACCCCCTGGGAGGAGGCAGCAAGGGAGGGCTGCCTCCCAGCCGGCACCCCAACCCCAACACAAAATGGGCCGGCCCCCCCATAGGCATCAACCATGGGGGTAATAGGTGCGGATGATAGGGGCGTTGGGGGTTAGGGGCACCCTTTGGCCGGTGGCTTGAGCATATCCACTGAAGGGAGGCCGGAACGCGTGGAAGGCGCCGACGCAGCAGGCCGGGCAGGCATGTAATCATCAGCGGGCACCAACCCCAAACTAGGTATGGAGGATTTGGGAGGTTGGTGGCGGTACGGCACAAAATTAGCAGGCAAAAACCCATAGCAACCCGATGAAGTCATAGGTGCAGGGGAGGCGTGCATGGATTGCGCCATCGTGCTAAGAGAGTCCGACGACGGAGCGCTAAGAGCGATCTCCATGGAAGGATGTGAGGGTGTGGGCAGCATAGTACTCGTGTAGGAGCTTTTCGAACCACAAAACTGAGAGTGATGATGACGCATAGAGTGCTGATCGAAGTTGGACGTTAATCCAACGAAGGATTCCGACATGATGACGCCGGAGGAGGTGAACAGTGAAGCTATGATGGACGGCCATTCGGAATCACAAGAGAGGAGAGAGAAGAAAGATTAGGATCCTCTTTTTCCCTCGTACCTGTTCAGCTCTTTTATTTACATAGAATGCAGGGCAAGCCCAATTGGACTTTGTAGACTCAATGAGTCCAAGTGCTAATAGTTGGTTGCATTCTTGTCTTTCAAGGTTCAACTCTTCTGGGGTCATCCTGGATGAGTAGCCTTGGAAGCATTCACATCTCCATTCTTTTTGAAAGGGAGCTGAATAAAGAACTTCAGATTTTTCCAAAGTGGTGTTGGGTGATGGAAATCTGCATGAGAGTCTGCACAATACTTGAGAAGCTGGTTGGTAATATCTCCGTATTTTGGAGATGCTTCTGATAGAGTAAACAACTTATGGATGGTGGTGTAAGGTTGGAACTGTCTCTTGTACTTCAACCCATGAGGTTGAATCTGTAGGCTTTTAGCTTGGAAGAACAAATCGAAGCCCATCAAGATATCTTGTCCATGGAGTCTGCTGCCAATAATCTTCATCCATACAGTACAGTCTGGAAACAGTTGAATTCCAACTGGCTTATTTGTAATGAGTGAGGTATGAAAAGTCTGTCCATCAGCTGCATAGAAGTATTCGTGATGACTTTGCCAAGCATCTTCAGGTAGCATGTCAAGATTCATCATCGACTTTCTGGCTCCTGTATCGAATACGCCAATAGCCCTGATTGGTCTATCATACTTGGATGGTAGAATTCACACTTCAATATTTGGATACGGCATCCCTTCTTGGATCAAGGAACTGATATTGAGTGATGGTTGTGACTTGAATATAAAGACTGGGAGCTCTGAGGATGAATCTTCTTCTTCCTCTTCTTCTAGTCCTTGTTCATCAGTGGAATATTATATTACAAATGATGTGTCTTCATCCTGCTCGTCTTGTTCAGAAAATAAAGATTCAATATTAGCATCATCTATGTTGGCATAATTAAGCTGGAATGCTTGTGATGCCAACTTCGCTGCTTTATCTTTCTTGTTAGGGCAGTTCTTTGCAAAATGCCCTTTTCTTCCACATAGGAAACACCTATTCGCCGACTTTTTTCTAAATGGTTTCCTTCTGAAAAATCGATATTCTTTATTTCTTTTCGCCTTTTTCTTGATCTTTCTGATCTTTTTACGGGAAATGAAGATGAACAAGTGCAGTTCTCCTTTCCATTGCACTTTATCTCCAGATGAGAGTTTTTGCATACAGATTTGAGGAGAGTTCTTTTATCAAGCACATCCTTGATGAAGACTTGTTGCTCACACATCTTGTCTAGGGTTGCAAACATCATCTGATGGATTTCGCCTAGATTGATTCTTGAGACTTCCCTCTTGGAAGCTTGAATCATTATGTGTAACTCAGGCTGAAGTTCTTTAGGTAGAGATGCAAGATAGACATGTTTGAGATTTGGATCATTGTATGCATTCAACACGTAGAACTTTTCAGACATTCTCTTGAAATGCCTATCCAAATCTTTTCTTGTCAAAGAACAACATTACATGGCAAAATATTCCTTTTCTGCCAACTTGTTGATTTTCTCCAAGAACGAGAGATGGAGTTGAAGCATTACAAAGTTGTAGTTGTCGATACTCACCAAGGCTTTGAAACCATTCGTGTAGGATACCAACAAATCTGGAAGAGAATTCCATATTATATTGGCTCCTTCTTTTGTTAGTTGGAGGTCAATCCATGCTACAAAAGAGTGTAATCTTTCTCTTCTCTTCTGGATTGGAACATCATCGAAAGAAAACCATGGACCATTTGTTGGTTTGGAGGATGAATATGAAGTACGAGGACGTGGTCCTTCTGCTTCTGGTTCCATATCTTCTTCAGCACTTTCAGACACTGGTTCAGTATATTGTTGGCTTGTTTCTAGAGTATCTCCGGCAATAAGTATAGCAGATAGATCAGCAACATCTGGTCCAGACTCAACATCATAGGATTCTTCTCCAGATAGGGATGATTTAGCATCCTCAGAGTCTGATTCTTTTTCAGATCGGGAAGAGGTGGTTTCTTCAGGGTCTGATTTTTTTGACCATTGTAATGGATTATTTCCTGGGATAAGAGATGGTCTGGCTATGAAGGATTCTGTTGGGTTTTTCTCTTCAGATTTGGAAGTGGATGGAGGTATCTCATGACTCTTTGGAGGTGGTTGGCTTTTTAGAGTACAGGGCTTTTTCTTTGGCTTTTTAGGAATATCAAATGGAATACTTGAAGCCATACCAAAATAAGTAGGATAATTTGGAGGAGATATAGGAGGTGATTCATATTTGGAACTATAAATGGGAAAGAAGGATAAGGACTTACTGTGACTACTCCTATCCTTTTCGATTTGAGAAAGTTCCTTCTTTAATCTCCTGATCTCAGCTTCTTTCTGCATGAACTCCACTCCAAACTGGTTTTGTTCAATAAGGCTACTCACATCTTTGTCCAGCCGACTGATATTATTTTTCAGCTTTTCATATATCTGCTGGAGCTGATTCTCTACAGTATTAAACTTGGATTGGTTAGATTGAACTGTTGCGAGAATCTATGAGACCTTAGAGTCTATCGCCTGCAGAGACTTATTTTGGGCACAAGCGTTGGCCGTCTGCCGATTTAGTACTTCCTATGCTTGAGTAGGACCCTTTATTTATCCGTCATGTTCGACGGTGGTGCTTTGCACAAAAGGTTTGGATGTAATCCTCTGTTGAGTGTCAACATTCCATTCTAAAGGTGGAAATTCTGCTTCCACCCGAGTTCATCACACGAAGATTCATCCTCCGAGCTCCCAGTCTTCATGATCAAGTCACAACCATCTCATGAAGAAGGTCTAATAAGGTAACACGTGTCTAGCAGAAGTGTCTTGTAATAGGGACACGTGTTACTTCCTTGTTTTGTACATGATGCCTATATAAGGACCTCTTCAGTTGTATGGAAAACTCAGACGAAAATCAGAATAAAATCTCCCTTTTACAAATATGAGTTTCTAAATCTCTCTTATGTCTCTTCAAAAGCCTCTTAGCTAATTTGCAATTATCTTTCAAATTCTTCAATCTTCTTCATGAAGTATGCTCTGTACTTGCCTCTTTGAGGATCCTGTACATCATAAACATGATTGAAGTACCTGACATAATATTATTAAGCACGGTCCCCTCAATCCATACGGCAGTTAAGAATTCTTTGAAGTTTTGAATGAATAACCTTCCTATAAGGTTCTGCCGGAAAGCCGTCCAGGCAAGGTGTGCCGTTTAGGCTAAGGTGCAGGAGACATCATGGTGGTGTCATGCTTTCTTAACCTCTCCCGTACTTTTCTTTTTGAAGGACAACTAACCCTTTTTCTGTAACATGATAAGGGTTGTGGACTTGGATCCGGATGGTCAGGTTTATCATCTGGCCTACAACGTGGTCGTCTTGTGGTTTTCTTCTTTCTGCTTCTTCTCTGTATATGTTCTTCTTCATCAGAGTCTGATTCCTCTCCACAAGAACATTCTAGATCACACATGGATGGATCAACATCCCATACAAAATGACCATTAACTCTGTCAGTGTAAATATGGATAAACCATCTAGTGGAATTCGGGATATGAAGGTCTTGAGCTGGATGCTGTCTGATAGATCGTCTTTACATGTCCATCCTTCAGCCTTTGAAGTTTAAAGTCGGTTGCTTGCACCATTTCTGACTTTTGGAGAAAGGACTCATAGTTCGTGATCCATTTTTTTTGAAGAAGTTGCTCCAAGTCTTTTCTCCTGATTTGTCTGGGTATCTGGAAGATTGTAGGGACGTCAAATCCAGACTCAACAAGGACCATCAAAGCATCTTTTATGCCTTGATTCTGTAGATCTAGGTTGTGATCTTGCAACCTGTATACAACTTGATGATGAAGGGTTGCTATGATGGAATTTGAGATCTGATATGCTCCGAAAAATTGAACTTGTACCTTGAAGGCAGATTCAAGAGTTGGATCACTCAAAGATACTGTAAAGTTGGGGAAGAAAGTGACCACAACACTTCCGGCATTGAGTGTAGAGAGAACTGTACCAATAATTGCATGCTCATATTGGAGAAAACGAGTATCTAGAAGAGCAATTATTGCAGATACTGGAAGACATTTCCTTCCATGGTAGGAGAGAACAAGTCGTACAGCCCCAAGGTGGAGAGTATAACCTTCCAATCTCCATCGTGTGATAAACTTGGGTGGAATGGATAGTGTGATGTACTGCTCTTGTTGCGTTGAAGGAAGACCACAATGATCTATTCTGGATGATTGGATGTACTCTTTTGGTCGAGTACTCTTTTTGAAGATAATAGATTTGATGTGTTTGGGCCAAGAACCGCGATTTAAATATATATTATATGGACTAACAATTGGGGGGACAGTTTGTTCTATAACAGCGTTGATTGGATTAGTAGAGTATTCTATGGTATTTTCGATATGGCTAGTAGAAAACCTAGGTAGGGAAAGAGAAGAAGATATACTATGTATTTGGCTAAAAGAGATATCAAGAGAGCTATTTGAGGAATGGGATTCCATATCAAAGGGAATGCCTCTTCTACTCACCATCTTAGTTGGATCTAACAATAATCTATAATTGCTTGTGGCGTCTTCGCATACCGAGGTTCCGGCTTTTCTAAGCAACGAGTCGAGGTTTTCTCCAATTTTAACCGAACTAGCGAAGATCTTGGGTTAACAACATATTGTTGTTTGGGTCGTATGCACGTTCGTTGCTACAGTTCACATCAGTTGGTATCAGAGCCATCTAGCAAGGTTACCTTTCCTTATTTTTTAATCCTTGTTATTTTCGAATTTCTCATAAACCCTAGTTCTTCAAGGGTACAAAAAAAATTCAGAATTTGCACAGAAAATTCAGCGGGTGGAGTCTAGCAAATTTGCGGGAAGTATTAAAAATTTTTTTGAGAGCTTCAGATAAGCAAAAACTTAAAAAATTTCTCTCTCTAAGATTACACGACCATCGGCTGCCTCTTTTCCGTTTTCCGGTCGTCTCCTACGGCTGCTCCATGGCGGGAGCCGCTTTTTTTACGGCTATACGTCGAACTTTGATCCGCCTCCAAACCCTTCACAAGTTGCTCGATCAGGTACTACATCGAAAACGCAGCAGCACACCTCAACGCGATTCTCCGGTAACGACGTAGTCGGGGCGGTGATCTTGCACCCCTCATCATCGACGTGCAACTTGGGCTCTGCAACTCCTTATTCTTCCATGATGACTGCAACTAGAGTTTCTGGTAATATTGCTCAGGTTCATACTACGTCCATCGCGCGCAGCACCTCCCACAGTGGCGACGGAAAATCTGCACGTCAAGTCTTCCCCTGCGATGACACGCCTGCTCACCCCACGAACAACTTCTACGGCATCACCTGAAATTTTCTTCTGTCTGCAAATCCTCCGACGTCCCACGCATCCATCGGTCTCGTCCCGCCGGAGCTCCCTCCATCGACAACGCCTGTTGCACCTACGCAAGGAAACAACCATTAGCGATCTTCTCCTTCACCTTCCTTGCGTCTGTCTGGTTTGAATGAAGATTCAAGGAGGTGTGCGCCCCCACCTCCCTGTCATGTGGAATCCGCTAAGGGGGCTCCATTTACCCCTATGGTTGCCCACCTCTAGGGGGGGCCAGCCCCTCTATGTGTTCCCATGAGGGGCTGGCGGCCACTCTCCCTCCCAGGCCAGCCCCCTCCCAGGGGGGTGATGTCCCCTGGGCCACAGCCTGCCATCCTCTGAACAACCCCCTTGCATTCTCCCGCCCAGAAGCTGTTTCCAAGGACGTCCCTCAAATTGCTGGAAGCTCTGCCGCAATGACATCCGATTATGATTCGAACCCTCGACATTCGACTCATAATACTAATGCTCAATCCAATTTTGGCCATTCTTTTGCTAAAATTGTTTCAGGTACCAACCACTCTATGGATTCAACTCCGCAGGTCCCAAGTAATTTCACCCCATTTTTGCATGTAGTTTCTGGAAAATCCCATTCTATCCCTAAGCCTGTTAGAAAGAGGGATTATTATTCTGTTACTATCGATGAAAACGTTTATCAAAGACGCCTTGCTGAATTTTCGTATTCGTTGATCGGAAGGGTCATTTTAGGAAAAGGCAATAAGCCATGGGCGACTATGCCCTTGCATAAACGCCTATCAAAAATATGGGGAATTAAAAATGATTGGAAACTAATCTCCTTGGGTAAGAGATTTTTTTTGTGTCAAGTTTTTCAATGCGCAGGATCGGGCTCGAGCTCAAATACTTATTAATTAGGCGCTTAATCCGGGAACTATTCGGCTCTCTCCATGGGTCCCGGATTTCAATCCATAAAAGGTACACACGTCGGTGGCTAGTGTTCCGAATCTTCGAGCTCAGTTTGAAATACTAGGATCCTAATACCATTTTGGGGATCGCCAGTGCGATTGGGAACCTGATACAAATTGACCATCGTTCGCTAGATGGTTCTTTGGGGTATTTCATCCGGGTGTTAGTGGATATTGATATGTCAAAACCATTGGAGGATCACGTCATGGTGGAATGCATTGGTCAGTGTTCCTTTGTGTCAGTAGGATATGAGAAATTACCGAAATTTTGTTAGAAGTGCAATATTACGGGACATTCGATGGTTTCTTGCCGTTTCACTCCAGCGAGGAAATCAACCACGGAAAGGCGCGTCTCTCCTGATCACAGACGTCCCAGGACTTCAGGCGTCAAAATTGATCTGCAATGGGGTCGTTCGAGTGCTCAAAGTTTACCGTCTGTGCGGCCAGACAAAGGGCAAGGCCGTTGATGACTCAATGGGAAATACGGGTTCGGCTATGCGAGTAGGATCCCCTACCTGTGTAATAGTCACTTGCCCTTCTGATATACATACGAGTAACACTTTTGAGGCTCTTGCTTCCGATGACACCCCCGATCAACCGTCAGCAGACTCTCAATCCGCTTATCCAGTAAGGGAATCAGTCCCCAAGGCCTCTAATTCCAACAACGGACCTGTTTCCACTGTTCTGCCTCTTACGGTTCAGTATCCATTGGAGAAGCCTATACAGGCTCTTACTCGTGCCTTCCGGAACAGCTCTCTGGACTCAGCTAAAACAAGATTAATCCATAGTGTTATCACGGGTCCATCACCAGCAATTCTTGAAATTGATATTGAACCAGATCATCCAGGTCCGAATGAGTTAGATTTTGCAGCTTCAAAGAGATGGGCAGATTATGCAGATGAAGTTGTCAATTCGCAGTCGTCAGATTCTGCAGCACACCACACTCCAGTTTTCACCGTGCGGTAAGCACGGGTGCCACCCCCCTACCGTCCCAATGAATTGCATCTTCTGGAACATCCGGGGGATTGGGAACATTGCCTCCCGTAATGTTCTTAAGGCATTATGTCAAAAACATAAACCTTCCATTTTAGCTATTTGTGAGCCTAAAGTGGATATATCATCGATTTCGGATTCTTATTGGAATTGTTTGGGATTGAGGTTCGTGGCACAGAACTTCCGGGCTAATGGATGTTCGGATATTTGGGTCTTCCATGACGTGGCCATCTCTGTCCTTAGTCGGTTTGGTCTTCTACTCAATGTATTGTTCTACAAGTTCAATTTAGTTCAATGGTTTTCATGTTGGTTTTACTCATGGCTTGTGTGATCATATTTCTCGGCGCGCACTATGGCTGGATTTTGAGGAATTTGGGTCTTACTGATCTGCTACTTATTAGGGATTTTAATGCGGTCTTGGGACATCATGAGCGCTCTGGCAGTGGTACTTTATCCCCAGCCTCTTGTCAGGATTTCAGGGATTACTTTGAGGATCTTTGGTTTGTTTGCGATCCGACTACGGAAATTCATTTACTTGGTGCTCCCGAAGGCCTCTATCCCTCCTTCAGGCTAAGTTGGATCGAGCCCTAGCAACTGGTCAATTTTTCTCACTTTGGCAAGTTGTCAATGGCTTAGTTCTTCCATGTATTGGATCCAATCACCATCCTATTTTGGTTTCTTGTTCATCTTCCATTAGCAGGGGTTCGGTTCCATTTCGGTTTCAGCGTATGTGGGTTTATCATGAAACGTTCCGCGACTTGGTTATCACTTCTTAGTCTGCTCCTTGCACAACGTCCAACCCTCTGTTGTGCGTCATGTGGAAGCTCAAAAGGCTGCGGCAGGATATTAAGGTCTGGAACATAATAGTTTTGGGGACGTGAATCGCAGGGTGGAGTATCAGATGGAGCAAGTTCGTCAGATTCAGGCAGATATTGAGAATTTAGGTTATACAGCCGCTCGTTGGGACCAGGAGATGGACGCCAAGCAGCTGCTGTCTCAGACATTGCTATTACAATCTGAATTCCTTAAGCAAAAGGCACGCTCGGCCTGGCTTAAGTATGAGGATCGTAATACGGCATTTTTTCATCGTCGTAGCCAGGTGAATAGTGGCCGTAAACACAATTTTGGTAACGAAGGAAATTCTCTCTCTAAACCCTAGAAACTGTCGGCTGTCTTCTTCTTCCTTTTTCCGGTCGTCTTCTCGGCGGGTCTCCTGGCGGAGCTGCCATGGTTCGGATACACGTCAAATTTTGCTCCACCCTCACATCCTAAACACCCTGCTCGTCCACCCCCGACCGCTGAAGATAATATCCATGTCGTGTTGCACCTCTCCGACGTAGCAGCAACGGATTCCAACTTCACGGCGATGACGCGACCTGCAACTTTATCTCTCTCGCAGGGGGACATGGTGTCTGATAAAGTAACCCTAACTCCCTCCTCACCATCGCATATCGGAGACGGATCATTGCATGGGCAACATCGGAATAGTACTCTCGCAGTCCACCAGGAAACGCAGTGCATCCACTCCGGCACCGGAACTCCCCACGCTCCGGGCACATCGTCCTTCTATGGATTGACTTGGAGGTTTCTACCTCCTAGACCCGCTGCTCCCCTGCCATCTGCTACTTCTCAGCCAGCCACAACCTTGCCCCAACAGAGGGAGTGGTCCCCCTCACATTCAGGCATCCCCCAACAACCACCTTGCAACAAACTTGCACGGAGAACCTTCCCCGCAACCACCTCGCAACAACCTCTACGTGCAGCAGCGGCTTCGCCCCCACGCCAGTCCATTCCCGGTTGCCACACCCATCGCCACCTACCCCGCCCGGCCTCCCTTTCACGTTCCAATGCACCAGGTGGGGCGCTCCTTTACCCCCATGGATCCCTACAACCATGGGGGCTGGCCCTCCTCGGGAGTTCATGGGGCTAGCGGCGGCCAGCAATCCGGGGGACGCCCCCTCCCGGTGGGGGGGTGATGACCCCAGGCCAATCTCACCATCCTCGGATCACTCAAGCTTCGCGTCCGACCTTCAATGTTGCTGGTGAAATTACGACAACGGGGCCAACCCCATGTATCGAACCTACGACAATCGGCTCATGAATCCAACACTAATCTGCAATTGGTTCACTCTTATGCAAAAATGGTTTGGAAATCCCCATCCTTGGATACTAGTTTCTCACGGAGTTACGGTACACAACACGACATGAATTACACTACGAGGCCCAAGGTAATTTCAAAACATTTCCTCATGTAGTTTACACACGACCAATTCTATCCCTAAGCCTAGGTTAGAAAAGGCGACTATTATTCTGTCACTATTGATGAACATGTTTATCAAAGAACGTGTCATTTGAATTCTCTAACTCATTAATTGGAAGGGTGATTTTAGGGAAAGAAATAAACCATGGGCGACCATGATGTTGCATAAACGCTATCTCGATTTATGGGAATTAAAAGCGATCGAAACTAATCCCTTTGGGTAAGGGATTTTTTTGTGTTAAGTTTTCTAATGCGCAGGATCGCGCTCGAGCTCATGCTCGTATTAACTGGGCGCTCAATCTGGGAACTATTCGACTCTCTCCATGGGTTTCGGACTTCAATCCATACAAAGTGCATACGTCTTTGGCTAGTATTTGGGTTCGTATCTTCGAGCTTGGTCTGGAATACTGGGATGCTAATACCATTTTGGGGATCGCCTGTGCAATTGGAAACCCGATACAAATTTACCAACGTTCACTGGATGGTTCGCTGGGTCATTTCATCAGGGTGTTGGTGGATATTGATCTGTCAAAGCCGTTGGAGGATCACAACATGGTTGAACGAGTGGGTCAGTGCTCCTTCGTGTCATTAAGCTATGAAAAATTGCTGGAATTTTGTTCGAAGTGCAGTATAACGGGACATTCGATGGCTTCTTGCCGTTTTACTCCAGAAGGTAAACCAGCTGCGGACATGCGTCCCTCGCCTGATCAGGGCAGCGGGGTCGTTCAAGGGTCCATAAAATTTATCGTCATGTGCAGCAGGACAAGGGCAAGGCAGTTGGTGACTCAATGGGAAATACGGGTTCGACTATGCGTGCAGGATCCCCTACCTCTGCAATAGTCACTTGCCCTACAGATATACATACGAGTAACACTTTCGAAGCTCTTGATTCAGAGGACAACCCAGATCATCCGTCACCTGATTCTCACTCTGATTATCCAGCTAGGGAACTAGTCCCCAAAGCTTCGACTTCCAACACGGGACCGGTGTCTACCATTATGCCTATTACGGTTCAGCATCCACTGGGAAAGCCTATTCGGGCTCTTACTCGCACATTTCGGGACAGCTCTCTGGACTCAGCTAAATCCAGATTAATCCAGAGTGTCACCAATGGTCCTTCACCAGCAATTCATGACATCACTATTGAATTAGATCGCCCAGGGCCACATGAAATGGACTTTGCTGCATCTAAAAGATGGGCAGAATATGAAGAGGAAGTGGGACAATCTCAATCATCGGCATCGACTTCAAAACATACCCCGGTCTTCACCGTGCGTTCGTCATGGGCGCCACCTCCCCCACCACCTCAATGAATTGCATCTTCTGGAACATCCGGGGGATTGGGAATGATGCTTCTCGCAATGTTCTTAAGGTTTTATGTCAAAAGCATAAACCTTCTATTTTGGCTATCTGTGAACCTAAGGTGGACATTTCGGCAATTTCGGATTCTTATTCTAATAGCTTTGGTTTGACTTTCGTGGCTCAAAACTTTCGAAATGGATGGGCGGATATTTGGGTATTTCGCGATGCTGATATCTCCGTTATTAACCAGGTTTGGTCCTCTACCCAATGTATTATTTTACAAGTTCAATTTGGTTATATGGTTTTTCATGTTGCTTTTGCTCATGCGTTTTGTGATCACACTTGCTCGGCGTGCACTTTGGTGGAGTTGAGGAGTCCGGATCTTGGATTTCCGCTTGTTGGGGATTTCAATGCGGTTTTGGGACATCATGAGAGCTCGGGCGGCGTGCTTTGTCCCAAGCCTCTTGTCGGGATTTCGGGGATTTCGTGGAGGATCTTTGGTTTGCTTGCGATCGACTATGGGGAATTTATTTACTTGGTGCTCCCCCCGAAGGCCTCTATCTCTACTTCAGGCTAAGTTGGACCGAGCCCTAGCAACTTGTCAATTTTTCTCTTTTTGGCAAGTTGTCAAGGGCTTAGTCCTTCCACGCATCGGATCAGATCACCACCCCATTTTGGTTTCTTGTTCTTCTTCCATTAACAGGGGACCGGTTCCGTTCCATTTTCAGCGTATGTAGGTTCATCATGATTCATTCCGAGATTTGGTTACCGCTTCTTGGGTTTCTCAATGCGACACGCCCAATCCCTTGTTGCGCGTCATGCGAAAGCTCAAACAGTTGCGACAGGTTATTAAAGACTTGAACAAAGATGTGTTTGGGGACATAAACCGTAGGGTGGAATGCCAGATGGAGCAAGTACGTCAGATTCAGGCAGACATTGAGACTTTGGGTTACACAGCTGCCCTCCAAGATAGTGAGTTAGACGCCCAGATGAGGCTCTCTCAGACGCTGCTATTACAATCCGAATTCCTTAAGCAAAAGGCACGTTCTGCATGGCTTAAGGACGGGGATCATAACACGGCATTTTTTCATCGGCGTACCCAGTTAAATGCAGGGGCGCTTTGGAATACTGAGGGGCTTCGGTGGCGGGAGTTACGGATGATCTTTGTGATCCTCGGGGATCATATTACTTCTTTTTACAAGGAGCTCTTCGCGGATACCGTGCATTCTGCCTCTGAAGGGTTCAACGTTTTGCTGGGTCGCACAGATTCGAATATGATCTTGAAAATCGATATCCGTAAGGCATTTAACACATTGAGGTGGGATTTCTTACTATACGTCTTGCGCTGTTTCAGTTTCTCAGAGGTTTTTGTTCATTGGGTTGAGGTGGTTCTTCGATCGTCCAGGATATCAGTGTTGTTGAATGGGACGCTGATAGGTTACTTTCCCTGTTTCAGAGGAGTCAGACAAGGGGATCCTCTATCCCCGTTATTGTTTTGCATTGCAGAAGAGGTTCTGAGTCAGTTTATTGAAGTGGCGATGGATCAGTCTCGGTTATCTCCTTTCACGGCGCCCAGGGGTATTACCTTCCCATCATCCATCTTATACGCGGATGATATTGTTATTATGTGTGGGGCTTCGTCTACCAATGCCTGGGTATTGCTTCAGATTCTCACTCTTTATGCAGATATCTCGGGTCAAGTGTTTAATCCATAGAAATCCAAAGTTTACTTTGGTTCGCGGGTTTCGTTATATGTCCGTGGGAGGGTGCAACACATTTTGGGGATTCACCCAGGGACGTTCCCTACAGTGTATTTAGGCGCTCCACTATTCAAGGGCGGTCCTAAGGTTGCGGATTTATAGCCTGTCTTTGACAAGATAATCCTCAAATTCCGAAGATGGAAAAGTTCGTCTCTTTCCATTGCTGGTAGGGTTTGTCTTGTTAACTCGGTGATTACTAGCTCTTTTGTGCACACCATGATGGTTTGTAAATGGCCTGGTACGCTGCTCAAGCAAATGGAAAGAGCCATGCGCACCTTCATTTGGACGGGGGATGTGAATACTAAGGGAAAGGTAGTGGTCAATTGGAATAGGTGTTGCACGCCTAGGAACGAGGGGGGACTGGGCGTGTGCTCGATTGTGGTTGCCAACATGGCTTTCTTGATGAAATTGGGTTGGAAGGTTTTGAACTCGGACTCGGTGGTCTAAAGAATCCTTAGACAACGTTATTTCACAAAGGATGGGGAGATTCGGCGGTCCTTTATTCCTTCTTCAATTTGGGCTGGGATTAAACCCTGTATTTCCGATTGCTTGGATGATGCTCGTTGGATCCCACGTGCTAATTCTGAGGTATTATTCTGGATTGATAATTGGTTGGGCTACTCTATAGCAGACAATATTGGCATCCCAGAGGACTATAGATACTTATTTCATCAACGCATTTCTGACTACTTCTATGGTGGGTCCTGACACTTCACCTTCTCTTTCGTGGAGGCCTATTTGGAGATGGTCCGTGCCATTGTGTGCATCCCAATTGCGCCTGATTCCCAGGATACACGTGTTTGGTTGAACTCGGAGGATGGTTTGGTCACCTCGAAGGTGGCTTATAATCATATACGTCCCCAGCGCCCAGTGGTAAAGTGGGGTTCTTGGATTTGGCCGCAGCATATCCCGAATGGAGATCGGTTGTAGCATGGTAGGCCGTACACAACCGATTGGCCATCCAGGATTCTTTATGAGCTAGGGGAAGTTTTACTGGCCCCTCGGTTTGTGTTCTTTGTAGGGATTCGGAAGAATCGGTTGATCATTTATTTGTCTCTTGTGTTTTTGTAGGAACTATCTGGCGATGGATCTTTCATTCATTCCAAGTTCACCCTTTTGAGACTTATAGTTTCAATGAGTTACTGGTGCAGTTAATGTCTTTTCATTTCAATGACCAGGTTACTTTCCTTTGGCGTGTGGCTATACTTTCCTGCATATGGCTCATATGGCACATCCGAAACGAGCTGATTTTTCACAACAAAATATGGACACTGGAGGCGGCGATCATTCATCTACAAGTACTCATTGTAGAATCATCTTCTTTGGATCGGGGATGCATGCACAATGACCAGCAAGACCTGTTTATCTTGCGCAAACTGCGAGTTCCTGGAAGAGCTAGACAAGCACTGAAGATTGTGGAGGTTCATTGGCGAAACCCCTCCCGGGTTGGATCAAGGTTAACACGGATGGCGTCTTGGGCGCGGGCAATCTCACGAAGATCCCAGAGTCTTAGGAATTGTAGGGGTTTCTTTCGAGGGTGCTTTGTTCATCATTGTGGTTCGGGGTATGCGCTTGAAGCTGAATTGGTCGTAGCAATGTGGATGATTCAGTATGCCTTTGCGAAAGGTTGGACACAACTTTGGCTGGAATCAGCGTGTGATCAGAACTCCCTTTTTTTATTTTTATATATATAATCGAACTTATTCAAAAAAATCGTCGTAGCCGAGGTTGAGAACGGATGCATGGGGATTCAGGGCCTTATGGTGGACGGCAGTTATACTTTTTTTTTAATAAATCGAAATTTAATAGAAAGAAATGAAAAATCCTGGTCACAAGCCGACCAGGTAGCCCAATGTTTGGGGCTCGTTAAAAACCTACCAAGGTAAAACCCACCCTTGTGGGGAAAACCCTTAGTAGGAAAAGAGTACCCTTGATGAGAAAAGTGAAAGCCATACAACCAAACCAAAACAACAAAGCACAAATTAACTAACAAATCTATACTTTGTATGCGTCCGGCATAGTCATCTCAGAAGCGGGGAGATAATATCCATTGGGGGGCATCCCACCAAGAGAGTCACACGTGAACTTACTTTGAGATGGTCCGCAACACGGTTGCCTTCTCGATAGATGTGAGAAACCACAACATGCATCCGGGAAAGCGAGAAGAGAGAATAACGCCATTGACAGCGGTACCGCCACGGGATGGAGCCCGTCGAGATCTAAGAAGGCCAACAACATATGTAGAGTCCGATTTCAGCCAAATATTAGTCCAACCCTTGCGAAAAGCATAGAAGATTGCGGTCATGGCAGCTACAGTTCGGCACTCAAAGCAAAGCCCGTTCCACATTGCTCCACGAAACACCCACGAAAAAATCCTCGATAGGTATGGAAAATGCCTGCCGCCGTGATACGACCTGGAGCTCCGATAGCACTACCATCTATGTTGACTTTAATCCAGCCAGGAAGGGGAAGAAACCAAGGCACTGGGATAATGCGAGGGGCCTTAGGAGGGCGTCCACTAACCTTCAGCCGGTGTAGACAAAGAAGATCCTCCTGGGTATTCTCGCATGCACCCTTTGTCAAGCGAAGCGGAACTCAATAATCATGGCTCTCAACTGAACAAGCGCCGCATCTGAAGTCCAATGTTTGTGATTAAAGATCACGTCATTTCTGATGTGCCAAATAAGCCATATGCAAGAAACAATCGCCACCCTCCAGAGAAAAGCAATCTGCGCACTGAAATGAAATTCCATTAAATGAACCATAAAATCGTTGAAGCTATAGACGTTACGAAAAGCCACCGCAAATGAACCCGCAATCCAGTCCCAAAGAGCTCCTGCAAAATTGCAAAAAACAAAAATGTGATCGATCGATTCGAATGAGAGTTCAGAGAGGCAAGCGAGGGACCGGTGAATCCTTTGGGGTGGTGAACGCCCATGCATCGGGCCGACGTCCGAATATCGCCCGAGACCACAACCGTGCGCCTCTGCGGAATGTGGGGGGACCATATCCAAGATCCCCATTTAACGAAGGAAAGGGCGGTCGAATAAATGCATATGCTGACTTAGAAGTCACTGTCCCATCCACGAGCGAGTCCACACTCGTTTATCCAAAGAATCTGCGGAGCAATCGGACAGCGAACAATATCCCGAACAATATCCAAGTAAGCCTCCACAAACGACATAGTGAGATGCCATTTGTTATCAAAAAAGAAGTCCGATATGGGATTACGAAAGTTAGCCCAAATTCATGCGGGATGCAATCCGATCCGCAATGACGTAGCAAGCCGATTATCTGTCCAAAAATTAACCGAAGAGTGAGCCCCAGAATCCATCTCGAATCGGTTTGACAATCCTCCACGATTGGACGCAGCCCGAGATAGAAGAAGCGCAAGAATGAGCGCTAATCGAACCATTGTCCATCAAAAAACGGCGACGAGAGTATCAAAGACAATGGAACCGATGTGAGAAGTTTCGGCCCATCTTCATAATAAAGGCTCGGTTTGCGAAATGAGGATCGGACGCCAAGACCGCCCTCATTCTTAGGAGAGCAACAACGCGCCCAATTAACCGCAGTAACCCTCTCGATTAATATCACCGATCCCAAATGAATTACGCATAGCTTTTCTAATCGCTTAAGCGGCCGCGATAGGCCATTTGTAAATGAGCATCTTGTGAACCAAGGAGTGGCAATAATAGAGTTAACCAAGCGAGACACGACCGCAAGGAGAGAGAAGAACCTTTCCAACGCTTAAACTTAACCATAATCTTATCAAACAAAGGCCGCAGAACACACCATGTTTGGGGCACCCTTGAATATAGGAACCCCAAGATAATTAGTAGGAAAGGATCCAACCGATAAGCCCATGATCATCGAATGCGATGTCTAATATAATGCGAGACCCGAAAAGTACCGAAAAATACCTTCGACGATTTTGACAGATTGAACACCTGGCGAAGAGAGGCATAATGACAAGAGTATCAAAAATATAACGTGCATTGCCAGAGGTTGCCGCACAAAGGATGACAATATCATCCGCATAAAGCATGGAGGACGGAAACACAATATTACGGAGCCATGAAAGGCTTGAGGAAGATGGGATGACACTAGATGAGAGATAAGTTTCCCAGGACTTCTTCGGCAATGCAAAAAGAAGGGGGTGAAAGTGGATCACCCCGACGCACCCCCTCTTGTGCAAGCAAAGTATCCACCTGGAGAGCCATTAAGAAGAACCGAGATACGGGCCGAGTTCAAAATGACAGATATCCACGCAACAAATTTATCGAGAAGCCAAATCTACGTAACACATATAAAAGAAAATCCCGGTGAGAGTGTCAAAGGCCTTACGGATATCGATTTTCGGATCATGTTTCTTGTCACTCCGATTATGAAGAATGTTAAAGCCTTCCGAGACTAGAGCAATACAATCATGAATGTGACGACCAGGAATAAAACCAAATTGTGTAGGAGACAAAATACGTCTAACGATACGGCAAACCGTAAGTAGCCAATATCTTAGTGATAATTTTGAAGATGAAATTGCTCATGACAATGGGCCGAAATTATCAACAATATTCGCATCTTTGCTTTTAGGAATGAGAACCATAAAGCTGGAATTGAGTCCATCCGGCGAGAGAACCGATGGAAGAAGTGGCGATGGCAGCGATAATGACGTCATTAGAGATAATATCCCAACAACTCGATAGAAAGAGCCATTAAATCCATCGGGCCTGGGGGAACTGTCAAGACCTAGATCGAAAACCGCATCTCGAATCTCTAAATCCATAGGTGAAGAGGTTAAGCAATTGTTCTCCACATCCATTACCACTTTGGATTAATAACTTGATCAATAGAAGAAAAATCCGGAATAGGACCAATAGGCGCGTGAATAAGTCTGGAAGAATGGATAATGTGACTATGGATGAGGGATGGGTCCGTGAAAGCGTACCATTGATCATCGATCGCGTGAATACCGGCCCGAGCGCGAGTCGACAACAACGGTGGAAAAAAAGAAGTGTTGCGGTCTCCATCAACCAACCAAGCGGCCCGAGATTTTCGGCGAAGAAATTCAGATTGTAGAAGCAACGCTTGATTAAGCGAATTTTTGGGCTTCAAGCTCCAGTCCCGACGGGCTATACTATACCCAGTCTCGATGTCCGATCGAACTGTCTCAACTTATCTAATTTATCATCCACCCCACGATTGACATCCCCAAAAACCTCTGAATTCCAAGAACGGCTACGGGCGCAATCTTTTCAATTTTATCATCAATCGAATCAAAGGGTTAGTGATCGCGCATTTGATTCCCAGAAGAAGTAACAACCGACTGAAAACCAGGATGTTTAGTCCACATACGTTGAAAACGAAAAGGAGATGGGCCCTTATGAGCCGAAGTCTCACACGAAAGCAAAAGAGGATGATGGTCCGAGCAAGTGCGAGGGAGAACAAAAGCCTTAGTCCTCCGCCAAAGATTAACAAACCTAGGACTAGCTATAACACGGTCAAGCCGAGCTTGAATGAGAGTCTCGATGAGGACGCGTCTTGCACGCAGTAAAGAAGTTGCCTATCGTGGGGATAGCCATCAACCCCGCATTGTCATAAAAATCCCGAAAATCCTGGCAAGACGCCATCAAGGCGACCCCGACCAGACGCTCATGGTTCCCGAGAATAGCATTAAAGTCCCCCATCAAAACCAGATCATCACAACCCAGAGAAATAATATCTGACCAAAGTTGTCTACGAATCACGTGATTGCATATAGCATGAACAAACCCCACATGAAAGATGTAATTGGAGAATGGACCTTAAGAACAATACATTGGTCGAAATAAAAACCCTTTGAAGAATCGTTATATCCGACCGTCCGAAGATCCGGATATCCGACTTCCCGATGCACCGAAAGTTTCGAGCCACAAACCGTAAACCAAGATCGCCCAATAAGAATCGAGAGATAGAATGCAAGTCAACTTTAGGTTCTCGCAATAGCAACCAAAGAAGGTTTGTGATTATTACATAGCTTCTTAAGAATATTGCGCTTTGAGAAGCAATGTTACAATCCCGAATGTTCCAATAGAAGCAATTCATTGGGAATCGTGTGAGGTGATCAGGGTAGGAGATCCGGAGTGTGTGGGCGGATGTATCAACCCTTAAATATTATCATCATCCACATAATCAGCCCAACATTTCTCGGGCGCCTTGTTTAAATTTTTAGATCCATGTTCATCATCCTCAATCTCCAATTGATGAACAGATGGCTTGTTACCTGCGTTCGATTGAAGTAGCCTATGTTTGGCATCACAGATTTAGCACGGATAGCCCTATACAACGGACGAACGGGTTTTTCCAACGGTATCGCATGCGATGATAGGCCTATGATGAATATCGAGGCGGAAAATGATTGGTCACCGCGAAGAACCTAGGAGGTTTGGGACAGATGTACGTTTAACCACCGGAGGTGGCATATCATCTCGAAGTATGAATAGAAGGATCCTCGAGTCCAAAGAAAAAGTATTATCCAGAGTAATATCCGAGGAAACGGTGAACGATGGCACAAGAAGGAGCTCGGGCGCATAGACAAAGTCTTATTATCCACTAAGTTATCCATCTTGCCCTTATCCAGATGGGTTATGAGCGGGACGATAAACTCTGGCGAGTTCGGGAGCGACCACGTTGAGGAGTGGGTCGTCCCCGTGGCTCCCGCAAATTGACATTATTTTCCTAATCGGCAAAGACGCAATTGAATATCCCGTAATACCACAGGTTCCACAAAATAAAGGAAGCTTTTCATACCCGATAGAAACAAACGAACGGTGACCCTTTCTTTCAACCATAATATGATCCCTCAGAGGTTTAGTAAGGTCCACATCAACCAAAACGCTGGCAAAATGTCCAAGAGAACCATCTGAGACCGTTCATCAACTTGAACTGGGTGCCAATGGCTCGCCAATCCCATAATGTAATGGGGTCCCGATGATTCGATACTCAACTCAAATATTCTCACCCAAATGAAGCCGCCAAGTATTAACCTTGTAGGGGTTGAAATCGGAACCCAGGGAGATAAACGGATGGAACCAGGATTGAGAGACCAAGTAGCCCCGCTTGAGCAGGAACGATCGAAGTGTTGTTAAATTTAACACGTATAACCTTTACCCAATCGGTATCAACTTCCAATCATTTTTAACACCCCATAATTCAAAGCCGTTTATGAAGAGGCATAATTGGCCACGTTTATTACCTTTCTTGAGCATAACACGACCAATTAAAGCATATCGAAATTGAAGAAGTCGTTGTTTGATAAACATTTTCATCCATAACCACGAATAATATTCACCTTTTTTAATGGGCTCGGGATAGGATTAGAGGGACGAAAACAATTTTAGCAAAAGATGGAGGTTACCAGGCCGTGCCGAGGAGATGCAAAGTGTCGTGAGGATTTACCGAAAACCATTTGCGCAAAGGTTGTTTCCACACGTGGGTATGAGTTTTGCCCGGATGAGCCGAATGTTGCAAGTATGCATGGACTTGTGGGTGATCGGGATGATGTAACGTCATGAACGCCATGTGGGGAAGAGTTGCGAGAGACCATATTGGCATGCAGATGATAATCTGTGACCTTGGACCCGTGATCGACTCGTTGTGTAGGACATTTAGGAGTGGAGGCCGGAGTTTGCTGCACCTTGAGATAAACCGATTCAGGAGCGAGTCCCAACGCATTAGTGATGTCGGGCGAATAGAAATTTGTGGGCCGATTCGGATGTAAGCAAGGGCCCGGGGTTGAATGAGGGTAGTGGAAAATGAAAATGGAGGAAAAGAAGAAGTTGTGGCAGCATATGGATGCGTGCGGGCCCGACCCGGCGATGAATAGTGATCTGCCGGAGCGGTGGCGTCACTATAATTGGATGGGCTAGGTCCACTCGTTTCGACCTCCTGAGCAATATTTCCTTCTTTGACAAAGTCCAAATCGGCCGTTTTGGTGGTCAATCGGGCATCCAAAGTCCGGAAATTGATTTTCGGATCCCCAATTTGGGTTTTTTGATTCGGGGCACAATTTGGTCGATTTGTTGGTGGAATTTGTGCGCCTTGGAGTGAATTAGAAGATGGTAGAGTCAATTTTGGGATTGGATACTTATTGGAGTCGGAATTAGAGATTGATTGAAAGTTTGGGTTTTTTGGAAGAGCGTCGATTGTTGCCGGAGACGAATCAGAAAGTCCAAATTGATGACTGGGCATGAAAGCCCATGAGGAGGCGAGCAAAACCTGGGGTGGCACGTCCATTTTGGTGGTCGGAATTGGCGCCGGTGAAGGTTCGAAATTTTCGCCTGAAAATGTGCGCGAATCACGGTTTTGCCGGCCAAAATCGACGACGTTTCCGGCACTATTTCCGGTCTTGGTGAGCGTGGTTGAAGTCGGCTGAGGGGGAATTACATTTTCAGGTAAGAATCCGGCGTTGGAGTGGCCGGAAAATGGCTGGTGAACGGGCATAGTGCAAAGTCAACTATAGAGAGAATGGGTCATTTCAAGTCCCTTCCAAAGCCTTTCTCTTCTCCAAAGCTAATTTCTTCTCTTGTGGACGGCAGTTATACTGATGATACAGCAGTTCTTGGGAATCATACTATTTCTTTTTATAAGGAGCTCTTCGCGGACACTGGGGGTTCCATTCCGGATTATACTATAGTTGATCAAGTTATTTCCCCCAGGGTAGGGGCGTCGGATAATGCTAGCTTGATAGTTATTCCATCGGATACAGAGGTTAAGGAAGTAGTTCTTGATATGGATTCAGATAGCTCTCCAGGCCCAGAAGGTTTTAGTGGGATATTTTATCACCACTTCTGGGATGTCATCTCCGTCGAGGTGATCACTGCGGTGAGGTTTTTCTTCATTACCTCGTCCCTTCCTTTGGGTTTGAACACTAGTTTTATGGCACTCATCCAAAGACTAAGGATGCTAATGTTATTGAGAACTTCCGCCCGATTATGATGAGTAATTTTCTGCTCAAGATTATTCTAAGATTTTAGCGTCGTTTGCGTTCGATTATTCTTTGCGTATTTATCTCCTACGCATTTGGGTTTATTCAGGGAGAGCGATTCACGATCGTATTTCCATGGTCTACGAGATTCAATGTCTTGCATGGTCGATCGGATACGAATATGATCTTGAAGATTGATATCCGTAAGGCGTTTGATACATTGAAATGGGATTTCTTACTACACATTTTGCGCCGCTTTGGTTTCTCAGAGATCTTTATTCGCTGGGTGGATGTTATTCTTCGGTCGTCTAGAATATCAGTGCTATTGAATGGGACACCAGTGGGTTACTTTCCCTATTTTAGAGGAGTTAGACAAGGTGATCCTTTATCCCCGTTACTATTTTTCATCGCGGAGGAAGTTCTTAGTAAATTTATTGAAGTTGCGGTTGATCAAAATCGGATAGCTCCGTTCATGGTGCCCAGACGCATTATTTTTCTATCTTCCATCTTATACGCCGATGATATTGTTATTATGTGTGGAGCTTCTTCAGCCAACGCCCGTATCCTTCTTCAGATTCTCAACTTTTTGCGATATTTCGGGCAAGAGTTCAATCCTGAAATCTAAAGTTTACTTTGGCTCCCGGGTCTCATCGCATGTCCATGGAAGGGTGCAAACTATCATGGGGATTCAACTCGGGACAGTTCCCACTATATATTTAGGCGCGCTGATCTTCAAGGGTGCCCCTAAGGTTGCGAATCTTCAGCCTATCTTTGATAAGGTCATCTTCAAATTCAGACGATGGAAAGGTACTTCTCTTTCCCTTGCTGGTCGAGTTTGCCTGGTTAATTCGGTGATTACTAGTTCGTTTGTGCATACAATGATGGTTTACAAATGGCCCCGCACCTTGCTCAAGCAAATGGAAAGGGCCATGCGTAACTTCATTTGGACTGGGGATGTTAATGCAAAGGGTCGGTGGCGGTTAGTTGGAATCGATGTTGCACGCCTCTGAAGGAGGTTGGGTGTTCGATCGATTGTTGCAGCTAATATGGCTTTCTTGATGAAATTGGGATGGAAGGTCATGAACTAAGACGCGGTGATCTTCGCACCCTTAGGCGTCGCTTTTTGACGGCGGATGGGGCGATCCGGAGGTCGTTTATTCCTTCTTCTATTTGGGTAGGGATTAAACCTTGCATTTGAACTTGCTTGGATGACTCGTTGGATCCCAAGGGCTAATTCCGAGGTATTATTTTGGATTGATAACTGGATGGGATACTCTATTGCAGACAGAATTGGTATCCCAGAGGATTATTGATATCTATTCCAGCATCGCATTTCGGACTACTTTTATGACGGGACCTGGCACTTCACCTTCTCATTTGTGGAGGCTTATTTGGATCTGGTCCGGGCTATTGTACGCATCCTTATTATTCCTAATTCAAGGGATACATGTGTATGGTTGAATTCGAAAGATGGTTTGATTACCTCGAAGGCTGCTTATGATCATGTGCATCCCCATTATTCGGTGTCAAGTGGGGTTCTTGGATCTGGTCGCAACACATCCCAGAACGGCGATTGGTAGTGGCGTGGCGAGCTATCCACAATCGACTGGTTGTCTTGGATTTATTACAGGCCTGGGGAAGTTTTACTGGCCCCTCGGTTTTGCGCTCTTTGTTGTGACTTTGCGCATTGGTTGACCATTTATTTGTCTCTTTGTATCTTTGCAGGGCTCTCGTGCAATGGATTTTGAGTCGTTTAATGTTTACCCATTTGATGCTTACGACTTTAATGAATTCTGGTGCGGCTAATGAACTTTCATTTCGGTGAGTTGAGGAGTTACTTTCCTACGGCGTGTGGCTATCCTTTCCTTCATATTGCTCATTTGGCATATCCAGGAATGAACTAGTTTTTCACAATAAAATTTGACGATTGACGGCGATCATCCATCTTCGGTACTCATTACGTAATCATCATCATTGGATCGGGGATGCATGCACAACGACCAACAGGATCTTCTCATCCTGTGAAGGCTGTGAGTCCCTGGGTGGGCTAGACAAGCACCAAAGATTGTGGAGGTTAACTGGCAAAAACCCCTCCCGGGTTGGATCAAGGTAAATACGGATGGCAGTTCATCAAGAGCGCCTAGTAATCTTACTGCTTCAGGGGTTTTTTGGAATTGTAGAGGTTTCTTTCGAGGGTGTTTTGTACATCATTGTGGTTTGGGATATGCATCTAAAGCTAAATTGGTCGCAGCAATGTGGGCCAATATGCTCAGCGGGGGTTGGACGCAACTTTGGCTAGAGTCGGATTCGATCTATGTGGTGAACTTGTTGGAGAAGAGATCGACGGAGGTCCCGTGGCGCCACCTTAGCAATTGGCGCTACACCTTGCACCTTCTCGCTCATATGGATTTTGTGGTCTCACATATTTTTTGGGAAGCAATCGGGTGGCAGACATGTTGAGCAAGAAGATGGAGTACGGTACATGGTGGGGCGTCCCACCGGAGGAGCTTATTCATTACCTCACTGATGACTATGTTGGCCAATCCACCTATAGGTTTGTTAGTTAATGCGTCCTGCTTCAGGTTTCTTTTCCCATTTTGGACGCCTATTCTGGGGGTACTCTTTTTCCTTCCAAGGGTTTTTCCCACAACGGTGGGTTTTACCTTGGAAGATTTTAACAAGGCCCCAACTATTCACCATTTGGTGGCTTGTGACCATTTCATTTTCATTTATGACATTGTTTTCAGACTTACTTTTGGTTACGATCAACTTTGTGATCGGGATTACTCTCTTTTCATTCTTTATATATAATTTCAAATATATTCAAAAAAGCAGAAAAATCAGCGGGTGAAGAATCGTAATCCGCGTGCACAAAAAAAGAAAAGAAACCAAAAATTCTAGGAATCGGGATTTATAAACCCTAGTCTCACCACCAGCCATTTGGCCTTGTGGTATCACTCCCTCTAATGTCAGGGGTTCAATCCCCAGTGTAGAGTGTGTGCGTAACTAAAAAAAAATTAATATGGGGTAAAAAAAAATAAAAAATTTATAAACCCTAGTCTTCAATTTCATCTTTGTGAGTTGAGTGAAACACGAGCGTATACATGTGAGGGAGTGAATCAACCATGTCCAAGGAAAACCGACAACCATTGTATATGGGTAATAAGTTGCATATGGAGGCACTTGCAAGCCTCATGAAGGAAGTTATGATCAAGACGTACGGGGATCCCAGTGAGGCACCAAAAATAGAGGAGCCTGTTACTAGGCACGGAGGCCTAGGAGATTTGAACTAGAGGAATGGGCGGATGAGATGGATGATTTTGATTCCGAAAGGGAGCAAAATTGCAATTCGGGCAGACTTCGGCATGGAAATAGAGTGATAGGGGACGGGAGAATGGCAATTTGAGTAACATCAAAATGCAAATTCCATTATTTCAGGGAAAGAGTGATCCGGGCACCTATTTTGGATTGGGAAAGGAAAATCAAGAATGTATTTGAATGCCAGGATTACTGCAAATTGAAAAAGGTGAAATTGGCATCAATCGAATTCTCGTACTATGCAAGTATTTGGTGGGATCAATTAAGGAGGAGGAGAAAGCGAGAAGCGACCCCTTTCCACCTAGGAGGAGATGAGAAGTTTGATGTGACGTTGCTTTGTACCAAATCATTATTATTGAGGCGTTTGCCAAAGGTTGCAGATGTTGACATAAGGGCCTAAAAGCGTAGAGGATTACCATAAAGAGATGGAGATGTTGATGGCGAGGGCTAATATAGAGGAGGATCAGGAGGTGATGATGACAAGATTTATCGCGGGCTTGAATACCCCTATGGCAGATGTTGTCGACTTACATCATTGTGTCAACCTTGAGGAGATGGTGCACATGGCGGTCAAAGTGGAGCAACAGCTCAAGAGGAGGGGTTTCAACCAACATGCCCCGAGTTCTAGCCCCAATGCATGGAAAGCGAACACCAACAAAAAGGAGGAGCAGAGTTCGAAAACAACAGAGCAAAGGTGAAGGGCGACCGAGCCTAAACCCACATGTAAATTTAAACCCTCTAGTACTCGAGCGAGGGATACTAAATGCTTTAAGTGTCATGGTTTTGGGCATATTGCTAGTTAATGTCCAAATAACAGGGTGTTGGTGTTGTGTGATAATGGGGAATTGGAGTCGGAAAGTGAGGGAGAGCCAGATTATAGTGATATGGTGGAGTTGGAGGATATTACGGAGGTAGTAGAGCCGGCAAGGGGGGGTGCATTGTCTTTAGTTTCCGGAGGGTGCTGAGCATTCAGCTTGAGTCAGATGAGGGAGTCCAACGAGAAAACATCTTTCACATAAGGTGTTTTGTCAATGGAAAGGTGTGTAGTGTTATTATAGATGATCGTAGTTGCACTAATGTAGCTAGCACGAAGTTGGTAGAGAAATTGGGGATTCCAACGATGAAACACACACAACAATTGTATAATTGCAGTGGTTGAGTGATTGTGGGGAGATGCGAATCACTAAGCAGGCGAGAGTACCATTCCAAATAGGGGGATATAAGGATGAGGTGTTGTGTGACATTGTGCCGATGCAAGCGGGGCACTTCTTGTTAGGTAGGCCATGACAATTTGATAGGAGAGCATAGCATGACGGTTACACCAACCAGTATACTCTTGTTCATAACCAAAAGCGTTTTGTACTTGTGCCTTTGACTCCGAAAGAAATATATGAGGATCAAATAAAACTGAGAGCAGGAGAGGCAAAAGAAAAAGAGAGTTCGGCTGGTAAGAAGAAAAATAAAAATAAAGCCGAAAAAAAGGAGAGCTTGAGGGAAAACAAGAGTGAGGGTCCGCCTAAGGGTAGAAGTGAGGCACGAGAGATAGCTGGGAAAAAGAAGAGTAACATTAATAAGAGAGCCGAAAAATAAAAGAGGGGGACGAATGGCCTTGAGGTAAGAAATGAGGAAAATATAAATTTAATGGCAAAAATGAGTGACCTTAGGAAAGCCACAATGAGTGGTTGTTCAATGATACTCTTGGTTTACAAGGGCACTTATTTATCTGTTCGCCTGTGGGATACTTCTCTTGCTTTCGAGGTGTTAGATAGGGTGACCCTCTATCTCCTTTACTCTTTTGTATCGGTGAGGAGGTTTTGAGCAAATTCGTGGAGACTGTAGTTAATCAAAATTTGTTAGGGCCATTTTTTGCGCCAAGATGTCATTTTTCCATCTTCGATTATTTATGCTGATGACATCGTTATTATGTGTGGGGCATCTTCAGCGAATGCCCGTATACTGCTTCAGATCCTTACATTATATGCTGACATCTTGGGTCAGGCTTTCAATCTGAGTAAGTCTAAGGTGACTTTGGTGCCCGGGTTTCGAATCACGTGCGCGACCGCGTTCAGAATATCATGGGTATGCAGTTAGGCGCCTTCCATATGGTTTATTTAGGAGCACCTATATTTAAAGGCGCCCCGAAGGCTGTGGATTTACAACCCGTCTTTGATAAGGTGATTCTAAAATTTAGAAGATGGAAAGGGACATCTCTATCTCTTGTTGGCCGTGTTTGTCTGGTTAACTCGGTGATAACTAGCTCGTTTGTTCACACGATGATGGTTTACAAGTGGCCTAGATCATTGCTCAAGAAAATGGAAAGGGCCATGCGTAATTTCATTTGGACTGGGGACGTTAACTCCAAAGGTTCGGTGGTGGTCAACTGGAGTCGATGCTGCACGCCCCGGGCTGAAAGGGGCTTGGGCATATGGTCTATTCTGGTGGCTAACGCTGCCTTTTTGATGAAGCTGGGTTGGAAAGTTATGAATTTTGATTCAGTGATTTTTACTACTTTAAGGAGACGTTACATGACTTCGAACGGTGCCCTTCGTAGGTCATTCATTCCTTCTTCGATTTGGACTGGGATTAGGCCCTGCATTGCGGATTGCGTGGAAGATTCTCGGTGGATTCCTGGGTGTAATTCTGAAGTTTTATTCTTGCTTGACAACTGGTTGGTTTATTCTATAGCAGACATATTTGGTATCCCTCATCAGTACAGACATTTATTTGGGCATTGTATTTTGAAATACTTCTATGATGAGTCCTGGCACTTCACTTTCACCTTTGTGAAGACTTACTTGGATCTAGTCAGAGATATCGTCTGTGTCCCCATCACTCCCTCTTCGTGGGATGCGTATCTGGTTATATTCTGATGATGGGAAGGTTACCTTGAAAGCCGCATATTCTCATATTCGCCCCCATGCTCTTGCGGTTAAATGGGGATCTTGGATTTGGTCACCATACATCCCGGAACGTCGTTCGGTTGTGGCATGGAGAGCCATCCACAATCGGTTGGCAGTCTTGGATTTATTGCGTACAAAGGGGAGTTTCATTGACCCCTCAGTTTGTTCTCTTTGTTGTACATCTGCTAAATCGGTTGACCATGTGTTTGTCTCTTGTGCCTTTGCAGGGACTCTTTGGCAATGGGTTTTGGTTCATTTGACGTTCCCCTCTTTATGGCTCATAGCTTTAATGAATTTCTGGTGCGTTTAATGAATTTTCGTTTTAGTGAGCAGGTTGCTTTCTTATGGCGTGTGGCTGTTGTGTCCTGCATTTGGATAATTTTTCTTATTTGGAATGAGCTGCTCTTTAACAACAAGCTTTGGACGGTGGATGCGGCAATTCTCCATATTCGGGTTCTTTTTGTCGAATCATCTTCACTAGAATGGGGTTGCATGCATAATGATCAACGTGGCCTTCTTATCCTACATAGGTTGCGTGTTCTTGGGCGGGCTAGACATGCTCCGAAGATCGACGAAGTTAATCGGCAAAAGCCCTTTCGGGTGGGATCAAGGTGAATACGGATGGTAGTGCTTTAGGGGCGCAGGGTAGTCTTACAGCCTTTGGGTTTTCCGAAATTGCAGGGGCTTCTTTAGGGTTGTTTTGTGAACCGTTGTGGTTAGGGATATGCGTTTGAAGCTGAGTTGGTGGCTGCAATGTGGGCCATTCATCATGCATTTGGCATTACACTCTTCATCTGCTTTCGCAGATGGAGCTTGTGGTCTCACATATTTTTCGAGAAGGCAATCGAGTAGCAGACATGCTGAGTAAGAAGACAGATTATGGGATTTGGTGGGGCGTCCCGCCTAAGGACCTTGTGCCTTTTCTCACTGATGACAATGTTGGTCAGCCCAACTATAGGTTTGTTAGATAATGCCTCCGGGACTCTCTTTTGGTATGTTTGGGCGTCATTTTCTCTTATGGGGGTACTCTTTTTCCATCCAAGGATGGGTTTTACCTGTGGAGATTTTAACGAGGCCCCAACCATTCAGCCATTTGGTCGGCTTGTGGCCACCCCATTTTTGTTTTGTTCTTATTACAGGCTTAATTGTTTGGCTACCTGATCATCCTGTGATCAGGATAATTCTCTTTTCCTTTTTTATATATATCATGCGATTTATTCAAAAAAGGGCACTTATTTATCTACTGATAGTCTTAACCCGAATTTGTCTAGTTTTGTGTTGTTTTTGTTGCAGGAATTCGATGATGTGTTTCCAAATGAGATGCCGGATGGGTTACCGCCTATTCAGGGAATTGAGCACCAGATTAATTTCATTCCGGGGGCGTCACTACCTAACCGACCAGCAAACAGGTCCAACCCGGAGGAGATCAAGGAATTGCAGCGGCAGGTTGATGAATTGTTACGTAAGAAACTCATTCGGGAGACTATGAGTCCGTGTGCAGTTCCGGTATTACTAGTCCTAAAGAAAGATGGTTCGTGGAAGATGTGTGTGGATTGTCGGGCTATTAATAACATCATTATTAAGTACTGACACCCCATACCACGCTTGGATGATATGTTGGATGAGCTTCATGGGTTTAGCATCTTCTCAATGATAGATTTAAGGTGATGAGTGGAAAGTGGCGTTTAAAACCAAGCATGGTTTGTATGAGTGGTTAATTATGCCATTTGGGCTAACTAATGCACCGAGCACATTTATGAGATTGATGAACCATGTTTTGAGGGCTTTTATTGGAAAGTTCGTCATGGTCTACTTTGATGATATCCTCATCTATAGTAAATCATTGTACGAGCACTTAGATCACTTGCGGGCCGTATTAGAAGTATTGAGGAAAGCAATTATATACAAATATCTAGAAGTGCACGTTTTGTTCGGAGGAATTGATATTCTTTGGGTTTGTAGTGAGCTCAAGGGGAGTCAATGTGGACGAGGAGAAGATTAAGGCTATTCAGGATTGGCCTAAGCCAACATCGGCCAGTCAAGTCCGTAGCTTCCATGGGCTTGCGAGTTTTTATTGGAGGTTTGTACGAGATTTCAGCACTATAGCATCGCCATTGACAGAGATCATTAAAAAGAGTGTCCTGTTTTAGTGGGGTTAAGCCCAAGACAAGGCAATCGAGTTGCTTAAAGAAAGGTTAATACATGCACCTTTGCTAGCATTGTCGGATTTCACCAAGGTTTTCGAGATCGAGTGTGATGCGTCGGGAGTTGGAATTGGAGCCGTATTGATGCAAGAGGGCGTCCGAACGCATTCTTTAGCGAGAAATTGAGTGGGGCGGCCTTGAACTATCTGACGTACGACAAGGAGTTGTATGCTTTAGTTCGGGCCTTGAAAACATGGCAGCATTATTTGTGGCCGAAGGAATTCATAATTCACACTGATCATGAGTCATTAAAGCATCTCAAGGGGCAGCAAAAGTTGAACAAGCGACACGCGCGCTGACTTGAGTTCATCGAGATGTTTCTGTACGTTATCAGGTACAAGCAAGGTAAGACTAATGTTGTAGCAGACGCACTATCTCGGAGGTACACTCTTATCTCTACTAAGAGTTGTAGTTGCATGACCTTGATTTTGCTGAATCGTTTGTTGCATGCAAAAAAGGGGCGGTGGATAAATTTTATCGACATGATGGTTTTCTATTTTGAGAAGATAAATTGTGCATTCCTGAATGTTCATTGAGGGATTTACTAGTGAGGGAATCACATGGTGGGGGTCTTATGGGACATTTTGGGGCAGCCAAAACCTTAGCAGTCTTGCAAGAGCATTTCTATTAGCAACATATGAAGCGTGATGGTAAGTGTATTTGTACGAGATGTGTTACTTGTAGGCAAGCAAGCTAAATCTCGAGTTCAAAACTAAGGTCTTTACACGCCCTTACCCATACCGACACCACCTTGGGTTGATATCTCTATGGACTTTATTTTAGGACTTCCGAGAACTCAACACGGGTCTGATTCTATATTTGTTGTCATAGATCGTTTTTCAAAGATAGCACATTTTATACCTTGTCATAAAACTGATAATGCATCTTTGATTGCTGATTTGTTCTTTGGAGAAGTTGTGAGATTGCATGGTATGCCTAGGACCTTTATTTCGGATAGGGATGTTAAGTTCTTAAGTTACTCTTGGAAGACCTTGTGTGAAAAACTTGGAACTAAATTGTTATTTTCTACTACTTGTCATCCCCAAACTGACGGTCAAACTGAAGTAGTAAATAGAACTTTGTCCATGTTGCTAAGGGTTGTCATTACAAGGAATATTAAAACTTAAGAAGAGTGTTTAGCGCACGTTGAGTTTACTTATAATCTTGTTGTTCATTCTGCACCGAAGTTTCACCATTTGAACTTGTTTATGTTTTTAATCCGCTAACCCCATTGGATTTATCACCTTTACTTGTTTCTGAGCATGTTAACTTAGATGGGCAGAAGAAAGCTGACTTTGTGAAACAGATTACATGAGAAAGCAAGGTTCAATATCGAACGGCGAATAGAGCAGCTAACAAGCATCGTAAGAAGATGGTGTTTGAGCCAAGTGATTGGGTTTGGGTACATATGTGTCCCAAATGATTTCCAGACCAACGAAAGTCCAAATTGTAGCCTCGTGGAGATGATCCATTCCAAGTTCATGAGCGAATTAATGATAATGCTTACAAGATTGACTTGCCGATAGAATATGTTTTTTAATAAAAATAGAAAATATATAATAAAAAGAAAAGAAGGGTCCTGATCACAAGCCGACCAGGTAGCACAATGTTTGGGGCCTCGTTAAAAACCTACTAGGGTAAAAGCAACCCTTGTGGGAAAAACCCCCATTAGGAAAAGAGTACCCCCGCAAGAAAAGATGCCATATGAGCCAAAAAAGCACAGAAACAACAATTATCTAATAAATCTATATTGTGCTCGTCCAACATAATCATCTATGAGTGAATTAATGATGTCCATCAGCAAGGCATCCCACCATTTGGATTCCGAGTACTTGATGAGATGGTCTACCACACGATTTCCCTCCTGAAAAATGTGAGAAATAATGAAGTTCATTTGAGAAATCAAATGCATGGAATACTGCCATTGCCCCATAAGTCGCTGCGGGATGGAGCCGTCGTGATTTTGAAATAGGTCAACCATGAAAGTCAAGTCCGATTCAAACCAAAGATTAGTCTAGTCCTTGTGAAAAGCGTAAAAGATGGCACGCATAACCGCCAGCCTCAAAAGCATATCACGAACCACATTATTCCACAAAGCAACCTCTGAAGAAACCCCTTGATGTGCAGTAAACCCCAGCCACCGAGAGACACCTAGGAGATCCAGCTGCACTGCCATCCGTGTTAACTTTGATCCAACCTGGGAGAGGTAAATGCCAAGTAACCGAAGTGATGCGTGGAGCCCAAGGAGCACGTCTCGGAATCTTCAGACGATAAAGACAGAGAATATCATCTTGAGTGTTATTCATACAACCCTTGTCCAGACTTGCAGATTCCAAATCATCGCCCATAATTGGATCAATGCGAATCCGGAGACCATTTCTTGTCATTAAAAATAACATCATTCCGAATGTGCCAGACAAGCCAGATGCTAGAGATAAAAGCTACCTTCCAGAGAAAAGCAACCTGATCACTAAAACGATAACCCATAACATTGACCAAAAATACATTGAAACTATGGGCTTTGTGCAAAGTCATAGAAAAAGAGTCAGCAATCCAGCCCCAAAGAGTCCCTTGTGATTGAGGGAAGGTCGAATCTAAGTTAGAGCCATTACCAGAGAACTTTTGGGCAAAAGTAAAATCGCGCGGTGAAGGAAATGGTGAAATTCATGGAAACCCGTGTATGGATGAAGGCCGTGCTCCAGTATTGTCACATAAAATATATCCCGAGGAGTTGAGGCCATCGTTGAAAGCCGTGGTATATGCCTAAGCTGAGTCACCATTATCCCAGGGGCCATCACCCCACTGGGAGGAGGTAGCTAGACAAGGCTACCCCCTGGCTGGCCTCTTATCACCAGTCCACATAGGGCCAGCCCCTCCATTGGCAGCGCCCATTGGAGTAGAGGACACAAGGGAGCAAGCCGCTAGGGGTGAGGACCCCCCTGGTCGTGCGGCTTGTAGTATATGGCAGGAGGCCGTGCGGCGGGAGGCATGGCGAGGTAAGCTGTCGATGGAACTAAACCTAAACTAGGGATCAATTCATTGGGTTATTGTTGACGACGGGGGACAAAATTAGGAGGGAGGGTGTTGTGGAGCGCTTGTACTAGAGATGGGTCCATATTGAATGTGGAGATGGCTATGGATCAATCTCCGTCGAAAGTTTACATGCAGGAACAGACCTAGAACTTGAAGAAGGAGGAAAAATCGAAGGCGGCAAAGAGATCGTATGTGTGGAGAGAAGTTGGACATAAGCCTGTGAAAAGTGTTCGACATATCCAGGTTGAAGATGATGACCGGTGATGTTCAAGTGTGGTAGCCATCGATCACCAAGGGGAAAGGAGGGGAGAGCATATTAGGGTTTAGGGTGCTTTTGGGTTTGGCTCCCATACTTGTCGGGCGAGTATTTTTTTTTATGTAAAGCACGAAATTTATATAAAAGAAAAGAAAATCATGATCACAAGCCGATCAGGCAGCGCAATGTTTGGGGCCTCGTTAAAAACCTACCAAGGTAAACCCACCTTTATGGGAAAAACCCTTAGTAGGAAAAGAGTACCCCGGTGAGATAAAGAAAGCCATACAACCAGAATAAAAGAACAGAACTCAACACTAGCTGACAAATCTACCGGAGGAGCGTCCCACCAAGTGGAAGCACACGTGAGTTTGCGATGAGCTGATCTGCAACACGATTACCCTCCCGACATAGTCATCTGTAAGCAGAGAAATAATATCCACCGGAGGAGCGTTCCACCAAGTGGAAGCACACGTGAGTTTGCTGAGCTGATCTGCAACACGATTACCCTCCCGATAGATGTGAGAAACCACAAAAGTTCATTTGGGAGATTACGAATATAGAATAACACCACTGATTAAGTAGACGCCATGGGATGGAGCCAACCCAAGATCTAAAAAGGTCGACCACATAGGTAGAATCAGATTCCAGCCAAAGATTAGTCCAGCCCTTATGAAAAGCATAAGAGATTCCGCTCATCACTGCAACTAATTCGGCCTCGAAAGCATAGCCCATTCCACACTGTTCCATGAAACACCCACAAAAAAACCCCGATAAGTGCAGTAAACCGCCGCCGCCGTAATACGCCCTTCCCCAGGCACCGGAATAATGCGAGGGGCTTTAGGAGGGCGGCCCCTAACCTTCAACCTGTATCAGCAAAGTAAATCCTCCTGGGTATTCTGCATGCACCCTTTGTCTAACGAAGCAGACTCGATAATCATAGCTCTCAACTGAACCAGCGCCGCGTCTGTAGTCCATTTCTTGTCATTAAAAACAACGTCATTTCTGATGTGCCATAACAGCCAAATGGAATTACGAGGGAAAAAGAGGCTTGTTATTGATTACAAAGTTCTTAACCATTATGTGTGGGGCATCCTCGAGTAGTGCACGTGCTATTATCCAGATACTTAACCTCTATGCAGACATGTCGGGTCAGATTTTCAATCCTAATAAATCTAAAGCTTATTTTGGAAGACGGGTTTCCAATCATGTGCGAGGTCGTATTCAGACAATCACTGGGATGCATATGGGCGCATTCCCTACAGTGTACTTGGGCGCCCCCATCTTCAAGGGTGCGCCCAAAGTGGCCAGCCTCCAATCAATTTTCGACAAGATTATTTTCAAGTTCGAGGTGGAAAGGTTACGCTCGCCGATTCTTGGCCACATTTGTTTGGTGAGTTCGGTGATTACGGCTCCTTTGTGCACACGATGATGGTATACAAGTGGCCCGAGAACTTTGTTACGACAAATGGAAAAGGCTATCGTAATTTCATACGGGTAGCGATGTGAACTCGAAAGGATCGGTGGTGGTTAATCGAGCCATTGTTGCATGCCGCGGGCGGAAGGCGGTTTGGGTGTCCGGTCTATTGTGGTCGCCAACAATGCTTTCCTTATGAAGTTGGGATGGAAGATTATGACTTCCAACTCTTTGGTTTACAACATCCTCCATAGGTGTTTCTTGGCTTCTGATGGATCTCCACGCCGTTCTTTCATCCCCTCTTCCATCTGGAGAGGGATTCGGCCTGGGATCTCGGGTTTCTTGGAGGATCTGTCATTTGGATTAGGGATGCAATCCCGGAGTTCGATTCTGGGCCGATAATTGGTTGGGTTACATCATTGCTGATAGGATTGGGATTCCTGAGGAGTACAGGCACTTATTTCGACATCGCATCTCGGATTACTTTTATGACGGGACATGGCACTTTACTTTCTCATTCATTGAGGCTTATTTGGATATGGTCCGAGATATTGTTAGAGTCCCCATCGCTCCAGCATCGTCGGATACACGGGTGTTCTTCACTCTGATGATGGATGTATCACTTCGAAATATGCCTACACATTTTTGCGTCCTCGCGCTCCAACGGTTCATTGGGGTTCCTGGATTTGGTCTCCTCACATTCCAGAAAGACGTTCGATTGTGGTATGGCGGGCTATCCACAATCGTCTTGCGGTTTTTAGACGTCTTTGCGTTCGCGCGGCTCCTTCACTGAGACCCTCGGTTTGCGGTCTTTGTTGTGCTAACAATGAATCTGTTGATCATTTATTTGTCTCATGTGGTTTTGCAGAGGCCCTATGGCAGTGGATTTTTGATGCCTTTAATATCAATTACTTTAGGGCTTATAGCTTTAATGAATTTCTGGTGCGTTTGATGCGTTTTCATTTCAGTGATCAGGTCAAAAAAGTGACGTATTTTTACAATTCCAAAATGTCCGTCCAAACTTTCTATAGTTGACTTTGAACAATGCCCGTTGACCAGCCATTTTCCGGCCACTCCAACGCCGGATTCAAACCTGAAAATGAAATTCCCCCTCAGCCGACTTCAACCACGCTCACCAAGACCGGAAACAGTGCCGGAAACGTCATCCATTTTGGCCGGCAAAACCGAGATTCGCGCACATTTTCAGGCGAAAATTTTGAACCTTCACCGGCGCCAATTCCAACCACCAAAATGGACGTGCCACCCCAGGTTTTGCTCGCCTCCTCATGGGCTTTCATGCCCAGTCATCAATTTGGACTTTCCGATTCGTCTCCGGCTACAATCGACGCTCTTCCAAAAAACCCAAACTTTCAATCAATCTCTAATTCCGACCCCAATAAGTATCCAATCCCAAAATTGACTCTACCATCTTCTAATTCACTCCAAGGCGCACAAATCCCACCCCCAAATCGACCAAATTGTGCCCCGAATCAAAAAACCCAAATTGGGGATCCGAAAATCAATTTTCGGACTTTGGACGCCCGATTGACCACCAAAACGGCCGATTTGGACTTTGTCGAAGAAGGAAATATTGCTCAGGAGGTCGAAACGAGTGGACCTAGCCCATCCAATTATAGTGACGCCACCGGTCTGGCAGATCACTATTCATCGTCGGCCGGGCCCACACGCATCCGTATGCTGCTGCCACAACTTCTTCTTTTTCTCCATTTTCATTTTCCACTGCTGCTCTCATTCAACCCCGGTACTTGCTTACATCCGAATCGGCCCACAAATTTCTATTCGTCCGACATCACTAATGTGTTGGGACTCGTTCGCAATCGGTTTATCTCAATGTGCAGCAAACTCCGCCTCCACTCCTAAATGTCCTACACAACGAGTCGATCTCGGGTCCAAGGTCACAGATTATCATCCGCATGCCAATATGGTCTCGGCAACTCTTCCACACATGGCGTTCATGACGTTCTATCCTCCGATCATCCACAAGTCCACGCATACTTGCAACATTCGGCTCATGGGCCAAACTCATACCCACGTGTGGAAACAACTTTGCGCAAATGGTTTTCGGTAAATCCTCCGACATCGCATCTCCTCGGCATGGCCAGGTAACCCTCCATCTTTTGCTAATATTGTTTTCGGGTCCCTCTAATCCTATCCCCGAGCCCATTAAAAAAGGTGAATATTATTCTCGTGGTTATGGATGAAAATGTTTATCAACAACGACTTCTTTGAATTTCGATATGCTTTAATTGGTCGTGTTATGCTCAACAAAGGTAATAAACCGTGGCCAATTATGCCTCTTCATAAACGGCTTTACAATTATGGGGCGTTAAAAATGATTGGAAGTTGATACGTTGGGTAAAGGTTATACGTGTTAAATTTAACAACACTTCGATCGTTCCGTGCTCAAGCGCGGGCTACTTGGTCTCTCAATCCTGGTTCCATCCGTTTATCTCCCTGGGTTCCGATTTCAACCCCTACAAGGTTAATACTTCGACAACTTCTGTTTGGGTGAGAATATTTGAGTTGAGTATCGACACCGGGACCCCGGTTACATTATGGGATTGGCAAGGCCATTGCACCCCGCCAGGTTGATGAACGGTCTCGGATGGTTCTCTTGGACATTTTGTCGCGTTTTGGTTGATGTGGACCTTACTAAACCTCTTGAGGATCATATTATGGTTGAAAGAAAGGGTCATTTTGTTTGTTTGTTTTCTATCAGTATGAAAAGCTTCCTTTATTTGGTGGAACCTGTGGTATTACGGGACATTCGCGTGTCTTGCCAACGATTAGGAAATAATGTCAATTTGCGGGAGCCACGGGGACGACCCACTCCTCAACGTGGTCGCTCCCGAACTCGCCAGGTTTATCGTCCGGCTCATAACCCATCGGATAAGGGCAAGGCGTGGATAACTTAGTGGATAATACGACTTTGTCTATGCGCCCGGGCTCCTCTTCTTGTGCCATCGTTACGCGTTTCCTCGGATATTACTACGGATAATACTTTTCTCGCTTTGGACTCGAGGATCCTTCTATTCATACCGGATGATATGCCACCTCCGGTGGTTAAACGTACATCTGTCCCCAAACCTCCGGTTCTTCGCGGTGACCAATCATTCTCCGCCTCTGATATTCATCATAGGCCTATCACGGTGCAATACCCATTGGAAAAACCCATTCGTCCGTTGTATAGGGCTATCCGTGCTAAATCTGTTGATGCCAAACATAGGCTACTTCAATCGGTAACGCAGGGTAACAAGCCATCTGTTCATCAATTGGAGATTGAGGATGATGAACATGGATCTAAAAATTTAAACAAGCTGCGCCTAGAAATGTTGGGCTGATTATGTGGATGATGATAATATTTATGGGGTTGATACATCCGCGCCCACACACTCGGATCTCCTAGGATCACCTCACTCGATCCTTCCCAATGAATTGCTTCTATTGGAACATTTGGGGATTGGTAACATTGCTGTCGCGCAATATTCTTAAGAAGCTATGTAATAATCACAAACCTTCTTTGGTTGCTATTGCAGAACCTAAAGTTGACTTGCATTCTATCTCTAATTCTTATTGGGCCAGTCTTGGTTTACAGTTTGTGGCTCAGAACTTTCGGGTATCGGGAAGTAAGATATCCGGATCTTCGACGGTCGGATATAACGATTCTTCAAAGAGGTTTTTATTTCGACCAATGTATTATTCTTAAGGTCCAATTCTCCAATTACATCTTTCATGTGGGGTTTGTTCATGCTATATGCAATCACGTGATTCGTAGACAACTTTGGTCAGATATTATTTCTCTGGGTTGTGATGATCTGGTTTTGATGGGGGACTTTAATGCTATTCTCGGGAACCATGAGCGCAGTGTCCGGGGGTCACCTTGATGGCGTCTTGCCAGGATTTTCGGATTTTTATGACAATGCGGGGTTGATGGCTATCCCCACGATAGGCAACTTCTTTACTTGGTGCAAAGACGCGCGTCCTCATCAAACTGTCATTCAAGCTCGGCTTGACCGTGTTATAGCTAGCCCTAGGTTTGTTAATCTTTGGCAGAGGACTAAGGCTTTTGTTCTCCCTCGCACTTGCTCGGACCATCATCCTCTTTTGCTTTTGTGTGAGTCTTGGCTCATAAGGGCCCATCTCCTTTTCGTTTTCAACGAATGTGGACTAAACATCCTGGTTTTCAGTCGGTTGTTACTTCTTCTTGGGAATCAAATTGCGCAGTCACTAACCCTTTGATTCGATTGATGATAAAATTGAAAAGATTGCGCCTCGTGCTTCGTTCTTGGAATTCGAGAAGTTTTGGGGATGTCAATCGTGGGGTGGATGATAAATTAGAAAAGTTGAGACAGATTGATCGGACATCGAGACTTTGGGGTATAGTATAGCCCGTCGGGACCTGGAGCTTGAAGCCCAAAATTTGCTTAATCAGGCGTTGCTTCTACAATCTGAATTTCTTCGCTAGAAATCTCGGGCCGCTTGGTTGGTTGATGGAGACCGCAATACTTCTTTTTTCCACCGTTGTTGTCAGACTAAGGCCGCTCGGGCTGGTATTCACGGTCTGATGATCAATGGTACGCTTTCACGGACTCGTCCCTCATCCATAGTCACATTATCCGATTCTTCCAGGACTTATTCACGGCGCCTATTGGTCCTATTCCGGATTTTTCTTCTATTGATCGAGTTATTAATCCAGTGGTGATGGATGTGGAGAACAATTGCTTAACCTCTTTACCTATGGATTTAGAGATTCGAGATGCGGTTTTTGATCTTGGTATTGTGATTCCCGTGCCCGGATGGATTTAATGGCTCTTTCTATCGAGTTGTTGGGATATTATATCTAATGACGTCATTACTCTTGTTGGCGCCACTTCTTCCGATCCGGTTTCTGCGGATGGACTCAATTCACTTTATGGTTCTCATTCCTAAAAGCAAAGATACGAATCTTGTTGATAATTTCGAGGCCCATTGTCATGAGCAATTTCATCTTCAAAATTATCACTAAGATATTGGCTACTCGGTTTGCCCGTATCGTTAGACGTATTTTGTCTCCTACACAATTTGGTTTTATTCCGGGTCGTCACATTCATGATTGTATTGCTCTAGTCTCGGAAGGCTTTAACATTCTTCATAATCGGAGTGTGATAACATGATCCCGAAAATCGATATCCGTAAGGCCTTTGACACTCTCAGCTGGGACTTTCTTTTATATGTGTTACAGAGATTTGGCTTCTCTGAGAAATTTGTTGCGTGGATATCTGTCATTTTGAACTCGGCCCGTATCTCGGTTCTTCTTAATGGCTCTCCAGTCGGATACTTTGCTTGCACAAGAGGGGTGCGTCAGGGTGATCCTCTTTCACCCCTTCTTTTTTGCATTGCCGAAGAAGTCCTGGGAAACTTATCTCTCATCCGGTGTCATCCCATCTTTCTCAAGCCTTTCATGGCTCCACGTAATATTGTGTTTCCGTCCTCCATGCTTTATGCAAATGATATTGTCATCCTTTGTGCGGCAACCTCACGGCAATGCACGTTATATTTTTGATACTCTTGGTCATTATGCCTCTTTTTTCGGCCAGGTGTTCAATCTTGTCAAATCGAAGGTGTTTTTGGATCGGGTCTCGCATTATATTAGACATCGCATTGAGACGATCATGGGCTTATCGGTTGGATCCTTTCCTACTAATTATCTTGGGGTTCCTATATTCAAGGGTGCCCCCAAACATGGTGTGTTGCGGCCTTTGTTTGATAAGATTATGGTTAAGTTTAAGCGTTGGAAAGGTTCTTCTCTCTTTGGCAGGTCGTATTGTTGGTTAACTCTATTATTCGCCACTCCTTGGTTCACAGTATGCTCATTTACAAATGGCCTATCGCGGCCGCTTAAGCTTGATAGAGAAAGCTATGCGTAACTTCATTTGGATGGTGATATTAATCGAAGGGTTTCGTGCGTGGTTAATTGGACGCGTTGTTGCTCTCCTAAGAACGAGGGCGGTCTTGGCGTCCGATCCTCATTTTTCGCAAAACCGAGCCTTTATTATGAAGATGGGCCGAAACTTCTCACATCGGATTCCATTGTCTTTGATACTCTCTCGTCGCCGTTTTTGATGGACAATGGTTCTATTAGGCGCTCATTCTTGCCTTCTTCTATCTCGGGGCTGCGCCCAACTGTGGAGGATTGTCAAACCGATTCGAGATGGATTCTGGGGCTCACTCTTCGGTTAATTTTTGGACAGATAATCGGCTTGGCTACGCGTCATTGCGGATCGGATTGGCATCCCGCATGAATTTTGGGCTAACTTTCGTAATCCCATATCGGACTTCTTTTTGATAACAAATGGCATCTCACTATGTCGTTTGTGGAGGCTTACTTGGATATTGTTCGGGATATTGTTCATTGTCCGATTGCTCCAGATTCTTTGGATAAACGAGTGTGGACTCGCTCGTGGATGGGACAGTGACTTCTAAGTCAGCATATGCATTTATTCGACCGTCCTTTCCTTCGTTAAATGGGGATCTTGGATATGGTCCCCTACATTCCGAGAGGCGCACGTTGTGGTCCAGCGGGCGATATTCGGACGTCGCGATCATGGATGTTCACCGCCCCAAAGGATTTATCGGTCCTCATCTTGCTTGTGTCTCAGAACTCTCATTCGAATCGATCGATCACATTTTTGTTTCTTGCAATTTTGCAGAGCTCTTTGGGATGGATTGCGGGTTCATTTGCGGTGGCTTTTCGTAACGTCTATAGCTTCAACGATTTTATGGTTCATTTAATGGAATTTCATTTGGTGTGCGGATCGCTTTTCCGGAGGGTGGCGATTGTTTCTTGCATATGGCTTATTTGGCACATCGAAATGACGTGATCTTTAATCACAAACATTGGACTACTGAGATGCGGCGCTTGTTCGATTGAGAGCCATGATTATTGAGTCGCTTCGCTTGATAAAGGGTGCATGCGAGAATACCGGGAGGATCTTCTTTGTCTACACCGGCTGAAGGTTAGTGGACGCCTCCTAAGGCCCCTCGCATTATCCCGTGCCTTGGTTTCTTCCCCCCGGGCTGGATTAAAGTCAACGTAGATGGTAGTGCTATCGGAGCTCCAGGTCGTATCACGGCGGCAGGCATTTTCCGTACCTATCGAGGATTTTTTCGTGGGTGTTTCGTGGAGCAGTGTGGAACGGGCTTTGCTTTTGAGGCCGAACTGGTTGCTGCCATGACCGCAATCTCCTATGCTTTTCGCAAGGGTTGGACTAATATTTGGCTGGAATCGGACTCTACATATGTTGTTGGCCTTCTTAGATCTCAGACGGGCTCCATCCCGTGGCGTCTACTTAATCAATGGCGTTATTCTCTCTTTCTGCTTTCCCAGATGCATGTTGTGGTTTCTCACATCTATCGAGAAGGCAACCGTGTTGCGGACCATCTCAGCAAGTTCACGTGTGACTCCTCTTGGTGGGATGCCCCCCCAATGGATATTATCTCTCTGCTTACAGATGACTATGTCGGCCATACACAGTATAGATTTGTTAGTTAATTTGTGCTATGTTGTTTTGGTTTGGTTGTATGGCTTTCACTTTTCTCACTGGGGTACTCTTTTCCTACTAAGGGTTTTCCCCACAAGGGTGGGTTTTTACCTTGGTATCCTTGGCTTGTGACCAGGATTTTTCATTTCTTTCTATTATATTTCGATTCTTATTAAAAAAAAATTTCAGTGATCAGGTGGGCTTTCTCTGGCGCGCGGCTGTTCTTTCCGGTACGTGGCTCATCTGGGAAATCAGAAATGACTTGACCTTCAAGAACAAGACTTGGACACTGGAGGCGGCCATCCTACGCCTTCGTGTCCTCACTCGAGTCATCTTCCTTAGACCGAGGTTGCATGCAAAATGATCAACAGGACCTCTTCATTCTCCTCGAGACTCCGTGTTCCCGGGCGCCCTAGACAAGCCCCAAAGATTGTGCAGTCACTTGGCGTAAAACCTTTAGGGATGGATCAAAGTTAACACAGACGGTAGTGCTACGGGGCAACCGGAAATCTCACCTTCTCGGAGTTTTTCGAATCGTAGGGGGTTTTTTCGCGGGTGCTTCGTGGAACGATGTGGTTTTGGTTTTGCTTTTAAGGCGGAACTTACAGCGGCTATACGGGCCATCCAATACGCTTCCTCAAAGGGATGGAACCAACTATGGTGAGTCGGACTCGTCTCATGTGGTGGAGTTGTTGCGTAAGAAATCCACCGGAGTTCTTGGCGCCATTTGAGTATGTGGAGATACACTCTCCACCTTCTTTTCAAATGGATTTTGTGGTTTCACACATCTTTAGAGAAGGAAACCAGGCAGCGGATATTCTAAGCAAGTCGTCGCAAGTGGATACATGTTGGGGTTCGCCCCCAACGTCCATTATTCAGTCCCTCACTCAGGATTATGTTGGCCAATCGAATTATAGGTTTGTTCCTTAGTGCGTCGCATTTTCGGTCTTGTCGGCTTTTGGGACGCTTTTATCATGGGGGTACTCTTTTTCCTTCCAGGGGTTTTTCCCACATGGGTGGGTTTTACCTTGGAAGGTTTTAACGAGGCCCCAACCATTCAGCCATATGGTCGGCTTGTGACCATTTCGTTATTTTCTTTTGACTTTGTTATCAGGCTTTACTTTGGTCACCTGATCAGCCTGTGATCAGGAATACTCTTTTTCATTTTTGTATATATTTCGCATTTATTAAAAAAAAATTGGGAATTGCCCCAGAGGATACATATAAAACTACTTTTTGCCTTCCTACAACCCAATACCAATGGACAGTTATGCCATTTGGTTTGAAAGTTGCACCCTCCATATTCCAAAAAGCAATGACCCAAATTTTCGAACCTATCCTACATACCACCCTAATATACATTGATGACATATTACTGTTCTCATCAAGTAAACATGAGCATGAAGCTTTGCTACACCAATTCTTGGATATTGTCCAATCACATGGTATCATGCTATCTGAAAAGAAGAGCTCTATTGGTCAAACAAACATTGAGTTTTTGGGAATGAAAATAATCGATGGAAAGTATCACCAGCCAAGACATTGCTCAGGAATTGCTAAAGTTTCCGGAAGAAAACTTGTCAATCAAAGAGATTCAACAATTCCTTGGAATTGTTAATTATATCAGAGACTTCATTCCGGATTGCTCCAGGTATACTAGCCAGCTTTCAAAGATGCTCAAGAAGAATGCTCCACCATGGGGATCATCCCAAACCAGAGCAGTTCAACAACTCAAGCAAGTATGCCAGAATCCTCCGCCATTGAAAATTCCAAGTACATGACAAAGGATTCTCCAGACTGATGCTAGTGATGAATATTGGGGAGCCATTTTGCTTGAAAAGGAAGATGGGAAAATCTTTTATTGTGGACATGCAAGTGGTCAGTTCAAAGACTCTGAGAAGCATTACCATGCTGTCAACAAGGAAATCTTTGCTGTGAAGAATGGGATCAAGAAGTTTGAATTTCATCTTTTTGAAGTTTGAATTTCATCTTTTTGGTCACCATTTCACAATCCAGATGGACAATACATCATTTCCAGCAATTATGGAGCTTAAGAACAAGGGTGTTCCAGAGAAACAATTGCTGAGACTTAAAGATTGGTTTTCCAAGTATCAGTTCACAGTTCAACATATCAAAGGAAATCACAATCTTATTCCGGATTATCTGTCCAGATCACAGCCATTATAATTAATATCTTCGAAAGGTATTTTCCCAGTTATATTAATGGCATATCCTGAAGGCCAATTACCCCCCCCCCCACAAAAACATCTTTCAAAAGCCTAAGTGATTTACAAAACTATGCAAAACATTTTATGTTTTATCACTTAGCCAAATTTGTTGTTCAAGTTAATATCCCTTTCGAGAGGGCGTGTTTTTATCTAGATAAACCTTTTTATGGTATCCTTACCATTTCCACTACTACTCCTATTCCAAAACATGGTCTATGGTATTTGTGGTATCTTTCCACCCTTTACTATCATTCAGTGGAAATGCCCGTTAGAAATACTTTATCATTCCTCCAAAATCCAGTCAACCAGTCATCAAATCTCTGGACTTTTCTTGAATGGTATGACAAGATTCAGAATTGGAATGAAATGTTACAAGCAGAAGTGGATCAGAACAAAGATGTTCCGGATTTATACATTGTCATGGTACTCCACCGATATTTCACATTGCGAAAAGGGTATCAATTTATATCGACATCTTTACATTTTAAATGGAAGGTTTTCCCTGGATCAATCACCAGCCAGCAGCCTAAGGTTAATGAATTATGCATGCATCTCCTGGTTCTTAACAAGATTCCACCAAACCCACCTAGACCGAAGCCAGTATATACATCACTCGTGATAAGTCCATGTGTTGATGAACCCACGAAAAGTCACAGCAAATGATGCAGCAATCCAATCCAAGAGAGCTCCTGCAAAATCACAAGAAACAAAAATGTGATCAATCAATTAAGAGTGAGAATAACATAGGTTACAAGCAGGGTTCGAACCCTGTATCTTTCAGTTTATTTGAAATTTATCTCCTCCCCTCAACCAGTACTCCCAACTTATTGAAAAAACATAGGTTACAAGCAATGGGCCCAATGAATCCTCTGTGTCGGCGAACATCCATAACAGCTAGACGTCCGTAGATAGCCCGCCAGACCACGACAGAGCGCCTTTCAGGGATGTGGGAAGACCAGATCCAAGACCCCCATCTAACAGTGGGAAAAGACGGTCGTATATAGGCATAAGCTGCTTTAGATGACACCTTTTTGGTCCATAGAATGAGTCCACACTCTTTTATCCAATGTATCTAGAACAATCGGGCAACGGACAATATCCCGAACAATATCCAAGTACGCCTCCACAAACGACATAGTGAGATGCCATGTGTTATCAGAAAAGAAGTCTGAAATAGGATTTCAAAAGGTAGCCCGAAACTCATGCGGGATGCCAACCCGATCAGCGATTATGTACCCAAGCCAGTTATCTGTCCAAAAATTAATTGAAGATTGCGCCCCCGGGATCCATCTAGAATCAGTCTAGCAATCCTCCACAGCTGGGCGCAGCCCCACCCATATTGAGAAAGGCAAAAAAGAACGTCTGATAGAACCGTTAGCCATCAGAAAATGTCTACGGAGAGTATCAAAGACCACTGAATCCAAAGTAAGGACTTTCCAACCCAGTTTCATAATAAAAGCCCGATTTGCAGAAATAAGAGATTAAACCCCAAGACCTCCCTCACTCTTAGGAGTGCAACAATGCGTCCAATTAACCACCACAGATCCCTTCTAATTAACAACCCCGAATGAAATTCCGCATTGCCTTCTCCAACTGTCTAAGCATTGCTATAGGCCATTTGTAGATAAGCATACTGTGAACAAAGGAACTGGCAATAACCGAATTAACCAAACAGACCCGACCTGCCAAGGAAAGAGAAGATCCTTTCCATCGTTTAAATTTCATCATAATCTTATCAAACAAAGGCTGCAACACACCATGCTTAGGAGCACCCTTGAAGATGGGAACTCCCAGATAAGTAGTTGGCAAGGAACCAACCGACAAACCCATGACAGCCTGAACGCGGTTTCTAATATACTGCGAAACCCGAGTACCAAAAAGCACCTTTGATTTGGCCGAGTTAAACACCTGACCTGAAAGAGAGGCATAATGACCAAGAGTGTCAAAAATATGACGTGCATTGCCAGAGGTTGCCGCACAGAGGATAACAATGTCATCCGCATAGAGCATGGTGGATAGAAAAATGATATTACGCATAGCCACAAAAGGCTTGAGAAGATTGGATGTCACCAATAGTGAGATTATTTTCCCAAGGACTTCTTCGGCAATGCAAAAGAGAAGGGGTGAAAGAGGATCCCCCTGACGCACCCCTCTCGTGCAAGCAAAATAACCAATTGGAGAACCATTAAGAAGAATCGAGATACGGGTTGATTTCAAAATCACTGAAATCCAATCAACAAACTTCTCCAAAAAGCCAAATCTGTGCAACACATATAAAAGAAAATCCCAATTGAGCGTGTCAAAAGCCTTACGAATATCGATTTTTGGAATCATATCAACGTCGCCCCAATTATGTGGAATGTTGAAACCCTCTGGGACTATAGCAATACAATCGTGAATGTGACAGCCCGGAATAAAACCAAATCAAGTAGATGATAAAATACGACTGACGATGCGGCCAAATCGAGTGGCCAGAATCCTTGTGATAATTTTGAAGATGAAATTGCTCATGATAATGGGCCTCAAGTTCTCCACAACATTCACATCTTTGCTTTTAGGAATGAGGACCATAAAGCTTGAATTGAGTCCAGCCGGCAGGGAGCTAGACTGGAAGAAGTGACACACCGTAATAATGACATCCGTAGAGATAATATCCCAACAATGAAGACAAAATTCTCTCTCTAGTGTTTCTCTCTCCACCGTGCATCCTCGTCCGTTGCACCTTGGATTTTGCCGTCATTTTTCCGATGACTCAATGGCAGAGTTATCTTTCCATGGACTAATGTCCAGCTCAGCCATCATGCACGGTATCAACCATCATCCTCTTCGCCTTGGTTTCATTCAAACCATCCGGTTCCATCCCGTCGATTTTTATTCAAACCGCCAAACCATCTGCATAGCCCTATGTCGATCGAATGTCTGCCGGGTTGGTTCCGCCGGAATGCTACTTATCTCCCTTTCCTTCGGATCATGGGGGAAACCTTGCAGCTTTGAAGGGTCCTTATTGTAAGGGGGCGGCCAACCCCTAGCCTTTGGAGGCCGCTACTTATGGGGGTCGCTCACTCTTCCCCCCATGGCAGCCGCTAGCCATGGGGGGCCGACCCACTTATGCATGCTTATGGGGGGCCGACTGCCTATGCTCCCTCCAAGGCCGCCCCCCCAGGGGGGTGATGGCCGTTGTTTGCCATCTGCATGGAATTCCGCCTGCATGCCACCCCAATGATCGCTGCTCCCAAAAACGCTGCTCAGATTGCTGGAAGCTCTTCTCCATCGACCTCTGTTTATGAATCGAACCCTCGACTTTCGGCTCATAATGCTAATGCTCATGCTAATTTGGGTAACACTTTTGCTAAAGTTGTTTCAGGTAACAAACATCCCATTGATTCTACTTTTCCTTAGGCCTCAGGTAATGTCACTTCATTCTCCCATATAGTTTCCGGCAAGATTCATTCTATCCCTAAACCTATTAGGAAGGGAGATTATTACTCTGTTACTATTGATGAACACGTTTTCCAGCAACGTCTTGTCGAATTCTCTTATTCTTGATTGGGCGGGTGATTTGGGGAAAGGGTAACAAGCCATGGCCGACTATGCTTTTGCATAAATGGCTATCCGAGATATGGGGCATTGAAAATGACTAAAAACTAATTCCCTTGGGCAAGGGATATTTTTGTGTTAAATTTTTTAATGCGCACGATCAATCTGTGCTCAGTTATGTATCAATTGGACGCTTATTCTGGGTACTGTTCGGCTTTCTCCTTGGGTCCTGGATTTCAATCCTTACAAGGTTCACACTTCTGTAGCCAGTGTTTGGGTTCGAATTTTTGAGCTCAGTTTGGAATACTGGGATCCTAATACTATCTTGAGGATCGCCAGTGCTATTGGTAATCCGATTCAAATTGATCAGCGATCTCTCGATGGTTCTCTGGGACATTTTATTCGTGTGCTGGTTGATATAGATCTCGCAAAACCATTGGAGGATCATATTATGGTGGAACGGGTTGGCCAGTGCTCGTTTGTGTCAGTTAGCTATGAGAAACTCCCTGAGTTTCGCTCTAAGTGTAATGTGACGGGCTATTCGACTGCTTCTTGTTGTCTTACTTCTACGGGGACTTCAGCTACGGAAAGACGACTTAGTCCTACTAAACGATGTTTTGGGGCTCCGAATGAACGCCATAATTCAGCTGAATTGGGTTGTTTCAGAGTTCACAAAGTTTATCATCCAGTGCAGTAGGCTATGGAAAAGGGAAAGGCCGTTGATGACTCAATGGGAAATACAGGTTCGACTATATGCCGGGCTCCCCATCCTGTGCCATAGTCACTTGGCCTAACGACATCCACCTTGGTAATGCTTTTGAGGTGCTTGCAACGGATGACACACCAGAACAAACATTCCACGGATTCCCCTCCAGTCCTCCCAACTCGACATCCAGTTCCCAAGGCTCTGGTCTCTAACACTGGCTCCTTGTCTACAAATCTACCTCTTACGATTCAACACCCCTTGGAGAAGCCTTTCCTTGCTCTTAATCGAGCTTTCCGGGACAACTCCATTGATTCGGCCAAATCCATATTGCTTCAGAATGTTGCTCAGGGTCCATCTCCGACTATTCATGATCTCACGATTGATTTGGATTCTATTGAGCCCAATGAATTAGATTTAGTGGCTTCTAAACGATAGGCAGATTATGCTGACGAAGTTTCTAATGCTCACGCAGATGATCATGTGCAACAACTATTTCTGACTGTACCGTGCACTTAGCACGGGCTGCCCCCCTGCGTCTCAATGAATTGCATCTTCTGGAATATCCGGGGGATTGGGAAATTGCTTCTCGTAATGTTCTTAAAGCTTTATGCCAGAAGCATAAACCATCTATTCTGGCTATCTCTGAACCTAAGGTGGACATTTCTTCGATTTTAGATTCTTATTGGACTAGTTGGGTTTGAATTTTGTGACTCAAAACTTTCGGTCCAATGGTCGGGCGGATATTTGGGTTTTTTGTGATGCTGGCATTTCTATTTTACAATAGGTTTGGACTTCTTCCCAGTGTATTGTTCTTCAGGTGCATTTTTTTTTGACAAAAAGGCCGTGCCGGGTCAATGAAACAAATCAGGTCGGGCCAAAATGCAATCGGTCTACTAATTTCTTAGCCTAGCCCAACTCAAATCCGATATTTATAATTAAATTGTATCGGGCCAGGTCAAGGTTCGGGCGTGTATAAATGCAACACTGCCCTATCCCAACCGGCTCATTAGCCGGGCAAGAAATTGACAGCTCTAAATTCATTACTATACCTAACAACTAGGCAGTTCTCATTTCGCACAGTTGTAAATTATCTTCAAAAATGTCTCTATAAGAAGTCACCATTAAAAAAAGAAAAACCAGTCCAAAAAGGAAGCCATCAAACGATAATCTTTCTGACTTAACTAATTTTCTTCCTCAGGTATAGCTCCCTTCTCGCTGACATAGATACCATCAAGGAATTTCCGTATATCCTTGTTCTTCACATGGCATTTCTGGTTTATCAAGGCAGCAGATCGAGAAACGAGCTCAATGTCGTTCCCATTCAAAACCAGTTCATCCTTAACCTTGTCAGACCGCACAATGGAAACCCCATCGAGCATATCCACCTTCCTCACCTTCTTCTCACCAAGGAAGTTTCGGATCTCGATTGCGGTGCCACTATTGGTAATGGACTCATTGATCGGAAAATGAGCATAAACAAACCGCATCTCATAACGATAACCCTTCGTGACACCGTTAATCAGATTCGACACCGATACGGATTGTACGAAGGACCCATTGAATATATCGATTCAAGAACCCAACGTATACAAGTAGGCAGCGGATATTCCAGATCGATGATCTAGTTTGATCTTACCTAGAGCTTTATAACCTTGACCCGTTGGCTATATGATCAGCCAAGAACCTTGGTATGATGAACACCACAAGATATTGCTCAAGTATCTTGATAAGTTCTTAATTAATTGAAAACTCTACAAAGAGAATTTCAACTCACAAAGGCAAATGCCAATTTCAATATATCAATTAATTCTCCATTCTTACATGGGCTGCCATGCTTTTATAGTTACAATATGATGCTTCAATGTTAATCCCGAATTGGCTTTTCATGGGATTTGAAGAGACATTCTTGACCCCTTTTTCTAGTCTTACAACATAGAAAATGACTCCCCCATGTGAAGAGACACTCTATACCACCTTTACTAGACTTGGAAAATGATTACTAGACTAGACAACCTTTCTAGACTTGGAAAATGACTACTAGACTTACTTTATTGAATAATCATACTTGATTAACTTAACTAAGACACTTTGACTAACAAAATGCTGAAAATTGACCATTTTAAGCAAAATGAAACATCACTCCTCTTGGGCTTGAGGTGTTGGACGAAAATCATGGCCCATAAACTCCAAATTAAGTCTTCAGTTCAGTTCCATGCTTGAGCCCAACTTATTAGATGCATTCTGGCCCAACAACTTGAATAACATTCATTACTTGGCCTTCTATTGAGCTCCCTTGCACATTTTCTTTAATTTCAGCAACAAGAGTCATCAAAGCTTGCTTAATTTGTTTAGCTCTTGCTCTCGTGATTGGCCCTCCATGAATCATCATCGGTTCTTTATTTCCTTGAGTTGTAATTGCAGGATGACCTTCATCATTCCCTTCTTCTTCGAAAGGATTCATCCTCGAATATGATTCTGCATTAAAAGGAGATAGATCAGACACATTAAAAGTAGCACTCACATTATATTCACCTGGAAGATCAATCTTGTAGGCATTGTCATTGATCTTTGGAATCACTTGAAATGGCCCATCACCCCTTGGTTGTAGCTTGGACTTTCGCTTTGTTGGAAACCTTTCTTTTCTCAAGTGCAGCCACACCCAATCTCCTGGTTCAAATATTACTTGCTTTCGACCCTTGTTGGCTTGTTTAACATATCGCTCGGTTTGCTTCTCAATATTAAGTTTCACCTTTTCATGCAACTTCTTTACCAATTCTGCCTTAGCTTTTCCATCAAGACTTGCTTGCTCTTCAACAGGGATAGGAACAAGATCAAGTGGACTCAATGGATTAAATCCATAAACAACTTCAAAAGGAGTAAAGTTAGTAGCAGAATGCACACTCCTATTATATGCAAACTCAACAAATGGCAAACAATCTTCCCAATTCTTTAAGTTCTTTTGAATCAAAGTTCGAAGTAGTTGAGACAAAGTTCTATTTACTACTTCAGTTTGCCCATCAGTTTGTGGGTGGCAAGTAGTAGAAAATAGAAGTTTAGTTCCCAATTACTCTCCATAACACACGCCAAAAGTGACTTAAAAATTTTGCATCTCTATCACTCACAATTGTTCTTGGAACTCCATGCAAACGCACAATTTCTCTAAAGAACAAATTAGCAACATGAGTAGCATCATCACTTTTATGACAAGGAATGAAATGTGCCATTTTAGAAAATCTATCAACAACCACAAACACAGAATCTCTACCCTTACTTGTTCTAGGTAAACCCAAAACAAAGTCCATAGATATGTCCATCCAAGGTTCATTTGGAATAGGTAAAGGTTTATACATTCCATGAGGTTGTGATTTTGATTTAGCATGTTTACAAGTTATGCACTTTTCACAAATTCTCTCAACATCAACACGCATACAAGGCCAAAAGAAATGATCACGTAGGACTTCCAAGGTTTTATGCACACCCAAAGTGTCCCATTAAATCTCCCCCATGTGCTTCTCTAACAAGTAACTCTCGAATAGAACATTTAGGAATGCAAAGTTTGTTTTCACGAAATAAGTATCCTTCATGTTTATATAACTTTCCAAATGCAGCATGCTCACAAGTTATATAAATAGAAGAGAAATCAGAATCATTGTCATACATTTCCTTTATTGACTCAAAACCAAGAAGCTTAGAACCCAATGTAGTGATTAAGGCATGCCTCCGAGATAATGCATCAGCTAAAATGTTTTCTTTCCCCTTTTTATATTTAATCACGTAAGGAAATGATTCAATGAACTCCACCCATTTGATATGTCGCTTGTTCAACTTACCTTGGCCCTTGAGATATTTTAAAGACTCATGATCAGTATGAATTACAAACTCCTTTGGCCACAAGTACTGCTGCCAAGTTTTCAATGCTCTCACCAAAGCATAGAGCTCTTTATCATACGTCGGATAGTTCAATTGTGCTCCTTTCAACTTCTCGCTAAAGTAAGCAATTGGTCTTCCATCCTGCATCAAAACAACACCTACACCCACTCCGGATGCATCACATTCAAGCTCAAATGATTTATCAAAATTAGGTAATGCAAGAATAGGTGCAGTAGTTAGTTTTTCTTTAAGGAGTTCAAATGCATGTTGCTGTTTTTCTCCCCAATGAAAACCAACTTCCTTTTTGATTATTTCATTCAATGGTGCAGCAATGGTGCTAAAATTCTTTACAAACTTCCTATAGAAACTTGCAAGACCATGAAAACTTCTCACTTCAGCAATGCTTTTAGGAATTGGCCAATCTAAAATAGCATTGACTTTTTCCTTTTCCATTTCAATTCCATTAGCACTTACTACAAATCCAAGAAAAACAACTTTGTCCATGCAAAAAGAACACTTTTTCAGATTAGCATGCAAAGACTCTCTTCTTAAAGTGTTTAACACTTCACGCACATGATCAAGATGTTCCTCTAAGCTTTTGCTATAGATAAGGATGTCATCAAAATAAACTACAACAAACTTGCCGATAAAGTTACGCAAAACATGGTTCATTAATCTCATGAAAGTGCTTGGAGCATTAGTTAAACCAAAAGGCATTACTAACCACTCATATAAACCATACTTTGTTTTAAAGGCAGTTTTCCATTCATCACCTTCTTTAATTCGAATTTGATGATATCCACTCTTTAAATCAATTTTAGTGAAGACTACAAAGCACCATGTAATTCATCAAGCATATCATCTAACCTAGGAATAGGATAGCGATACTTTACAGTGATTTTGTTGATGGCACGACAATCTGTACACATTCTCCACGCTCCATCTTTTTTTCGTACCACGATCACTAGTACGGCACAAGGACTCATGCTTTCTCTAATTTTACCCTTTGTCAACAATTCCTCCACTTGCATTTGAATTTCTTTTGTCTCTTAGGGTTGGCTCGTATGCTTTGGTCGGTTTGGAAGCACCGCTCCGGGGATGAAATCAATTTGATGTTCAATTCCTCTTAGTGGTGGCAATCCATTTGGCTCTTCTTAGGAAAGACATCATTATATTCCCGCAAAAGAGAAATAAAAGAACTTGGCAAAGATGGTGTTAGCTCATTAGTGTTCAAATAGGACTCCTTAAACACCATTACTGACACACCTTTTCTTCAACTAATGCCCTTTTTAACTCACTTGCTTTTGCATAGAAATTCAGCCTTTTTTTGCCCTCAACCTTTTCTCCCTCATTCACACTCAATTCATTCCTCTTATCATTATCTCCACTCTTTTTTTCACTCGAATTTTGCCCCTCTTCCTTACTCTTTCTTTTTTTCTCGGCCTCTCGTATTTTTCTTGCTTGGGACATTTTGATTTGATCTTATTGCACTTGTTGTGGAGTAAAAGAAACAAGCTGGATATTTTTATTACGATGTTTGAGTGTGCATCGATTAACAAAACCATCATACGTCACCCTTCTATCGAATTGCCATGGTCTCCCCAATAGAATATGGCTAGCATGCATTGGTACCACATCACATAGAACATCATCCTTGTAATTGCCATTTGAAAATGATACCAAAACTTGCTTAGTCACACGAATTTCTCCACAATCATTAAGCCATTGCAGCTTGTATGGATTGGGGTGCTTCGTGGTAGCTAAATTCAGTTTTTCCACCATTTCACAACTAGCAACATTAGCACAACTCCCTCCATCAACAATTAACATGCACACCTTACCTTGAACTAAACACCTTGTGTGGAAGATGTTCTCCCTTTGTTGTTCAGCTTCTTCCATCTTTGTTTGCATGTTTAGAGCTCTTCTAACAACCAAAAGCTCTCCATGTTCGGGTATGGTCTCTTCAAGTTGTTCCTCTTCATGTTCACTTTCAGATTCTATCTCTCCATTATCCTTCATGATCATCACTCTCTTGTTTGGACATTGAGATGCAATATGTCCAAACCCTTGACAACGAAAACATTTGATATCTCGATTTCGAGAATTGGAGTTGAGACCCTTTCCTTATCAACCTCATTGTACTTGGTTTTGAACGCCTCGGTTTGAGTTTTAGAGGTTGTTCCAACACTTGCTTTCAACATTCCTTCTTTCATCTTGTTGGAAGACTGAAAATTTGATACGTAACTCTTTTGAAATGAACCCTTCTTCTTGAGTTGCCTTTCCACCTTTATGGCTGTATGCACCATGTCTTCAAGCTCCACATAGTGTTGTAATTCCACTATGTTAGCAATCTCCCTATTCAGCCCGCTTAGGAATCTTGCCATGGTAGCCTCCCTATCTTCATCAATATTGGCCCTAATCATTGAAATCTCCATCTCCTTGTAATACTCATCCACTGATCTACTACCTTGAGTCATTGTTTGGAGTTTTTGATACAAGTCACGAAAATAATGAGATGGTACAAATCTCCTACGCATGGTTGTCTTCATTTCAGCCCAAGTAGCGATCGATCTTTCTCCGTAACGCCTTCGATTTGTGGTTAATTGATCCCACCAAACTAATGCATAGTCGGTGAACTCAATTGCAGCAAGCTTTACCTTCTTTTCCTCGGAGTAATTGTGGCATTCGAAAATAAGATCCACCTTTCTCTCCCACTCCAAATATGCTTCGGGATCACTTCTTCTATGGAATGCAGGGATATTCAATTTGATGTTCCCAAAATCCCGATCAACTTCATTATTTTGCCTTCTCCCACCTCGTCTATTTCCATGGTGTTGCGGCTCCATTTCTTCTTCCTCCTCAGATTCCCACTCCTCATTACGTCTCCATTGATTTGGTTGAGGAATCTCACACCTCCTAGCTGCTGGTTGTTCAAGCCTCTCCAAACGATCCGTTATATTTTCAAGAATTGCTGTAAATCTTGCAAATTGTTGTTGCATAGCCTCAATAGTGAAATCTTTTTCTCCAACCTTGCTGCCCGAAGTATCCTCCATGATATATTCCTCACAAAATACTCGTGTATCACTCAAGATGATTCACTCAATTGGCTTTTACCTCCCCTCTAATGATCTCACCACTCAATGCCTTTTACCACTCAAATTCTCATATGTAGGCTCAATAAGAATAAGAACAAATCAAGACAAGCAATTCCAAGTCACGTTCAACAAATGATATGCCCGTGTACAAAAAGAACAATAAGTATTTTTTCTAAGAAACAAGATACAATTTTCTTTTGTTGGTGGAGTCTTTAGGATACAACAACAAGATTTTTTTTTGTTTTTGTATGTACTTCTCAAGATTGAATGGAGAAGGAATTCAGGGGAATTGATTGTAGCTCAGTTGGTTTGAGCATTTGTAAACCAGACTATTGACCTGGGATCAAATCCTTCCCGTCCCACCCCTATCAGGACTTTGTAATTGTACTAAAAAAATGGAGAAGGAATTCAGATTTTTTTTTTCTGTTTTGTTTTTGTTTTTTTGTTCGTTTTTTTTTTTTGAAATTAGAAGATAGAATATGTATAAAATGATAGAAAATCAGATCAATACCAGATTTCTCTGATACCAAACTGATACGGATTGTACGAAGGACCCATTGAATATATCGATTCAAGAACCCAACGTATACAAGTAGGCAGCGGATATTCCAGATCGATGATCTAGTTTGATCTTACCTAGAGCTTTATAACCTTGACCCATTGGTTATATGATCAGCCAAGAACCTTGGTATGATGAACACCACAAGATATTGCTCAAGTATCTTGATAAGTTCTTAATTAATTGAAAACTCTACAAAGAGAATTTCAACTCACAAAGGCAAATGCCAATTTCAATATATCAATTAATTCTCCATTCTTACATGGGCTGCCATGCTTTTATAGTTACAATATGATGCTTCAATGTTAATCCCGAATTGGCTTTTCATGGGATTTGAAGAGACATTCTTGACCCCTTTTTCTAGTCTTACAACATAGAAAATGACTCCCCCATGTGAAGAGACACTCTAGACCACCTTTACTAGACTTGGAAAATGATTGATAGACTAGACAACCTTTCTAGACTTGGAAAATGACTGCTAGACTTACTTTATTGAATAATCATACTTGATTAACTTAACTAAGACACTTTGACTAACAAAATGCTGAAAATTGACCATTTTAAGCAAAATGAAACATCACTCCTCTTGGGCTTGAGGTGTTGGACGAAAATCATGGCCCATAAACTCCAAATTAAGTCTTTAATTCAGTTCCATGCTTGAGCCCAACTTATTAGATGCATTCTGGCCCAAAAACTTGAATAACATTCATTACTTGGTCTTCTATTGAGCTCCCTTGCACATTTTCTTTAATTCCAGCAACAAGAGTCATCAAAGCTTGCTTAATTTGTTTAGCTCTTGCTCTCGTGATTGGCCCTCCATGAATCATCATCAGTTCTTTATTTCCTTGAGTTGTAACTGTAGGATGACCTCCATCAGACACGTGGCTAAGCGCCGTTCGAATAGCTGCGGTTGTTTTCCGGCTACCGAACCATGCGTCGACCTTCAGTTTCTTCTTTTCGGTGGCTTCATCGGCGATGAGCTGGAAATCGAGGTTCAAATTCTTGAAATTGCGGGAGAGTTTTCCCCTCGGTCCTTCGACTTTGATCACCTTGGCTTTCACCTTAACCTTCCTCCGTCGGGGATATCCATGGTGTCTGATGAGAGAATTGTCTTCATTTTTTTCTGTGTTCTTCTCTCAAACAGACTGTGTGTCGAAGCCTCTTTAGGTGCAGTTGGGTTCTCTGCTTTTTCATATTGGCTTGGTTCATGGTTTATGTAATCATATTGATCGGCGCACGCTTTGGTTTGATTTTAGAAATTTGGGTCTTGATGATTTATTGCTTATTGGGGATTTTAATGTTATTTTGGGTCATCATGAGAGATTGGGCAGTGACATTTTATCCCAGGCTTCTTGTCAGGACTTCAGGGAGTTTTTGGAGGATGCTGGTTTGTTTCTGTGCCGACTATGGGAAATTCGTTCACATGGTACACCACCCGCAAGCCACTCTCCCTTCTCCAGGCTAAGTTGATTTGAGCCCTAGCTACGTGTCGATTTTTTTCTCTTTGGCAAGCGGTCAAAAGTTTGGTTCTTCCACACATTTGCTCGGATCACCATCCCCTTTTGGTTTCGTGCTCGTCATCTATCAGGAGGGGTCCGGTTCCATTTCGTTTTAAGCTTATGTGGGTTTGTCATGATTCGTTTTGGGAGATGGTCATTTCTTCTTGGGCCCTTTCATGCGCCTCACCTAATGCTCTCTCTGGCGTCATGTGGAAGCTTTAAAGGTTGCATCAGACTATCAAGGTATGGAATAAAGATGCCTTTGGTGATGTTAATCGTAAAGTGGATAGTCAGACTGAGAAAGTTCGTCAGATTCAGGCGGATATTGAGACTTTGGGTTTCTCTGCTGCCCGTCGGGATATGGAACTTGAAGCCCAAAACGTCTTGTCCCACACGCTGTTATCGCAATCTTAATTCCTGAAGCAGAAAGCTAGTTCGGCCTGGCTTAAGGATGGGGATCGTAATACAATATTTTTTCATTGTCGTTGTCGGATTAGGGGTAGCCGCTCGGGGATTCAGGGTTTGATGATTGATGGTAATTACTCGGATGATCCAATTGTTCTTGGGAACAATATTATCTCATTCTATAAGGAGCTTTTCGCGGACACAGTGGGAACCATATCGGATTATACTATGGTTGATCAGGTGATATCTCTGATGGTAGGGGCAGTTGATAATGCTCTTTTAATGATTATTCCTTCGGATTCGGAAATTCAGGAAGCAGTTTTTGATATAAGTTCGAATAGCTCTCTTGGCCCTGATGGTTTCAATGGGACATTTTATCGTCACTATTGGGACATTATTTCAGCAGAGGTGACTACCACGATCCATTTTTTCTTCACTAGCTTGACCCTCCCTTCGGGGTTGAATGCTAGTTTTATGGCTCTCATTTCAAAGATTAAGGATGCTAACAGTATTGACAACTTTCGTCCGATCATTGTGAGTAATTTTCTTTTCAAGATTATTACTAAAATTTTGGCTAATCGATTGGGCTCCATCATTTCTTCTTATTTGTCGCCTATGCAGTTTGGGTTTATTCCGGGCAGGCAGATTCACAACTGTATTGCTCTGGTTTCTGAAGGCTTTAATGTATTGCATGGCCGGAATGATGCTAATATGATTTTGAAAATTGATATCCGCAAAGCATTTGATACTTTAAGTTGGGGCTTTCTGCTACACGTCTTGCATCGGTTTGGCTTCTCGGAGATCTTCATTCATTGGATTGAAGTTATTCTTCAGTCTCCCAGGATATTGGTCTTACTGAATGGGTCATCTGTGGGGTACTTTTCTTGTTTTAGAGGAGTTAAATAGGGTGATCCTTTATCTCCTCTTCTTTTTGCTTCACGGAGGAAGTCCTGAGCAAACTTATTGAGGTCGCGGTGACTCAGAATCAGTTAGGGTCGTTCTTTGGGGCCTCATCTGCTAGCGCCTGTGTCTTACTTCAGATCCTCACATTGTATGCTGATATCTCAGGTCAGGCATTCAATCCTCGCAAATCAAAAGTTTACTTTGGCACCCAGGTTTCTAGTCATGTGCGCGGGCATATCCAGACGATTATGGGTATTCAGTTAGGGGCCTTCCCTACGGTTTATTTAGGAGCCCCCATCTTTAAAGGTGCTCCTAAGGCCGCAGATTTAAAGCCGGTTTTTGATAAGGTTATTCTCAATTTTTGAAGATGGAAAGGGGCCTCTTTGTCGTTGGCTGGTCGTGTCTGCCTAGTGAATTCGGTGATTTCTAGCTCCTTTGTGCACACGATGATGGTCTACAAGTGGCAGATTTCCTTGCTCAAGCAGATAGAAAAGGCCATGCGTAACTTTATTTGGACTGGTGATGTTAATTCCAAAGGTTCGGTGGTGGTCAATTGGAATCGTTGTTGTATGCCTCTGGCTGAAGGGGGTCTGGGCGTGCGATCCATTATGGTGGCTAATTACGCTTTTTTGATGAAACTGGGCCGAAGGTTATGAATTCGGATACTGTGATTTATAAGACTCTCAGAAAATGGTATTTGACTTCGGACGGTTCTCTTCGAAGGTCGTTTATCCCTTCTTCCTTTTGGATAAGTCTCGTTGGATCCCTAGGTGTAATTCCGAGGTTTTATTTTGGCTTGACAACTGGTTGGGTTACTCAATTGCAGATAGAATTGGTATTCCGCATGAGTACATATATCTATTTGGGTATCGCATTTCGGAGTACTTCTACGATGATTCCTGGAATTTCACCTTCTTGATTGTGGAGACATACTTTGATCGGGTTCGGGATATTGTTCGCGTTCCCATCGCTCCATCCTCAAAGGACACGCAGGTCTGGATGCACTCTGAGGATGGGAATATTTCCTCCAAATCAGCATATTCTCACATTCGGCCCCATTCTCCGGCGGTCCAATGGGGTTCTTGGATTTGGTCCCCTCATATTCCAGAACACTGTTCGATTGTGGTATGGCATGCCATCCACAATCGTTTGGCGGTCTTGGACTTACTGCATCCTAGGGGGAGTTTCATTGCCCCTCGGTCTACGGTCTTTGTTGTGCATCTGTTGAATCTGTTGATCATTTGTTTATCTCTTGTGTCTTTGCAGGGGCTCTTTGGCGATGGATTTTTGATGCATTTGATGTGCACCTCTTTATGGCTCATAGTTTTAATGAACTCCTGGTGAGATTAATGAGTTTCCGTTTCAGCTTTTTTTTTTTTTTTTTTTTTTTTGATAAAGTGATCAGATATATAAAAAAGAAAAGATGGTGCTGCTTACAAGCCAATCAGCTAGCATAAACCAAAAGTGAAATGCCTCAAAGTTCGATCAAAAGAAACTTAATGTTTCCGTTTCAGTTAGCAGGTTGCTTTCTTATGGCGTGTGGCGGTTTTGTCTTGCATCTGGCTCATTTGGCATATTCGGAATGATTTGATTTTCAATGATAAACTCTGGACGGTGGATGCGGCCATTATTCAGCTTCGTGTTCTCATCGTTGAGTCCTCTTCCTTAGATCGGGGTTGCATGCATAACGATCAACAAGACCTGTTCATCCTACGAAGACTTCGGGTTCCTGGGTGGCCTAGACCAACCCTAAAGATTGTGCAAGTTAATTGGCAAAAGCCCCTTCCGGGATGGATAAAGGTGAACATGGATGGTAGCTCTTTGGGGCACCGGGAAATCTTATAGCTTCTAGGGTCTTCCGGAATTGCAGAGGCTTCTTTCGGGGTTGCATTGTGGAACGCTGTGGTGCGGGTTACGCTTTTGAAGCCGAACTGGTGGCAGTAATGTGGGCCATTCATTACGCATTCGCTAAGGGCTGGAATCAGCTTTGGCTTGAGTTAGATTCTATTTATGTGGTCGAATTGCTCCATAAGAGATCATTGGCGGTTTCCTTGTGCCACCTTAGCAAGTGGCAATACACTCTTCATCTGCTTTCACAGATGGATCTGGTGGTCTCGCATATTTATAGGGAAGGCAATCGAGTGGCAGACCTTCTGACCAAAAAGTCACATTCTAAGATTTGGTGGGGAGTCCCTCCTGCAGATGTTGTGCCTTTTCTTACGGAAGACTATGTTGTTGGTTAGTTAATGCGTCTGAGTCTTTCTTGCTGTATTTTGGATGCATCTTCACTTTTATGGGCGGTACTCTTTTTCCTACCAAGGGTTTTTCCCACAAGGGTGGGTTTTACCTTGGGAGGTTTTCACGAGTCCCCAACCATTCAGCCATTTGGTCGGCTTGTGACCATTTTATTTTTCTTTCGGATTTGATTGCAGACTTGTTTCATTGGCTACCTGATCAGCCTGTGATTAGGATCATTATCTTTTTCATTTTTTATATATCTTTAATTCATTAAAAAAATCCCAACAATTCTGATAAAAGGAACCATTGAAGCCATCTGGGCCCAGGGAACTGTCTATGCCGAGATCAAAAACCGCATCTCAAATCTCTAAATCCGACGGCAAAGAGATCAAGCAATCATTTTCCACGTCCAACACCACTTAATAACTTGATCAATTGAAGAAAAATCTGAAATCGGTGGGCGCCGAGAACAACTCCTAAAAGAACTGAATAATGTGACTACGAATGACTGACGGGTCCATGGAAAGCATACCATTAATCATCAAACCGTGAATACCAGCCCGAGCGGCCTTAGTCTGATTACAACGGTGAAAAAATGAAGTGTTGCAGAGTCCATCAACCAACCAAGTAGCCCGAGATTTCTGGCGAAGAAATTCAGACTAGAGGAGAAGCACCTGATTAAGGGAGTTTTGGGCTTCAAGCTCCTGATCCCGTCAGACAATGCTATAACCCAAAGTTTCAGTGTCCGATTGAATCTGATTCAATTTCTCTAACTTAGCATCCACCCCACGATTGACATCTCCAAAAACCTCTTAATTCCAAGAACGAAGCACTAGCCGCAACCTTTTCAATTTAATCATTATTCTAATAAAAGGATTAGAGCCTGTGCAATTCGCTTCCCATGAAGAAGCAAAATCGATCGAAAACGAATGTTTGGTCCACATATGCTGAAAACAAAATGGAGATGGACCCTTATGAGTAGTGGTCACACAAGAAAGCAAAATAGGGTGATGGTTCGAGCAAACACGAGGAAGGACAAAAACTTCTGCCCGCTGCCAAAGATTAACGAACCCTGGACTGGCTATAACTCGATCAAGCCGGGCTTGAATTAGAGTCTGATGAGGGCGCGTGCTGGACCAAGTTAAGAATTTACCAACCGTGGGAATAGCCATCACCCCCGCATTATCAAAGAAATCACAAAAATCTTGGCAAGAAGCCATGGAGGCCACCCCTGACCTGTACGCTCATGATTCCGAAGAATAGCATTAAAATCCCCCATAAGAACAATATCATCCCTACCCAAAGCGACAATATCCGACCAAAGCTTTCTACGAGTCACATGATTGCAGATCGCATGAACAAATTCCACGTGAAAGATATAATTGGCGAATTGGACTTTGAGAACAATACATTGATTAGAAATAATCAGCAATAGCCACCAAAGAAGGCTTGTGATGGAGACAAAGATTCTTAAGAATATTGCGAGAAGCAGTATTCCCGATCTCTCATATGTTCCAAAAAATGCAATTCATTGAGAAGGAGCGGGTGGGAGAATCCGTCTAGGTGGTCCGGAGTGTATGGGCGCAGAGGGGTCAACCCCAGAAGTATTACCGTCTTCCACATAATCAGCCCAGTGTTTCTGAGTAGCCATGTTTAAATTATTAGTCCCATGTTTAAATTATTAGTCCATTTTCATCATCCATGACCTCCAACTGATGAACAACCGGCATGTTCCCCTGCGTGACCAATTGAAGTAATCGTTGTTTGGCATCAACAAATTTGGCCTGGATAGCCCTATACAATGGACGGATGGGTTTCTCCAACGGATATTGCACCGTGAGAGGCTTATGATGAATATTCGAGGCAGAGAATGATTGATCACTTCGAAGAACCGGAGGTTTAGGGACAGATGAATGGGTAGCCATGGGAGGAGGCATATCTTCAGAAGTATGAATATTAGGGTCCTCTGAATCAAGAGCAGAAAAGGCATTATCCAGAGTAATACCTGAGAAAACTGTGATGAGCGCACAACAAGGAAAATCCGGGCGCATAGTCAAAGTCGTATTATCCATTGAGTTATCAACAACCTTGCCCTTGTCCTAGGAGTTATGAACCGGATGATAAACCTGACGAACTCGGGAATGACCACGTTGTGAAGTGGGCCGTCCCTGTGGCTCCTAAAAATTGACATTGTTTCTGAGTCTTCGGCAAGTCACAGTCGAATGTCCCGTAATACCACAGGTTCCACATAATAAAGGAAGTTTTTCATACCCGATAGAAGCAAACGAACAGTGGCACCTTCATTCAACCATAATGTGATCATGCAGAGGTTTAGCAAGGTCCACATCTACCAAAACACGGACAAAGTGTCCCAAAGAACCATCCAAAGACCGTTCGTCAACCAGTACCATCCAAAGTGTACCTTGGGGGGTACTCTTAGCGCGCCATCTTCTAGATTCTTTTCCCATTTTTAGGGCGCTTTTTCTTTCCTAGGGGGTACTCTTTTTCCTTCCAAGGGTTTTCCCACAAGGGTGGGTTTTACCTTGGAAGGTTTTAACGAGGCCCCAACCATTGACTATTTGGTCGGCTTGTGACCATTTCTTTTGGTTTTTGGCATTTTTCCAGGCTTATTTTTGGTTACCTGATCAGCCTGTGATCAGGACAACTCTATTTTTCATATTTATATATATTACTCGAACTTATTCAAAAAACTCTTCGATCTCCTCTCTGGCATCTCGATGATTTTTTACGGATTAACCTCGATTTCTCACCCTTTCTTTCTTCTCACGTTCAATGGCAAACCTTTCTTGGAGTTCGTCTACACGTCCACTTGATTTGCAGCGGCCTATCTCCATCGACGCAACAGGAATTATACCTTAGTCATCCCACGCCATGGACACGTGCTACGGGATTTTCTATGCAACAAATTGAAGATGGAATTTATGCACGTCCTAGGGTTTCTATTAAACCCCATAATTATGCTCATTCTAATTCGATAACTGGGATTAATGGTGATTTCGATTTTTACTCTTCATATGGCTTTATTCCATCGAATTTTGTAACGTGCAAGTCTTCATCTCCGATGGGCAGTGATCAAGGTAAGGGTCAGGGATCGAGATTAACTTCTCTAGAATTTTATCTAAAACCCTCCCCTTCATCACCGTCGGAAATCTCCATGCAAGTGGTTCAAAGTGATCCCCCTAATTCCCATAATATGCGGCGACCTTATGGTGGCCAAGTCAAAGAGGCGGCACCCTCTTCCCCCATGGCAGCCGCTTGCCATGGGGGGATAGGCCCCCTGCCATGTTCTCTTGGGGGGCTGGCTGCAACTTCTACTACCAAGGCTGCCCCCTCCTAGGGGGGTGATGACCCCTGGGCTCCTCCATCATGCGTTCCTCCATGTGGTATTCAAGAGATGGTCCCCAGTCCTGGCTTCATCAATCAAATTTTGGTCCAACCTCATGATATCAATTATATAGGGGCCAAACTCAATCCTATAAATATGGTTAATGGTCCCATTAATTCTGTCCCTAAACACGTTAAAATGGTGAATATTTTTATGTTAATATTGATGAAAACTGATATCAGCAACGTATTCTAGAGTTATGAACGTAAGGGCCGTTGAAAAACCATGTTTCTCTCTCTAAAAAACCCTCCAACCTCTCTTTATCGTTAACTTTTAACTATGACCGTTGACCAGCCATTTTCCGGCCACTCCAACACTGGATTCATACCTGAAAATGTAATTCCCTCTCAGTCGACCTCAACTACATTCACAACAACCGGAAATAGTGCTAGAAACGTCGTCAATTTTGGCCAAAATAATCAGAATTCGCGCACATTTTTGGCGCTCATTTCGAACCTTCACCGGCGCCGATTCCGACCCCCAAAATGGATATTACCAGAAACAATTTTCGCAAAAGTGTTACCCAAATTAGTATGAGCATTAGCATTATGAGCTGAAAGTCGAGGGTTCGACTCATAAACGGAAGTCGTTGGGGAAGAGCTTCCAGCAAACTGGGCAGCATCTTTGGGAGCAACATCCTTGCGGTGACATGCAGACGGGATTCCATGCAGACGGCAGACAGCGGCCCAGGGGTCATCAACCCCTGGGGGGCAGCCTTGGAAGTGGACATAGCAACCGCCCTCCATAAGGAGCCACAAGGGGGCCGCCCCCACATGGCATGCGGCAGCCACGGGGGGAGAAGTGGGAGACGCCCCCCATGATGGGCCTTCTTCGAAGTAGAAGATGTGGTTGCCCCCTTAACCTCCAAGCCTTCCTTAATGGCATATGTGTGCGTCGGCTTGGAAGATGGAGGGACCAAGTATGATTCCGGCAGAATTAATCCGGAGAACGCTTGATCGAAAGCCTGCCGTGCCGGTTGGGAAGATGAAGGGATGAACGACGACATGAACAGGCTGGGCACCGGAGACGAGGAGGATGAAGGCTTCGATCGGACGTGTGGCATGAAGTTGGACGTCAGTCCAAGGCGGAGTGGCTCCGCCATGGAGCCACCAGAAAAGTTGGGCAAAAACCTAGTCGATGGAAGAGGCAAAAACCACTAGATCCATCTGTGAAAGCAAATGAAGAGTATATCGCCATTTGCTAAGATGATGCCGGGGACATCAACGGATCTCTTGTGAAGCAAGTCCACAACATAAACATAATCTGACTTGAGCCAAAGTTGAGTCAGCCCTTAGCGAATGCATAATGAATGGCCCACATTGCCGCCACCAATTTGGCCTCAAAAAGCGTACACCAGCACCACAACGTTCGTAAAGCAACCCCGAAAGAAGCCTCTGCAGTTCGAAGACCCAGCACTGTAAGGCTGCCCGGCGCCCTCGAAGCGCTACCGTCCGTATTCACCTTGATCCAGAAGAGGTTTTTGCCAATTTACTTGCACGATCTTTGGATCTTGTCTAGCCCGCCTAGGAACTCGAAGTCTCCTTAGGATGAAAAAGTCTTGTTGATTATTATCCATGGAGCCTTGATCTAAAGAAGAAGATTCAACAATAACAACCCGAAGATTGGTAATAGCCGCGTCCACCGTCCAGAGTTTACCGTTAAAAGCCAAATTATTCCGGATATTCCAAATAAGCCAGATGCAGGACAATGCTGCCACACGCCATAAAAACGCAACCTACTCGCTGAAACAGAAAGTCATTAAGCGCACCCGGAATTCATTAAAGCTATGAGCCATAAAGAGGTGAACTGATAATGAACCAAAAATCCATCGCCAAAGAGCCCCTGCAAAGACACACGTGACAAACAAATGATCAATAGATTCAGCAGAAACACAATAAAGACCACAGACCGAGGGGCCAATAAAACCCCTAGGGCACAATAAGTCCAAGACTGCCAAACGATTATGGATAGCTCGCCACACCACAATCGAACGACATTCTGGAATGTGAGGTGACCAAATCCAAGAACCCAAATGGACCGTAGGAGAGTGAGGCCAAATATGATAATATGCCGCTTTTGAGGTAATATTCCCATTGTCAGAGTGCATCCAGACCCACGTGACCTTCGAGGAGGGGGCGATGGGGATGCAAACAATATCCCGAACATGATCCAAATAAGCCTCAGCAAACAAGAAGGTGAAATTCTAGGCTCATCGTAGAAGTACTCAGAAATGCATTGCCCAAATAGATATATGTACTCATGCGGAATACCAATTCTATCTGCAATGCAGTAACCCAACCAATTGTCAATCCAAAATAATACATTGGAATTACACCCAGGGATCCATCGAGACTCGTCTAAACAATCCACAATGCAAGGCCTAATCCTACCCCGATCGAAGAAGGAAAAATCAATCTTCGAATAAAGTTGTCCGATGTCAAATAACATTTTTGGAGAACTGAAAACCATAGAATCCAAGTCATAACCTTCCAACCAGTTTCATCGGAAAAGCATTATTAGCCACAATAATTGAGTGAACACCTGGCCCCATACGCCCGATGCATACAACATCAAGCGCAATGTACCACCACCGAACCTTTGGAGTTTACATCACCAGTCCAAATAAAGTTACGCATGGCTTTCTCCATTTGCTTAAGCGAGGATCTCGGCCACTTGTAAATCATGATCGTATGCACAAAGGAGCTAGTAATCACAGAATTAACCAAGCAACCAGCAAGAGATAGTGCCGTCCCTTTCCATCTTCAAAATTTTAGGATAACCTTGTCAAAAACATGCTGCAATAAACCGTAGGGAAGGCCCCTAACTGAATACCCTTAATAGTCTGAATACGCCCACGCACATAAGAAGAAACCCGGGTGCCGAAATAAACTTTAGACTTACAAGGATTGAAGGCCTGACCCAAAATATCAGCATACATCGTGAGGATCTGAAGAAGGGTATGAACGTTAGCCAAAGAGGCCCCACACATAATAACAATATCATCAGCGTAGAGAATCGAAGAGGGAAATATACTATGTCTAGGCGCAATGAATGGCCCTAGCTGATTCTGAGTCACCGCTGCCTCAATAAAGAACTTCCTCCGCAATGCAAAAAAGTAAAGGATATAAAGAATCACCCTGTCTAACCCCTCTAAAACAATAAAAGTATCCCACAAGCGAACCGTTTAGTAAGATCGAAATCCTGGATGACTGAAGAATAACTTCAATCCAATGAACGAAGATCTCTGAGAAGCCAAACCGATGCATAACGTGTATCAGAAAACCCTAGTTTAAAGTATCAAATACTTTGTGGATATCAATTTTCAAGATCATATTATCATCAAGCCGACCATGCAGATGATTGAAGACTTCAGAAACCATAGCAATACAGTCATGAATCTGTCTGCCCAGAATAAATCCAAATTGCATAGGAGACAAATAGGGAGGAATGATCGAGCCCAACCGAGTTGCCAAAATCTTTATACTAACCTTGAAAAGAAAATTACTCATAACAATCAGACGAAAGTTGTCAATAATATTCGCATCTTTAGTTTTCGGAATGAGAGCCAAAAAACTAGGATTCAACCCCGAAGGGAGGGTCGAACTAGTGAAGAAGAAACGGACCGCGACGATAATCTCCGCTGAAATAATGTCCCAACAGTGGCGATAAAATATCCCATTGAAGCCATTCGGGCCAAGAGAACTATCCAAACCCAGATCAAAATCTGCCTCCCGAATCTCCAAATTCGAAGGAATAGCCGTTAAAATGGCATTATCCACTGCCACCACCTTCAGAGATATGACCTGATCAACCATAGAATAGTCTTAAATGGAACCCCCTGAGTCCAAGAAAAGATCCTTATAAAAGGAGGTAGTGTGATTCCCAAGAACAACTGGATCATCCGAGAAGTTTCCATCAATCATCAAACCATGAATCCTTGACGATCCACATCCTTAAGCCAGGCCGTACGTGCCATCTGCTTCAGGAATTCAAATTGCACTAAAAGGGTTTTGGACATAGTGCTTTGGGATTCAAATTACAATTCTCGACGGGCAGCAGAGAAACCCAAAGTCTCAATATCCGCCTGAATCAGACGAACTTTCTCCATCTGACTATATACCTGACGATTAACATCACCAAAAACATCTTTATTCCAAACCTTAATAGTCTGACGCAACCTTTTGAGCTTCCACATGATAAGCAAGAGAGGGTTAGGGGAAGGACACAGTTGAACCCATGAGGAGACAACCAGATCCCGAAACGAATCATGACAAACCCACATGCACTGAAAACAAAATGGAACCAGACTTTGTTGATAAAGGATGAGTAAGAAACTAATAGGGGTGGTGATCCAAACCTAAGTCACGAGGAAGAACCAAACCTTTTACCGCTTGTCAAAGAGAGAAAAATCGACAAGTGGCTATGGTCGGTCCAATTTTGCTCGGGAGAAAGGAGATGGGCGTACGGGTGGCGCACCAAGTAAAAGAGTTACTGTAGTGGGCACATAAACAAACCAAAGATCATCCAAAAGCCTCGGAAGTCCGGGCAAGAAGCCAGGGAAAGATTACCATTGCCCATTCTCTCATGGTGACCCAAAACAACATTAAAATCACCGAGCAACAAATCATCAAGACCCAAATTCATCAAATCTAGCCAAAGCGTCACGGACGGTCAATATGATTACAAAAACCATGAACCAAACCAATATGAAAAGTAAGAGAACCCCACGAACTCGAAGAACAAGACACCGAGATGAAACCGTAACTGTTGTAAAATAGAGATGCCATGATTATCGAAAACCCGGATATCCGCCCGAGTCACAAAGCTCAAACCCAAACTAGTCCAATAAGAATCCAAAATCGAGTTAATGTCCACCTTAGGCTCACAAATAGCCAATAAAGACAGTTTATGCTTATGGCATAAAGTCTTAAGAACATTACGAGAAGCAATGTTCCCAATTCCTTGGATATTCCAGAAGATGCAATTCATTGAGAAATAGGTGGGGAAGCAGCCAGTGGTAAGCGCACGAAAGTGTCAAAAGTAACATGGTCCTCAGGATCAGACGCATGAGCATTAGATACATCATCAGTGTAGTCCGCCCAGCATTTAGAGGCTGCAAAATCCAGGTCATGAATAGCCATAGACGGACCTTGAGTAACAGACTGATGCATCCAGGACTTGGCCATTTTGAGGGAGCTATCCCTGAATGCTCTGCTAAGAGTGTGAGGCTTTTCGAGGGGATGTTGTATCATCAGAGGCAAACTACGAGGGTCAGATAAGGCAGAAAAAGAGCCAGTGTTAGCAGCTGGGGGCTTAGGGACCGGATTACGAGTAGGCAGAACAGAAGGGGGACTATGGCACAAGATGGGGATCCAGTCCGCATAGTCGAACTGATATTTTCCATTGAGTTATCAATGGCCTTGCCCTTATCCTTGGTCTGAGGCACTGGACGATAAATTATGCGAACTCTGGAACACCCCCTTTGAGAGTTAGGGCGTCCATCGGGGCCGGATCGCCCTTGCTATGACTTAGGACGTTCTTCCGGAGTTGAGGACCGCATAGAGGTAAGACGGCAGGAAGCGGTCGAGTGACCCATAATATTACACTTAGAGCAGAACTCAGGGAGTTCCTCGCAACTAACTGACACAAACGAACATTGGCCAACCCGTTCCACCATAATATGATCTTCCAACGGCTTTGCAAGGTCTATATCAACCAACACACGAATAAAATGACCAAGAGAGCCATCTAATGATCACTGATCAATTTGAATCGGATTACCAATAGCACTGGCGATCCCCAAAATAGTATTAGGATCCCAGTATTCCAAACTAAGCTCAAAAATTCGAACCCAAACACTGGCAACGGAGGTGTGAACCTTGTAAGGGTTGAAATCCAAAACCCAGGGAGAAAGACAAATAGTCCCTGGGTTAAGCGCCCAATTGATACGTAACTGAGCACGAGATCGATCTTGCGCATTAGAAATTTAACACAAAATAGCCCTTGCCCAAGGGGATTAGTTTCCAATCATTTTTAATGCCCCATAGCTCGGAAAGCCGTTTATGCAAAAGCATAGTAGGGCCAGGGCTTATTACCCTTCCCCAAAATCACCCGCCCAATCAAAGAGTAAGAGAATTCAACCTCGTACGCCTACAACACCTTCCACGTCGCCCAAGGACGGATTGGTCCCCCCCCATGTTTGCGTGTGCGCCCCTTCCAACGCCCATCATCCTTCACGCACGCCCATGGGTCTTGATGCTGATCCACATGGCGCCCCCTCCAATGCCCAACATCCCTCACGCATGTACATGGGTCTTGATGCTAATGCTCATGTGGTCCATCCACATAATGGCGCCCCCTCCAATGCCCAACATCCCTCACGCATGCATATGGGTCTTGATGCTAATGCTCATGTGGTCCCTCCACATAATGTTGTTGCTGCAAATGGGAAAGATGCCATGGGGACCACATCTAAACCACCACTTGCAGGTGGTTATTTTGGGGGGACATCTTCCCTTCCCCCCATGGGCGCCGCCTACCATGGGGGACCGCCCCTTGTGCCATCTCTTGGGGTGGCGGTGGGTCGCTACTTCCTCCGGCGCCCTCCCGTGGGGGGTGATGACCCCCGGGCATTGTCTCGCCGCTCCGCACGAGATCCCAACCTCTAGCTTGTTTGTTTCATTTCACCTCGATTCTTTGGAACATCTACCCCAACGACCTCCTTATATGAATCGAATCTGCGACAATCGGCTCATTATTCCAATAATCAATCCAATTTTGGCAACTCTTTTGCTAAAGTTGTTTGTGTACACACCACGACTTGGATTCTACTCCTAAGCACAAGGTAACTTCGAATCCTTTTCACATGTGGTTTCCGAAATCCAACTCTATCCCTAAGTAGGTTAGAAAAAGGTGATTATTACTCAATTACTATAGATGAAAATTTGTATCAACAACGTCTCTTGAATTCTCATATTCTTTAATTGGAAGGGTGATTTTGGGTAAAGGCAACAAACCATGGGCGACAATGCCTTTGCATAAACGCCTATCCGAATTATGGGGCACTAAAGCGATTGGAAACTAATCCCCCGGGAAAGGGATTTTTTTTTTTGTGTTAAGTTTTTTAATGCGCAGACCGTGCTCGAGCTCGAGGTTCGGATAAATTGGGCGCTCAATCCAGGGATCTATACGTCTCTCCCCATGGGTGCTAGGACTTCAACCCGTATAAGGTTGAGCCGGTGGCCAGCGTTTGGGTACGTATTTTTGAACTCGATCTGGAATACTCTTTTGGGACCCAAAGAACATCATGGGGATCGCCAAAGTGCTCTTGGGAACCCATTACAGTCGATCGATCGTTCTCGGATGGATCTTTGGGTCATTTTGTTCGGGTTCTGGTGGATATTGATCTTTCCAAGCCATTGGAGGAACACATTATGGTTGAACGCACAGGCAAGTGCTCTTTTGTTTCCATTGGTTATGAAAAACTCCCTCAGTTTTGTTCAAGGTGTAGCGTTATGGGACATTCAACAGCTTCTTGTCATCTTAACAATGCGGGAAATACGCCCGCGGAAGGGCATGCGTCTCCGGCCCAGGGACGATCAAGGGCCCCGGATACTCGTCGGATTCGGATGCGGCGAGGCCGCTCCGAGTTCGTAAGGTTTACCGTCTGTTGTGAGAGACAAGGGCAAGGCCGTCGATGACTCAAGGGGAACTTCGGGTTCGGCTATGCGCGCAGGATCTCCAACTCGCGCTATAGTCACTTGCTCTTCAGACATTCATCTTGCGAATACCTTCGAGGCTCTTGATTGATGGACCCCCGGAGCGACAAATGATTACCAAGCAGATTATCCGGCTAGGGAATCGTCTCCCAAGGCCAATGCTTCTAATATGGGAATGGTCTCTCACATTATGCCCATTACGGTTTAGCATCCTTTGGGGAAGCCTATCCGTGCTTTGAGTCGTGCCTTCCGGGACAACTCCTTAGATTCGGCTAAAGATAGAATGCTCCAAAAAGTTACATCGGGACCGCGCCCCCAGCCCATGACGTTACTATTGAAGCGGAGAGTTCGAGAACCACACGAGATGAATTTTGCCGCTACCAAGAGATGGCGGACTCACGCAGATGAAGCAGGTCATACTCAACCGTCGAGACTCGCTATGCACCACACGCTGTTTTAGTGCGATCGTCACGGGTGCCACCCCACCGTCTCAATGAATTGCATCTTCGGAACATCCAGGGATTGGGAATGTTGCATCTCGCAATGTTCTTAAGGCTTTATGTCAAAAGCATAAGCCTTCGATTTTGGCTATTTGTGAACCTAAGGTGGACATTTCGACTATTTCCGATTCGATCTGGCATAGCCAGGTTTGGTTCAGCGGGTCAAAGTTTTCGAGGCATTGACGGCCGGACATTTGGGTTCTTCACGACTCCACAATCTCAATCCTTAACCAGTGTCCTGGTCTTCTACTCAATGTATCGTTTTCCAAGTTCAGTTTGGTGCTTTGATTTTTCATGTTGGCTTCACTCATGGTATGTGTGATTACATTGCACGACGTGAGCTCGGGTGGATTTGAGGAATTTGGGTCTTACCGATCCATTACTTGTTGGGGATTTTAATGCGGTTTTGGGACATCATGAGCGCTCGCGCAATGATACTCTTTCCCAAGCCTCGTGTAAGGACTTGAGGGGATTTCATGGAGGTATTTGGTTTGTTTGCGGTGCATACTACGGGAATTCATTTACTTGGTGCTCACCCCGTAGGCCTCTATCTTTACTTCAGCGGAGTTGGACAGAGCCCTCGCAACTTGTCCATTTTTGCGCTTTGGCGGGACGTAAAGGGTTTTGTTCTTCCTCGCATTGGCTCGGATCACCACCCTATTTTGGTTCATGTTCCTTGACCATTAGCAGGGGTCCGGTTCCGTTTCATTTTCAGCGTATGTGGGTTCAACACGATTCATTCGGGATTTGGTTACAACCTCTTGGGGCGCTCCATGTGACACGCACAACCCCCTTGTGCGTGTCATGAGGAAGCTCAGCGGTTGCGATATGTGATTAAAGATTGGAATAGGGATGTGTTTGGGGATGTTAATCGCAGTGTGGAGAAGCAGATGGAGCTTCTTCGTCAAATTCAGGCGGATATTGAGGCTTTGGGCTATACCTCTTCTCTCCGGATAGCGAGCTTGGGCCTTGATTGAAGCTTTCGCAGACGTTGCGATCACGATCTGAATTCCTTAAGCAAAAGGCCCGCCTTTGCACTGGCTTAAGGATGGGGATCGTAACACAACATTTTTTCATCGGCGTAGCCATTCGATTAAATGCGGCCGCGAGATTCAAGGGCTTATGGTGGCGGGGAATTTCACTGATGATGCTACGGTCCTTGGGAATCATATTATTTCATTTTACGAGGAGCTCTTTGCGGATACCGGGAGCTCTACCACGGATTTCTCGCTAGTCCACCAGGTGCTCACTCCAATGGTTGGGGCGCGGGATAATGCCACCTTAAGCGCCATCCCCTGGTTTGGAGGTGCAAACCGCGGTGTTTGATATGGACTCGAGATAGTTCTCCAGGGGCACGATGGGTTCAATGGGATTTTTTTACCGCCATTTAAAGGATGTCATCTCTGCTGAGGTAACAGACGCTGTTCGCTCTTTTTTTAGTAATTCGTCACTACCTCTGGGATTGAATGCTAGTTTCATGGCGCTCATCCCAAAGACTAAGGATGCTAATGTCATTGAAAACTTCCGTCCGATTGTCATGAGCAACTTCCTTTTCAAGATTCTCACGAAGATATTGGCTACGCTCTTGGGTTCGATTATTGCTGATTATTTATCTCCAACTCAGTTTGGTTTTATCCCGGGTAGACAAATTCATGAGTGTATTGCCATGGTATCTGAAGGGTTTAATGCCTTACAGGGACGTACGGATTCGAATATGATACTGAAAATTGATATTCGCAAGGCATTTGACACATTGAGGTGGGATTTTTTACTACATGTCTTACGCCGTTTCGGTTTCTCTGAGACGTTCGTGCACTGGGTGGAGGTGGTTCTCCGGTCGTCCAGAATATTAGTGCTGTTGAATGGTACGCCGGTTGGTTATTTTCCCTGTTCTAGAGGAGTTGGACAAGGGGATCCTTTATCACCCCTATTGTTTTATATTGCGGAGGAGGTCTTGGGTCGGTTTATTGCAGCAGCGATGGATCAGTCTCGGTTATCTTCCTTCACGGCGCCCAGAGGTATTGTCTTTCCATCATCTATCTTGTACGCGGACGATATTGTCATCATGTGTGGGGCGTCTTAATCCAATGCCCGGGTCTTGCTTCAGATTCTTTCTCATTATGCAGATATCTCGGGGTGATGTTTAATCCACAGAAATCCAAGGTCTATTTTGGGATGCAGGTTTCGCATTATGTCCGTGGGAGGGTGCAACACATTCTAGGGATTCTTCCAGAGGAGTTCCCCACCACCTACTTGGGCGCTCCAATCTTCAAGGGAGCTCCAAAGGTCGCAAATTCTGATCTATCTTTGACAAGATAATCCCGAAGTTCCGACGATGGAAAGGCTCGTCTCTCCCTTCTTTGGTAGGGTTTGCCTTGTTAACTCAGTGATAACTAGTTCTTTCGTGCACACCATGATGATTTATAAATGGCCTGCAACGCTGCTACATCAAATGGAAAAAGCCATGTGTAATTTCATTTGGACGGGGGACGTGAATTCTAAAGGAAAGGTAGTGGTCAATTGGAATACATGTTGCACGCCCGGCGGAGGGAGGAGGATTGGGCGTGCGATCGATCATGGCCGCTAACAAGGCTTTCTTAATGAAATTGGGTGGAAGGTTCGAACTCGGACTCGGTGGTCTTGAGGACTCTCGGACAACGATACTTTACTAGAAATGGGGTATCCGGAGGTCCTTTATTCCTTCTTCTATTTGGTAGGATTAAACCTGTATTTCGATTGCTTGGATGGTGCTCGTTGGATCCAGGCACCAATTCCGAGGTATTATTTTGGATTGATAATTGGTTGGGATACCCATTCTTTGACAAAATTGGCATTCCAGGAGAGGATTATAGATATTTATTCTAGCAGCGTATCTCTACGATTATTTTTATGATGGATCTTGGCACTTCACCCTTTCCTTTGTGGAGGCTTATTTGGAGCTGGTTCGAGCTCTCGTGCGCGTCCCAATTGCGCCTACATCGCGGGATACTCGTGTTTGGATGAACTCGAGAGGATGGTTGCGATTTACCTCGAGGACGGCTTATAAATTCTTGCGCCCTCGGCCAGAAGCGATTAGATGGGGTTCTTGGATTTGGTCAAGATATCCCGGGCGGAGATCGTGGTGGCATGGAGGGCTATACACAACCGATTGGCGGTCCCGGGATTCTTTACGAGCTAGGGAAGTTTTGCGGCCGGCCCGGTTTGTGTTCTTTGCGGGGAATCGGGGAATCGATTGATCACTTATTTGTTTCATGTGCTTTTGCAGGGCATATATGGCGTTGGATCTTCCAAGCCTTTCACGTGAACCCCCTCCAGGCTTACAGTTTCAATGAAGCTGGCTGGTACGACTTATGTCTCTTCATTTTAGTGACAGTCGCTTTCCTTTGGCGTGTGGCAATATTATCCCGCATCCGGCTTATTTGGCACATCCGTAATGAGCTGATTTTCCACAACAAAGTCTGGACTCCGGAGGCGGCGCTCATTCACCTACAGTACTCATTGTTGAATCAGCATCTTTGGACCGGGGATGCATGAATAACGATCAGCAGGACCTCTTTATCCTACGTGGTTTAAGAGTTCCGGAAGGGCTAGGCATGCTCGAAGATTGTGGAGGTCGGTGGCAAACCCCCCTCCAGGGTTGGATCAAGGTTAACACGGATGGCGGCGCTTCAGGGCAGGGCAATCTAACGACCTCGGTGTCTTAGGAATTGTAGAGGATTCTTTCGCGGATGCTTTGTCCATCACGGCTGTGGTTCGAGGGTACGCATTTGAAGCTAAATTGGTTGCAGCAATGTGGGCGATTCAATACGCATTTGCAAATGGCTGGACGCAACTTTGGCCGAATCGGATTCGATGTATGTGGTGAACCCGCTGGAGAAGAGAACGATGGAGGTCCCATGGCGCCATCTTAGCTATTGGCGCCAAACCTTGATCCGCTCAGTGGCATTGATCGGTAGTCTCTCATATCTTTCGCGAAGGCAATCGGGTGGCGGACATGCTTTGAGCAAGAAGACGGAGAGTGGCACTGGTGGGCGTTCCGCCCGCGGACCTTCTTCGCTACCTCATGATGATTATGTTGGCCAATCCAACTATAGGTTTGTTACTTAATGCGCCACCGCTTGGTTTATTTTTTAGCGCCTTTTTCTGGGGGTACTCTTTTTCCTTCAAGGGTTTTTCCCACGAGGTGGGTTTTACCTTGGAAGGTTTTAACGAGGCCCCAACCATTCACCATTTGGTCGGCTTGTGACCACTTCGTTCGGGTTGTTGACATTATTTCCAGGCTTTCATTTGGTTACGATGACCTTTTTTGTGATCGGGATTACTCTTTTTCATTTTTTATATTTAATTCGCACTTATTCAAAAAAGTGCCATTCCTCGTGATGAGGAAATCAAGAAAGCCAATTTTTCGGATGAGTCCAGGATAGCGTCCGGGCGGATGGTTTTGGTGGTCATTTTTTCAAACACTTCTTTGGGACACGATTGAGATGGACATTAAGGCGGTCATATCTTTCTTTGCGGCGGGTATTCTTCTGCGGGGTATAATTCTAGCTTTATAGTCTTTGGTTCCAAAATCCAAAGGCGCGGATAGAGTGGAGAAATTTAGACTAATTATCTTGAGCAACTTCTTATTCAAGATTGCCACCAAAATTTTGGCTGCTCGTTTGAGTTGATTCTCAAGAAGTTGGTTTGAGAGATGCAATTTGGGTTCATTCCTGGCAAGCAAATTCATGATTGTGTCACCCTTGCCTCGAAGGTGTGAATTGTCTTACGAGCAATTCGATTGCGAATATGATCCGAAAATCGAAATTCGCAAAGCATTCGACACTCTTCGATGGGATTTTTTATTCCAAGTTCTGAGGAAGATGGGGTTTCATGAGCAGTTTATTTTGTGGGTTTCTAGGATTTTCCAATTGGCACGTGTTTCTATTCTTATGAATAGGAGTCCGGAAGGTTACTTTCCCTGCTCCAGAGGCGTGTGACAAGGTGATCCTCTTTCTCCTCTACTATTTTGTGCAGCATAGGAGGTGCTGGCTAGGGCCCTAGAATGATAGCTCCAGCAGGGTGCCGTCACGCCATTTTGTGCTCCTCGCAATATTCAATTCCCTCTTTGTTTACTATATGCTGATGATATCTTGATTTTGAGTGAGGCTAATTGGAGCAACTGTAGATGTAATCTGGATGTCCTCAACTCTTATGAGAAGAGAAAAACCCTAATGCTCTATCTTTGATCCCGTCCAGCCGTCCATTATCGCCGGTGTCTCCGCCGGCCGTCGCCCTGCATGGCCTCGTCGGAATTTTCTGGTTTTACATCTATTTACATGCCCTTTCATTCAAAAACTCAGTCGATTTCTCCCAACCAATCGAACCACATGATCATTTGCCAACTCCTCCGCGGCGCGGCGACAATCACCCAACGACGTGCGGAGTCCCGCACTGCGCTTCTTCGTGTCAGATGAATTCCACGTCTGCTGCTCCCTCTGTCCGCTGCGCTGATCTTAGTGGCAACGAGAAGCAGCCCTTTTCTCACCCATCATCCGTGTCGCTCGTCTCCTATGGCCTGCCATCCAATTTCGTGCCATACAAAATGTCCTCAGGCCCTGCTCCCGCCACGTCCGCTCGCGATGGCCTGGCACCGCAGAATCGTACTTGCATGTCTCTCCCGCCCCTCCATGTGGGGAGTCTTGAGGGGGCCGCGACCCCTTTGCTATCAGCGGCCTCAAGGGGGCCTCGTCTTACCCCTGCGGCTGCCATGAACCATGGGGGGCCCACCCCTCTAGGGGATTATAAAGGGTCGACGGGCACTCTTGATGCTAGAGCCGCCCCCACCCAGGGGGTGATGACCCCTGGGCCAATGTCAGCCATCCTCAGCGCATTCCTCCAGCATGCCCTCCCTCGACTGCTACTCAGATGGCTGGAAGCTCCACTACCATGGTCTCCGGCCATACATTGAACCCTCAACTTTCGGCTCATAACTCTAATGATCATATTAATCTAAGTAACTCTTTTGTGAAAGTGGTTTCAGGTAACACCAATTCGTTGGATTCTGCTTTACCCCAGGCACCAGGTAATATTGCTTCATTTTCTCATATGGTTTCTGGCAAAATGCACTATATCCCTAAACTTCTTAGGAAATGGGGTAACTATTCTGTTACTATTGACGAAAATGTTTACCAACAACGCCTTGCTGAGTTTTCTTATTCCTTGATCGGGCGAGTTTTTTTGGGTAAAGGTAACAAGCCATGGCCTACTATGCCGTTGCATAAAAGGTTATCTGAGCTCTGGGATATTAAAAATGATTGGAAACTAATTCCCTTGGGCAAGGGATACTTTTGTGTCAAATTTTTTTCATGCGCAGGATCGAGCTCGAGCTCAACTACGTATTAATTGGGTGCTTAATCCGGGAACAATTCGGCTCTCTCCATGGGTCCCGATTTCAATCCGTACAAGGTGCACACGTTGGTGGCTAGTGTTTGGGTCCACATCTTCGAGCTCAGTTTGGAGTACTGGGATCCTAATACCATCTTGGGGATCGCCAGTGCGATTGGAAATCAGATACAAATTGACCATCGTTCGCTTGATGGTTCTCTGGGACATTTTCATTCGAGTGTAAGTGGATATTGACCTGGCAAAACCGTTGGAGGATCACATCATGGTGGAATGAGTTGGCCAGTGTTCTTTTGTGTCAGTGAGTCATGAGAAACTACCTGAATTTTGTTTGAAGTGTAGTGTTACGGGACATTCGACGGCTTCTTGCCGTATTACTACTGCAGGTAAAACAGCTACAGAAAGGCATGCCTCTCCTGAACATGGACGTCCCAAGGCTTCAGCAGCACGTCAGAATTCAGTTCCATGAGGACATTCCAGGGTTCGTGAAGTTTATCGTCCTGTGCAGTAGGACAAGGGTAAGGCCGTTGATGACTCAATGGGAAATACGGGTTTGACTATACGCGAGGATCCCCTACGTGCAATAGTCACTTGCCTGCGATATACACCTCGGTAATACTTTTGATGCTCTTGCTTCCAATCACACCCCCGATCAACCATCCGCAGATTCTCAGACAGATTTTCCAACCAGGGAACTGGTCCCCAAGGCCCCTCCTTCTAACATTGGTTCCGTCTCCACTATTCTGCCTCTTACGATTCATCACCCATTGGAGAAGCCTATCCGGGTTCTTAGTCGTGCCTTCCGGATGACTCCCGATTCGGCTAAATCCCATTAATTGAGTGTTACTAAGGGTCCATCACGGCCAGATTCATGACATTTGAACCAGATTGCCCAGGGCGAATGAGTTAGATTTTGCACTTCAAGAGATGGGCGGTCTGAGATGAAGTAGCCAACTCTCGGTCGTCCGACTCTGCAAACACACCACACTCTTGTTTTTACCGTGCGATCATCACGGGGATTGGAAAGATTGCCTCTCGTTATGTTCTTAAGGCGTTATGTCAAAAACATAGGCCTTCTATTTTAGTTATTTGCGAGCATAAGGTGGACATTTCATCGATTTTTGATTCTTATTGGAGTAGTTTGGGATTGAGGTTCGTTGCTCGAGCTTTCGGGCTAACGGACGGTGATACTTGGATCTTCTCGTGATGATATTTTGCCCAAAGTCGGTTTGGTCTTCCTCTCAATGTATTGTCTGCAAGTTCAATTTGGTTCTATGGTTTTCATATTGGTTTTGCTCATAGTTTGTGTGATCATATTGCTCGGTGTGCGCTTTGGTTGGATTTGAGGGATTTGGGCCTTACTGATCTGCTACTTATTGGGGATTTAATGCTATTTTGGGACATTCTTGGAGGATGCGGGTTTGTTTGCAATGCCGACTACGGGAAATTCATTTACTTGGTGCTCCCCCTGAATGCCTCTATCCCTACTTCAGGCTAGGTTGGATCGAGCCCTAGCAACTTGTCAATTTTTCTCTTTTTGGCAAGTTGTACCTTGCTGGATGAAGGTTAATACTGATGGGTGTGCGTATGGAGCTCCGGGGAGATGTGTGGCAGCGGGTGTATTTTGTAATTGCAGGGGCTTTTTCACTGGATGTTTTATTCACAAAATTGGCAGAGGGTTTGCATTCGAATCAGAATTGATAGCGGCAATGACGGCAATAGAGCGTGCTTATTGGAGAGGATGGCACAAATTTTGGTTAGAATCCGATTCAACTTACGTCTACGGTTTGCTGGAAGCTCGATCTCTTGGGGTGCCATGGAAATTCTTAGCCCGATGGCGGATGACTCTTCATTATATGTCTTAGATGGATTTCAGGGTCTCACACATTTACAAAGATGGCAATAAAGTGGCGGATAAACTATCGAAGATGGATGTTCATTTTGATTGGTCTCATACGATTCTCGGATTCGGTTTCCGATTTGCATGAAGATATCGGTGGCAGATTTTCTATCGCTTTGCATAGATCTATTTATCTTATGGGGTACTCTTTTTCCTATCAAAAGTTTTTTCCCTCACGGGTTTTACTTTGATAGGTTTTAACGAGGCCCCATCTTTTAAACTAATCGCTTGGCCTTTAAGCGAGATCTTTCTTTTTACTGGGGAACTCTTTACTTTTGACGAGGCCCCAATTCTTGGACCATGGTTGGTACTATCTTTTGTTCCCATCTTTCTCTGGTTTAGACTAGCTGCTTGGCTTGTAAGCAACAACATTTTTTCTTTTATTATATATTTTCTCACTTCGATCAAAATAGACTCCGATTCGCACAAGGTGCGTATTTCTTCTCCCTCACTTTCCTCATGACTTGCATGTTTTGGAACATTAGAGGCATTGCCAATGATGCTTCTAAATCCATGCTTAAGGATTTATGTCGTGTACATAAACGTGATATTATTGCTATTGCGAGCCTAAGACTCATTTTTAACTCTAATCCCATTTCTTTTTGGCATTCTATGAACATGATGTTGGTGGTGAAGAATTTTCGTTCTAATGGCTTACCAGACATTTGGGTATTATTAGCTAAATCCAGTCCACTTCGTGTGCATCATATCTACTCTTCGGATCAAATTCTGGTTTGTAAAGTGGAAGTTCAGAATTTAAGTTTTCACATGGGCTTTGTGCATGCACATTGTTTTTGCGCGGGTAGGCGTAGACTTTGGGCTGAGGTACAGAGTCTTGGCTTACTTGACTTGGTTTTGATGGGGGATTTTAATGCCGTGGTTGGGAACCATGAAAGACAAGGCGGTTCGCTCACACATAATATTTCTTGTCGGGATTTTCAGTCGTTCATTGATGTTAATGGTTTTACTCAAATCACAATGACGGGAAATCCTTTTACTTGGGGTATTTTTTGGGCTTCGAGATTGATCCAGGCTCGTTTGGATAGAATTTTTAGCTGCCCAATCTTTCATGGACAAGTGGCAGGTGATTAAAGGGTATGTGGGGATTCGTCATTGTTCGGATCACATCCCCATTTTCCTAAGTTGCTCTCAGAGTTGTTCTCCTCGTCCGATTCCATTTCAATTTCAATCTATGTGGATTCAGCATGATAATTTTAAAACCGTTGTGAAAAATTCTTGGGACTGCGATTGTCAGTCTACGAACCCTATGGTTCGGGTCATGTTGAAACTCAAGAGATTGCGACGAAGCTCAAAGATTGGAATTTTCGGTGTTTGGAAATATTCATAGGCAAGTTGACACAGTGCAAACAAATCTGGGGGATTTACAAGCTACAATTTTGTCTCAGGGATATTCAAATGATTTGATGCAATGAGAGGTGCATCTTCATACGGAACTGGACACTTTGTTAAACCGACAGTACAAATGCTTGCTTCAGAAAAGTAGGGTGCAATGGCTTAAGGATGGAGATCGCAATACCGAGTTCTTCCATCGTAAATTGCGCTCCAAGCATTCTAGGGGGGTTATCCATCAACTTTTGGTGAATGGGCAATCACAACGGACTTACAGACTATCAAGGCTCACATTATTAATTTCTATGAAGACCTATTTTCGCACAATACCAACTCATCCACTGATTTATCGAAGATTGATGAGGTTATTCACCATTCAGTTTCCATGGAGGATAACAACAGGCTTTGTGCAATTCCTACTGATGAGCAAATCAAGGAAGCGATATTTAACCTTAGCCCTGATAGTGCGCCGGGTCCGGATGAGTTTTGTAGGAATTTTTATCATAATTGTTGGGATATTGTTGGAGGGGACGTCCTCGCAGCGGTTTGATCCTTCTCCACCATGGGACAACTTCCAACTGGCTGTAACTCTAAGTTCATGGTGTTTATTCCGAAAACAAAGAATGCTGATCGTGTGGAGGACTTCGGACCAATCATTTTGAGTAATTTTATCTTTAAAACGGTTACCAAAATTTTGGCTAACAGATTTGGTGATATTTTAAAGACTCGCGTTTATAAAGGGCAATTTGGATTCGTGCGGGAAAACAGATTCATGATTGCATTGCTGCGGCCGGAGGGTGTGAATTGTCTTTTAAGCAGAAACATTAGCTCCATCATGATTGTTAAAATTGATATTAGAAAGGCATTTGATACTTTACGGTGGGATTTTATTATCTACATCCTCCGTTGTATGGGGGTATAATGAGGTGTTTGTGAGACCCATCTACGATATTTAACTCGGTCCGCATCTCGATTCTAATAAATGGTAGCCCGGAAGGATATTTGTGTTGCACAAGAGGGTTCGACAAGGTGACCCTCTCTCCCCCTTCTATTCTATGCTTTGCGGAGGAAGTTTTGGCTCACCTCTTTGGAGAATGCTATTCAAAGAGATTATGTTGGATCGTTTCTTGCGCCTAGGAATATTCAATTTCCACCATGATTGCTTTATGCTGATGATATTTTGATCTTAAGTGCAGCTTCATGGCGGAATTGTCAACGCATAGAATTTATCCACCACCCCTTTTTCGTATGCAACAAATGACTTAGCAAAATCAAGATCATGCAAATACAACTCTTTAATATGTTCAAACCCAAGAATTTTAGCCTCTAAAGTAGAGATAAGAGTGTACCTCTGAGATAGTGCACCTGCTACAACATTAGTTTTACCTTGCTTGTACCGCATGACGTAAGGAAACATCTCGATGAACGCAAGCTAGCGCGCGTGTCGCATGTTCAACTTTTGCTGCCCCTTGAGATACTTTAATGACTCGTGATCAGTGTGAATTATGAATTCCTTTGGCCCTAGATAATGCTGCCATGTTTTCAAGGATCGTACTAGAGCATATAACTTCTTGTTGTACGTCGGATAGTTCAAGGCTGCCCAGCTCAGTTTTTTGCTAAAGAAACCATTCGGCTTTCCCTCTTGCATTAATACAGCTCCAATCCCAACTCCTGACGCATCACACTCGATCTTGAAAACCTTGGTGAAATCTCGCAATGCTAGCAAAGATGCATGTCTTAGCCTTTCTTTAAGCAACTCGAATGCCTTGTCTTGGGCTTCACCCCACTGAAATGCAACACTCTTTTTAATTGTCTATGTTGATGGCACTGCGATAGTGCTAAAATCTCGTACAAATCCCCAATAAAAACTCGCAAGCCCATGGAAGCTATGAACTTGACTGGCTGATGTTGGCTTAGGCCAATCCTGAATAGCCTTAATTTTGTCCTCGTCCACCGTGATTCCCCTTGAGCTCACTACAAATCACAAGAATATCAATTACTCGGAACAAAATGTGCACTTCTTGATATTTGCATGTAGTTGCTCTTTCCTTAACACTTCTAATATGGCCCGCAAGTGATCTAAGTGTCCGTACAATGATTTACTATAGATGAGGATATCATTGAAGTAAACCACGACAAACTTCCCAATAAAGGCCCTCACAACATGGTTCATCAATCTCATATGTGCTCGGTGCATTAGTTAGCCCAAACGGCATAACTAACCACTCATACAAACCATGCTTGGTCTTAAAAACCGCTTTCCACTCATCTCCTTCCCGCATCCGAATCTGATAGTATCCGCTCCTTAAATCTATCTTGGAGAAGATGCTAGACCCATGAAGCTCGTCCAACATATCATCCAAGCGAGGTATGGGTGTCGGTACTTAATAGTGATGTTATTGATAGCCCGACAGGTCCACACACATCCTCCAAGACCCATCTTTCTCTAGAATCAGAACAATCGGAAGCGCACACGAGACTCATACTCTCCCGAATAGTTGCTTACTCAAGCAATTCATCAACTTTCCACCGCAATTCCTTTGTCTCCTCTGGGTTGGACATGTACGCCGGTCGTTCGGTAAAGACGCCCGGGATGAAGTCAATCGGTTCCCAATCCCCGAATAGGCGGTAACCCATCCGACATTTCATCTAGAAACACATCCTTGAATTCCGCAACAAAGACAACACAAAACTAGGCAAATCGGGGTTAAGATCACCAAGTAGATAAATAAGTGCCTTTGTAAACCAAGAGTATCATTGAACAACCACTCGTTGTGGCTTTCCGAGGTCACTCATTTTTGCCATTAAATTTATTTTTCCTCGTTTCTTACCTCAAGGCCATCCGTCCCCCTCCCCTTTTGTTTTTGGCTCTCTCATTAATGTTACTCTCCTTTTTCTGGCTATCTCTCGTGCCTCACTTCTACCCTTAGTCGGACCCTCACTCTTGTTTTCCCTCAAGCTCTCCTTTTTCTCGCTTTATTTTGATTTTTCTTCTCACTACCCGAACTCTCTTTTTCTTTTGCCTCTCATGCTCTCGATTTTATTTGATCCTCATAAATTTCTTTTCGGAGTCAAAGGCACAAGTACAAAACACCTTTGGTTATGGACAAGAGTATACTAGTTGGTGTAACCGTCATGATGTGTACTCTCCTATTAAAGCGCCGCGACCTACCCAACAAGATGTGCCCCACTTTGCATTGGCACAACATCACACAACACCTCATCCTTATATCCCCCTATTTGGAATGCTACTTTCACCTACTTAGTGATTTGCATGGAATCCCAATTTTTCCACCAACTTTGTGCTAGCTACATTAGTGCAACTACCACCATCTATAATGACACTACACACCTTTCAATTAACAAAACACCTTGTATGAAAGATGTTTTCTCGCTGTACTCCCTCATCTAACTTAGGCTGAATACTCAGCACACTCCGGGACACTAAAGACAACGCCTCTCCCTTCGCCGCCTCTACTACCTTCGTAATATCCTCCAACTCTGACATATCATAATAATCTGACTCTCCCTCACTTTCCGACTCCAATTCCCCTTTATAACGCAACACCAACACCCTTTTATTTGGACATTTACTAGCAATATGCCCAAGCCCATGATACTTAAAGCATTTAATATCCCTCGTTCGAGTAGTAGAGCGTTCGAATTTACCTGTGGGTTTAGGCTCGGTCTCCCTCTCCCTTTGCTTGTTGTTTTCGAACTCTACTCCTCTTTTTTGTTAGTGTTCGACTTCAATGCATTGGAGTTAGAACTCGGTGCCTGTCGGTTGAAACCCCTCCTCTTGAGCTGCTGCTCAACTTTCACCGCCATGTGCACCATCTCCACAAGATCGACACAATGATGTAAGTCGGCAACATTTACTATAGGAGTTTTCAGTCCTGCGATAAATCTCACCATCGTAACCTCCGGATTCTCCTCTATATTAGCCCTCGCCATCAGCATCTCCATCACCTTATGATAGTCCTCCACGCTTTTAGGCCCTTGTGTCAACAACTTTTGATTTTTTTAAATAAATGCTGATATATATATAAAAATGAAAAATAGTTGTCCGATCACAGGCTGATCAGATAACCAAGAGAAAGCCTGGAAACGAAGTCATAAAAGATAACAAAATGGTCACAAGCCGACCAGATGGTTGAATGGTTGGGGCCTCGTTAAAACCTTCCAAGGTAAACCCTTGTGGGAAAAACCCTTGGAAGGAAAAAGAGTACCCCCCATAAAAGAAAAGTGTCGAAAATGGGAAAAGAAACCTGAAGCCTGGACACACTAGTTAACAAACCTATAATTAGACTGACCAACATAGTCCTGAGAAAGAGACGAGACAAGGTCCACTGGAGGAACTCCCCACCAAGTCGCATCGTGCGGTGACTTGCTAAGAATATCCGCCACCCGATTTCCTTCCTGAAAAATATGAGAGGCCACCACATCCATCTGGGGAAGAAGATGCAGAGTGTGACGCCATATACTAAGATGGCGCCAAGGCACTCACTCAGATCTCTTCTTGAACAACTCGACCACATAAACCAAATCCGACTCCAGCCATAGTTGAGTCCAGCCCTTCGCAAAAGCATAGTAAATTGCCCTCATGGTCGCCAACAACTCCGCCTCAAAAGCAAATCCCGATCCACATCGTTCCACAAAGCAACCGCGAATGAAAGCTCTGCAGTTTCGAAAAACCCCAGACGCTGAGAGACGCCCAAGCGCCCCGGAAGCACTGCCGTCCGTGTTAACTTTGATCCAACCCGGCAACGGCTTTTGCCAAGTAACCTGCACAATCTTTGGAGCTTGTCTTGGATGCCCATGAACCTAAAGTCTTTGTAGAATAAAAAGGTCCGTTGATCATGATACATGCACCCCGGTCTAGGAAGCGAGGCTCTTAATTAGAACACGAAGGCGCAGTGATGGCCGCCACCACAGTCCAAGTCTTGTTATTCAAGGTCAAATCATTCGAACCGCAAATTAGCCAAATAGGATAACACCGCAACTCGCCATAAGAATGCCACTGCCACCTTTGAAATGGAAACTCATTAAACGATCAGGAATTCTTTGAAACTATAAGCCATAAAGTAGCGGATATCAAAAGAATCGAAAATCCTTTGCCGAGGGCCCCTACAAAAGCACAAGAGACGAACAAATGATCCATGATTGAGTATCAAGACAACAAAGACCGCAAACCGAGGGGCTCGTGAAGGAACCCTGTGGACGCAAAACATCCAATACCGCCGATCGATTATGTATGGCTCTCCAAGCCACGATCGAACGTCTTTTTGGAATGTGAGGAGACCAAATCCAAGAACCCCAGTGAACCACCAGGGAGTGAGGGCGCAGGTAGGAGTAAGCTGACTTCGAGGTAAGTACCCCATCCTTAGAGTGTAACCAGGCGCGCGTGTCCTTCAAAGCCGTAGCGATGGGGACTCTAACAATATCCCGGACAGATCCAAATATGCCTCTATGAACAAGAGAGTGAAGTGCCAAGACCTATCATAAAAGTAATCCAAGATGTGATGACGAAATAGATGCTTGTACTCTGCGGAATTCCAATCTTATCGGCAATGGTGTAACCCAACCAGTTGTCACCAAAAGAAAATGGCGGAATTACATCCTGGAATCCAGCGAGAGTCTTCCAAGAATCCCGAAATCCCAGGTCGAATCCCGAAATCCCAGGTCGAATCCTGCTCCAGTTGGAAGAGGGGATAAAAGAGCGGCGCAGAGAACCATCGGAAGTCAGAAATGATTCCTGAGTGTGTTGTAGACCAAAAAGTTTGAAGTCATAATCTTCCAACCCATCTTCAAAAGGAAAGCAATGTTGGCAACAACAAAGGAGCGGACGCCCAAACCACCTTCAGCCCGGGGCATACAACAATGATTCCAGTTAACCACCACAGTCCCCTTCGAGTTGACATTGACGGTCCAGATGAAATTACGCATGGCAGTATCCATTTGCCATAATAATGTCCTAGGCCACTTGTAAACCATCATCGTATGAACAAAGGAGCTGGTAATCACCGAATTTACCAAGCACACGCGACCAGCAATAGAAAGAGAAGTCCCTTTCCACCTTCTGAACTTAAGAATAATCTTATCAAAAATCGGTTGCAGGTCTGCCAACTTAGGCGCACCCTTGAAGATGGGGGCACCTAAATAGACCGTGGGTAAGGCTCCAACATGAATACCTGTAATCGTCTGAATACACCCCCGCACATCATTAGAAAATCGGGTACCAAAATAGACCTTAGATTTTTTAGGATTGAAGACCTGACCTGATAAATCAGCATAGAGATTGAGAATCTAGATCAGAGAGCGTGCGTTCTTCGTCGATGCCCCGCACATAATCACAATATCATCCGCGTACATAATCGATGAGGGAAAGATGATCTGCCTAGGCGCCATGAAAGGCTGCAGCTGACACCGGGAAACCGCTTAATCAATAAGTCTACTCAGAACATCTTCCACGATGCAAAAGAGAAGACGTGATAATGGATCCCCCTGTCTAACCCCTCGGAAGCAGGAGAAGTAACCCACGGCGACCCATTCAGAAGGACCAAAATTCTGGAAGACTGAAGGATAATTTCAATCCAATGAATGAACACGTCTGAGAAACCAAAGTGACGTAGAACGTGTATCAAAAACCCCAATTAACAGTATCAAATGCCTTGCGGATATCAATTTTTAAAATCATATTGGTATCATTATGCCCCTGCAAAATATTGAAACCTTCCGAAACCAAAGCAATACAATCATGAATCTGCCTGCCCGGGATGAATCCAAACTGCGTAGGAGACAAGTAAGAAGAGATGATAGCACCTAGACGAGTCGCCAAAATCTTGGTGGTGATCTTAAAAAGAAAATTGCTCATAACAATCGGCCTAAAATCCACAATCGCATTCGCCTCCTTAGTCTTTGGAATAAGTGCCATAAAACTGGCATTTAACCCTGTCGGAAAGGAAGCTGTGACGAGGAAATGTCGGACCGCCGCCAACACATCCTAAGAAATAACATCCCAAAAGTGCTGATAGAATCTACCGTTGAAACCGTATGGACCTGGAGAACTGTCCATCCCCATATCAAAAGCCGCCTCCTTAATCTCTAAATCCGAAGGGATAGCCGTCAAGTGAGCATTATCCTCCGTGCTGACCGTAGGCGAAATAATCTGGTCAACCAAGGTGTAATCTGAACTAGTTTGCCCTGTCTCCGCGAAGAGGTCCGTATAGAATGAAATAATATGATTACCAAGAGCAACCGGATCCTCCGAGTAACTACCATCGATCATCAGACCCTGTATGCCTGATCGTCCATTCCGGATCTGATAACGGTGATGGAAAAATGTTGTGTTGCAGTCCCCATCCTTTAACCAATCCGAGCGGGCTTTCTGTTGTAGGAATTCGGATTGCATAAGCAAAGTGCGAGACAATGCAATTTGAGCATCCAATTCCATGTCATGGCGAGCCTCCGTGAAGCCCTCGGACTCAATATCCGCCTGAATCTCACGAACCAACTCCATCTGCCTATCTACCTGATGATTAACATCCCCAAATACGTCCTTATTCCAAACCTTTATAGTCTGTCGCAGCCTCTTAAGTTTCCACATGACACGCAGCAGGGGGTGGGCGATGCACACGAGAGCGCCCAAGAGGCCTTGACAACGTCCCAGAAAGATTCATGCTGAAGCCACATACGCTGAAAACAAAATGGAGCCGGACCCTTACTGATGGAGGAGGCACATGAAACCAGAATGGGATGGTGATCGAATCCAATGCGAGGAAGAACTAAGCCTTTAACAACTTGCCAAAAAGAGAAGAATTGACAAGTTGCTAGGGCTCGATCCAACTTAGTCTGCAGAAGGGATAGAGGCCTTCGGGGGGAGCACCAAGTAAATGAATTCCCCGTAGTCGGCACAGCAAACAAACCCGTGTCCTCCAAACAATCCCTGAAATCCTGACAAGAGGGTTGGGATAAAGTACCACTGCCAGAGCGCTCATGGTGTCCCAATACAACATTAAAATCCCCAATAAGCAGCAGATCAGTGAGACCCAAATTCCTCAAATCCAACCAAAGTGCACGCCAAGCAATGTGATCACACAAACCATGAGTAAAACCAACATGAAAAATCATGGAACCAAATTGAACTTGAAGAACAATACATTGAGTAGAAGACCAAACCTGATTAAGGACAGAGATGTCAGCATCACAGAAGACCCAAATATCTGGACGTCCGTTATCCCGAAAGCTCTGCACCAGGAACCTCAAACCCAAACTGTGCCAATAAGAATCCGATATAGATGAAATGTCCACTTTAGGCTCGCAAACAGCTAGAATGGATGGTTTGTGTTTATAACATAACACCTTAAGAACATTACGAGAGGCATTATTCCCAATCCCCCAGATGTTCCAGAAGATGCAATTCATTGGGAAGGTGGGGGGGTGCCCGTGATGACCGCACGGTGAAGACTGGAGTGTGATGTCTTTGCCGAATCGACGATCGCGAATTGGCCACTTCATTTGCATAATAAACCCATCTCTTAGTGGTGCAAAATCTAACTCATTTGGTCTTCGGGCGTCTTTGGTTCAATAGTAATGTCATGAAATCTTTGGTGATGGACCCTTGGTTACACGGAGTAACCTGGATTTAGCCGAGTCTAGAGAGCTGTCCCTAAGGCACGAGTAAGAGTCCGAATAGGCTTTCCCAATGGATGTTGAACCGTAAGAGGCAGAATAGTTGAGACATGTTCAGGGTTGGAAGTAGAAGCCCCGGGGGAAGATTCCCTTGCTGGATAATCAGATTGCGGATCTATTTTAGTATGCTAAGGGTTGTCGCCTCAAGCAAGAGCTTCAAAAGTATTACTCGTATGAACACCGGAGGAAGGGCAAGTGACTATTGCAGGTAAGGGACTCGCACGCATAGCCAAACCGTATTTCCCATTGAGTCATCAACGGCCTTGCCCTTGTCCTCGCTACACAGACGATAAACTTTACGCACTCTGGATCGACCCCTTTGTACAGAGTTCGACGCCCCAGTGGTGATCGGGACGCCCCGAGCGAGAGATGTGCACCTCTCCGTGTTTGGTTTTTATCGGATTAAGACGGCAAGAAACTGTCGAATGTCCCGTAATACTACACTTCGAACAAAACTCCAATTTTTCATACACTAATGACACGAAGGAGCACTGGCCCACTCGTTCCACCATGATGTGATTCTCCAAAGGTTTCGATAGATCAATATCAACTAACACCCGGATGAAGTGACCCAGTGAACTATCCAACGAATGATGGTCTATTTGGATCGGATTACCAATTGCACTGGCGATCCTCGAAATGGTATTAGGATCCAAGTATTCCAAACCAAGTTCAAAGATTCGAACCCAAACACTTGCCACCGACGTGTGCACTTTGTACGGATTGAAATCCGGGACCCATGGAGAGAGACGAATAGTTCTCGGATTTTTCGCCCAATTAATACGAGCATAAGCTCGAGTACGATCCTGCGCATTAGAAAACTTAACACAAAAAGATCCCTTACCCTAGGGGATTAGTTTCCAGTCAGTGTTAATTCCCCATAGTTCGGATAGGCGTTTATGCAAAAGCATTGTCGCCATGGCTTATTACCTTTTCCTAAAATCACTCTTCCAATTAAAGAATATGAAAATTCGGCAAGGCATTTTTGATAAACGTTTTCATCAATCGTGACAGAATAATAGTCACCTTTTCTAACCGGCTGAGGGATAGAATTGGATTTACCAGATACCACATATGAAAATGTTTTGAAATTATCTTGGTCCCATGTAATTGAATCCATGTCGTGGTGGGTACCTAAAACAATCTTAGCAAAAGAGTGACCAAAAATGGATTGAACATTAGTATTATGAGTCGAATGTCGAGGGTTCGTTTCATAAATGGAAGTCGTTGGAGGAGAGTTCCCAGCAATCTGGGATATATTCTTGGCAGCAGCATGCAAACGCGGGTTTGTGCTCTGGATTCCATGCAGGCGGCAGACGACGGCCCGAGGGTCATCACCCCCCTGGGGGGGCGGCCTTGGAGGAGGAAGTTGCAGCCGACCCCCAATAAGATGGCGCAAGGGGGTCGGTCCCCCCATGGCAGTCAGCGGCCATGGGGGGAAAGATGGGAACCCCCCCAATAGGACCGCCAGCATGGGGCTGGTGGGTGGCCGCCCCCATGGCAACTTCCCCATAATTAATAACAGCAGCAGCTCCGTGCGAGGGGGGGGACCATGGCAACTTCCCCATAATTAACAACTTTTGATAGACGCCTTGGTGATAATGATTTGGTGCAAAACAACGTCGCATCAATCTTCTCATCTCCTCCCATGTAGAAACGGGTCGCTCGCCGCTTCTTCTCCTCGAAACCATTATTGATCCCACCAAACACTTGCGTAGTCCGAAAATTCAGTTGATGCCAATTTTACCTTTTTCAATTTGGAATAATTCTAGCATCCAAACACATTCTCGATTTTCCTGTCCCAATCCAGATATGCATCCGGATCACTCTTTCCCTGGAACGATGGAAATCACCCCTATTTCCTTGTCGACCTCTGCCCGGTTGTAATTTTGCCCTTTCGGAATCAAAATCATCTATCTCATCCGCCCATTCCTCTAGTTCGAACTTCCTAGGCCTCCGTGCCCTAGTATTAGGCTCCTCTATTTTCGGGGCCTCACTCACTCCCTTACATATACACGCTCGTGTATCAGTCAACTCACAATTTCCAAGTACCCACACTTGTTACGAATATAAATCAATAAGACAATCGCAAGTATGACTCAACAAACCAAGACAATTGCCAAGCAAACAACGGATCTCGATAAGATGAAATTTGAACACTATGGTTTGTAAATCCCGATTTTCCAGAAATTTTGAATTTCCTTTTTTATTTGTTTATTTATTTTTTTATGCACGCGGATTACAATTATTTTACCCGCTGATTTTTCTGTGCAAATTTCGACATTCTCTTTTTTTTTCTTTTTGTACCTTTGAAGAACTAGAGTTTATAAGAAAATTTGGAAAATAACAAGGATTAAAGAAAATAAGGATAGATTTAACCTTGATAGATGGCTCTGATTACCAACTGATGTGAACCGTAGCAACGAACGTGTATACGACCCAAACAATAATGTTTTGTTAATCCAAGATTTTCACTAGTTCGGTTAAAGATGGTGAATAACCTCGACCCGTTGCTTAGCAAAGCAAGAACCTCGGTATGCGAAGACGCCACAAGCATTCATGGATTATTGCCTAATAAGTCGATAATTGCAACAAGAAACGTAAATCTTGAAGCACTTGAAAAAACACCTCAATTTGAGAGTAAAGATATGAATTCAATTGATACCTAATGAAAAAGAATAAGTGTTAACCCTTATATGGGATCCAAAACCCTAACCCTACTAGGAAATAGCTCAGAAATTGAAAAGGAAATAAAAAGAACTGAACAGACCCAAATATGGTGAAACCCGCACAGACGCACGTGTCGTGCGCATACGCACGGGCTGCTCGTGCAAGTCGAACACCCTTTGACTTTGCCTTTGAATTTGACCCCGCTCACCCCCAAACTCGAAATATAAACTTAAGACGCGGCCTTAAAGGTATATTTGGCCTCTAAAACATCAAATTGTCTCAAAACAAATCAAACTACGACTAACTAAGATAGACGAATACAAGACACTATTGAGAACTTGATTACAAAGTCTTCAAGACGCAAAATGACTTGTATTCATGGCATCCTTCACTTGCTCGATCGAGGTGGACTCTTGAACGTTGATGACGCGAATCAACTGGACCACCTGAACATCTTCCTCCATTAGCACACTCTTGGTCTCCTTTTAAATGACTTGGATCAACCCATTGAGTGCTTCCTTGAACTTTCTTGCTCGAGCCCTCGTCACCGGACCAACTGACACTATTACTGGGTCTTTCGTCCATGGATTCTCATCAAGAAGGCTACAAAGTATAATTCACCTCCTGTTCACAAAGAGAAGAAAAGAAGGCCCCACGTAAAGAGAAGCAAATTGAACATCCCGAGTCGACCATAATCCGCTTGGTGACATCGGCATGGTGAATGGTCCCCTGCCGAGAAGGCTTTATTTTCCAAGCTTGGTGTTAAGGAGAGCTCGATGGAGGAAACATACTTGGCGGCATACTTGGCTTGTTGGCTATGTTATTTGTTCTTCCAAATGATGATCTAAATTCAATACGCCCTGGCACTTTCAAGTTGGCTACTCTCATGGCATATGGGCAAACGATGGGCCTTGTTGTTCCTGTTTTAGCGAGTATCTTCAGAGGTCTGAACAAAATTGCAAATTCTCTTAAAGCCATCTGAAGTGTATTCAACGTTTCATGTCTATTTTTTCTATGGTTGGTTGGCTCACTATTTCAAAACTCATGATCAAGTTTGGCAAGGGACAAATGGCCACAAGATGGTGATCCTTTTGGGCGAGGGACGCGCAAAATACTATGACCCCAAAGAAGCTCGCAGACGAATCCACAAAGGAGATTGGATTTCTTGGACTTGTACTATGATCACAAAGAACAAGAATTTTCATTATGTTGACAATGGTAATACACAATGATTTGAGCAAGACTACTTCATCACCATACGTTCAAGTTATCTTTCTCTACGACAAGGTGGGCGTTTTGTGATTGAGCCTTACAGTCCCCATAGATTCAGTCGCTAGTTTGGATTTCATCAAATGGTGTTGGGAGTTCTCAAAGAGGATGTGCGTGGAGCTTCTTTAGAATAAGGGGTTTACCATTGGCGTGTGTGTACCTCGTTTAAGATCTTTTCTAAAGCTTGACTTCCTTGCATGCCCCCAAGTGCAAAGACGTTTTCTTCAGAGGAATACAAATAATGGCATGGAAAATGCTTTGAAGAAAACATAGAGAGCTTCATTAACTCGAAGCCAAAGAAAATTTTGTCGAAGGGCAAAAGGCATAGACATGTTCTACTCGGTGAGAATATTCGAAGCTCTCCACTTGTGCATGTTGTTTCTTCTCCTCAGAGGTGCGATGCCTTAGACGTTGAAGCTTGCATGAAATAAGAGAAAAGTAGTCATTCATTCTTTCAAAGAAAGTAGCAGCGGCGATTTATCAAATAAGAGAAAAGTAGTCATTCCTCTTTCAAAGAAAGTAGTCCTCAAAAGGTTACATCTAGCTCCATTGAGGCCAAGACATCTCTTTGTGCGGTATTTCAAAGTATTTCAAGGTGATAAATTTATTCGTAGCCACCGGAAGAATACCTTCAAAAGTTATGGGGCAATCTCCGTAAGAAGATATCCAACATTCCAATTGACCCCTTTCTTCGATTAAAGATGAAGTGATGATTGTGCTCAAATCTATGAAGAGTTTTAACATTATTGACATCTCTTTTGTGGAGGGATCATTGAAAGATCTTTTTGCCAGAGTTGTTGCATACGATGAAGCAAGGTCGTCATCTTTAGATATTGTGTCTAAAGAACTTCTTGCACGACAATTGAGCAAAGTCAAAGACCATTTGCTTGATGCCGAACTAAAGAAGCTAAAGTGTCTGCCCGAATTTCATCCACTAAGGAAGAGTTAGAGTTCATTAACAGAGAGCTTGACAATTTGAGGAAACGAAAGAAGAATTTGACCGCCTCGTCAAAGCAAAAAGAAGAACTTTTTCACATTGCTCATACTGAAGTTCAACAGATTGAAGAGATTACCGCTATTCAGAATACTTCGTCTTTGAATGATGAGGTGCTGGAAAATTTGAAGCTTTCAACGGTGCGTCTTGAGGCTGGCAAGGAAGAATTGAAGAGCTTGTGTCCTTGTGATTAGTTTTTTTTTTTTACTTCATGTATGAGCACTTTTTTTTTTGAGATTACGTAATAGAAATTAATCATTTTTTTATCTTGCAATCTATTAAGTATTTTTTTTAATAAGTTGGGAGTAGTGGTTGGAGGGAAGGGGATAAATTTCAAAGAAACTGAAAGATATAGGATTCGAACCCTAGTCAACACCCTTATAAAGGGTAAGTGATACCACTTGAGCTACAAGCTCGTGGTCTTCTGTTAAGTATTTTTTTTATGAAGTCTTTTTTTCCTCTTTTTTTTCAATAACAATAATTCATCACAAACTCATGACTGAACTTAGAAAATTGTATGATGTCTACGTATCCAAGAAAAGGGATCAAGTCATAACGTTGTTCAAGGGACATTTTTTAAGGGGGGTGCCGACACAGTTTATACTCGTGCGGGCCAGGAATATCTATTGTTTAACCACCCTAGACTAGTGGGAGAAATATTTTAACCACATAAAGTACCTTTAGTGGGAGAAATTAACAGTTTAACCAAATTTATTCACTTTGGTGGGGAAGTTAGAAGTTTAACCACGTGCATTGCCTTTGGTGGTTACCGTTCACATTTTATGCTCGTGCGGCTCAGAAGTTACAAGAAGATTAGGCTCATGCGTCATGGAGCATACTTCCGTCTCCAAGCACAATAGCGTTTTAAGATTTCACCATTTATGGGGCCAATTCTCAAGCCATCTTTGGCAGCCAATTTATTTTTTTGAATAAATGCGAATATATATAAAAATGAAAAAGAGTTGTTCTGATCACAGGCTGATCAGGTAACCAAAAGTAAGCCTAGAAACAATGTCAGAAATGATAACGGAATGGTCACAAGGCATCGATTCGGCGACCCAATTTGTAAGCGCCATTGGTGTAGACTTCTTTAACTACATAAGGACCATCCCATTTTGATGTGAATTCGTTTCCAGTTCGATGAGTAGTAATGATAGGTCTTCTGACAGCAAGCACCAAATCACCAACTTGAAAAGAGTGTGATCGAACCTTTTTGTTGCACACCTAGAAAGACGAGCTATTTTTTTTTGAATGAATCGGATGATATATATAAAAATGAAAAAGAGAGTTATCCTGATCAGCCTGGTCACAAGCCGACCAAATGGTGAATGGTTGGGCCTCGTTAAAACCTCCCAAGGTAAAAACCCACCCTTGTGGGGAAAACCTTCGCGGAAAAAAGAGTACCCCCCATAAAAGAAAAAAGGCGTCCAATAGAATCCCAGACGCATTATCTAACAAACCTATAGTTGGGCTGTCCAACATAGTCATCAGTGAGAAAAGGCACAAGGTCCTCAGGTGGGACGCCCCACCAAATCCCATAATCTGTCTTCTTACCCAGCATGTCTACCACTCGATTGCCTTTCCGAAAAATATATGAGACCACCAGATCCATCTGTGAAAGCAGATAAAGAGTGTAACACCACGTGCTAAGATGACGCCATGGGACCTCAATGGATCTCTTATTAAGCAGGTTCACCACATAAATCGAATCCGACTCAAGCCAAAGTTGTGTCCAGCCTTTAGCAAATACGTAATGAATGGCCCACATTGCTGCCACCAACTCAGCTTCAAACGCATAGCCCGCACCACAACGGTTCACAAAACAACCCCGAAAGAAGCCGCTGCAATTCTGGAAGACCCCAGAATCTGTAAGGCTACCCGGCGCCCCCGAAGCATTGCCGTCCGTATTCATCTTTATCCTGTCCGGCAGGGGTTTTTGCCAATTAACTTCCACTATCTTCGGAGCTTGTCTAGCCCACCCAGGAACACGCAGCCTACGAAGGATGAGAAGGTCTTGTTGATCATTATGCATGCATCCCCGATCTAATGAAGATGATTCGACAATAAGAACCCGAAGATGGAGGATTGCAGCGTCCACCATCCATCGTCCAAAGTTTGTTGTTAAAAAACCAACTCATTCCGGATATGACAAATGAGCCAGATGCAGGACATAACAGCCACACGCCATAAGAAAGCAACATGCTTGCTAAAGCAAAAATTCATTAAATGCACCAGGAATTCATTAAAGCTATGAGCCATAAAGAGGTGAACATCAAATGAACCAAGAATCCATCGCCAAAGAGCTTCTGCAAAGACAAAAGAGACAAACAAATGGTCAACCAATGAAACTCTCCTTTGTACGCAATAAGTCCAAGACTACCAATCGATTGTGGATGGCTCTCCATGCCACAACCAAATGGCGTTCCGGAATGTGTTGTGACCAAATCCAAGATCCCTATTTTACCGCCGGAGAATGGGGACGAATATGAATATAGGCGACTTTCGAGGTAACTTTCCCATCATCAGAATGCAACCAGATACGCATATCCCTCGAAGAAGGTGCGATGGGTACACGAACAATATCCCAGACCAGATCCAAGTAAGCCTCCACAAAGGAGAAGGTGAAGTGCCAGGACTCATCATAAAAGTATTCCGAAATGCGATGCCCAAATAAATGTCTGTAATCATGCGGATCACCAATTCTGTCTGCTATAGAGTAACCCAACCAGTTATCAAGCTAGAATAAAACCTCAGAATTACACCCAGGAATCCACCGAGAAGCAATCCGTAATGCAAGGCCTAATCCCAGTCCAAATAGAAGAAGGGATGAACGACCTACGGAGAGCACCGTCCGAAGTCATGTAGTGTCTCCTTAAAGTGTTGAAAATCACAGAATCAGAATTCATAACTTTCCAACCCAGCTTCACCAAAAAGGCAGTATTAGCCACCGTAATATACCGTACGCCCAAGCCCCCTTGACCAGGGCGTGCAAATCATCGACTCGATTGACCACCACCGAACCTTTGGAGTTAACGTCCCCAGTCCAAATGAAATTATGCATGGCCCTTTCCATTTGCTTGAGCAATGATCTAGGCCATTTGTAAACCATTATCGTGTGCAAAAATGAACTAGTAATCACCGAGTTAACCAGGTAGACACAACCAGCCAGAGATAAAGAGGTCCTTTTCCATCTTCTAAATTTAAGAATCACCTTATCAAAGACGGGTCGTAAATCCGCAGCTTTAGGGGCTCCTAAATAAACCATAGGGAAGGCGCCTAACTGATACCCATGATAGTCTGAACGCGGCCACGCACGTGATTCGAGACCCGGGTGCCAAAGTACACTTTTGACTTACTCGAATTGAAAGCCTGACCCGAGATATCAGCATATAATGTGAGGATCTGAAGCAGGATATGAGCGTTCGCTGAAGAGGCCCCACACATAATAACTATATCATTGGTGTAAAGGGTCAAAGATGGAAAAATAACATGTCTCGACGCAAATAATGGCCCTAATCGATTCTCGAGTAACCGCGGTCTCCACATATTTGCTCGAGAACCTCCTCTCGCGATACAAAAGAGTAAAGGAGATAGAGGGTCTCCCTGTCTAACACCTCTAAAACAAGAGAAGTATCCCACAGGCGAACCATTTAGTAAAATCAAAATTCTTGAAGACTGGAGAATGACCTCAATCCAATGGACAAAAATCTCCGAAAAACCAAACCGATGCAAGACGTGGAAGTAAAAACCCCACCTTAACGTGTCAAATGCTTTGTGGATATCAATCTTTAAAATTATATTATCATCGTTCCGGCCATGCAAGACGTTAAAGCCCTCTGAGACCAAAGCTATACAGTCATGAATCTGCCTACCCGGAATAAATCCGAACTGTGTGGGCGACAGATAGTCAGCAATTATAGTACCCAAACGTGTGGCTAAAATCTTAGTAATAATCTTGAAAAGAAAATTACTAATAATGATCGGATGAAAGTTGTCAATAGTGTTAGCATCCTTCGTCTTTGGAATGGAAGCCATGAAACTAGCATTCAACCCCAAAGGGAGGGTCGAGCTAGTAAAGAAAAATTGAACCGCAACAGTTACATCTTCCGGCAGAATGTCCCAACAGTGCCGATAAAAAGTCCCAGTGTAACCATCTGGGCCTGGAGAGCTGCCCGATCCCAAATCAAACACCACTTTCCGAATCTCTGAGTCCGAAGGAATAGCCGTTAAGAGAGAGTTATCCACGGCCCCCACCCTCGCGAAATCACCTGATCTACCATGGAATAATCTGGAACGGTGCCTCCTAGGTCCGAGAAAAGCTCCTTATAGAAGGAGGTAATGTGAGTCCCAAGAGCACCCAGATCGTCCGAATAATTACGATCAATTATCAAACCCTGAATACCCGATTGTCTACTCCGAATATGACAACGTCGATGAAAAAAGGCTGTATTACAATCCCCATCCTTATGCCAAGCCGAACAAGCTTTCTACCTCATGAACTCGGATTGTAGTAATAACGTGTGGGATAACTCCTTTTGGGCCTCAAACTCCAAATTGCTACGAGCAGCAGAGAAACCCAACGTCTCAATATCTGCCTGAATCTGACGTACTTTCTCCATCTGGCAGTCCACTTGACCATTAACATCCCAAATATGTCTTTATTCCAAACCTTAAAAGTTTGCCGCAACCTTTTAAGCTTCCACACGACATGCAGCAGAGGGTTAGGCGATGCACATGGAAGGGCCCAAGAAGAAGTAACGAGACCCCAAATTGAGTCGTGATAATTCCACACACGCTGGAAATGAAATGGAACCGGACCCCTGCTGATAGAAGATGAACAAGAAACTAAAATGGGATGGTGATCTGAGCCTATGTGGGGGAGAACCAAACCCTTGACAACTTGCCAAAGAAACAATAATCGACACGTTGCTAGGGCTCGATCAAATTTTGCCTGGAGAAGGGATAATGGTGAATGGGGAGAGCATCAAGTGAACGTGTTCCCCGTAGTCGGCATAGCAAACAAACTAGCATCCTCCACAAAGTCCCTGAAATCCTGATAAGAGGCCTGGGATATAATACCACTGCCCAAACGCTCGTGATGACCCAATACAACATTGAAATCCCCAATAAGCAGTAAATCATTAAGACCCAACTTTCTCAAATCCAACCGAAGCGTGCGCCGAGCAATATGGTTACATAAACCATGAGCAAATCCAATATGAAAGATCATTGACCCCAACTGAACCTGCAGAACAACACACTGAGAAGATACCAAACCTGTTGCAGAACGGAGATGAAATTCAAACCCAGACTATTCCAATAGGAAGCCGAAATCGAAGAAATGTCCACCTTAGGTTCACAAATAGCCAAAATAGAAGGTTTATGCTTCTGACATAAAGCCTTAAGAACATTATGAGAAGCAATGTTCCCAATCCCCCGGATATTCCAAAAATGCAATTCATTGAGACTGTGGGGGAGGGGGGGCTGCCCGTGTCGTGTGCACGGTAAAGACAGGAGTATGGTGTGTCGCAGAATCCGACGATTGAGCATTGGCGAACTCATCAGCATAATCTGCCCATCTTTTTGAAGCCGCAAAATCTAATTCATTGGGCCTTGAGGGGTCCGACTCAATAGTGAGAGCGTGAATGGCTAGAGAGGGGCCTTGCGCCACATTATGAAGTAACCTAGATTTGGCCGCATTAATGGAGCTATCCCGGAAAGTATGACTAAGAGCACAGATGGGCTTTTCCAACGGGTGCTGAATAATAAGAGGCAGACTTGTAGTAAATAAATCAGTGTTAGGGACCGGAGCCTTGGGAACCATTTGCCGAGTGGGGATAACCGGATATGAATCCGTAGGATGCTGGTCTGAAGTGTCATCATCCGTGGCTAGAGCCTCAAAAGCATTGCCAAGGTGAATATCGTTAGGACAAGTGACTATGGCACAGGAAAGGGAGCCTGATCGCATAGTCGAGGCCGTATTTTCCATTGAGTTATCAACAGCCTTACCCTTGTCCGTCGCCTACTGCATAGGACTATAAACTTTACGAACTCTCGAAAAACCTCGTTGAACTGAATTGGGACGTCCATCTGGAGCCTTGGAATGTTCTTGATTAGGACTAATACGCCTTTCCGTAGCCGAGGTTCCCGTAGAATTGAGACGACAAGAAGCAGCCGAATGTCCCGTAACATTACACTTGGAGCAAAACTCGGGTAGTTTCTCATAGCTAACAGACACGAACGAACACTGACCAACCTATTCCACCATGATGTGATCCTCCAACGATTTTGCGAGATCAATATCAACCAGCACACGGATGAAATGCCCCAAAGACCCATCAAGCGATCGCTGATCAATTTGGATTGGATTACCAATAGCACTGGTGATCCCCAAGATAGTATTAGGATCCCAGTATTCCAAACTGAGCTCAAAGATGCGAACCCAAACACTGGCTACAGAAGTGTGTACCTTGTAAGGATTAAAATCCGAGACCAAATGAGAAAGCTAAATAGTTCCCGGATTAAGCGCCCAATTGATACGTAGTTGAGCACGAGCTCGATCTCGCGCATGAAAAAATTTAACACAAAAATATCCCTTGCCCAAGGGAATTAGTTTCCAGTCATTTTTAATGCCCTATAGCTCAGATAGCCTTTTATGCAGAAGCATAGTAGGCCATGGCTTGTTACCTTTCCCCAAAATAACCTGCCCAATCAAAGAGTAAGAGAACTCGACAAGACGTTGTTTATAAACGTTTTCATCAATAGTAACAGAATAATAATCCCCTTTTCTAAAGGGTTTAGGGATAGATTGAATCTTACCAGAAACCATATGAGAAAATGAAGCAGTGTTACCAGGGGCCTGGGGGAAAGTAGAATCCAACGGTTGGGTATTACCTAAAACCACTTTCGCGAAAGAGTTACCCAAATTAATTTGAGCATTAGCGTTATGAGCCGAAAATCGAGGGTTCGATGCATGGGGGAGACGATGTTGGAGGAGCTTCCAGCCAATTGAGTAGCATTCGTGGGAGGGTATGCAGGAGGATTGCTCTGAGTATGGCAGACTGTGGCCCAGGGGTCATCACCCCCCTGGGAGGGGGCAGCTCTAGGAGGAAGTGTAGCCGCCGGCCCCTCATAAGATCCCATAGGGCCGGGCTCCCCATGGTTATTGGCAGCCATGGGGGTAAGGGATGGCCCCCCAAAAGCCGCTGCAAGCATAGGTGAGGGGGGCGTGCCCCCCCTAATTCCCTCCACAAAGTGAAGGCGCAGCAGGAGACGTAGGCGGGTGCAGGTAAACCTCCTACAGAACCAGCCCGGCGGGTGCGTATGGAGAAGGGGACGAGCATGTGGTGTGTTTGGACGTCACAAAATTCGACGGTAAACCATAGCATGAGAACGATGCAGACGATGGGCCAAGGGAGACCCATTTCCCGACGCTAGGATGTTTGACGCATTGCACAGAGGGACGAGCAGCGGACGTGAGATTCAATTGGGACGTAGATAAAGGCTGAGTTCGTGCATGAAAATGCATGAATTTGGAAGTTAAACCAGAAAAAGATTCCGACGAAGCCATGTGGGAGACGACCGGTAACGGCACAGGTGGCATTAGACGGGACGGGCAGACGGAATCAAGGAGAGAGAAGAGAGCATTAGGGTTTTCTACTAATATGGGTATCTACTAATATGGAGAAAGACGAGCTTGATAACATTCAAGTCTTTGTTGTGCTTCCAATCTCTTCTCATCAAGAGCCTCTAATTCCTCAAGGCGTATTCGTGTATTTTCTTCTTCAGTTAGTCCTTGCAAAGCTATCCTTAGTGGCGGAATTTGTTGCTCAAGGGGATCAACCGCTTCAACACCATATAAAAGCGCATATGGAGTTGCTTGAGTGAGCGTTCTATACGTGGTTCGGTATGCCCATAAAGCTTCTCCGATCCTTTCGTGCCAGTCTGACTTTGACTTTGACACCACTTTCTTCAGCAAACTACACAAAGTTTTGTTAAAAGCTTCAGCAAGTCCATTAGCCGTGACGTCATACATAGATGATTCTTTGTTTGAATCCAAACTTTTGACAAAGTTTATCTATGAGGCTATTTGAGAAGGGCTTCCCGTTATCCATTATTATGTGTCGGGGGATCCCATAACGATAGATAATGTTTATGCGGATAAAGTCAGCGACATTTTCTTTCTTTCACTTCTTTGAGGGGTACTGCATTAGCCCATTTAGAAAAGTAGTTTGTTGCAGCCAAGATGTACAATTGTCCTCTGCATGACTTTGTCATAGGTCCGACCACATCCAACCCCCAAGCATCAAATGGCCATGAAGCAACATTAGAATGCAATGGCTCAGGTGGTAGGAGGGGAGGAGATAAATTTCAAAGAAACTGAAAGATACAGGGTTCGAACCCTGGTCAACACCCTTACAAAGGGTGAACGATACCATTTGAACTACAAGCTCGTGGTCGGCTTAGGTGGTTGATGAATGAAATTTGCATGAAATTGATAGGCTTGGCATCTTTGGTGTAATCTATGTAGTCCTTTACCATTGTTGGCCAATAGTAGCCCATTCTTTTGATTCAAAAATGTAACTTTGGGCCTGACTGATGGGCGCTACAAACCCTCGAGTGAGCTTCTTCCATGGCTTTTTTTAAAATGAAAATCGAAATATATAATAAAAAGAAGAGAAGAGTCCTGATCACAAGCTGATCAAGTAGCGCAATGTTTGGGGCCTTGTTAAAAACCTAACAAGTTAAAACTCACCCTTGTGGAAAAAACCCCTAGTAGGAAAAGAGTAACCCCACGAGAAAATAAAGAGCCATAGAAGCCACAGAAAGCACAGAAACAATAATTATCTAACAAATCTATATTGTGCTTGTCCAACATAATCATCTGTGAGTAAAGGAACGATATCCTTCGGCGGAGCGTCCCACCATATAAATGCCGAGTACTTGCTGAGTTGATCCACCACACGATTTCCCTCCCGATAAATGTGGGAGGCAAAGTTCATTTGAGGAATCAAATGCAAAGAATATTGCCATTGCCCCAGAAGGCGCCACAGAATAGAGCCGTCCTGAGCTTGAAAAAGATCCACCACGAACGTCGAATACGATTCAACCCAAAGATTTGTCCAACCCTTGTGAAAATTGTAGAAAATAGAATGCATTACCGCCTTTAATTCAGCCTCAAAAGCGTATCCCGAACCACATTGTTCAACAAAACATCCTCTGAAGAACCCCTTGCCATGTGATAAACTCTTGTTGTCGTGAGACGTCCTGGGGATCCAACTGCACTACCATCCGTGTTAACTTTGATCCAACCTAGGAGAGGTAAATGCCAAGGAGCTGGGACAATGCGTGGTGCCCTTGGAGCACGTCCCTGAACTTTCAAACGGCGAAGACAAAGAAGAGCATCTTGAGTGTTATTCATACAACCCTTGTCAAGACATGAAGATTCCAATATCATCGCCCATAATTGGACCAAAGCCACATCTGTAGTCCATTTCTTATCATAAATATTACATCGTTCTGATTGTGCCAAAGAAGCAAGATGCATTGAAACTATGGGCTTTGTGCAAAGCCACATCAAATGATTCAGCAATCCAATCCCAAAGAGTCCCTGCAAAATCACAAGAAACAAAAAGATGATTCTTCCAAAGATTGAACAACTTCATCATCGCCTAAGCATCACAAGAAGATTCCATCAAATGATCGCATGTGAAGTGTGCCTTTGTAGTAAATGAAGCATGTTGCACGACATCGAACATCTGCCCTTTGTCGTGGATCGCCAGGTAACTTCTCATAGTTCAAATAATCCACAAATAGCTGACGCCAATCTTCTTTCTCAATTTCAAATACCTCTACAACATGATTTTCTTCTTCATTGCAGTCTTCATCTAGGTACTACTCAACTTCTGCAAATTGGCACACGGGCTTCACTTTTGGACATGGCGAGTGTAGAAGCAAGTTTTTAGCTAAAGCACCAGCTTGTCTATTATCTTTCCTTGTAATATGCTCAATTGTTACATCTCCAAGCCATCCAATAAGCCTCTTTGCATAATTGAGGTATGGGAGTAGCTTGGGCTTCTTTACTTCGTATATTACAAGTAGTTGACTGATAGAGTCTCCATAAACTTCCAAACGCAAGTGCTTTATGTCAACCGCCATCTCTAACCCAAGGATAAGAGCTTGGTATTCATTAATGTTGTTTGAATAATTTTGAGTTAGAGTAAAGGAGTAAGGCAATACTTCTCTATTAGATGTAACGAAGATGACTCCAGCTCTAGCTCCTCCTCTATGAGAAGCTCCATCAGAGTACATCTTTCATGGAGGGGAAATTTTGAGTCATCAGGTAATTCATCGGATAGCTCCCACTCAGTAGGGATGGGGTGATCTGCTAAGAAGTCCGCCAAGACTTTCCCTTTTACTGCTTTTTGAGGGACATGTGATTTCAAATTCTTGAAATTGAAGGTACCACCTCACAAGTCTATAAGAAAGAACTGGCTTTGAAATAACGTACTAAGATAAGACGTATGGTGTGAGCTTGAAAGTAGTACTTCAACTTTTGTATCGCAAAGATTAATGCCAAGCATATCCTTTCGATCGGCGAATAATTCAACTCATTTGGTGTCATCATCCAACTCATGTAATATAGAGCGTTCTCTCTTTTCCACCATCATTTTCTTGCGATAGTAGAGCTCCAACAGAACGTTCTTGAGCGGCGACATAAAGGATCAATGGGCGCCCAGGTACTGGCGCAACCAACACAGGAGACTTCGTCAGATATTGTTTGATACTTTTGAAAGCATTCCGGCAAGATTCATCTCATTCAAATGAAATGCCTTTCTTCATATGACGAAGGAATGGCTAGCATTGACCGACTAGATTTGAAATGAACCTTCGAAGATAAGCTAATTTTCCTTGCAAACTTTTGAGTTCATGAATATCATGAGGTTCAGGCATCCTTACTATCACATCAATCTTTGCTTGCTCAATCTCGATACCATGATGGGTAAACCCTGTTAAAAAAAAATCACAGTTCGCGAATTCACCATCCGATTTATGTTTCGTAGTAGTATTCACTTGTTATGGAGAAATCAATTGATAGGCTTAGCGCATTGCCAGACGATATCCTCTGTCACATTCTCTCTTTTCTCCCAACTACGTTCTCCGTGTCAACAAGCATTCTAGCTACAAGATGGAGATCTTTGTGGGCTCGTGTCCCCAATTTAGATTTCGACACATATGATTTCGACAGTTATTATCAATATCAAATTGAAAATTTTGATACACGGATTCAATTTCCAGACTTCGTCCACAAAGTTTTGTTCCAACATAAACTGAAAAGCTTAAATACTTTTCGCCTTGTCTGTATGGATCACTGGGATGAGCATGTGTGCAACGATTATCAAATTGAGACATGGATTACTACTGCGATTGAGTGCAATGTTCGAAATCTTGATCTTCGCCTTTTGCGTATGTTGCCTCGATGTCTCTTCACCTGCAAAACCCTTGTCGATTTGGGGCTCCATACTTGTGCGCTAGGCATTCCCTTAACTAGAGTCGTATCTTTGCCTAACCTCAAGAAGCTTAATCTTTTTCATATTTACTACCAGTGTGATGAATCGCTTCCTCTCTTGTTGTCTGGATGTCCAGTGCTTGAGGATTTGATCATTGAAGGGGAACTAAACTTGGGTTGCTGTAATATATCTTCATCCATAATAAAAAGTCTCACCTGCAATATTTCGTATAGTTACAATTTTTACATGGATGGCGGTAGGTTGATGATATATACTTCAGCACTTAGATATCTTCAGGCCAAATATTGTTCTTACGAGCATATGTCACTTTCGCCAATGACTGCCTTAGTTGAAGCAGACATCCCTTTTATCAACATTAGGAATGTGGAAGAAGATTATTATGAAGATTATAATACATTAAATCGTAGTTCTATGGTAAAGCTTCTTGATTGTCTCCGCAACGTGAAGTGCCTAAAAATATCAGGTTGTTATGAGAAGGAGGTATGTATTCAACTTTCGCCGCCACATTATGTATGTTCTTAATGCTCTGTATGTGGTCTATGGGTCTTAAAGCTGGTTTATTTGCAGTTTCTTGACATAAGTGTCGCTAGTTCAGTTTTAAGTTTTGATAATTTAACCAAACTCGAAGTGGCTGTTGATTGGAGTTTTCTCATGAAGTTCCTTGAAAGTGTTCCTAATCTTGAAGTCCTTATTGTCCGTAAGGTTGGTGCAAATCTAAAATACTGGAAGGAGACAGAACAAGTGCCTACATGCCTATCATCACATTTTAGAACCATAAGAATTGGTCAATTGGGGTGTACAGAGCATGAGTTTAACATGTTAATATATTTTTTGAAACATGCTAAAGTCGTGACGAGGATGGAAATACATTCCCAATGCGAAGGATCTGAGGCGTGTGAGCTTGCCTTCTATGAGGAGGTCTTATGGATCTAAGTTCATGAGACGGATCCTAAATGCATACAAAAATATGAATTCTTTTCATGGGTATGGGTTTGGGTCAAAATTCTATTTAAATATAGGATTCGTCTCATAGATTATATCAATGAGACCGTCTCACACAAGTTTTTGTGGCTTTATTGAGATTTTTTGGGGATTGGATCCTCTTGTTTTTTAGCAACGTACAGTGATACTAAGTTATGAGTCTTGATGTTTTTCTATATTCAACAACCAAATGTTCATTCAGAACTATTTGCTGTAGTGAGGCTTTAATATGGCTTGCTTTTATAAAAAAATCTCGATACCATGATGACAAACTACAAACCCAAGAAACTTTCCAGATTGGACACCGAATGCACACTTCAGTGGGTTCATCTTAAGTTGATATCTCCTTATGAGGTTCTACCGGAAAGCCATCCAGGCAAGGTGTGCCGCTTCGGCTAAGGTGCAGGAGATCTCATGGTTGGTGTCATGATTTCTTAACCTCTTGGAAAGGTTAAGACTGCCTAACGGTATAGATTTGTGGGGCTCCCAGCACCTCGTGGTATCAAAGCCAGGACTGTTCTGTCGTGCCCCTGAAGAATTTGTTAGAGAATGGTTAGATCTAGCCAAGACGGTGAGTAGACGAGGCATTCCCCTTGATATGGAATTCCAATCCTCAAATAACTCTCTTGATATCTCTTTTAGCCAAATGCATAATATATCTTTTTCTCTTTCCCTACCTAGATTTTCTACTAGTCATATCGAAAATACCATAGAATACTCTACTATTCCAAGCAACGCTATTATAAAACAAACTGTTCCCCCAATTGTTAGTCCATATAATGTATACAGAAACCGTGGATCTTGGCCAAAACACATCAAATCTATCATATTCAATAAGAGTACTCAGCCAAAGGAGTATATCTAGTCCAAGCTACCACCGAGTTAATGGTAGCTTTAGATGTTCCAGAATGGATCACTGTGGTCTTCCTTCAACTCAACAAGAGTAGTACATCACATTGTCCATTTCACCCGAGATCATCACAAGATGGAGCTTTGAAGGTTATACTCATCTCCACCTTGGAGCTGTACGACTTGTTCTCTCTTACCATGGAAGAAAAGGTTTTCCAGTATCTGCAAGAATTTCTCTCCAAGATACTCGGTTTCTCCAATATGAGCATGCAATTATTGGTACAGTTCTCTCTACACTTAATGCCGGAAGTGTTGTGGTCACTTTCTTCCCCAACTTTGCAGTATCTTTGAGTGATCCAACTCTTGCATCTGCCTTCAAGGTGCAAGTTCAACTTTCTAGAGCAGATGAGATCTCGAATTCCATCATAGCAACCCTTCATTACCAAGTTGTATACGGGTTGTAAGATCACAACTTAGATCTGCAGAATCAAGGCATAAAAGATGCTTTGATGGTCCTTGTTGAGTCTGGATGTGACGTCCCTACAATCGTCCAAATACCTAGACAAATTAGGAGAAAAGACTTGGAGAAACTTGTTCCAAAAGAATGGATCACCAACTATGAGTCCCTTCACCAACAGTCAGAAACGGTGCAAGCAACCGACTTTAAGTTTCAAAGGTTGAAGGGTGGACGTGTCAAGATGATCTATCAAACCCATCCAGCTCAAGACCTTCAAATCCTGAATTCCAGCTGATGGTTTATCCAGTTGAGGTCAATACATCTACAAGAATACCAATCGCATGTTTTCTACTAAATGGATCCCATATTTACACCGACAGAGTTAATGGTCATTTTGTATGGGATGTTAATCCATCCATGTGTGATCCAGAATGTTCTTGTGGAGAAGAAACATAATCTAATGAAGAAGAGCATATACAAAGAAGAAGCAGAAAGAAGAAAACCTCAAGACGACCACGTTGCAAGCCAGATGATAAACCGAACCCTCCAGATCCAAGTCCACAACCCTTACCATGTTACAGAAAAGGGTTAGCTGTCCTTCAAAAGGAAAAGTATGGGTGTCAGAAAGAAGTTAAGATACTTCTCCTCCAACTCATGTTGTCCAACCTTGTTTCATGTTCAGATATGAAGTAGAGTTTTCATCTCTAGAACGGAAGGTTGACACTCAACAGAGGATTACATCGAAGCCTTTTGTGCGAAGTACCATTCTGAACCATGATAGACAAATAAAGGGTCCCACTCAAGCAGAAGAATTGCTAAATTGGCAAACGTCCAACGTTTGTGCCCAAAACAAGTCTCTACAGGCGATAGACTCTAAGGTCTTATATCTTCTCACAACAGTTCAATCTAACCAGTCCAAGGTTAATATTGTGGAGAATCAACTTCAGCAAATATATGAAAAGCTAAAAGATGATATCAACCGGCTGGACAAAGATGTGATGAGCCTTATTGAACAAAACCAATTTGGAGCGGAGTTCATGCAGAAAGAAGCTCAGATCAGGAGACTAAAGAAGGAACTTTCTCAAATCGAAAGGGATCAGTCAAAGTAAGTCCTTATACTTCTTTCATAGTTATAGTTCTAAATATGAATCACCTCCTATATCTCCTCCAAATTATTCTACTTATTTTGGTATGGCTTCAAGTATCCCACTTGATATTCCTAAAAAGCCAAAGAAATAGCTCTCTACTCTGAAAAGCCAACCACCTCCAAAGAGTCATGAGACACCTCCATCCTCTTCCAAGTTTGAAGAGAAAAAGCCAACAGAATCCTTCATGGCCAGACCATCTTTGATCCCAGAAAATAATCCAATACCACTTTCAGAAAAATCAGACCCTAAAAAAATCACCTCTTCCCAATCTGAAAGAGAATCAGATACAGAGGATGCCAAATCATCCCTATCGAGAGAAGAATCTTATGATGCTGAGTCTGAATCAGATGTTGCTGATCTATCTGCTATACTTATGGACGAGATACTCCATAAACAAGCCATCAATATATTGAATTAGTGTCTGAAAGTTGTGAAGAAGATATGGAACTAGAAGTAGAAGGACCATGTCCCCGTCCTTTAGATTCATCCTCCAAACCAACAAATGGTTCAAGGTTTTCTTTTGATGATGTTCCAATTCAGAAGAGAAGAGAAAGATTACACTCTTTTGCAGCATGGATTGATCTCCAGCTAACAAAAGGAGCCAATCTGAAGCAAATCCTTATGGAATTCTCTTTAGTATTTGTTGGTATCCTACGCGAATGGTTTCAAAGCCCTGGTGAGTATCGATAACTCCATCTTTATAATGCTGCAACTCCATCACTTGTTCTTGGAGAAATCCACCAAGAGTTTATTGGAGATATCACTATTATCAACAAGTTGGCAGAGAAAGAGTATTTTGCCATGAAATGTTGTCCTCTAATACGAAAAGATTTGGATAGGCATTTCAAGAGAATGTCTGAAAAGTTCTACACATGCTGAATGGATACAATGATCCAAATCTCTAACATGTCTATTTGGCATCTCTACCTAAAGAACTCCAGCCTGAGTTACACAGAATAGTTCAAGCTTCCAGGAGGGAAGTCTCAAGAATCAGTCTAGGCAAAATCCACCAGATGACATTTGCAACCCTAGACAAGATGTGTTAGCAACAAGTAATCATGGATGTGCTTGATAAAAGAACTCTCCTCAAATATGTATGCAAAAACTCTCATCTGGAGATAAATTGCAAAGGAAAGGAGAATTGCACTTGTTCATCTTCGTCTTCTCCCGTAGATAGTTTTAATGAATTCATGGTGCGGCTATTGAATTTTCATTTTGCTCTCTCTAAGAAAAATTCTCTCTACGTGCACGACCATCGGACCCGTCCTCGTGAGTTTTTCTGATCGTCTCCTCCGGTCGCTCCATGGCGGAGCCGCCCTTTTTTGGCTACACATAGAACTTTGATCCACCACCACAAGTTGTACGTTGTGATCACCTGCGCACTTCGCAGCGGGGCAGCTGCACGACGCGTAGCGCACCTCCGGTTTCCCTCCTTCAGTGCCTATGGATTCTCATACCTCGACGATGAAGTCTGGTTCTGCAACTTATTCCCCATCGATCATTAATGTTACTAGGGTTTCAGATATCTCTCCCCAGGATCACGCCCGCTGCGCGCAGCGCCTATCACGTCGTCGACGGGAGGTGGATTTCTCTTTCCGCCTTTGGTATCCCGTCAGACTTCACCCCCTCCACGAGAGTCCCATGATTGCCTACACCCCCCACACTCACATAGCTGGACTTGTCCAGTCTGAACTTTACTTGCAGCGCACGCCTGCATCTCATGCGCACGTGGATAAAGTAAGGGGGCGCGGCCCCCGCGCCCATGACAGCAGCGGCTGCTGCTAACTTTACCCCCATGGCTGCCTATTGCCATGGGGGGGCCGGCCCCTCTAAGGGGCCTCATGAGGGGCCGGTGGCTGTCCTCTCCACTAGGACAGCCCTTTCCTAGGGAGGTGATGACCCCTGGGCCAATCTCAGCCATCCTCAGCACCAAACTGCAAATTGCCCTCCCACGGATACTTCTCAACATGCTGGAAGCTCCGCCATCATGGGTCCTCCCCATGTATCGATTCCTTGACATTCGGCTCATAACATTGGTCCCCAAGTTAACATGGTCAATTCCTTTGCAAAGGTGGTTTAGGGAATTCCCCATCTTTAAATTCTGCTTCTCCACAGGCCCCAGGTAATATTGCTTCACTTACCCATATGGTTTCTGGTAAAACACATTCAATCCCTAAACCTGTTAGAAAACGGGATTATTATTCGGTTACTATTGACTAAAATGTTTACCAACAATGCCTTGCTAAATTTTCGTTTTCTTTGATCGAGCGGGTTATTCTGAGCAAAGGTAATAAGCCATGGCCTACTATGAGGTTATCCGAGCTATGGGGTATTAAGAATGACTGGAAACTAATTCCCTTAGGCAAGGGATTCTTTTGTGTGAAATTGTCTCATGCGCAGACTGTGCTCGTGCTCAGCTACGTATCAATTGGGCGCTTAACCCGGGGACTATTCGCATTTCTCCATGGGTCCCGGATTTCAACCCTTACAAGGTCCAAACTTTGGTGGCCAGCGTTTTGGGTCCGCATATTCGAGCTCAGTTTGGAGTACTAGGATCCCAATTCCATCCTGGGGATTGCCAGTGCTATTGGAAACCCATTACAGATTGATCAGCGTTCGCTTGATGGTTCTCTATGCCCATTTCGTTCGGCTATTGGTTGATATTGATCTTTCTAAGCCATTGGAGGACCACATCATGGTGGAACGAGTTGGCAAGTGTTCTTTTGTTTCGGTCAGTTATGAGAAACTCCCTGAGTTTTGTTCGAGGTGTAGCATTATGGGGCACTCGATGGCTTCGTGCCATCTTAACAATGTGGGAAACTCGGCCGTGGATAGGCATGCATCTCCCGACCAGGGACGCTCCAAGGCACCAACAACATGTAAGAATTCAATTCAGCGAGGGCGTTCCAGGGTTTGGAAAGTTTATCGTCCTGTGCAACAGGACAAGGGCAAGGTCGTTGACGACTCAATGGGAAATACGGGTTCAGCCTTCTGATACACATAAGAGTAACCCCTACCTGTGCACTAGTCACTTGCCCTTAAAACTAGTAATCAGAAAATTCTCTCTCTAGAGTTTCTCTCTCTTCTCTCTCTTGATTACTTATCGGACATCTCTTCCAACATCACCGGCGCTGTTGCCGGCCATGGCCTCGCCGGAGTCGCTGGCTTTCTCCGGTCTGACTTCGAATTTTGCTCCACATCATGCTCGTCCACGTGAATCATCTGCTACGCGTCCTCCCTCTCCGCGCGCAAGGCAACCTGAACATGGAAAACAATTGACATCGGGGAAGTTTTCCTTCTACGGGGTCCTCGACCTTCTTGTCAGCCCGCAGCGTCAACGAACAAACACCACTCCTCGCACGTCCTCATCGGCGGCAGGAGGGTCCGGGCGCCAAAGATCGCCGCCTCTTCCTCGTACACGCCAAAGATGCGGCGCGTCCTCGTACACCGCAACCGGCCATGCGACGCACCTCTGTAGCCTGCTCCCCCAAGCGCTCAACATCGCCACAAGCCGTCCTTGCCTTCACACGACGTCCTTGCTGGTGTGGTCCCCTCCCATGGGCAGGCGGTTGGTGTGGTCCCCTCCATGTGCGGGGCGGTTGCAATCGATTGTTACTATGGGGGGGCGGCTTCCTTTCCTCCCATGCATGTTGTCCGCCATGGGGGGCCCGGCCCCCTTATGCTTTCTCTTGAGGGGCCAGCTGCTACAACTCAATCCCAAGCCCCCCCTCCCCCGGGGAGTGATGACCCCTGGGCCGCCGTCCGCCATCCGCAGAATCCCCCGCATGCCAGGCCTCATCCGATCCCAGAATCCAACAACGAGCAACGAAACACTGGATATCTTGCTCCAACGTCTTCCGATTATGAAACGAATCTACGACATTCGGCTCATACTTCAAATGCTAACCCCAATTTTGGATACTCTTTTGCTGAAATAGTTGCAGGTACCAATCATTTGGATCCCACGCCTCAAGCCCCAGGTAATGCACAGTGGTTTCTGGTAAAAGTCAGTCCATTCCAAAACCGGTTCGTAAAGGTGATTACTATTCCGTAACAATTGATGATAATGTTTACCAACAACGTCTCGCTGAATTTTCCTATTCTTTAATTGGACGGGTTCTTTTGGGAAAAGGTAACAAGCCATGGGTGACTATGCTTTTGCATAAACGCCTATCTGAATTATGGGGTATTAAAAATGACTGTAAATTAATTCCATTGGGCAAGGGATTTTTTGTGTCAAATTGTTTAGTGCGCAGGATCGTTCTCAGGCTCAACAACGCACTACTTGGATGCTTAATCCTGGTACGATCCGTCTATCTCCATGGGTGCCGGACTTCACCCCTTATAAGGCTCAGACCTCTGTGGCCAGCGTTTGGGTTCGCATTTTTGAACTCAGTCTGGAATACTGGGATCCCAATAACATCATGGGGATCGCCAGTGCTCTTGGAAACCCATTACAAATTGATCAGCGCTTACTAGATGGTTCTTTGGGTCATTTCATCCAGGTTTTGGTGGACATTGATCTCTCTAAGCCGCTGGAACAACACATCATGGTCGAACGCACTGGCAAGTGTTCTTTTGTTTCCGTCAGTTATGAAAAACTACCTCAGTTTTGCTCAAGGTGTAATATTACGGGGCACTCAACAGCTTCTTGTCGTCTTAACAAAGCGGGTAATACGGATACGGAAGGGCGTGTATCATCGGCATAGGGACGCCCACAGAGACAAAGAACTCGACACAATTGATTCATAAGGGCATTCCGGGGGTTCGTAGAGTCTATCGTCTGCTCACAGACAAGGGCAAGGCCGTTGATGACTCAATGGGAAATATGGGTTCGGCTACACGCGCAGGATCTCCTCCTCGCACCATAGTCACTTGCCCTTCAGACATTCACCTTGGTAACACATTCGAGGCTCTTGGTTCAGTTGACTCGTAGGATCAGCAACCCGAAGATGTCCACGCCGAGTATCCAGCTAGGGAGTCATCTCCCAAGGCCAGTACTTCCAATACGAGAACAGCTTCCACCATTATGCCTATCACAGTACAATATCCTTTGGGGAAGCTTATTCGTGCTCTAAGTCGTGCTTTCTGGGACAGCTCCTTGGATTCAGCTAAAGATCGAATTCTCCAGCAAGTCACATAGGGGCCGTTGCCCCCTGCTCATGACGTTACTATTGAAACGGAGAGTTCAGAACCACACGAGATGAACTTTGCAGCTTCCAAGAAATGGGCTGACTATGCAGATGAAGTGGGTTATCCTCAATCATCAGACTCTGCTACGCACCACACGCCTGTTTTCACCGTGCGGTCATCACGGGCGCCACCTCCCCAACCTTCTCAATGAATTGCATCTTTTGGAACATTCGGGGGATTGGGAATGTTGCATCTCGCAATGTTCTTAAGGCCTTATGTCAAAAGCATAAGCCTTCGATTTTGGCTATTTGTGAACCTAAGGTGGACATTTCGACAATTTCCGATTCGTATTGGCATGGCCTGGGTTTGACTTTTGCGGGTCAAAGTTTTCGAAGCAATGGATGGCCAGACATTTGGGTACTCACGACTCCACGATCTCCATTCTTAATCAGGTTTGGTCTTCTACCCAATGTATTGTTCTCCAAGTTCAATTTGGTGCTTTGATTTTTCATGTTGGCTTCACTCATGGTTTGTGTGATTACATTGCACGACGTGAGCTTTGGCTGGATTTGAGGAATTTGGGTCTTACTGACCTGTTACTTGTTGGGGATTTCAATGCTGTCTTGGGACATCATGAGCGCTCGCGCAATGATACTCTTTCCCAAGCATCTTGTCAGTATTTCAGGGACTTCATGGAGGATGCTGGTTTATTTGCGGTGCCAACCACTGGTAATTCATTCACCTGGTGCTCCCGAAGGCCTCTATTTTTACTCGATCTAAGTTGGACAGAGCCCTTGCAACTTGCCCATTTCTGGCTTTTTGGCAGGCTGTCAAGGGCTTAGTTCTTCCTCGTATTGGATCCGATCACCACCCCATTTTAGTTTCCTGTTCTTCGGCCATTAGTAGGGGACCCACTCCATTTCGTTTCCAGCGTGTGTGGGTTCATCACAATTCTTTCCGGGATTTGGTTACAACTTCTTGGGTCTCTCCTTATGACACGCCCAACCCTATCTTGCGTGTCATGAGGAAGCTCAAACGGTTGCGACAGGTTATTGGAATCTGGAACAAGGATGTTTTTGGGGATGTAAATCGTAGGATGGATGACTATGGAGCTACTTTGCCAGATTCAGTCAGACATGGAGACATTGGGCTATACCATGGACCTCCAGGATAGGGAGTTGGACGCCCAGCTGAGGCTCTCGCAGACGCAGCAGTTGCAATCCGACTTCCTTAAGCAAAAGGCCCGCACTGCCTGGCTTAGGGATGGGGATCGTAACACATCATTTTTTCATCGGCGTAACCAGATTTGTAAGGGCCACGCGGGGATCCAGGGACTTATGGTGGCAAGCAGTTTCACTGATGATGCCACGGTCCTTGGGGATCATATTATTTCATTTTACGAGGAGCTTTTTGCGGACACCAGACACTCTACATCGGATTTCTCGTTAGTCGGCCAGGTTCTTACTCCTATGGTTGGGGTGCGTGATAACGCAATCCTTACAGCCATTCCCTCGGATTCAGAAGTGCAGGAAGCGGTATTTGATATGGATTCAGACAGTTTCCGGGGCCTAATGGGTTCAATGGGATTTTTTATCGCCATTTCTGGGATGTCATCTCTGCTGAGGTAACTGATGTTGTTCGCTTTTTCTTCAGTAATTCGTCACTACCCCTGGGATTGAATGCCAGTTTCATGGCGCTTATCCCAAAGACTAAGGATGTGAATGTCATTGAAAACTTTCGCCCAATTGTTATGAGCAATTTCCTTGTCAAGATTATCACGAAGATTTTGGCTACGTGTCTGGGTTCGATTATTGCCGACTATCTTTCTCCGACTCAGTTTGGTTTTATCCCGGGCAGGCAAATTCACGATTGTATTGCCATGGTATCTGAAGGGTTCAATGTCTTACAGGGTGGCACGGATTCTAATATGATTCTGAAAATCGATATCTGCAAGGCATTCGACACATTGAGGTGGGACTTCTTACTATACGCCTTGCGCCATCTCAGTTTCTCCGAAATCTTCGTACGTTGGGTGGAGGTGGTTCTTCGGTCGTCCAGGATATCAGTGCTGTTGAATGGAACACCGGTTGGTTATTTTCCATGTTTCAGAGGAGTTAGACAAGGGTATCCTTTATCACCCTTATTGTTTTGTATTGCGGAGGAGGTCCTAGGTCGGTTTATTGCAGCAGCGATGGATCAGTCTCGGTTAGCTGCCTTCAAGGCGCCAAGGGGTATTATCTTTCCATCGTCCATTTTATATGCGGACGATATTGTCATCATGTGTGGGGCGTCTTCATCCAATGCCCGGTCTTGCTTGATTCTTACTCATTATGCGATATCTCGGGTCAAGTGTTTAATCCACAGAAATCCAAGGTCTACTTCGGTTCGCAGGTTTCGTCATATGTCCGTGAGAGTGTTAACCCTGGTGCTACCTTAGCATAGTAATCATCACCTTGTTGTTCCTGTTGAATTCGATCAAGTAGCGTTGGTCGGAGTGTTAACGCTGCTACCTTAGCTTCAATGGATCCTGGGATACAATCTCCACGTTCATTTTCAGGAGATCCATTAGCTCTGGTTTGGGAATGTGAATTGCGATTGCATTGCTTGTGTTGATTTCCGGCTCAACGCATCTGCTACGACATTGGCTTTACCTGGGTGATAATTGATCATACAATCGTAGTCTTTCACTAGCTCTAACCATCGTCGTTGTCTCATATTGAAATTCCTTCTGTGTGAAGAAGTATTTTAAACTCTTGTGATCTGTATAGATCTCACACCGTTCCCCGTAAAGGTAGTGTCTCCATATTTTAAGAGCAAATACAACTGCAGCAAGTTCTAGATCATGTGTAGGGTAGTTCTTTTCATAATCCTTTAATTGTCTAGATGCATACGCAATCACCTTACCATTTTACATCAATACGCATCCCAAGCCATTCTTCGAAGCATCGGTATAAGCTACAAAACCTCCAGTACTTGAGGGAATTGAGATAATTGGTGCTGAATTCAATCTCTTTTTCAGTTCTTGAAAGCTTTGTTCACATGCTTCCGTCCATTTGAATGAGACACTTTTTCTAGTCAATTGTGTTAAAGGCGAAGCAATCTTAGAGAATCCTTCTACAAATCGACAATAGTAACCAGCTAATCCTAGAAAACTGCGTTTTTCTGAAGGTTTTGTAGGTTGTGGCCAATTATTGATAGCCTCGACTTTACTCGCATCAATAGAAATTCCTGCTTCGAATATAACATGGCCCAAAAATACTACTCGATCCAACCAGAATTCACATTTCTTAAATTTGGCATATAATTGTTTTGCTTTCAGGACCTCTAACACTATTCTTAGGTGTTCAACGTGCTTCTCTTTTGTTCTAGAGTAGATTAAGATATCATCGATAAATACAATAACGAATTTATCTAGAAAATCTTTGAACACCCCATTCATCAAGTCCATGAAAGTTGCTGGGGCATTAGTCAACCCAAATGGCATCACCAAGAATTCATAGTGTCCATACCTCATACTGAACGATGTCTTCGATATATCATCTTCTTTTATTTTCAACTGATGGTATCCAGATCGTAAGTCAATCTTCGAAAATACAACTGCACCTTGAAGTTGATCAAATAAATCATCGATTCGAGGCAACGGGTATTTATTCTTGATTGTAACCTTGTTTAGTTCTCGGTAGTCAATACACAATCTCATCGTACCATCCTTCTTTTGTACGAACAAGACTGGAGCACCCAATGGCGGGAAGCTAGGTCTAATGAAGCCTTTATCTAGCAACTCCTGCAATTGTACCTTCAATTCTTTCAATTCCACTGGAGCCATGCGGTAAAGAGCTTTAGAGATTGGAGATGTTCCTGGAAGTAGGTCAATAACAAACTCGATCTCCTGGTCAAGTGGTAATCGGGAAGATCATCCGGAAATACATCGGGATATTCTCGCACTATTGGAACTTCATCAAGGGTTGGTTGATGTTGTTCGCCGATGCTCATTACACTTACGAGGTATCCTTCACAACCAAAGATTCAAGAAATGTTGTGCCTTTAGTGCTGATATTATTGGAAATCTAAAGCGAGTAGTGATTCCAACAAAGGTAAAGGGATCTTCTTCTGGGGGTTGAAATGTCACTGTCTTTTTCTGACAATCTATTGTAGCACCATATTTCGACAACCAATCCATACCCAAAATAATATCGTAGTCATTCATAGCTAACATAATTAGATCAACATAAAGTTCTCAAAATTTGATTTGTCTGTTCGGAATTTCTTGAGGGAATTATTACATTGTAACCCACTTCAGTTACATCAGGTGCCCTACCCAGTCTCCTCACATACTCAGTGGATGGAAATGAATGTGTAGCTCCTGAATCAAGCAATACAAATGCGTTGGCACACCAGAGATAGGAGTTTACCACCGATAGATTTTCGCGTCCGCTCCGGTGATAGTAAATGCTCTAGCTGGTATAGTCTTTTGTCCTGCGCAGGTTTCGATTTATTGGACACATCCTGGCTATATGCCCCACCTTTCCACATATATGGCATGTTCTAGATTTCGCAAAACACACTCACTATGTTGGCTACCGCATCTATGGGACAAAGTTGCACAATTGGTGCTTTGTCTCGTATCATCCCTTTGACGTTTGTTCCGATCCCTTTGTTGATGTCCCCGTCGTGGTTGAAAATGGGGTTGTTGTTCTTGAGTTTGGAATGGTCTCTTCTTTTGATTTTCAATCCATCGTTGGCCCTGTGCTTGTTTAAACTAGCGCCAAACTTCTTGAGCACGAATGATTTTCGATTCAGCTTGTTCTGCTACCAATGCTCTCTCAGCTTGTTTAACCTGTGATTCCCAAGACTTCAGGGATTTCTTGGAGGATACAGGTTGTTTTGTGCCGACTACGGGAATACATTTACATGGTGCTCCCCCCGTAGACCTCTATCTCTTCTTCAGGCCAAGCTGGATCGAGCTCTAGTAGCTGATCATTTTTTCTCCTTTTGGCAAGTTGTCAAGGGCTTAGTCCTTCCGCGCATTGGCTCCGATCACCACCCCATTTTGGTCTCCTGTTCTTCTTCCATGAGCAAGGGCCCGTCTCCGTTTCGTTTTCAGCGCATGTGGATCCACCACGATTCTTTCTGGGATGTGGTCACAACCTCTTGGGCCATCCCATGCGCGTTGCCCAACCCTATGCAGCGCGTCATGTGGAAACTCAAGAGGTTGCGATAGACGATTAAGGTTTGGAATAAGGAGGTTTTTGGGGATGTTAATCGTCAGGTGGATCATCAGTTGGAAAGGGTCCAACAGATTCAGGCAGATATTGAATCCGACGGTTTCACCGAGGCTCGCAGGGATATGTAGTTGGAGGCGCAGTCTGCGCTATCTCGCACGTTGCTCATGCAGTTGGAATTCTTTAAGCAGAAATCACGATCGGATTGGTTAAAGGATGGGGATCGTAACACAACATTTTTCCATCTACGTTGTCAGATTCGAAATGGACGCTCACGGATACAGGGTTTGATGGTTGATGCTAGTTATACAGAGGACCTGGTGGCTCTTGGGAATCACATTATCTCCTTCTATACGGGCCTTTTCGCGGACACGGGGCAAACCACTTCGGACTACACTCTGGTCGATCACCTTATTTCTCCGATAGTTAGCATGGTTGATCATGTGCTTTTGATGGTTATTCCTTCAGAATCCGAAGTGAAAGAGGCGGCATATGATATGGGTTTGGACAGTGCCCCAGGCCTGGACGGTTTCAGTGGGAGATTTTATCATCATTTTTGGGATATCATTTCTGAGGAGGTGGTGGTCGCCCTACTCCGACCGGAGGAACCCATAGTACGTCCATCCGTATTCACTTAGTCCAGCTGGGGAGAGGATGATGCCAATCAACCTGAATAACCTTGGGAGATTTTCGGAAGACGCCTAAGTCTGAAAAGATCCACTTGATCATTATTCTTGCAACCTTGATCCAAAGACGAGGATTCAACAATAAGCACCCGAAGCTGGATAACTGAAGATTGCATCTCAACAATGACTTTCACTAATGAGGACTTGTTGCTTGGTTCCAAACCCCACAATAGGCCATTGTTCGTGACTGGCTATACTAGCGAGCAAAATGTGAATAGAATTTTGATTGATGGAGGTTCTGCAGAAAATATCTTATCATTGCGAACACTGAAAGAGTTGGAAATCCCCATGGATGAACTTGCAAATAGTCGCTTGATGATCCAAGGCTTCAACCACGGGGGCAAAGGCTTCTCGGCATCATAAGATTGAAATAGTTGATGGGGAAATGGCCTCAATCGTGATCAAGTTTCATGTCAAAGACGCTAATACTTCTTACAATATGCTTCTGGGACATCTTTAGAGTCACATTTCGCCGATGCCAAGTACTACTTCGAAGACATTAAGTCAATCAAGGCTAAAGAAAATCCACCTAAGCAACAAGATGATGAAGTCAAAGAGAGCAAAGTCAAGAGTGCTTCTGCAGTCGCAATAACAATGGACCTCTGTAGAAATTGGTGTTGCCTTTAACAAAACTTGATGACAAGAAACTATCCCCACAACCATTTGAAAATTTTGTCCACCCAACTGAGGGACTTAAGACTAAATACAGAGAAGGGCTCCGAAATGCGAAATGCTTTGATCCAAAAGCTTACAGTCTTCTTGTTAAAGCTGGATATAACCCGCAAGAGAATTCCACCTTGGGTAGGCTCTCGTCTGAAGCTATGAATACTCAAAAGATGTCGAATGAAAGTGGACATGATGTTAAAAATACTCGGATAGGTCTTGGGTTTGTGGCACCAACTCCCATTCGTATCGCCATTAGAAGAGGCAACGTCAAGTATGTGTCTGAGGGAGAACTTTCATCGACGGAAGATGCCTTTGACGAAATGGAAAGAAGGTGTGACGAATATCAGTCTTTGATAGACTTGGCCCCGTTCAAAAGTTGAAGAGCAAAGGAATCATCCATCAAAGACTGGGCATCTCTACAGCATCAAAACAATGGAAAAGATCTAGAAATTCACGGGCTACTCAAAAGCTTCAAAGTCTTGTTCCATCTCGTATGAAGCGACAAACTACTTTGCTCATATGATGTGAAAGAGTTCTGAAAGCCAAATTTCAAACTGTTGTTTTCACACAACCTCAAGGTGATGAAGATGATAAAGAAAGTGTGGCATCAACATATCATATCACCTTAAGCGAAGAAGGGGAAGAAGAAGATGTGGAAGATGTGTAATACCCGAGCCTCTCACTACTCACTAGGCCAATATAGTTCATGCATTACGTGTTGGTGATGTGCTTTTTTGCATAATTTGTTTATCTTATACGATGGTTCATTTTATAATATTGGAACGCACTTATAGTGATTAGCTGTTGGATTACTAAAAGTAGTAAAACAAAAAAAAGTGGTATTTAGTTGTCGGACTATTAGATGCTAGCTATTAAGTTACACGTGGTAGCTATTCAAAGAGTTAGAAGATTACAGGTGGTAAATTAGGGATGAAGGGTGGCAACAATGTGTGTATCAGGATAACTAAACTGTGAACAAATTAATTTGACGGATTAATGTAATATAGGATCGAGAACTTGATAGTAAAATAATATATTATTTGAGATTAATAGTTTTATTATAATAATAATTTGTAATGTAGATAGGACTTTAGATGTAAATACCAAAAAAAATAAATATGCATACATTAATATATATATACACATAATTAATATATATATATATATATGATGTGTTAGTGTGCTGCTACTTATATAATGTAGTATACACAATTAATGTAATGTATTAATATTATATTATATAAGTATTTGATGAGTGCATCTCTGTTCTAGGGCCTCTTAACACATATGTACACCCAAATTTTAGTTATATAACTTAACTATGAAGAATAACTAATTTAAAGAAAAAAAAGGATACACATCCCACCGCCTTAATTACATCATTTTGAAAGACACTACACACGCACACGGGAGAAGTGAAGAACACAGAGAAGGGTTTTGTGTTAGCAGAAGCGCATTCAACACCATATTATGTACATTCAGGAGCTACAAAAATGTATAGAGATTTGATGATGTATTACTGGTGGCTAGGTATGAAAGGGAATATCGCGCAATACGTGGAACAATGTTTAATTTGTCAACAGATAAAGGCAGAACACAAAAGGTCAACTTGAACGTTGCAACCTCTGCCTATTCCAGAATGGAAATGGGAAAGGATCACCATGGATTTTTTGACAGGTTTGCCTAAATTGTCAAGAGACACGATGCTATTTGGGTAATCATAGATAGATTAACCAAATCCGCTCATTTTATTCCTATTTGTTCAACTTATTCCATGGACCAATATGCACAGCTTTACATACAGGAAGTGGTTAGATTTCACGGGGTGCCACTATCTATTATTTCAGATAGGGACTCTAGGTTCTTATCTAATTTTTGGAAGAGTCTACAGAAGGCACTAGGAACACGATTGTCATTTAGTACTGCTTATCACCCTCTAACCGACGGACAATCACAACGAACGATACAAACTCTAGAAGATATGCTTAGAGCTTGTGTTCTAGATTTTCAAGGACAATGGAGTAAATATCTACCTTTGATAGAATTCTCGTACAACAACAGCTATCAAGCAACAATTGGTATGGCCCCCTATGAAGCACTGTATGGTAGAAAATGCAGATCACCGGTTCATTGGGATGAGGTTGGCGAAAGAAAGCTTTTAAACCCAGACATGATTCGAGAAATGACGAAGGCCGTGACGCAAATTCGACAGAGAATGGAAACTCCTCAGAGCTGACAGAAAAGTTACTCAGATCAAAGAAGAAGAATGTTAGAATTTTCAGTAAGGGATCAAGTATTTCTTAAGGTGGCACCAATGAAAGGGGTAATGCGATTCGGAAAGAAAGGAAAGCTCAGTCCTAGATACATTGGCCCGTTCCATATCATAGAAAGAATTGGTGATGTAGCTTATAGACTTGATCTTCCAGCATCAATGTCTCAAATACATGACGTATTTTACATTTCTATGTTAAGAAAATACGTTTCAAACCCATCTCATATTTTGAAACATGAACCAGTAGACTTGAAAGTCGACTTGAGCTACGAAGAGATACCTGTGGAGATACTATTAAGGGAAGTAAAGAAGTTAAGGAATAAGGAAATCCCATTGGTTAAAGTACTTTGGAGGAACCAATCTATAGAAGAAGCTACATGGGAAAGAGAAGACGAAATGAGAGCTAAGTATCCTAACTTATTTCGGTAAGTAAAATTTCGGGGACGAAATTTTTGTAAGGAGGGGAGGATGTAATACCCGAGCCTCTCACTACTCACTAGGCCAATATAGTTCATGCATTACGTGTTGGTGATGTGCTTTTTGCATACTTTGTTTATCTTATACGATGGTTAGTTTTATAATATTGGAACGCACTTATAGTGATTAGTTGTTGGATTACTAAAAGTAGTAAAACAAAAAAAGTGGTATTTAATTGTCGGACTATTAGATGCTAGCTATTAAGTTACACGTGGTAGCTATTCAAAGAGTTAGAAGATTACACGTGGTAAATTAGGGATGAAGAGTGGCAACAATGTGTGTATCAGGATACCTAAACTGTGAACAAATTAATTGGACGGATTAATGTAATATAGGATCGAGAACTTGATAGTAAAATAATATATTATTTGAGATTAATAGTTTTATTATAATAATAATTTGTAATGTAGATAGGACTTTAGATGTAAATACCAAAGAAATAAATATGCATACATTAATATATATATATATACACGTAATTAATATATATATATATATATATGATGTGTTAGTGTGCTGCTACTTATATGATGCAGTATATACAATTAATGTAATGTATTAATATTATATTATATAAGTGTTTGATGAGTGCATCTCTGTTCTAAAGCCTCTTAACACCTATGTACACCCAAATTTTAGTTATATAACTTAACTATGAAGAATAACTAATTAAAAGAAAAAAAAAAGGATACACATCCCACCGCCTTACTAAAGGTATCAGTATATATATCTATACTAGCATTAATTACATCATTTTGAAAGACACTACACACGCACACGGGAGAAGTGAAGAACACAGAGAAGGGTTTGGTGTAAGCAGAAAGAAAAGAACGAAAAAAGGAAAAAGAGTCAATCGCTCACCCTTTGTAAGGGTATTGACCAGGGTTCGAACCTTGTATCTTTTAATTTCTTTGAAATTTATACCCTCCATAAAACCATTACTCCCAACTTATTAAAAAAAACGAAAAGAGGAAAAAGGAAAAGGGGTGAACGACTTAGCTGAAATACGGTATCTATATTTTCTTTTTGTTGCTTCAATTAAAAATGAAAATTTAGAAAATAAAATAGAATACATGAAATGGTTATACTCCTAGATGTGTTGTTAATATTTGAAACAGCTATATGGAAATAAAATTGAATTGACACGTGCCTCGAATTGAGTTAGACTAAACTTAAACTGTAATAAAAATGTATAGGGCAAATGATAATTGATATTTGTGGAGTTAATATGGATTAAAAGAAGTAATTATGTCCATAAGTGTATTATATATAGTTTGTAACCAAGAACTGAGATATTGATATACCTTTAAATTGAAGTCGTGTCAAAGACTACATGTAATGATTAATAGAAATTTGTTGGAAAGATAGTTGATATACCAGAGATTTAATTTAATACAAATTCTATGATACACCAGACTTGTGATGTTAAAATATATTCAAAACAGAAATTGAGATGCTCAGGATGTTTAATAAAATTTTGATAATAAGATTTATGGTTGATTAATACCTGGTATGGTTACAGATTGTTCAAACATAAGGTTCGGGAATCAAATTAACAAGCCGGTAAATAAGACACTTCCAAAGGCAAAAGGTAAGTGAAAATCCATCTGCAACTACAATGCATGAACATAGTATTTCCTGTCTTATTGATACTAATGCGATTCTTGTATCTTGATGGATGCATTATGGAAACCTTAATGTTCATATGTTACTTGGTGGATATTGGAGTGTGATGACTATTGTTTCATTGAGCATGTGATTCATTGTCATTTGCACGTGCATACAAACATATGAGCATTATTGAGATGAGGCATGCACGACATGATTTTTTGAAAAGAAAATATTTTGGTTGGCCGCTACTAGTGCACCGAGGCCTGTGTGGCTTATGTATATGATGTTTCGGGTACCGCAAGTGGGATTACTTTCCAGAGGATCGCAGGGGCAGGCATGAGGCGGACGCCTGGTGGTCACGGGAGGATGGTCCACTTGATAGTACCCTTATGGTTGGTGCAGCGAGTGGGATGACTTCTTGTGAATCGCGGGTGCAGGCATGAGGCGGACATCTGGCGGTCACAAGAGGATGGGCCCTCGTCTATGTCAATCGGTTATTGGCCATCTGAAAATTGATATTGAGCTCTTTCCGGTTCATAGTAGGGGGCCAAGGGCTCGATAAAAGAAAAAGGAATTTGGTTGAAATACTTTATTTCATCGGCATGCATTCTCGAAAGTGTACCTTGGATACAATTAATTATGTATTTCATATCATTTCATTGACATGCATGATTTTTACTTATTGAGCTTTAGCTCATGTAGTTCATGCATTGCAGGTAAGTCTGGTAATGCTGGTTTACATGGGCTTACTGGATAGGCTGCTGGAGCTCCTACAAGTTATTGAGGACAGTGTACATGGATGAACTGGATAGGCTGTTGGGCCATGTTGATGAGTCACCTTTCCCTTTTGGTCCTGTATTATATTTTGGTATACTCATCTTTCCCTTTTGGTCCTGTATTATATTTTGGTATAGGGCTGTTCCTCTTATGAAAACTCTTATGTAAATATGTACATGTAAATAGCTGGGTGATGTGGGTTATGTGTTTGGTCAAATGGATCTCTGTTGTGTTTAATTACAGGGTTTGTTACCTCTTTTGTTTGTGGACATGGCTTGTCCTTATCTTAAAATTAAAATGATTTTACTTGTTTGTTGTTAAAATATCGCAGGGATATAAAAAAAATGTACAGGTATATAGGGTTTACATTGTCAAGTTCCACTTTTTATATTGCTTAGTAATGTAGTAGTAGGGGTGGGCGTCACAGAGTGAATTCAGAGCCTGGTTTGCGTGGTTCAGATCGTCCATGTACACAAACTCAGAACTCGTGGAGCTCAAGCATGCCAGTAAGTTTTACTTTATTGTTTGGTGTATTTTATGTTTCATGAATTATATTGGCCATGTGTTATTAGGTTTCCTCTAAGACAGTATTCCAATTATGGTGAGAACTAGAGGTAAGAGTAGTGGTGGGGATAGAAACCCAAGAGGGGAGATACCTATACAGACTGGTGACCGAGATGATGTCATAACTCGACTTACAGAGCTTATTCAACGACAATCAGAACAAATTCAATAGCTCATCCATCAGAGGAATACTAATGAGCAACAAAGAGCATAAATGAATCAACCGCAACAAAGGATAGATCAAGTCGAGATAATGGGGAAAAGATTCCGAAAGCTAAACCCACCAACCTTTGAAGACGCAGCTGATCCCACAGCAGCAGAAGATTGGTTACGAACTCTAGAGAACATGTTCCAATATAGTAGAGTCCCAGAAGAAGAGAAAGTGATGTGTGCACCTTTCTTACTTCGCGGAAGTGCTGGACATTGGTGGGATACGATGAAGAGTATCGAAGATGCTACAATCATGACCTGGGAAAGATTCAAGGAGTTATTCAAAAACAAATACTTCACAGCTCCTGTTTAAGTAATGAAAATGAATGAATTTATACAACTGTGACAGGGAACTATGACAGTAGGGGACTATATTCGCAAATTTGAACAACTGTCTAGGTTTGCTACACACATGGTTAGCACTGATGCTCTGAAAGTCAAGAGGTTCCTTGAAGGTCTGAGGCCAGAACTGTATAGAGATGTTAGTATGGCAGGAACTCTAGGAGTTACATATTCACAGGTTGCTGAGAGAGCATTGGTAGCAGAACAAGCTGAATCGAAAATCATTCGTGCTCAAGAAGTTCGGCGCCAGTTTAAACAAGCACAGGGTCAACGATGGATTGGAAATCAAAAGAAGAGACCATTCCAAACTCAGCAACAATAGCCCCGTTTTCAACCACGACAGGGACAACAACAGTGGGATCAGAACAAACGTCAAAGGGATGATACAGACAAAGCACCAATTGTGCAACCTATGTCCCATAGATGCGGTAGCCAACATAGTGGAGTGTGTTTTGCAGAATCTAGAACATGCCATATATGTGGAAAGGTGGGGCATATAGCCAGGATGTGTCCAAGAAAATCGAAACCCTGCTGGACAAAAGATTATACCAGCTAGAGCATTTACTATCACCAGAGCGGACGCAGAAGCAAATCCATCAGTGGTAACAGATAAACTCCTTATCTCTGGTGTGCCAACATTTGTATTGCTTGATTCAGGAGCTACACATTCATTTGCATCCACTGAGTATGTGAGGAGACTGGGTAGGGCACCTAATGTAACTGAAGTGGGTTACAATGTAATAATTCCCTCAGGAAATTCCAAACAGACAAATCAAATTTTGAGAGCTTGTTCTATTCCAATCGAAAATGGAGAACTTTATGATGATCTAATTGTGTTAGCTATGAACGACTACGATATTATTCTGGGTATGGATTGGTTGTTGAAATATGGTGCTACAATTGAGTCAGAAAAAGACAGTAACATTTCAACCCCCAGAAGAAGATCCCTTTACCTTTGTTGGAATCACTACTCGCTTTAGATTTCCGATAATATCAAAGACTAAAGGCACAACGTTCTTGAATCTTTGGTTGTGAAGGATACCCGTAAGTGTAATGAGCATCGACGAACAACATCAACCAGCCCTTGATGAAGTTCCAATAGTATGAGAATATCCTGATGTATTTCCAGATGATCTTCCCGAATTACCACTTGACCGTGAGATCGAGTTTGTTATTAACCTACTTCCAGGAATGTCTCCAATCTCTAAAGCTCCTTACCGCATGGCTCCAGTGGAATTGAAAGAATTGAAGGTACAATTGCAGGAGTTGCTAGATAAATGCTTTTTTTTTAATAAGTCGAGTGGTTGGAGAATTTCAAATAAATTGAAAGATACAGGGTCCTGATTCCAAAGAACAACAACGCTGATCGTGTGAAGGAGTACAGACCTATAATCTTAAGTAACTTTCTGTTCAAGATAGTTACTAAGATCTTAGCCGTCAGGTTTGGCGATATTTTGAAAGATCATGTTCATGGAATGCAATTTCGTTTCATCCCGGGGAAATAAATTCATGACTGCTTTGCTTTGGCATCGGAAGGGGTTAATTGTCTTCTTAATCGTTCTAGGACGCCAAACATGATTCTTGAAGTGGATTCAAATATTAACAACACATCTAGGAGTATAACCATTTCATGTATTCTATTTTATTTTCTAAATTTTCATTTTTAATTGAAGCAACGAAAAAAAAATATAGATACCGTATTTCAGCTAAGTCATTTACCCCTTTTCCTTTTTCCTCTTTTCGTTTTTTTAATAAGTTGGGAGTAGTGGTTGTAGGGAGGGTATAAATTTCAAAGAAATTAAAAGATACAAGGTTCGAACCCTGGTCAATACCCTTACAAAGGGTGAGCAATCGACTCTTTTTCCTCTTTTCGTTCTTTTCTTTCTGCTTACACCAAACCCTTCTCTGTGTTCTTCACTTCTCCCGTGTGCGTGTGTAGTGTCTTTCAAAATGATGTAATTAATGCTAGTATAGATATATATATATATATATTGATACCTTTAGTAAGGCGGTGGGATGTGTATCCTTTTTTTTCCTTTTAATTAGTTATTCTTCATAGTTAAGTTATATAACTAAAATTTGGGTGTACATATGTGTTAAGAGGCTTTAGAACAGAGATGCACTCATCAAACACTTATATAATATAATATTAATACATTACATTAATTGTGTATACTACATTATATAAGTAGCAACACACTAACACATCATATATATATATATATATATATATATTACGTGTATATATATATTAATGTATGCATATTTATTTCTTTGGTATTTACATCTAAAGTCCTATCTACATTACAAATTATTATTATAATAAAACTATTAATCTCAAATAATATATTATTTTACTATCAAGTTCTCGATCCTATATTATATTAATCCATCCAATTAATTTGTTCACAGTTTAGGTATCCTGATACACACATTGTTGCCACTCTTCATCCCTAATTTACCACGTGTAATCTTCTAACTCTTTGAATAGCTACCACATATAACTTAATAGCTAGCATCTAATAGTCCGACAACTAAATACCACTTTTTTTTTGTTTTACTACTTTTAGTAATCCAACAGCTAATCACTATAAGTGCGTTCCAATATTATAAAACTAACCATCGTATAAGATAAACAAAGTATGCAAAAAGCACATCACCAATACGTAATGCATGAACTATATTGGCCTAGTGAGTAGTGAGAGGCTCGGGTATTACATCCTCCCCTCCTTATAAAAATTCATCCCCGAAATTTTACTTACCGAAATAAATTAGGATACTTAGCTCTCATTTCGTCTTCTCTTTCCCATGTAGCTTCTTCTATAGATTGGTTCCTCCAAAGTACTTTAACCAATGGGATTTCCTTATTCCTTAACTTCTTTACTTCTCTTAATAATATCTCCACAGGTATCTCTTCGTAGCTCAAGCCAACTTTCAAGTCTACTTGTTCATGTTTCAAAATATGAGATGGGTTTGAAACGTATTTCCTTAACATAGATATATGAAATACGTCATGTATTTGAGACATTGATGCTGGAAGGTCAAGTTTATAAGCTACATCACCAATTCTTTCTGTGATATGGAACGAGCCAATGTATCTAGGACTGAGCTTTCCTTTCTTCCCGAATCGCATTACCCCTTTCATTGGTGCCACCTTAAGAAATGCTTGATCCCCTACTGAAAATTCTAACATTCTTCTTCTTTGATCTGAGTAACTTTTCTGTCGGCTCTGAGCAGTTTCCATTCTCTGTCGAATTTGCGTCACGGCCTCCATTATTTCTCTAACCATGTCTGGGCTTAAAAGCTTTCTTTCGCCAACCTCATCCCAATGAACCGGTGATCTGCATTTTCTACCATACAGTGCTTCATAGGGGGCCATACCGATTGTTGCTTGATAGTTGTTGTTGTACGAGAATTCTATCAAAGGTTGATATTTACTCCATTGTCCTTGAAAATCTAGAACACAAGCTCTAAGCATATCTTCTAGAGTTTGTATTGTTCGTTCTGATTGTCCGTCAGTTTGAGGGTGATAAGCAGTACTAAATGACAATCGTGTTCCTAGTGCCTTCTGTAGACTCTTCCGAAAAGTGGATAAGGACCTAGAGTCCCTATCTGAAACAATATATAGTGGCACCCCGTGAAATCTAACCACTTCCTGTATGTAAAGCTGTGCATATTGGTCCATGGAATAAGTTGAACAAATAGGAATAAAATGAGCGGATTTGGTTAATCTATCTATGATTACCCAAATAGCATCGTGTCTCTTGACAATTTAGGCAAACCTGTCAAAAAATCCATGGTGATCCTTTCCCATTTCCATTCTGGAATAGGCAGAGTTTGCAACGTTCAAGTTGGCCTTTTGTGTTCTGCCTTTATCTGTTGACAAATTAAACATTGTTCCACGTATGGCACGATATTCTCTTTCATACCTACCCACCAGTAATACATCTTCAAATCTCTATACATTTTTGTAGCTCCTGGATGTACAGAATATGGTGTTGAATGCGCTTCTGCTAACACCAAACCCTTCTCTGTGTTCTTCACTTCTCCCGTGTGCATGTGTAGTGTCTTTCAAAATGATGTAATTAATGCTAGTATAGATATATATATTGATACCTTTAGTAAGGCGGTGGGATGTGTATCCTTTTTTTTTCCTTTTAATTAGTTATTCTTCATAGTTAAGTTATATAACTAAAATTTGGGTGTACATATGTGTTAAGAGGCTTTAGAACAGAGATGCACTCATCAAATACTTATATAATATAATATTAATACATTACATTAATTGTGTATCTTTGTAATATAAGTAGTGAAAGACACTAACACATCATATATATATATATATTAATTACGTGTATATATATATTAATGTATGCATATTTATTTTTTTGGTATTTACATCTAAAGTCCTATCTACATTACAAATTATTATTATAATAAAACTATTAATCTCAAATAATATATTATTTTACTATCAAGTTCTCGATCCTATATTACATTAATCCGTCAAATTAATTTGTTCACAGTTTAGGTATCCTGATACACACATTGTTGCCACCCTTCATCCCTAATTTACCACGTATAATCTTCTAACTCTTTGAATAGCTACCACGTGTAACTTAATAGCTAGCATCTAATAGTCCGACAACTAAATACCACTTTTTTTTGTTTACTACTTTTAGTAATCCAACAGCTAATCACTATAAGTGCGTTCTAATACTATAAAACGAACCATCGTATAAGATAAACAAATTATGCAAAAAAGCACATCACCCACACGTAATGCATGAACTATATTGGCCTAGTGAGTAGTGAGAGGCTCGGGTATTACACATCTTCCACATCTTCTTCTTCACTTAAGGTGATATGATATGTTGATGCCACACTTTCTTTATCATCTTCATCGTCTTGAGGTTGTGTGAAAACAACAGTTTGAAATTTGGCTTTCAGAACTCTTTCACATCATATGAGCAAAGTAGTTTGTCGCTTCATACGAGATGGAACAAGACTTGGAAGCTTTTGAGTAGCCCGTGAATTTCTAGATCTTTTCCATTGTTTTGATGTCAGAGATGATGATCTTTGATGGATGGTTCCTTTGCTCTTCAACTTTTGAACGGGGCCAAGTCTATCAAAGACTGATATTCGTCACACCTTCTTTCCATTTCGTCAAAGGCATCTTCCGTCGATGAAATTTCTCGCTCAGACACATACTTGACGTTGCCTCTTCAAATGGCGATACGAATGGGAGTTGGTGCCACAAACCCAAGATCTATCCGAGTATTTTTAACCACATGTCAACTTTCATTCGACATCTTTTGAGTATTCATAGCTTTAGACGGGAGCCTAACCAAGGTGGAGTTCTCTTGCGGGTTATATCCAACTTTAACAAGAAGACTGTAAGCTTTTGGATCAAAGCATTTCGCATTTCGGAGACCTTCTCTGTATTTAGTCTTAGGTCCCTCAGTTGGGTGGACAAACTTTTCAAATGGTTGTGGGGATAGTTTCTTGTCATCAAGTTTTGTTAAAGGCAACACCAATTTCTACAGAGGTCTATTGTTATTGCGACTTGCAGAAGCACTCTTGACTTTGCTCTCTTTAACTTCATCATCTTGTTGCTTAGGTGGATTTTCTTTAGCCTTGATTGACTTAATGTCTTCGAATTAGTACTTGGCATCGGCGAAATGTGACTCTAAAGACGTCCCAGAAGCATATTGTAAGAAGTATTAGCGTCTTTGTCATGAAACAGTGCAGTTGAGGCCATTTCCCCATCAACTATTTCAATCTTATGATGCCGAGAGCCCTTTGCCCTAGTGGTTGAAGCCTTGGATCATCAAGCGACTATTTGCAAGTTCATCCATGGGGATTTCCAACTCTTTCAGTGTTCGCAATGATAAGATATTTTCTGCAGAACCTCCATCAATCAAAATTCTATTCACATTTTGCTCGCGAGTATAGCCAGTCACGAACAATGGCCTATTGTGGGGTTTGGAACCAAGCAACAAGTCTGATACAGATTGTACGAAGGACCCATTGAATATATCGATTCAAGAACCCAACGTATACAAGTAGTCAGCGGATATTCCAGATCGATGATCTAGTTTGATCTTACCTAGAGCTTTATAACCTTGACCCGTTGGCTATATGATCAGCCAAGAACCTTGGTATGATGAACACCACAAGATATTGCTCAAGTATCTTGATAAGTTCTTAAACATTTGAAAACTCTACAAAGAGAATTTCAACTCACAAAGGCAAATGCCAATTTCAATATATCAATCAATTGTCCATTCATACATGAGCTGTCATGCTTTTATAGTTACAATATGATGCTTCAATGTTAATCCCGAATTGGCTTTTCATGGGATTTGAAGAGACATTATTGACCCCTTTTTCTAGTCTTACAACATAGAAAATGACTCCCCCATGTGAAGAGACACTCTAGACAACCTTTACTAGACTTGGAAAATGATTACTAGACTAGACAACCTTTCTAGACTTGGAAAATGACTACTAGACTTACTTTATTGAATAATCATACTTGATTAACTTAACTAAGACACTTTGACTAACAAAATGCTGAAAATTGACCATTTTAAGCAAAATGAAACATCACTCCTCTTGGGCTTGAGGTGTTGGACGAAAATCATGGCCCATAAACTCCAAATTAAGTCTTCAGTTCAGTTCCATGCTTGAGCCCAACTTATTAGATGCATTCTGGCCCAACAACTTGAATAACATTCATTACTTGGCCTTCTATTGAGCTCTCTTGCACATTTTCTTTAATTTCAGCAACAAAAGTCATCAAAGCTTGCTTAATTTGTTTAGCTCTTGCTCTCGTGATTGGCCCTCCATGAATCATCATCGGTTCTTTATTTCCTTGAGTTGTAACTGCAGGATGACCTTCATCATTCCCTTCTTCTTCGAAAGGATTCATCCTCGAATATGATTCTGCATTAAAAGGAGATAGATCAGACACATTAAAAGTAGCACTCACATTATACTCACCTGGAAGATCAATCTTGTAGGCATTGTCATTGATCTTTGGAATCACTTGAAATGGCCCATCACCCCTTGGTTGTAGCTTGGACTTTCGCTTTGTTGGAAACCTTTCTTTTCTCAAGTGCAGCCACACCCAATCTCCTGGTTCAAATATTACTTGCTTTTGACCCTTGTTGGCTTGTTTAACATATCGCTCGGTTTGCTTCTCAATATTAAGTTTCACCTTTTCATGCAACTTCTTTACCAATTCTGCCTTAGCTTTTCCATCAAGACTTGCTTGCTCTTCAACAGGGATATGAACAAGATCAAGTGGACTCAATGGATTAAATCCATAAACCACTTCAAAAGGAGTAAAGTTAGTAGCAGAATGCACACTCCTATTATATGCAAACTCAACAAATGGCAAACAATCTTCCCAATTCTTTAAGTTTTTTTGAATCAAAGTTCGAAGTAGTTGAGACAAAGTTCTATTTACTACTTCAGTTTGCCCATCAGTTTGTGGGTGGCAAGTAGTAGAAAATAGAAGTTTAGTTCCCAATTTGCTCCATAACACACGCCAAAAGTGACTTAAAAATTTTGCATCTCTATCACTCACAATTGTTCTTGGATCTCCATGCAAACGCACAATTTCTCTAAAGAACAAATCAGCAACATGAGTAGCATCATCACTTTTATGACAAGGAATGAAATGTGCCATTTTAGAAAATCTATCAACAACCACAAACACAGAATCTCTACCCTTACTTGTTCTAGGTAAACCCAAAACAAAGTCCATAGATATGTCCACCCAAGGTTCATTTGGAATAGGTAAAAGGTTTATACATTCCATGAGGTTGTGATTTGATTTAGCATGTTTACAAGTTATGCACTTTTCACAAATTCTCTTAACATCAACACGCATACAAGGCCAAAAGAAATGATCACGTAGGACTTCTAAGGTTTTATGCACACCAAAGTGTCCCATTAAACCTCCCCATGCGCTTCTCTAACAAGTAACTCTCGAATAGAACATTTAGGGATGCAAAGTTTGTTTTCACGAAATAAGTATCCTTCATGTTTATAGAACTTTCCAAATGCAGCATGCTCACAAGCTATATAAGTAGAAGAGAAATCAGAATCATTGTCATACATTTCCTTTATTGACTCAAAACCAAAAAGCTTAGAACCCAATGTAGTGATTAAGGCATGCCTCCGAGATAATGCATCAGCTACAATGTTTTCTTTCCCCTTTTTATATTTAATCACGTAAGGAAATGATTCAATGAACTCCACCCATTTGATATGTCTCTTGTTCAACTTACCTTGGCCCTTGAGATATTTTAAAGACTCATGATCAGTATGAATCACAAACTCCTTTGGCCACAAGTAGTGCTGCCAAGTTTCCAATGCTCTCACCAAAGTATAGAGCTCTTTATCATACGTCGGATAGTTCAATTGTGCTCCTTTCAACTTCTCGCTAAAGTAAGAAACTGTCTTCCCTCCTGCATCAAAACAACACCTACACCCACTTCGGATGCATCACATTCAAGCTCAAATGATTTATCAAAATTAGGTAATGCAAGAATAGGTGCAGTAGTTAGTTTTTCTTTAAGGAGTTCAAAATGCATGTTGCTGTTTTTCTCCCCAAAGAAAACCAACTTCCTTTTTGATTATTTCATTCAATGGTGCAGCAATGGTGCTAAAATTCTTTACAAACTTCCTATAGAAGCTTGCAAGACCATGAAAACTTCTCACTTCAACAATGCTTTTAGGAATTGGCCAATCTAAAATAGCATTGACTTTTTCCTTTTCCATTTCAATTCCATTGGCACTTACTACAAATCCAAGAAAAACAACTTTGTCCATGCAAAAAGAACACTTTTTCAGATTAGCATGCAAAGACTCTCTTCTTAAAGTGTTTAACACTTCACGCACATGATCAAGATGTTCCTCTAAGCTTTTGCTATAGATAAGGATGTCATCAAAATAAACTACAACAAACTTGCCGATAAAGTTACGCAAAACATGGTTCATTAATCTCATGAAAGTCCTTGGAGCATTAGTTAAACCAAAAGGCATTACTAACCACTCATATAAACCATACTTTGTTTTAAAGGCAGTTTTCCATTCATCACCTTCTTTAATTCGAATTTGATGATATCCACTCTTTAAATCAATTTTAGTGAAGACTACAGCACCATGTAATTCATCAAGCATATCATAGGATAGCGATACTTTACAGTGATTTTATTGATGGCACGACAATCTGTACACATTCTCCATGCTCCATCTTTTTTTGGTACGACGATCACTGGTACGGCACAAGGACTCATGCTTTCTCTAATTTTACCCTTTGTCAACAACTCCTCCACTTGCATTTGAATTTCTTTTGTCTCTTCCGGGTTGGCTCAGATGCTGGTCGGTTTGGAAGCACCGCTCCGGGATGAAATCAATTTGATGTTCAATTCCTCTTAGTGGCGGCAATCCATTTGGCTCTTCTTAGGAAATACATCATTATATTCTGCAAAAGAGAAATAAAAGAACTTGGCAAAGATGGTGTTAGCTCATTAGTGTTCAAATAGGACTCCTTAAACACCATTACTAACACACTCTTTTCTTCAACTAATGCCCTTTTTAACTCACTTGCTTTTGCATAGAAATTCAGCCTTTTTTGCCCTCTACCTTTTCTCCCTCATTCACACTCAATTCATTCCTCTTATCATTATCTCCACTCTTTTTTCACTCGAATTTTGCCCCTCTTCCTTACTCTTTTTTTTTTCTCTCGGCCTCTCGTATTTTTCTTGCTTGGGACATTTTGATTTGATCTTCTTGCACTTGTTGTGGAGTCAAAGAAACAAGCTGGATATTTTTATTATGATGCTTGAGTGTGCATCGATTAAGAAAACCATCATACGTCACCCTTCTATCGAATTGCCATGGTCTCCCCAATAGAATATGGCTAGCATGCATTGGTACCACATCACATAGAACATCATCCTTGTAATTGCCAATTGAAATGATACCAAAACTTGCTTAGTCACACGAATTTCTCCACAATCATTAAGCCATTGCAGCTTGTATGGATTGGGGTGCTTCGTGGTAGCTAAATTCAGTTTTTCCACCATTTCACAACTAGCAACATTAGCACAACTCCCTCCATCAACAATTAACATGCACACCTTACCTTGAACTAAACACCTTGTGTGGAAGATGTTCTCCCTTTGTTGTTCAGCTTCTTCCATCTTTGTTTGCATGTTTAGAGCTCTTCTAACAACCAAAAGCTCTCCATGTTCGGGTATGGTCTTTTCAAGTTGTTCCTCTTCATGTTCACTTTCAGATTCTATCTCTCCATTATCCTTCATGATCATCACTCTCTTGTTTGGACATTGAGATACAATATGTCCAAACCCTTGACAACGAAAACATTTGATATCTCGATTTCGAGAATTGGAGTTGAGACCCTTTCCCTTATCAAACCTCATTGTACTCTTGGTTTTGAACGCCTCAGTTTGAGTTTTAGAGGTTGTTCCAACACTTGCTTTCAACATTCCTTCTTTCATCTTGTTGGAAGACTGAAAATTCGATACGTAACTCTTTTGAAATGAACCCTTCTTCTTGAGTTGCCTTCCACCTTTATGGCTGTATGCACCACGTCTTCAAGCTCCACATAGTGTTGTAATTCAACTATGTTAGCAATCTCCCTATTCAGTCCGCTTAGGAATCTTGCCATGGTAGCCTCCCTGTCTTCATCAATATTGGCCCTAATCATTGAAATCTCCATCTCCTTGTAATACTCATCCACTGATCTACTACCTTGAGTCATTGTTTGGAGTTTTTGATACAAGTCACGAAAATAATGAGATGGTACAAATCTCCTACGCATGGTTGTCTTCATTTCAGCCCAAGTAGTGATCGGTCTTTCTCCGTAACGCCTTCGATTTGTGGTTAATTGATCCCACCAAACTAATGCATAGTTGGTGAACTCAATTGCAGCAAGCTTTACCTTCTTTTCCTCGGAGTAATTGTGGCATTCGAAAATAAGATCCACCTTTCTCTCCCACTCCAAATATGCTTCGGGATCACTTCTTCCATGGAATGCAGGGATATTCAATTTGATGTTCCCTAAATCCCGATCAACTTCATTATTTTGCCTTCTCCCACCTCGTCTATTTCCATGGTGTTGCGGCTCCATTTCTTCTTCCTCCTCAGATTCCCACTCCTCATTACGTCTCCATTGATTTGGTTGAGGAATCTCACGCCTCCTAGCTGCTGGTTGTTCAAGCCTCTCCAAACGATCCATTATATTTTCAAGAATTGCTATAAATCTTGCAAATTGTTGTTGCATAGCCTCAATAGTGAAATCTTTTTCTCCAACCTTGCTGCCCGAAGTATCCTCCATGATATATTCCTCACAAAACACTCCTGTATCACTCAAGATGATTCACTCAATTGGCTTTTACCTCCCCTCTAATGATCTCACCACTCAATGACTTTTACCACTAAAATTCTCATATGTAGGCTCAATAAGAATAAGAACAAATCAAGACAAGCAATTCCAAGACACGTTCAACAACTGATATGCCCGTGTACAAAAAGAACAATAAGTATTTTTTCTAAGAAACAAGATACAATTTTCTTTTGGTGGTGGAGTCTTTAGGATCCAACAATAAGTTTTTTTTTGTTTTTGTATGTACTTCTCAAGATTGAATGGAGAAGGAATTCAGATTTTTTTTTCTGTTTTTTTTCGTTCTTTTTTTTTTTTTGAAACTAGAAGATAGAATATGGATAAAATGATAGGAAATCAGATCAATACCAGATTGCTCTGATACCAAACTGATACGGATTGTACGAAGGACCCATTGAATATATCGATTCAAGAACCCAACGTATACAAGTAGTCAGCGGATATTCCAGATCGATGATCTAGTTTGATCTTACCTAGAGCTTTATAACCTTGACCCGTGGGATATATGATCAACCAAGAACCTTGGTATGATGAACACCACAAGATATTGCTCAAGTATCTTGATAAGTTCTTAAACAATTGAAAACTCTACAAAGAGAATTTCAACTCACAAAGGCAAATGCCAATTTCAATATATCAATCAATTGTCCATTCTTACATGGGCTGCCATGCTTTTATAGTTACAATATGATGCTTCAATGTTAATCCCGAATTGGCTTTTCATGGGATTTGAAGAGACATTATTGACCCCTTTTTCTAGTCTTACAACATAGAAAATGACTCCCCCATGTGAAGAGACACTCTAGACCACCTTTACTAGACTTGGAAAATGATTACTAGACTAGACAACCTTTCTACACTTGAAAAATGACTACTAGACTTACTTTATTGAATAATCATACTTGATTAACTTAACTGACACTTTGACTAACAAAATGCTGAAAATTGACCATTTTAAGCAAAATGAAACATCACTCCTCTTGGGCTTGAGGCGTTGGACGAAAATCATGGCCCATAAACTCCGAATTAAGTCTTCAATTCAGTTCCATGCTTGAGCCCAACTTATCAGATGCATTCTGGCCCAACAACTTGAATAACATTCATTACTTGGTCTTCTATTGAGCTCCCTTGCACATTTTCTTTAATTTCAGCAACAAGAGTCATCAAAGCTTGCTTAATTTGTTTAGCTCTTGCTCTCGTGATTGGCCCTCCATGAATCATTATCTGTTCTTTATTTCCTTGAGTTGTAACTGCAGGATGACCTTCATCAAAGTCCTCATCAGTGAAAGTCATTGTTGAGATGCAATCTTCAGTTATCCAGCTTCGGGTGCTTATTGTTGAATCCTTGTCTTTGGATCAAGGTTGCAAGAATAATGATCAAGTGGATCTTTTCAGACTTAGGCGTCTTCATGTCATGGGGCGTCCCCGAAAATCTCCCAAGGTTATTCAGGTTGATTGGCATCATCCTCTCTCCAGTTGGACTAAGTGAATATGGATGGACGTACTATGGGTTCCTTCGGTCGGAGTAGGGCGGCTGGAGTGTTTCGTAATTGTCGAGGATTCTTTCGTGGTTGCTTTGTGGAGAGTTGTGGTATTGGTTATGCTTTTGAGGAAAAATTAGTGGCGACCATGGTGGCGATTCACTACGCGTTCATCAAAGGTTCGCATCGTCTTTGGCTGGAATCGGATTCGACCTATGTCGTTGATCCATTCAACAAACAATTCAACAATATTCCGTGGCGTCACTTGAGCACATGGCGATATACGTTACATTTAGTTTCCCAAATGGAGCTGGTCGTTTCTCACATTTATCATGAAGGAAACATGGTGGCAGATCTTTTTAGGAATATTAGCAATTAGGGACGTGGTGGGGTACACCCCCGGGGGCCATTATGCATCTTGTTACGGAGAACTATGTTGGATGTTCATCTTATCGATTTGTTAGATGATTCTTCCTCTAGTTTGATGTACATTTATTTTGGGCGATTCTTTCTGACTTTATGGGGGTACTTTTTTCCTGCCAATGGTTTTTTTCACAAGGGTGTGTTTTACGTTGGTGGGTTTTAATGAGGCCCCAAACATTTAGCTACCTGATCGGCTTGTGATCAGGACTCTTTTTCTTTTATATATCATTTTTCGATTTATCCAAAAAAAAAAAACATATGGTGCTTTTGGCTGTTGGATTCCACCATTACTTGAGGATCATTTTTCCAATACCACTCTTGGAGTTTGTGCATTAACAAAGGATTTAATACCTAAGCCTGTTTTGTCTCCAATATCCTTTTGAATCATCATTAACTCATCTTTCTGTTCCTTAGCCATGAAACATACCATTGCCTTTTCTTCAGTATCTGAGGAGTTTACCTCATCTTTCTGTTCCTTAGCCATGAAACATACCATTGCCTTTTCTTCAGTATCTGAGGAGTAGTCAGCTTCACTACTATCTGAATCAACAGTCTCCTTGCACTTGGTTGTGTCTGTCTCAGCCCATTTATTTCTTGTCTTCTTTTCCTGAAGACTTTCCTATCCTCTTCATTTCTGTATTTTTTGCCTAGTGGATAAGTGCAATCAACTGCGAAGTGACCAGGTCTACAGTTCCAGCACAGATCTCCAGTTTTCTTGGTCTCAGCTCTCTTAGGGTTTCTTTCTTCCTTCGTTTGGAAGGAGCTGAGTGTCTTTTGGAGGATTCACCCTTATTTTTCTTGTAGTTCTTATTGATGAACTTGTTGAATCTTTTAACCATTAGGGCTAAATGATGTCCTTGGATTCTGCATTTTTTGATTCTCTAGCCACTAGAGCAACTGTCTTGGGCACATCTATCTCATCTTGCTCCTTTCTCCTGAGCTCGAATTCATAAGCTTTGAGATCTGAGAATATCTCATGGTTGGAAATCTTTGTTAAGTCCATTGAATGCCTGAGGGCCATCATTTTCATTTCCCACTCAGCTGGGAGAGATCTTGAAATTTTCATACACGTTTCCTTTTGTGCATATTCTTTACCAAGAGTTGAAAGCTCATTTGTGATCTCTGTGAATCTGGCATCCAGCTGACCCAGTGATTCACCAACTAACATTTTGACATTTTAGTGGAACGAAAAAATGCTCTCTCCTCTCTCCTCCCTCATGACCTCCACCGATCGGATTTTCTAGGATTTCCAATCACGTTTTTTTGGTGGCTCCATTACGGAGTTACCTTTTCATGGCCTAACGTCGAACTTTAACACGCAATCTTCGAACACTCGTACGTCTATTCCTATTCCTGCACGCAAGTCAACCATGGACGCATCCCTGCTGGTGGTCCTCAACCCTCCATACGCTCTCATACATTGAACATGGTCGTCCAATGGGAGTTTCAGTTTCGACCAATGCTCTGGAAAACTATTCGATTTCTAAGGTTTTTGATAAAACCTTAGTTTTTCTAGCTTCACTAATCTGGATGTTAATGATGGAATTGAGTCTTCTTCTCCATATGCTCATCCATGTTATCCTCTCCCCTCAAACTTCAAGCCCCATGCACTGAAAATTGCTAATAGGGACGACGGACATGAGATGTTGCTTTTGGGTTTAATCCCTGAATCATCTTATCTGCCCATGACTTCGTCCTCCATGGCGATAAACACTCAGGGGGTGATGTCCCTTTTTGCAGCGCCACCCCATGTGCAGGCCGTTGCACATTGCCATGAGGGAGCTGGCCTCCATGTGACTCCAGTTGTTTCAAGCTCTGATAATTTCACCCCAGATACGTTCAGCACTAGTAAAACTCAATCCTATGCAAATATGGTTAATACCTTTGGGAAAAAGGTATTTCAGTATCAAATTTTTGTTGGATAATGATCGGAACTGGGCTGCTTCTCATTCCTCTTGGATTTTAAATCCTGGGTTTATTCGTTTATCTCCATTGGTCTTGGACTTTAATCCATACAAGGTTAATACTTCGATTGCTAGTGTTTAGGTGCGGATTTTTGAGCTTTGTTTTGAGTATTGGGAGCCTCATGTTATTATGGGCATAGTTAAGGTCGTGGTAATCCAGTTCAAATCGATACTAAGTCCCTCAATGGCTCTTTGGGACATTTTGTCAGGGTCCTTCTGGAGGTATTAGCTAATACAAGATTATGTGATGGTTGAATGTGTTGGGCATTGTTCGGTTGTTTCATTGAGCTACGAAAAACTCCCGGACTATTCCGCATTGCAGTGTTATAGGGCATTCGATGGATTGTTGTAGAAATATGAATTTGGTGCCGTCACAAGCACACATTGACCCCAAACGGTCACCCTCTGTTCCTAGGGATCGTTCTCGAGTTCGTAAAGAATATCATCTGGTTAATAAATCTATTGATAAAGGCAAAAAAGTCATTGCTTCGACTTCTGATGTGGCGGCCCAGCAGGTTGATTCTTCCCGTATGATTGTCCCTCACTTGTCTGGTCTTTCCTTGGGTAATGCATTTACTGCTCTTGAAGATGATTGTGATTCTGAACCTATACATACACCCACTCTGATTTCTACTTCTGCAAACTCGAGTACTTCTGATATTCCTTCCTTTTCAGATATTTGGAAACAACCTCTCACCATTCAGTATCATTAAGAAAAACCAATTCGACACCTTTATCATGCCATTCGTGATAAGTCTCTTGACTCTGCCAAACATAAATTAATGACTGGCGTTGAACAAGATTCTTTACCTCCTCTTCACAAGCTTACGATTACCAATGACACTGATGGTCCACAAGCCCTAGCGGAGGAAGGATCTGGTGCCTCTGAGTTATAAAGGAATGTGTCATAATCTGAGGATAATACATCCACGTCTCCATAGCGGATTATTCCCCCAGATTCGTCTTTTTTTTATAAATGAGAAATATATTATAAAAAAGAAAAAGTTAACGGTACTGTTTACAATGCCAAATAGCTAGCGATAAGGAAATGGAGAATATGAGGAAAAGTAAATAAACCAAACCTATCTGAAAGGGAATGGATTGAGGAGCCCAGGTCATAAGCCGACCTGGTAGCCAAAACCGTGGGGGCTTCATTAAAACCTACCAAGGTAAAACCCACCATTGTGGGAAAAACCCTTGGTAGGAAAAAGAGTACCCCCAGAAGAAAATGAAAAATCAAACGTATGGCAACAGCACACAGGCCATGTCCAAGAGTGATATACGTCCGTGTGCCAACACAAAGACCATCAAAGAATCCAAGCCACGCATAGCTCGTGCGTGGTGCTGAAGTAAGACGTACCAATGAGCTAAGATGCACGGTTCGTGCTCCATTGCACGGACAGACCGTGTGTTAAGTCGAATGTTCGAAGTCCCAGCAACACATAGTCCGTGCAAAAAGGCACGACCAACCCGTGCATAAAATTGAAGAAAGGTCTAATAATGTGAATAGACACACGGGTCATGCTCCCTTGCACGGATCGCCCATGCGTGTTGCCGAAACAAGGTTTCCCTCCCCCGAAGTTACTTGATGCGAAGAAATACTTTTCCATCTGCATCATCCTGAATATTCGAGTGAATCTCCTATGGCATCACGTGCGACCAGCCAAAGTGGGCATTCATCTTGGATAGTTTATCTGCCACATGGCTCCCCTCCCTAAAAATGTGTGAGATCACGAACTCCATCTTGGAAACGTAATATAAAGCCAGACGCCAACGTCCATAAAATTTCCAAGGAACCTTCAACGACCGCGAAGATAACAGATCACAACATAAGTGGAGTCAGATTCAAGCCACATCTTATGCCACCCTCTCCGATACGCCCGCTCAACCGGAAAGATAGCTGCCATTAACTCCGCTTGGAAAGAAGACCCAACGCCAATCTTTTGAATAAAGCACCCTGTGAAGAAACTCCTACAGTTTCGATAAACTCCCGCAGCCACACATCTTCTCGGGGCTCCGTACGCACAACCATCTATATTAACTTTCATCCAACCTGGAAGCGGGGTATGCCATCTTACAACATGCATCATCAGAGTCGGTTGTATATTCCCCTTAACATGCAATTTACGGAGACATATTAAATCAAAAATAGAATAGGATATGGGACCCAAACCAAACCTGACATCTCGATGATAAATGCCCGAAGAAGGACAACAACTGATGCAATTTGTGGCTTGACTCCCTCAAAGATCCAGCAGTTACAGAAGTGCCAAATAATCCAAATCGCAGATAAATAAGACCCTTTCCATAGAGCCGCCATTTGGGGACTAAACTGAAGTTTCATGGCAAAGATGCAGAGCTGATTAAAGCCCATTTCTAATGGTAGCACCACTTCGAAAGCATTCTGGGTCCAACCCCAAACGCCAGCTGCAAAACGACACGAGGTAAACATATGATCGATTGAATCCTGAGCTTCATAACACAATGCGCATGCCGAAGGACATGCAAAGGTTGTCAATAACCACCAATCGATTGAAAATTGCTCTCCAAACAACCATAGACCTACAAGTCGGAACGTGTGAAGCCCAAATCCATTTTCCCCATCTAACTTCTGGGAAGGAATCCCAGACATATTAATATGCCGTCTTATAAGAAACATTACCCTCCTGTGATGGTCCCCATACTCTATGATCCTCCGAGTCAGGTGACATAGGGAAGTGGAGAATATCAATAACCACATCCATATAAGCCACCAGGAAATCCTCCGTAAAGTGCCAGACGACATCAAAGAAGTAGGCTGAAATGTTCTGAGAATAAAACCCATAAAATTGATCCAAAATACCAATACGATTTGCAATGGAGTAGCCAAGCCAGTTATCCAACCAGAAACGGACCCCCGAATGAAAACCCGGGATCCAACGTGACTGAGAAAAGCATATCCAACACCATAGGTCGTAAACCCAACCAGATAGTAGAACCGATGTATAGTGGTCTTGGAGAGCTGAAATTCAGAAAACGCCTTCTAAGCAGAACAAAAGCCGGGTTTTGAATTAAGGACTTTCCAAGCCATTTTCAACAAAAACGCTCGATTTGCCCAAAGCAAGGATTGAATACCAAGTCCCCTTCCTCCTTTGGCATACAACAACGAGACCAATTCACAGTCACCAACCCTTTTTTGTGAATGTTATCCGACCACACAAAGTTTCTGATCGCCTTCTCCATAGCCTTTAGCAAAGTAACCGGCCATCTATAAACAAGCATAGAATGAACAAATGCGCTGGTAATAACGGAGTTGACCAGCGTAATGCACCCAACATTGACAAGGAATTACCCTTCCAAGTTTGAAATTTAGCAATAATTTTATCATAGAGAGGCTGGAATGTACAAATTCCTTGGCGCCCACTTGAATAATGGAGCCCCCAGATAAGTAAAAGGAATCAAACCCCGGGAAATACCATAATGCGTTTGAATACGATGGATAAGGTGGTTGGGGATATTATCATTGAAAAAGACCTTAGACTTTGCAGGATTAAACATCTGAACCGAGATATTCCCATAAGAATTGAGAACATCCAGAATACATCTGCAATTGCTCCAAGTAGCCTCACTCAAAATCAAAATATCATCTGCATAGAGTAAACGAGGAACCTGAATTTTGCGAGGAGCACAAAATAGCGTGAGGGCACCCTGCTGGAGCTGACGTTCCAAGGCCCTAGCCAGCACGTCCTCCGCGGCACAAAATAGAAGAGGAGAAAGAGGGTCGCCTTGTCGCACGCCTCTGCAGTAGGAATAATAACCTTCCAGACTTCCGTTAATAAGAATAGAGACACGTGCCGACTGGAAAATCCTAGAAACCTACAAAATAAACTGCTTGTGAAATCCCATCTTTCTCAGCACATGAAATAAAAAATCCCATCGAAGAGTGTCGAACGCCTTGCGAATGTCGATTTTTAGGGTCATATTAGGCAATCTGGAATTGCTCAGAAGTCAATTCACACCTTCAGAGGCAAGGGTGATACAATCATGAATTTGCTTGCCAGGAATGAACCCAAATTGCATCTCTGAAACCAGCTTCTTGAGAATCAACCCGAAACGTGAGGCCAAAATTCTGGTGACCTGGTGACAGTCTTAAATAAGAGGTTGCTCGATATAATCGACATAAATTCCTCCACCCTGTCTGCGTCTTTAGATTTAGGAACCACCACTATAAAGCTGGAATTACACCCCATAGGGAGAACAACCGTCACAAAGAAAGATCTGACAATAGGCTTAATATTCACCTCAATCATGTCCCAACAATGCTTGAAAAAATGACCACCAAAACCATATGGGCCCGGGGCGCTATCTGTTCATCCCAAAAATTGCCTCCTTGATTTCCTCATCACTAGGGATGGCACATAATAAAAGATTCTCTGCTTTTGCCACTGTTGTCTGAATCACCTCATCCATCATTGAATAGTTAATCCCCGTGTTGTTGCTCGGAGAAGAGATTCTCATAAAAAGAAAGAATGACTGCGAATTAATTGACTATCCTCCGTAAGAACCCCATCAACCACCAACTAAAGAAGAACGCCGTTAGCTCTTTTCGTATGGAGCTTTCTGTGAAGAAATTTGAGTTATGATCCCTGTCTTTCAACCAATTAACCCGACTCTTCTGGTGCAATAATTCATATTGACAATTTATAGATTAGCCAACTCTTTGTGGATCTCTATTTCATTTGAATTAAGGAATTCGAATAACCGTGCGATGTAATGGACTCTTGAACCTCTTTAAGATTATTCTGGACCTCCTCCATCTTTCGATGAATGTCACAAAAAAACAAAAAATTCCAAGCCCGAAGAATAGGACGTAAACTTTAGGATAAAGGAAAAACCATGGTTAACTCAATGGATGATACGGTTCCTTCTGGTAATCATACGCTGGCTTCACTCCCTTTGGTTTTGGTGTCTGATGCTCGGTGTGTTATGGCCTCTTCCAATGTGCATTTGGGTAATTCGTTTGCTGTCTTGGCTGAAGAGGATGATCTGGTTAATGATTCGCCACCTTCGGATGCTCCAGATTCTGCCCATGCGGATACACAACCAATGCCTCTGGTTTCTCTGCCTCCTCAATCTGGGGTAAGAAATCCATCGTATGTGATCCAAATATACATTGGAAAAGCCAATCAGACTTCTCAGTAGGGCTATCCGGGACATATCATTAGATTCAGACACACACCATTTACAGAGGGACATTGCGCTTGGTCCTACACACATGATAAAGAGGCTTGGAAATCTACTGCCAATATACGTTCTCTGAGCTTGCAGTCTGCTTCTGATGATCCTATCCCCGTGTCTCCAACACGGTCATCCACCTTCAATGGTAATCCATGAAGTGTTTGTTCTAGAACATCAGAGGGATATGGAATGCTGGTTGGGTATTACTAAATTGGTTTTGATGGGGGATTTCAATGCTATTCTGGGTAATCATGAGAAGAAGGGTCAGGGGATTGCTTCTTTCGCATCGTGTCAAGACTTTCATACTTTTCTTGATAATGCGAGGTTGACGGTTGTTCCAACCATGGGTTACTTTTTACGTGGTGTGCTACGAGGGGTCGGCAAAACCTCATTCAGGCTAGGTTTGATTGCTCCATTTTTTAAAATAAAGATCGAAATTATAATAAAAGAAAAGAAAGATCCTGGTCACAAGTAGACTAGGTAGCGCAGTGTTTGGGGCCTTGTTAAAAACCTACCAAGGTAAAACCCACCCTTGTGGGGAAAATCCTTAGTAGGAAAAGAGTACCCCGGCGAGAAAAGTGAAAACCATACAAATAAGGACATATGTCAACACTATCTAACAAATCTATACTGCGCTCGTCCAACATAGTCATCTATGAGCAGGGGGATAATATCCACTGGAGGAATGTCCCACCAGGTAGAATCGCACGTGAGTTTGCTGAGCTCCCGATATATGTGAGAAACCATGAAGTTCATCTGGGAAATCATAAAAAGAGAGTAACGCCACTGACTAAGCAGACACCACGGGATGGAACCAACCCAAGATCGAAAAAGGTCCACAACATATGTAGAGTCAGACTCCAGCCAAAGGTTAGTCCAACCCTTATGAAAAACATAAGAAATGGCGCTCATAGCTGCAACTAATTCGGCCTCAAATGCATAGCCCATTCCACAATGCTCCACAAAACAATCCCGAAAAAAGTCCTAATGAGTACGGTAAACCCCCGCCGCCGTAAGACGCCCTGGAGCTCCTGTTGCGCATCCATCTGTATTGACTTTAATCCAGCCAGGGAAGGGTAGAGACCAAGGCACTGGGATGATGCGACGGGCCTTAGGTGGACGGCCCTGAACCTTCAGCCTGTGGAGACAGTAAATCCTCTTGGGTATTCTGCATACACCCCTTGTCCAAAGAAGCAGACTCTATAATCATCGCTCTCAATTGAACCACAGCTGCATCAGTAGTCCATTTCTTGTCATTAAAAACAACGTCATTGCAGATGTGCCATATAAGCCAAATGCAGGAAATGATCGCCACCTTCTAGAGAAAAGCAATCTGCGCACTAAAATGGAATTCCATAGAATGAACCAGAAATTCATTGAAGCTATAAACATTGCGGACAACTTATATTCTCTCTCTAGGGTTTTGCTCTCTTCTCTCTCTTGATCTCTTATCGGACGTCTTTTCCATATTCACCGGCGTTGATGCCGGCCATGGCCTCGCCGGAGTCGCTGGCTTTCTCCGGCCTTACTTCGAACATTGCTCCACATCATGCCCGCCCACACGAATCATCCGTTGCGTGTCCTCCCTCTCCCGCGCATAAAAGCAACTTTGAACATGGAAAACATTTGACATCGGGAAGTTTTCCTTCTATGGGGTTCTTGGACCTTCTTGTCCGCCACCCACAACGTCAACAAGCAGCAAGACACCCTGGCACATCCTCATCGGCAGCAGCGTGGTCGTGGTCGCCCGCCGCCAAAGACGCGGCTCTTCCTCGTACACCGCCCGGCGCGGCGCCAGCGCGTCCTCGTACTTGCAACAGCCATGCGACGCGCCCCTGCAGCCTACTCCAAGCGTGCAACATCGTCACACATCCTTGCCTTCTCACGACGGACAACAGCCATGTGCAACAGCCCTGGCACATCCTCGTACCATCCGGACAACCTCATACCTGCAGACGGGCTTGTCTCCTAGCGACGTGCACCTGAAATTGCCCCACACACCCGATGCCGCGTCCATGGATGCTCCCTTTACCCCCATGGCTGCCTTTGTCCATGGGGGGGCTGGCCCTTCTTGTCTCCATGAGGGGCCAACAGCCACTCTATCCTCTAGAGTGGCCCCCTCCCAGGGGAGTGATGCCCCCTGGGCGCGATCTCCCATCCTCGAGCACTTCTCTCCGCATGTCCACCAATGAAAGCTCCTCACCTTTTGGATGCTCTGCCACCATGGGCCACCCCAAATCGTCAACCCAGCATCCTTCGGCTAGTAACATGGGTCATCAAGTTTATTCTTTTGCGCAGGTGGTTTCAGGAAACCCCCATCCGACGAATTCAACTTTCCCACAGGTTACAGGTATCAAACAAATGGATTCCACGACTCAGGCTCCAGGTAATTCCAATCTGTTTTCTACAGTGGTCTCTGGTAAAAATCCGATCCCCAAACCAGTTCGCAAAGGTGATTACTACTCCGTAACTATTGATGATAACATTTACCAGCAACGTCTAGCTGAATTTTCCTACTCATTAATTGGACGGGTTATTTTAGGAAAAGGTACCAAGCCATGGGCTACCATGCTCTTACATAAACGCATATCTGAATTATGGGGAATCAAGAATGAATGGAAACTAATTCCCCTAGGCAAGGGATTCTTTTGTGTCAAATTGTTTAATGCGCAGGATCGTTCTCGGGCTCTGCAACGCACCAATTGGACGCTTAACCCTGGTACTATCCGTCTATCTTCGTGGGTGCCTGACTTCAACCCTTACAAGGCTCAGTCTTCAGTAGCCAGTGTTTGGGTGCGGATTTTTGAACTCAGTCTGGAATATTGGGACCCCAACACCATTATGGATTCCATTACAGATTGATCAGCGTTCTTTGGATGGTTCCTTGGGCCATTTTGTTCGGGTTCTGGTGGATATTGACCTCTCCAAACCTTTGGAGGAACATATTATGATTGAACGCACCGGCAAATGTTCTTTTGTTTCTGTCTCTTATGAAAAACTACCGGCATTTTGCTCGACGTGCAGTGTTACGGGGCACTCTACAGCTTCTTGTCGTTTTAACACAGTGGGTAATACGGATAAGGATGGGCGCACGTCATCGGCCCAGGGACGGCCACGGGAGCCTACTAACCGCAATAATTCTGTTCCGCGAGGGCGTTCCAGGGTCCGTAGAGTTTATCGTCCAATTCAGCAGGACAAGGGCAAGGCCGTTGATGACTCAATGGGAAATATGGGTTCGACTACGCGCGCAGGTTCTTCCCCTCGCGCCATAGTCGCTTGCCCTCCAGAAATCCATCTTGGTAACACCTTTCAGGCGCTTGGTTTAGTTGAATCCCTGGATCAGCAACCTGCAGATGACTACACCGAGTATCCAGCCAGGGGGCCATCGCCCAAGGTCAGTACTTCCAGTACGACAACCGTTTCAGCCTCCGTAATTATGCCTATCACAGTACAATATCCTTTGGGGAAGCCTATTCGTGCTCTCGAGTCGTGCCTTCCGGGAGGATGACTCTTTGGATTGACTAAAGATCGTATTCTCTGACAAATTACGTCGGACCGACGCCCGCTCATAACATTACTATTGAAACGGAAAGTTCAGAACCACACGAGATGAACTTCGCAGCATCCAAAAAATGGGCAGATTATGCAGATGACGTGGATCTTCCACAATCATCAGACTCTGTTATGCGCCACACGCCTGTTTTCACCGTGCGGTTGTCATGGGCGACTCCCCCTCAACCGTCTCAATGAATTGCATCTTCTGGAATATCCGGGGGATCGGGAATGTTGCATCTCGCAATGTTCTTAATGCCTTATGTCACAAGCATAAACCTTCCATTATGGCTATTTGTGAACCTAAGGTGGACTTTTTGACTATTTCAGACTTTTACTGGCATAGCTTGGGTTTGACACTTGCGGGACAAAATTTTCGAGTTAATGGGCGGCCAGACATTTAGGTTCTTCACGACTCCACTATCACAATTCTTAATCAGGTCTGGTCTTCTACCCAGTGTATTGTTTTCCATGTTCAATTCGGTTCTTTGATTTTTCATGTTGGATTTACTCATGGTTTGTGTGATTACATTGCACGACGTGAGCTATGGTTGGATTTGCGGAATTTGGGTCTAGCTGATCTGTTGCTTGTTGGGGATTTCAATGCGGTTTTGGGGCACCATGAACGCTCGCGCAATGATACTCTTTCCCAAGCCTCGTGCCAAGATTTCAAGGATTTCATAGAGGACGCCAGTTTGTTTGCGGTCCCGATGACGGGGAATTCATTTACTTGGTGCTCTCCACGGAGGCCTCTATCTTTACTTCAGGCTAAGTTGGACAGAGCCCTGGCTACTTGCCCTTTTTTCGCTCTTTGGAAGGAGGTCAAGGGCTTAGTTCTTCCTCGCATTGGTTCTGATCATCACCCAATTTTGGTTACTTGCTCCTCGACCATTACTAGGGGTCCGGTCCCATTTCGTTTTCAGCGTATGTGGATCCACCACGATTCATTCCGGGATTTGGTTACAACCTCTTGGGGCTCTCCATGTGACACGCACAACCCTTTATTGCGAGTCATGAGGAAGCTCAAGTGGTTGCGATATGCTATTAAAGATTGGAACAGGGATGTGTTTGGGGATGTTAACCGCAGTGTGGACAGCCAGATGGAGCACCTTCATCAGATTCAGGCAGATATTGAGGCTTTGGGCTATACTTCCTCACTCCCGGGATAGAGAGCTGGACATCCAATTGAAGCTTTTGCAGACGTTGCAGCCACAGGCTGAATTCCTTAAGCAAAAGGCCCGAACTGCCTGGCTTAAGGATGGAGATCGAAATACAACATTTTTTCATCGGCGTAGTCAGATTCGTACAGGACGGACGGGGATTCAGGGACTTATGGTGGCAGGGAATTTCACTGGTGATGCTACGGTCCTTGGGAATCATATTATTTCATTTTACGAGGAACTCTTTGCGGATAACGGGAGCTCCAACACAGATTTCTCGCTGGTCGACCAGGTGCTCACTCCAATGGTTGGGGCGCGGGACAATGCTTCCCTAACAGTCATTCCCTCTGATTCTGAAGTGCAGACAGCGGTGTTTGATATGGATCCAGACAGCTCCCCGGGGCCTGATGGGTTCAATGGGATTTTTTACCGCCATTTCTGGGATGTCATATCTGCTGAGGTAACAGACGATGTTCGCTATTTCTTTAACAATTCGTCTCTACCTCTGGGATTGAATGCCAGCTTCATGGCGCTCATCCCTAAGACTAAGGATGCCAATGTCATTGAAAACTTCCGCCCTATCGTCATGAGCAACTTCCTTTTCAAGATCATCACGAAAATTTTGGCTACGCGCTTGGGTTCTATTATTGCTGACTATTTATCCCCGACTCAGTTTGGTTTCATCCCGGGTAGACAAATTCATGAGTGTATTGCCATGGTATCTGAAGGGTTTAATGTCTTACAGGGACGCACGGATTCGAATATGATACTGAAAATAGATATTCGTAAGGCATTCGACACATTGAGGTGGGATTTTTACTATATGTCTTGCGATGTTTCGGTTTCTCCGAGACGTTCGTGCGTTGGGTGGAGGTGGTTCTTCGGTCGTCCAGAATATCAGTGTTGTTGAATGGAACGCCTGTTGGTTATTTTTCCTTTTCAAGGGTTTGCCTTGTTAACTCGGTGATAACTAGTTCTTTCATGCACTCCATGATGATCTATAAATGGCCTGCCACGCTGCTAAAACAAATGGAAAAAGCCATGCGTAATTTCATTTAGACGGGAGATGTGAATTCTAAAGGAAAGGTAGTGGTCAATCTGGGATACATCTTTGCACGCCCGGGCGGAGAGGATTGGGCGTGCGATCGCTCAAGGTGCTAACAAGGCTTTCTTAATGAAATTTTGGAAGGTTCGAACTCGGACTCGTTGGTTTTCGGACCTCGGACATCGGTATTTTTACTAGTAATGGGGACATCCGGAGGTCCTTCCTTCCTTCTTCCATTTGGCATGGGATTAAACCTGTATTTGATCGCTTGGATGATTCTCGTTAGATACCGGGCGCCAATTCCGAGGTATTATTTTGGATTGATAATTGGTTGGGATATTCCATTCTTGTGAAATTGGCATTCAGAGGATTATAGATATTTATTCAGCGCATCTCTCGATTACTTTTATGATGGATCCGGCACTTCACCCTTCCCATTGTGGAGGCTTATTTGGAGCTGGTTCGAGCTATTGTATGTGTCCCAGTGCGCCTACATCTCGGGATACTCGTGTTTGGATAAACTCGAGGATGGTTTGGTTACCTCGAAGACGGCTTATAAATTCTTACGCCCCGCGCCGACAAGAAGATGGGGTTCTTGGATTTGGTCCAAAGCATATCCCGGGCAGCGATCGTGGTGGCATGGAGAGCTATACACAAATCGATTGCGATCCCCAGGACTCTTTACGAGCTAGGGAAGTTTTACTGGCCCTTCGGTTTGTGTTCTTTGCAGGGAATCGGGGGAATCGGTCGATCACTTATTTGTTTCTTATGCTTTTGCAGGGCATCTTTGGCGTTGGATCTTCCAAGCCTTTCACGTGCACCCCTTCCAGGCTTACAGTTTCAATGAACTGCTGGTACGGCTTATGGCATTTAATTTTAGTGACCAGGTCACTTTCCTTTGGCGTGTGGCAATATTATCCTGCATCTGGCTTCTTTGGCACATCCGTAACGAGCTGATTTTCCACAACAAAATCTGGACTCCGGAGGCGGCACTAATTCACCTACAGGTACTCATTGTTGAATCAGCATCTTTGGACCGGGGATGCATGAATAATGATCAACAGGACCTCTTCATCCTGTGTGGTTTAAGAGTCCCCAGACGGGTCAGACGTGCTCCGAAGATTGTGGAGGTCCAATGGCAAAAACCCCTCACAGGTTGGATCAAGGTTAACATGGATGGCAGCACTTTAGGGGCGCCGGGCAATCTTACAGCATCCGGTGTCTTTCGGAATTGTAGAGGATTCTTTCGCGGATGCTTTGTCCATTGCTGTGGTTCAGGGTACGCATTCGAAGCGGAATTGGTTGCAGCAATGTGGGCGATTCATTACGCATTTTCAAAAGGATGGACGAAACTTTGGCTGGAATAGGATTCGAAGTATGTGGTGAACCTGCTGGAGAAGAGAACGATGGAGGTCCCATGGCGCCACCTTGGCAATTGGCGCCAGACCTTGCATCTACTCAGTGGCATTGATCTTGTAGTCTCTCATATCTTTCGCGAAGGCAATCGGGTGGCGAGACATGCTTTGAGCAAGAAGACGGAGAGTGGCGTGCAGTGGGCGTCCCACCCACGCACTGCTTCAATACATCACGGATGATTATGTTGGCCAACCCACATATAGGTTTGTTAATTAATGCGCCACCGATTCAGGTTTCTTTTTAGGCGCCTTTTTCCTGGGGGGTACTCTTTTTCCTCCCAAGGGTTTTTCCCACAAGGGTGGGTTTTACCTTGGAAGGTTTTAACGAGGCCCCAACCATTCAGCCATTTGGTCGGCTTGTGACCACTTCGTACTTTGGTTGTTGACATTATTTCCAGGCTTTCATTTGGTTACCTGATCTGCCTGTGATCAGAATTACTCTTTTTTTCATTTTTTATATATATTTGCACTTATTCAAAAAAGCTATAAACATTGCGAAAAGCCACAACAAATGATGCAGCAATCTAATCCCAGAGCACTCCTGCAAAATCACATGAAACAAAAGTGTGATGAATCAATTCGAGTGAGAATAACAGAGGCAACAAGCAGTAGGACCGATAAATCCTCTATGACGGCGGACGTCCATAACAGCCAAACATCCGTAGATAGCCCGTAAGACCACAACTGTGCACCTTTCGGGGATGTGGGGGGACCAGATCCACGATCCCTATTTAACAGTGGGGAAGGACGATCGTAAGAAGGCATATGTTGATTTAGAGGACACTGTCCCATCCATAGAATGAGCCCACACCCTTTTATCCAATGAGTCTGGAGTAATTGGTCAATGGATAATATCTCGAACAATGTCCATGTAAGCCTCCACAAATGACATAGTAAGATGCGATGTGTTATCAAAAAAGAAGTCCGAAATAGGATTCTGGAAGTTAGCCTGAAACTCATGCGGAATACCAATCCGATCTGCAATAATGTACCCAAGCCAGTTGTCTCTCCAAAAATTAATCGAAGAGTGCACCCCAGGGATCCATCTCGAATGAGTTTGGCAATCCTCCACAGTTGGACACAGCCCTGGCCAGATTGAAGAAGGCAAGAAAGAGCGTCTGATAGAACCGTTAGCCAGCAAAAAATGTCTGCGGAGAGTATCAAATACCATGGAATCCGAAGTAAGAACTTTCCAGCCAATTTTTGTAATACCCCGAATCTCAAATTACTCGTTCGATCACCAAAATATTAAATAATATGTGTATTAATGATTTATTTTAATAATTAGACAGAATGATAGAATAATAGGAAATGGAATTATGGTCATTATATACATATATAGCTCAACTCTTCAGCTTGTTATATATATATATATATATATATATCAGATTATATGTACATATGCGTCCTTACATATACAAGAATATATACTATATATATGAACTAAGTAATTAATGAGTGGCAGCATATTAAGAGGAAGTCATGAGATATAATTTGCTATTCCTTAACCACTAATTAAGTAATCAAAAAAGTAAATTAAAGTTGTATAAGTTCCAATTTTCAAAGTCAACACGGACGGTAGTGCTTCGGGGGTGCCTGGGCGCCTCACAACTTCTGGGGTTTTTTGAAACTGCAGAAGCTTCTTTCGCGGTTGCTTTCTGGAACGATGTGGTTCGGGATTTGCTTTTGAGGCAGAACTGATGGCGGCCATGCGGGCTATTCAGTACGCTTTTGCGAAGGGCTGGACTCAGCTTTGGCTGGAGTCAGATTCGGTTTATGTGGTGGAGATGCTGCGGAAGAGATCCGAGGGGGTACCTTGGCGCCATCTTAGCATGTGGCATTATACTATGCACCTTCTCTCTCAGATGGATTTGGTGGTCTCTCATATTTTTTGGGAAGGCAATCGGGTGGCAGATATTCTTAGCAATACGACGCACGCTGCAACGTGGTGGGGAGCGCCTCCAGCGGATATTGTTTCGTCTTTTACTCAGGATTATGTTGGTCAGTCGAACTATAGGTTTGTTAGCTAGTGCATCCCGGTTTCATGTTTCTTTTCCTATGCTCGATGCTTTTTTCTCTTATGGGGGGGGGGGTACTCTTTTTCCTTCCAAGGGTTTTTCCCACAAGGGTGAGTTTTACCTTGGAAGATTTTAACAAGGCCCCAAGCATTCACCCATCTGGTCGGTTTGTGACCATTCCTTTATCATTTCTAACATTGTTTCTAGGCTTTCTTTTAGTTACCTGATCAGCCTTTATTTTTATATATATTTGCATTTATTCAAAAAAAAGTTGTATAAGTTTCAATGGCTAGAAAATTAGCCATGCATGCATGTAAATGCCACGTTACAATTCCTTATGCATATATACACGTGTAGTTAACAAATAAATATAGATATATATGTGGATAACTAAGCTTAGATAAATATATATATATATAATATATATATATATATAGTACAATTAGTCTGACCGCCTCCAATTGAAGGTAGCTATATATATACCATATGTCTCTTAACAACTTATGCCTTAGATTCCTATACACAAGAAGAATACGTCAAACGAGAGGGAGAAATATGAGAAGTAGGAAAAAGGACAGAAATTAGAAGAATAATTAGAAAGAGGAAAAGGAATAGAAGAAGGGTAGCAATATAGTTAAATCCAAAAGGCCACTACATAATCATCATTCATATTTTCCAATATATTACCTAAAGGTGAAAGTAACTCTGAATCCGTAAGTGTGTCATACTGTTATAATCATTGTTGTTCCTGTGTCGTTTGTTTGGAAAAATGAATGGACTCTCCTTCGGGAAGTCAAAGAATGGATGGATGGGATTCACCTTCAGGTAATCCAAATGAATCCTTCGGGATTAATGCTAGCTAATGGACCATCTCACAGAGTGGGTCTGGTCAACAATGAATGAATGGTTCTTATGAACTGTATGCATGTGACAATTGGTTATAACTGCTTGCGGTGTTCACTACTGAATTTTTATACTCATGCCATGTATATTCTATTTTTCTTACAGGCCGAGGAATAGGCAGCTGGACTGATGACAACGAGCAACGAGTCTCCTCCATTTTTGTTAAAATATGGGTTATCAATATTATATACGTTGGGTTATTTCAAAGACGATATTTTACCAAGCTATTAATGTTAACAATAGGTTTTCTATTTAAGCTCCCGCTATTATAGATTATTTAATTAAGAGAAGTAGGTTTTAGTGGCGTTCCTGAGCCTAGCTGGTTCGGGGAGTCACAAGTGGTATCAGAGCAGGTTTACCTTCATGTAGACTTGCAGAAAAGAAAATAGTGTTTGCAAAACCGTGTTGTTTTGGGTCAGCTTTTATATTAAAATTTTCAAGGGAGAAACGTACTCGTGTTTGAAGTTTTGCGCCTATTTCGAAGGTAATGCATGATTTAAAGGCTTTTCTACTAATGAAATATGGGTTATGTTATGAATGGATTTAAAATATTTTGATCGCATTAACATGACAAGTTTTTATAATGACTTATGATATGAAGTATTTTAAAAGTTGATGCGATTCAAATATGATTTATGCATTCAACATTATTTTAAAAGAACTTTCATTAGAATTTATCTTGTTATATTTAAAAAAAAAAGTCGTGAACTTTCATGAGCATAATCTTGACGATGGATTATAACCCTGTAATCGAGATTTGACTATAACCTTAGAAGCTTTCAGAAATTATTCTTTATAGTTTAGATTTCTTATTAGGCGTACACAACTAGAAAAATATTTGAGGGTAGAATTAGTGTTATATGGTGGTATACAATATATATGGAGAATGTACAACCTATGGACCAGAGTCTCGCCGGTTATACTATAGTAATAGATTACTAAGTGTCTCAGCAATTGTTGGGCCCATATACCACAGGCTTAGTAACACTGAGATTTCACGATTATGTAGAGATAAACATTGAATATGAGATTAATTATTAAGAGGGTAAAGATCGAGTCAATATTTTAGGATTGGATCTGAGCAAGCAAGAGATGAGTAGCATTTTAGGCTGAAAGTGATGTCAAGCAATAGACAGAAATAATAGATGTTGAATCACTTAGCAAGATGGTATCGACTATGTAGGATATAATATATATATATATATATATATAACTTTTACTATTAGTGAACTTTGTTGTCAGAAGATTTATAAATATTTACCACATGACTATTGGTATCATTAGAATGATCTATTTTATAAAACTGTGATTTATGTCAGTTTTATGTGACAAGATATTGTCGAGTGGAGGATATATAAGGTTAAACTCAAGGAAATGATAAGAAATTTATAATTGATATTTTGGGTGTTCTATCCAATTAAATAATGAGTATTTGGGACAAGAATAAAAACATATTAGGATCGATGTAAAAAAAATAATAAAAAAAATCTTTTGAGGATATTTAAATAGATTTCTGACAAATTTTTAGAAGATTGATACGATTATAAGTTACAAGAAATTGCATGACTACATTTTAAGTGATGATTATACTATCTCTTTTTATTTGGGTGTATCTAATGGTTTGAAGGTGTGACTCTCAATGAAAATTAAGTATTTGGTACCAAAAGAGGCTATATTTGGACAACTTAAGGTTATAGGGATATTGATGAATTTTGTTGTTGTTCATATTGATAGATTTTTAGGCATATGTATATTTCTATGAGTGAATGGATTTATTTTCTGCTACAATTAGAGACTCAATGATTTTATCACTTGTTTAGAATAGCTTTTATTAGTTCTCTGAGATTCCATAAAATAGAAATGATAGGTTGTGATTACATAAGAATGATACTGAAAATGTTTGGTCCAGATATGAGTTGAAAGTATATAGGTGAATTCCATATGCAACGCACCCAAGGTTGGTCATGTGGTTACAAAGTGTGAAGAAGGATATTGCTTCTTTTAGTAATAAGGGGATTAAATAAGGGTTAAGTATCTGAAACTCTTTCGGTATGCAAATTTCGAGGACGAAATTTTTGTAAGGAGGGGAGAATGTAATACCCCGAATCTCAAACTACTCGTTCGATCACCAAAATATTAAATAATATGTGTATTAATGATTTATTTTAATAATTAGACGGAATGATAGAATAATAGGAAATGGAATTATAGTCATTATATACATATATAGCTCAACTCTTCAGCTTGTTATTTGTTTTGCATATATATATATATATATATATATATATATAGGGATAGGATCATATGTGACAAGGGCCTTACCATGTGGCAGTGTGGATCAATCTAAGTCACTATCTTGTTTAATCCTAAGGCCCTTGTTTTTTCGGATTTTTTTTTATATTCAACTCAGCCCATTTAAGGGCATAATGGGAATTTTGTACACATAATCATATATCCGTTTTTGGTAACCCCCTCATAATCCCCTTTTTTTGGGATTTCATTCAATCGGTTCATACTTTCTTGCAATCTCAGTTTTCACAAAAAATCAAAACCTTCTTTTCCTCTCTTTCTCCTTCACTTTTCCAACTCACCATTTCTTCTCTTTCTCCTCCATTTTACTGTTGCTAGCCGAGAACAAGAATACTGTGTCAGTTTTTGAAGATTTTCAGGTTCCATTCTGACATCAAAGTACCGAACGACTTTGGTAGTATTGGTAAAGGTCAGGTTTTTGTTCTATTTTTACCAATTTTTTGAGTGTACTTTTTTGTAGTAAGGGTTTATCCTTCATTTTTTCTTCATTTTTCGTCGAATCATGATGATGTTTTTCTGGGTTTTGGGTGTTAGTTGCAGTAAGTAGAGCACACATTTTTTTTATTTACTTTGAATCTCCTAGGGTTTGTTCATCGATTTTACATAATCTCGCTTTTTTCTTGCTTATGGAAATATTTGTTGTGCGAAATGTGGCAGATTTTGGGAGAGATATTTTTGTATTAAATTAGATAAAAATGATAAATATTTAGGTAATGGATTGTGTAATGTTTATGTTATTGAAATTGGGTTTTCGTCCTTTCTGAGGGAAATCATTCCTTTTTTATTTGGTGTAAATTTGCGTAAGTATGATATATCTTTTAGTACTTTTGGTATAACCCTTCCACTAAATTAGCCCTTTTTTTGTGTTTCTATTTGCTGAACCACCCTGTTATTTTGGTGTAGATTATCCCTAGAATGATATATGTTTTCCTACCTTTCGTATATAAATAAATAGGTTTTGGTATTTTTGTATGGCCACTGCACAAAAAAAAAAGGCAATATATATATGTATTGGTGTACATTTAGTATTGTTATAATATCATGAATATGTGTTTTGATTCATTGTTTAAGTGTGGCAATTTGTATAGAATGGACATACAAATGATGTTTAAATAGTATTAGTTTCGTATACAGTTAGAGTACATTTAGTGCACAATTAGTTTAGATGTTGTATTCTCTTTGCTACATTGCAGAATTAGTATAGTTCATGTACATAGTGTAATATTTTCACAAATGTTTCTCAATTCCAGATTCAATGGCACGAGGAAACAGGAAGAGACCTGCATCTCCAGGGTGATGTTAATCAGAGGTCCAAGACCGCAAAATCTGCTTTGAAAGCTTCGATGCCCAAACTGAGGACAAGATCTGTGCCTAATGTTCTATCGGGCGCATTGGTCCGTCTCAACAATTTTCAGACTAGAGCTGTAATTGAAATGGGCTTCGGTAGTTTGTGGGGTATAAACGTTGAAGAATTACCGGGGATGTTAATTTATTGGTTGGTAGAAAAGAGAACATTAGGTGTAATTGCTGATAGTTTTGGTGTATACAAGTTTAATAAATGAGTCTCTGGTTTTTTTTTTACGCAGTTGTTTAATGAACCATGTCAATGCATAATTTATAAGCAATTTTTGTACTGTAGTACTTTAACTGCTGATAGTTTTTTTTATTTCAATGTGATTGGTTAAAAACTTAAACCTCAATTTATATTACAAACGTAATATTAACGTTGTGTTGGTATACGATTAGTAGTTTTTGGCAGACATATAGATTTAAAATTGAGAACGGTACTAAAATACCAAAAAACATGAACACAGGACAAGTTGGCTCATAATCACTGATGACGTTGTGTATAATTAACAATAAACGGGCACTCATGTAACAATTACACACTCAAAGCATTTATGCTTTAGGTCAAGTTTTTTTTATTTAATTTTCAAAATATACAGTAGTTTCAGTATTATCATACAATATTCTAAATTAAACATCTAACAATGCACTACTGAATGTTTATATTATCACCAAATATTGGTCAAGTGTATACCAAAATATGATTTTATGGTACTGTAATGGAATTATTTGTACACCATATTTTTTTGATTATAAAACACCGAAGTATGCATATATATACACCAAAATATGCTTCTAATGTACAATATTATCGTTTTCTATGAATTTGGTGCGATTTCTCTTTCCTGTTTTTTATCGTGAATGTAGAGTGAAGAAGATTACAGAATCCGTTATTTTTGCCCCTAATTCAGCGTTTCTGTTATGGAAAGCTGATAATCAATTTACTGTTATGGCAACATTGCAATCAAGAAGATCCCTTGATTATAGGTTATTAATTATGGTATTTAATTACCCATTTTTTGTGGATTACAGAAATGCCCTTTTGGCATTAAAAATAATTATAAAATAGTATTTTGTAGGGCTAAGTGAAACCATTGGTTGTTTAGGATGTAGGGATGGGATCTGTCCACACTGCCACATGGTAAGAGGCTGCCAAATGAGATCCCATCCCTATATATATATATATATATATATATATATATATATAGGGATTGGTTCAAATGAGACCAATCCCTTTAGGTTAGTCCATAAGAACACTTATGGACTCTTGATTTAAACATTTGTATGGTGTAGATCATTTTAGTTAATTTAGGCATATAAGGGTATAATTGTACTTTTATATTTAATTAGTTATGTTAATTGAACGGTTATTAGCTATTTTTAAGGAAACATAATCTTACCTTTTCAGTTGCCCGATTTTTAGGGAGGAAAAATCATCAACTTCAAGCGTTTTTTTCAAAATTGATACTTCTTTCCGCCATATTTGTGAACAGTCGTTTTATTGTATACTTAGTTCAGTGGACTTGTATACTTAGTCATGTTTTATTGTATATGTAGTTCAGTGGATTTGTATACTTGGTTCAGTGGAATCGTATTCTTAGTTATATAAGCAGTTTAGTAAATAGTTTAGTGAATTTGTATACTTAGTTCTGTTGATTTGTATACTTAGTTCAATGTAATTGTATACTTAGTTATATAAGTAATTCAGTGTAATTGTATTTTTGAATAATTGCGAATATATATAAAAATGAAAAAAGAGTAATCCTGATCACAGGCATATCAGGTAACCAAATGAAAGTCTGAAAATAATGTCAACAACCAAAGTACGCAGTGGTCACAAGCCGACCAAATGGCTGAATGGTTGGGGCCTCGTTAAAACCTTCCAAGGTAAAACCCACCCTTGTGGGAAAAACCCTTGGAAGGAAAAAGAGTACCCCCCAGGAAACATAAGGCGCCTAAAAAAGAAACCTGAAGCATTGGCGCATTTGGCGCATTAATTAACAGACCTATATGTGGATTGGCCAACATAATCATCCGTGATGTATTGAAGCAGGTGTGTGGGAGGGACGCCCCACCAGACGCCACTCTCCGTCTTCTTGCTCAGCATGTCTGCCACCCGATTGCCTTCGCGAAAGATATGAGAGACTACAAGATCAATGCCACTGAGTAGATGCAAGGTTTGGCGCCAATAGCCAAGGTGGCGCCATGGGACCTCCATCGTTCTCTTCTCCAGTAGGTTCACCACATACTTTGAATCCGATTCCAGCCAAAGTTTCGTCCATCCTTTTGCAAATGCGTAATGAATCGCCCACATTGCTGCAACCAATTCCGCTTCGAATGCGTACCCTGAACCACAGCGATGGACAAAACATCCGCGAAAGAATCCTCTACAATTCCGAAAGACACCGGATGCTGTAAGATTGCCCGGCGCCCCTAAAGCGCTGCCATCCGTGTTAACCTTGATCCAACCTGGGAGGGGTTTTTGCCATTGGACCTCCACAATCTTCGGAGCACGTCTAACTCATCCGGGGACTCTTAAACCACGCAGGATGAAGAGGTCCTGCTGATCGTTATTCATACATCCCCGGTCCAAAAATGTTGATTCAACAATGAGAACTTGTAGGTGAATGAGTGCCGCCTCCGGAGTCCAGATTTTGTTGTGAAAAATCAGCTCATTACGGATGTGCCAAAGAAGCCAGATGCAGGAAAATATTGCCACATGCCAAAGGAAAGCGACACTGGTCACTAAAGTGAAATGCCATAAGTATGCGGTGATTCGTTGAAACTGTAAGCCTGGAAGGGGTGCACGTGAAAGGCTTGGAAGATCCAACGCCAAAGATGCCCTGCAAAAGCACAAGAAACAAATAAGTGATCGACCGATTCCCCCGATTCCCTGCAAAGAACACAAACCGAAGGGCCAGTAAAACTTCCCCTAGCTCGTAAAGAATCCTGGACTGCCAATCGGTTGTGTATAGCTCTCCATGCCACCACCGACGATCGCCATTAGGGATATGCTGGGACCAAATCCAAGACCCCATCTAAGCGTCGGGGGCGAGGGCGCAAGAATTTATAAGTCATCTTTGAGGTAACTGAACCATCCTCAGAGTTCATCCAAACACGAGTATCCCGAGATGTAGGCGCAATTGGGACACGCACAATAGCTCGAACCAGCTCCAAATAAGCCTCCACAAAGGGGAGGGTGAAGTGCCAGGATCCATCATAAAAGTAATCAGAGATACGCTGCTGGAATAAATACCTATAATCCTCTGGAATGCCAATTTTGTTAGCAATGGAATATCCCAACCAATTATCAATCCAAAATAATACCTCGGAATTGGCACCTGGTATCCAACGAGAATCATCCACGCAGTCAGAAATGCAGGGTTTAATCCCAGGCCAAATAGAAGAGGGAAGGAAGGACCTCCGGATGTCCCCATTTCTAGTAAAGTACCGTTGTCTGAGGGTCTTGAAAACCAACGAGTCCGAGTTGAACCTTCGGCCCAATTTCATTAAGAAAGCCTTGTTAGCATGACCTTGAGCGATCGCACGCCCAATCCTCCCTCTCGCCCGGGCGTGCAAAGATGTATCCCGATTGACCACTACCTTTCCTTTAGAATTCACATCCCGTCCGGATGAAATTACGCATGGCTTTTTCCATTTTTGTTGTAGCGTGGCCAGGCCATTTATAAATCATCATGGAGTGCAAGAAAGAACTAGTTATCACCGAGTTAACAAGGCAAACCCTACCAGCGAGGGAAAGGGACGAGCCTTTCCATCGTCGGAATTGAAATCTTGTCAAAAATAGGCTGTAAATCCGCGACCTTTGGGGCTCCCTTGAAAATTGGAGCGCCCAAGTTGATGGTGGGGAACGTCCCTGGATGAATCCCCAAAATATGTTGCACCCTCCCACAGACATAATGTGAAACCTGCGCCCCAAAATAAGCCATGGATTTCTGAGGACTAAACACTTGACCCGAGATATCTGCATAGTGAGTAAGAATCTGAAGCAAGGCCCGGGCATTGGAAGAAGACGCCCCGCACATGATGACGATATCATCCGCATAAATAATGGATGCTGGGAAGATGATACTCCTTGGCGCCGTGAAGGCAGATAACCTGGACTGATCCATCGCTGATGTGATAAACCGACCCAGGACCTCCTCCGCAATACAAAACAATAGGGGTGATAAAGGATCCCCTTGTCTGACTCCTCTGGAACAGGCAAAATAACCAACAGGCGTCCCATTCAACAGCACTGATATTCTAGATGACCGAAGAACCACCTCCACCCAACGCACGAACGTCTCGGAGAATCCGAAATGTCGCAAGACATATAGTAAAAAATCCCATCTCAATGTGTCGAATGCCTTACGAATATCTATTTTCAGGATCATATTCGAATCCGTGCGACCCTGTAAGACATTAAACCCTTCAGATACCATGGCAATACACTCATGAATTTGTCTACCCGAGATAAAACCAAACTGAGTCAGGGATAAATAGTCAGCAATAATATAACCCAAGCGCGTAGCCAATATTTTCGTGATAATCTTGAAAAGGAAGTTGCTCATGACGATAGGGCGGAAGTTTTCAATGACATTGGCATCCTTAGTCTTAGGGATGAGAGCCATGAAGCTGACATTCAATCCCAGAGATAGAGACGAATTGTTAAAGAAATAGCGAGCAGCATTTGTTACCTCAGCAGATATGACATCCCAGAAATGGCGGTAAAAAATCCCATTGAACCCATCAGGCCCTGGGGAGCTGTCTGGATCCATATCAAACACCACTGTCTGCACTTCAGAATCAAAGGGAATGACTGTTAGGGAAGCATTGTCCCGCGCCCCAACCATTGGAGTGAGCACCTGGTCAACCAGCGAGAAATCCGTGGTGGAGCTCCAGTTTTCCGCAAAGAGCTCCTCGTAATATGAAATAATATGATTCCCAAAAACCGTAGCATCATCAGTGAAATTCCCTACCACCATAAGTCCCTGAATCCCCGTGCGTCCAGTACGAATCTGACTATGCCGATGAAGAAATGTTGTGTTTTGATCTCCATCCTTAAGCTAGGTAGTTTGGGCCTTTTGCTTAAGGAATTCAGCCTGTGACTGCAACATCTGCGAAAGCTTCAACTGGACGTCCAGCTCTCTATCCCGGAGAGAGGAGGTATAGCCCAAAGCCTCAATATCTGCCTGAATCTGACGAAGGTGCTCCATCTAACTGTCCACACTGCGGTTAACATCCCCAAACACATCCCTGTTCCAATCTTTAATAGCATATCGCAACCGCTTGAGCTTCCACATGACTCGCAATAAAGGGTTGTGCGTGTCACATGGAGAGCCCCAAGAAGTTGTAACCAAATCTCAGAATGAATCGTGCTGAATCCACATACGTTGAAAACGAAATGGGACCGGACCCCTAGTAATGGTCGAGGAGCAAGTAACCAAAATGGGGTGATGATCAGAACTGATGCGAGGAAGAACTAAGCCCTTGACCTCCTTCCAAAGAGCAAAAAAAGGGCAAGTAGCCAGGGCTCTGTCCCAACTTAGCCTTGAAGTAAAGATAGAGGCCTCGTGGAGAGCACCAAGTAAATGAATTCCCGTCGTCGGAACCGCAAACAAAGCGGCGTCCTCTATGAAATCCCGAAATCTGGCACGAGGCTTGGGAAAGAGTATCATTGCGCGAGGCGTTCATGGTGCCCCAAAACCGCATTGAAATCCCCAACAAGCAACAGATCAGCCAGGCCCAAATTCCGCAAATCCAACCATAGCTCACGTTGTGCAATGTAATCACACAAACCATGAGTAAATCCAACATGAAAAATCAAAGAACCAAATTGAACATGGAAAACAATACTTTGGGTAGAAGACCGTAATCGATTAAGAATTGTGATAGTGGAGTCGTGAAGAACCCAAATGTCTGGCCGCCCATTAACTCGAAAATTTTGTCCCGCAAGTGTCAAACCCAGGCTCTGCCAGTAAGAGTCGGAAATAGTCGAAAAGTCCACCTTAGGTTCACAAATAGCCATAATGGAAGGCTTATGCTTATGACATAAAGCCTTGAGAACATTGCGAGATGCGACATTCCCGATCCCCCGGATGTTCCAGAAGATGCATTTCATTGAGACGGTTGAGGGGGAGTCGCTCGTGAGGATCGCACGGTGAAAACAGGCGTGTGGCGGATAACAGAGTCTGATGATTATGGAAGATCCACGTCATCTGCATAATCTGCCCATTTTTTGGATGCTGCGAAGTTCATCTCGTGTGGTTCTGAACTTTCCGTTTCAATAGTAATGTCATGAGCGGGGGGCGTCGGTCCCGACGTAATTTTCAGGAGAATTTGATCTTTAGCTGAATCCAAAGAGCTGTCCCGGAAGGTACGACTCAGAGCACGAATAGGCTTCCCCAAAGGATACTGTACTGTGATAGGCATAATTGCGGATGTTGAAATGGTTATCGATCGAATCTTGACCTTGGGCGATGGCCCCCTGGCTGGATACTCGGTGTAGTCATCTGCGGGTTGCTGATCCTGGGATTCAACTGAACCAAGCGCCTCGAAGGTGTTACCAAGATGGATTTCTGGGGGGCAAGCGACTATGGCACGAGGGGAAGATCCTGCGCGCGTAGTCGAACCCGTATTTCCCATTAAGTCATCAACGGCCTTGCCCTTGTCCTGCTAAACAGGACGATAAACTCTACGAACCCTGGAACGCCCTCGCTGGACAGAATTGTTGCAATTATCAGGCTCCCGTGACCGTCCCTGGGCCGGTGACATGCACCCATCCTTATTCGTATTACCCACTGTGTTAAAATGACAAGAAGCTGTAGAGTGCCCCGTAACACTGCACGTCGAGCAAAATGCCGGTAGTTTTTCGTAAGTGACGGAAACAAAAGAGCATTTGCCGGTGCGTTCAATCATAATATGTTCCTCCAAAGGTTTGGAGAGGTCAACATCTACCAGAACCCGAACAAAATGGCCCAAGGAACCATCCAAAGAACGTTGATCAATCTGTAATGGGTTCCCAAGAGCACTGACAATCCCCATGATGGTATTGGGGTCCCAGTATTCCAGGCTGAGTTCAAAAATCCGCACCCAAACACAGCATCAAGACTGAGCTTTGTAAGGGTTGAATCAGGCACCCACGGAGATAGACGGATAATACCAGGGTTAAGCGTCCAATTGGTGCGTTGCTGGGCCCGAGAACGATCCTGCGCATTAAACAATTTGACACAAAAGAATCCCTTGCCCAGGGGAATTAGTTTCCATTCATTCTTGATGCCCCATAATTGGATAAGCGTTTTTGTAAAAGCATGGCAGCCCATGGCTTGGTACCTTTTCCTAAAATAACCCAACCAATTAATGAGTAGGAAAATTCGAGAGGCGTTCTTTGGTAAATGTTATCATCAATAGTTACGGAATAGTAATCACCTTTGCGAATGGTTTGGGGATCGGATTTTTACCGAGAGACCACTTTGTAGAAAATAGATTGGAATTACGGGGCCGAGTCGTGGAATCCATTTGTTTGATACACGAAGTCGTGTGAAAGTTGAGTCCGTCGGATGGGGGTTTCTGAAACCACTGCGCAAAAGAATAAACTTGATGACCCATGTTACTAGCCGGAGGTTGTTGGGTTGACGAGTTGGGATGGCCCATGGTGGCAGAGCATCCAGCAAGGTGAGAAGCATTCATTGGTGGACATGCAGGAGGAGTGCTCGAGGATGGGGAGCGTAGCCCGGGGTCATCACTCCCTAGGAGGGGACCACTGCGGAGGGCGAGTGGCGGCCGACCCCCCCCAAGGTAGCATGGGAGGGCGGCCCCCATGGCCATTGGCAGCCATGGGGGTAAAGGGCGCAAGAAGCGCTGGGCGGTGATGTAGGGGCGCCTCCCCCCTTTCTCTAGCCACATGGTGAGGGACCGCTGGGGATTGTTGTTGCTGCAAGGACGTCAATATGGGATGCTGCGTGGGTGCAGCGCTGGTACGAGGAGGCGAGATTGCAGGTACGAGGACGGATTGCTCCATGTACGAGGTTGCGATATTGGTATGTGGTTGACAATGATCATCTGACTCGTAACCTTGAACAAAGCAATTAATTTCTGGGAATAAGAGAACCTCCGCTGCCGTTGAGTTATCGCCGGAAGTAGCAGCGACGTGCATGTGGTCAGCGTGAGACGGGGAGGACGTAGTCATTGTCTGCAGGGTTTGGTGGATGTGAGAAATTAGAAGTGTAAACATGCCATGGAGGCTCCGCCATGGGAGCGACCTGTGGGAGACGACCGGAAACGGAGGAGGACGGCTGTCGGAGAATACCTTGAGGACGAAGGCAAATCTCACGTATCTCTATCAATCGGAAGCCATACTAAAGTTGAAGAGAAAATTTGTTTTCAAGAACAAAGGGGTCAATTCAGTGTAATTGTATACTTAGTTAAATGTTTCTGTATACTTAGTATTATTTTAATGTATAGTTAGTTCAATGTGATTGTATACTTAGTTAAATGTTTCTTTATACTTAGTAAAGTTTTAATGTACATGTAGTTTAGTGTAATTGTATACTTAGTTAATTATTTATGTATACTTAGTAATGTTTTAATGTATAGTTAGTTTAGTGTAATTGTATACTTTTCATTAATTGTTGCACGATTTTGTTGCCATATTTGAATAATTTGCAAGTTCGAATGAGAAGAGAGTGAAAAGAAAGGTGAATCGCTTGATTATGGGAACGTGATCAATAAAAAATCACGTCCCTAATTTTTAGAAAGCGGATACTATATTTAATTTCTTGTATTCCTATTTTATCCCTTCTGTTGTATACTTACTTATGAAATAATGTATATATTGTAATATATCTTGACCATTGATTTACTATTTGGATGGTGTAGATTTAGTCCTATGGACTAACCTAGGAGGGTGGTCTCACAGGATCCTCTCCCTATATATATATATATATCCATCTTATACGCGGATGATATTGTTATTATGTGTGGGGCTTCTTCAACCAATGTCCGTGTGCTTCTTCAGATTCTCACTCTTTATGCAGATATCTCGGGTCAAGTGTTTAGTACACAGAAATCTAAGGTTTACTTTGGTTCGAGGGTTTCTTCTTATGTCCGTCACAGGGTGCAAAATATCATGGGGATACTGCCCGGAACGTTCCCCACAGTATATCTGGGCGCCCCAATCTTCAAGGGTGCTCCTAAGGTTGCAGACTTACAACCCGTCTTTGACAAAATTATCCTCAAATTCAGAAGATGGAAATGTTCTTCACTTTCCCTTGCTGGTAGAGTTTGTCTTGTCAATTCGGTGATTACTAGCTCTTTTGTACACACCATGATGGTTTACAAATGGCCCGGTACTCTGCTCAAGCAAATGGAAAGGGCCATGCGTAATTTCATCTGGACGGGGGATGTGAATACTAAGGGAAAGGTGGTGGTTAATTGGAAGAAGTGTTGCACGCCCATGAATGAAGGGGGTCCGGGCGTCCACTCGATTGTGGTGGCTAACACGGCTTTCTTGATGAAATTGGGTTGGAAGGTCATGAACTCGGATTCGTTGGTCTTCACAACTCTGAGGCGTCGCTACTTTACTAGGGATGGGGCGATTCGACGGTCCTTTATTCCTTCTTCTATTTGGACTGGGATTAAACCCTCCATTTCCGATTGCTTGGATGATGCTCGTTGGATCCCATGTGCTAATTCCGAGGTATTATTCTGGATTGATAATTGGTTGGGCTACTCTATAGCAGATAGAATTGGCATCCCAGAGGACTATAGATACTTATTTCATCAGCGCATTTCAGACTATTTTTATGATGGTTCCTGGCACTTCACCTACTCTTTCGTGGAGACTTATCTGGATCTGGTCCATGCTATAGTTCGCGTCCCTATAGCGCCGGATTCCAGATATACACGAGTTTGGATGAACTCGGAGGATGGTTTGGTTACTTCGAAGGCAGCATATGATCATATTCGCCCCCATTACCCGGCAGTCAAGTGGGGTTCCTGGATTTGGTCGCAACACATCCTGGAACGGAGATCGGTGGTGGCTTGGCATGCTATACACAACCGAATGGCCATCCTGGATTCCTTACGAGCTAGGGGAAGTTTTACTGGCCCTTCGGTTTGTGCTATTTGTTAGAAATCAGTAGAATTGGTTGACCATTTATTTGTCTCATGTGTTTTTGCAGGAGCTATCTGGCGGTGGATCTTTCATTCATTCAAGGTTCACCCTATGGAGGCATATAGCTTCAACGAACTGCTAGTGCGGCTAATGACGGTTCATTTTAGTGACCAGGTTACTTTTTTTGTCGTGTGGCTATACTTTCCTGCATCTGGCTCATATGGCATATCCGAAACGAGTTGGTTTTTCACAACAAACTTTGGACACTGGATGCGGCGATTACCCAACTTCGGGTACTCATTGTAGAATCATCATCATTGGATCGGGGATGCATGCACAATGACCAACATGAATTATTTATCCTGCGTGAACTGCGCGTTCTTGGGAGGGCTAGACAAGCACCGAAGATTGTGGAGGTTAGCTGGCAAAAACCACTGTCGGGTTGGATCAAGGTTAATACGGATGGAAGTGCAACAGGGGCGCCGGGCACTCTCACTGCTTCAGGGGTTTTTCGGAACTGTAGAGGTTTCTTTCGGGGGTGCTTTGTTCATCATTGTGGTTCTGGATATGCGTTTGAGGCTGAATTGGTTGCAGCAATGTGGGCGATTCAGTACGCTTTTGCTAAGGGTTGGACACATCTTTGGCTGCAGTCGGACTCAATGTATGTGGTGAACTTGCTGGAGAAAAGATCGATGGAAGTCCCATGGCACCATCTTAGCTACTGGCGCCACACACTACACCTTCTCGCGCACATGGATCTCGTAGTCTCACATATTTTTTGGGAAGGCAATCGGGTTGCGGACATGCTGAGCAAGAAGACAGAGTGCGACACATGGTGGGGCGTCCCGCCCACAGAGCTGCTTCACTACCTCACTGATGACTATGTTGGCCAATCCAACTATAGGTTTGTTACTTAGTGCGCCACTGCTTCAGGTTTCTATTCCCATTTTTAGGCCTTTTTTTTCTGGGGGATACTCTTTTTCCTTCCAAGGGTTTTTCCCACAAGGGCGGGTTTTACCTTGGGAGGTTTTAACGAGGCCTCAACCATTCAGCCATTTGGTCGGCTTGTGATCATTTCATTTGGTTTTATGACTTTTTTTCTAGGCTTATACTCGGTTACCTGATCAGCCTGTGATCAGGACAACTCTCTTTTCTTTTTTATAAATATTACTCGAGATTATTCAAAAAACAACAACAAATGTCTTACATTATCACTATTCTTATAAGGCTCTCTCCTTGATTCCGTCCGGCCGTTCCGCCTCCAGCCTCTGGTGCCATCGCCGGTTGTCTCCATCATGGCATCACAGAAATCTTTCTCTGGGTTAACATCTAACTTCATGCCCTATCATGCAAGACATCAACCAATCTCCTCGTCCCATTCAAATCCCACAGATGCTGCTCGTCCGTCCGTGCACGGTATCAATCACGCGGAGAAGGGAATCCCATCAATAGCCCAACGCCTGCGCCTTTCTCGTGCTTTGATATTCCTTCGAACTTCGTGCCATCCCACAACACCTCAAGCTTGCCTCCTTCGTTGTTTGCACACGTCGGCCTAGTCCCGCCAGCGGCCTACTTGCAGCAGCTTGCGTCACCTGCCGCGCAGCCACATGGGGAAGGGAATAGGGGGGCCGCACCCCCGTCACTTGCAGCGCCTCTTAGGGGACGTCCCTTTACCCCCATGGCTGCCAATAACCATGGGGGGGCCGACCCCTCTATGGGAGCTAATGAGGGGTCGGCGGCTGCCCTCACATCCAGGGTCGCCCCCTCCCAGGGGGTGATGACCCCTGGGCCGCAGACTACCATCCCCAGTGCATTCCAATTGCATGCCCTCTAACAACTACTACTCAACTGGCTGGAAGCTCAACCACCATGGTCTCTCCCCATGCTTCGAACCCTTGACTTTTGGCTCATAACGCTAATTCTCATATTTGTTTCGGTAACTCTTTTGCAAAAATTGTCTCAGGCACTACTTCTCCGTCGGATTCTAATTTCCACCAAGCCCTAGGTAATCCCGTTACATTTTCTCATATGGTTTCTGGTAAAAGTCCATCTATCCCTAAACCTGTTAGGAAAGGGGATTATTATTCTGTTGCGATTGATGAATATGTTACCAGCACCTTGCTGAGTTCTCTTACTCTTTGATTGGGCGAGTTATTTTGGGGAAAGGTAATAAGCCATGGCCTACTATGCTTCTGCATAAAAGGCTATCCGGGCTTTGGGGTATTCAAAATGACTGGAAACTAATTCCCTTAGGTAAGGGATATTTTTGTGTCAAATTTTTTCATGCGTAGGATCGAGCTCGTGCTCAACTCCGAATCAATTGGGCGCTTAATCCGGGAACTATTCGGATTTCTCCTTGGGTCCCAAACTTTAATCCTTACAAATTGATCAGCGATCGCTTGGAGGGGTCCTTGGGGCATTTCATCCGTGTGCTGGTTGATATTGATCTCGCAAAACCATTGCAGGATCACATTACGGTGGAACGGGTTGGTCAGTGCTCGTTCGTGTCTGTTAGCTATGAGAAACTGCCCGAGTTTTGCTCTAAATGTAAGGTTACATGACATTCATCTGCCTCTTACCGTATCAATTCTATAGGAACTTGGCTATGGAAAGGCGTCTTAGTCCCCAACCAAGGCCGTTCAGGGCCGGTTGAACGTCCCAAATCAGTCCAACGAGGTTGATCCAGAGTGCGTAAAGTTTATCATCCTGTGTAGCAGGCGACGGACAAGGGTAAGGCCGTTGATAACTCAATGGAAAATCCGGCCTCGACTATGCGTCCGGGATCCCCTTCTTGTGCCATAGTCACTTGTCCGAATGATATTCACCTTGGTAATGCTTTTGAGGCTCTAGCCATGGATGACGATTCTTTAGACCAGCATCCTATGGATTCATCTCCGATTCTCCCGACTCGGCAAACGGTTCCCACGGCCCCGGCACATAACACAAATTCTCTCCCTACAAGTTTGCCCCTTACTATTCAACACCTGTTGGATAAACCCATCTGTGCTCTTAGTTGTGCTTTTCGGGACAGTTCCATTGATGCGGCCAAGTCCAGGTTACTCAAATGTGGCGCAAAGGCCCCTCCACGACCATACATGCTATCACTATCGAGTCAGATTCCTCAGGGCCAAATGAACTTGATTTTGCGGCTACGAAAATAGGGGCAGATTATTTTGATGAGGTAGCCAATGCTCAATCGTCGGATTCTGCGACACACCACACTCCTGTCTTTACCGTGCGTTCGACACAGGCAGCCCCCCACATCCGTCTCAATAAATTGCATCTTCTAGAATATCCAGGGGATTGGGAACATTGCTTCTCGTAAGGTTCTTAAAGCTTTATGTCAGAAGCATAAACCTTCTATTTTAGCTATCTGTGAACCAAAGGTGGACATTTCTTTGATTTTGGTTTCTTATTGGAATAGTCTGGGTTTGAATTTCATCACTCAAAACTTTCGTGATAACGGTCGTGCTGATATTTGGGTTTTCTGTGATTCCATCATCTCCATTTTGCAACAGGTTTGGTCTTCTTCTCAATGTATTATTCTGCAGCTTCAGTTGGGGTCTATGATTTTCCATATTGGCTTTGCTCATGGTTTATGTAATCATATTGCTCGGGTCACCCTTTGGTTGGATTTGAGAAATTTGGGTCTTGATGATTTACTGATTATTGGGGATTTCAATGTTGTGTTGGGTCATCACGAGCGTTTGGGCAGTGGTATTCTTTCCCAGGCTTCTTGTCAGTATTTCAGGGACATTGTGGAGGATGCTGGCTTGTTTGTGGTGCCGACTACGGGCAACACGTTCACTTGGATCGAGCCCTAACAACGTGTCGATTTTTCTCTCTTTGGCAAGTTGTGAAGGGTTTGGTTCTCCCTCGCATAGGCTCGGATCACCATCCCATTTTGGTTTCTTGTTCATCTTCTGTCAACAGAGGTCCTTAATGCTCAGGGATCGGGTTAGAAGGACCAGTAACAATTTTAGCAAAAGATGTAGAATTACCTGGGGCCTGATGGGGAGATGCATATTCAGAGAAATTACCAGAGACCATTTTCGCAAAAGTAGCATCCACACGTGGGTAAGTATTTGGCCGATTATGAGCCGAATGTTGCAGGTTCGCATGTGTCTGGGCAAATGTAAAATCGCGCGGGGGAAGAAGTGGTGAAACTTCTTGTGCTCCATGTGTTGAAGAATTGTTGGGGCGAAAATTGCCATGCAAAAAAAACCCTGGAGAATTGAGGCCGTCATTACATGGATTGGCACGCACATGGGATGAGATATTCCCATTATCCCAGCGACCATCACCCCCCTGGGAGGAGGCAGCAAGAGATGGCTGCCTCCCAGCCGGCTCCCCTACCAAAGATCTCATGGGGCGGCCCCCCCATGGATGTCCACCATGGGGGTTATAGAGGCATTAAGGGCAACCGATGGGGATGAGCACCCCCATAAGTTGATGGCAGGTGGGGGTCGTTGGTAGGTGGCTGCGAGAGAGAAGCCGAATCATGAAGCTGCACATGAGGATAATCAACCGATCGCTGCTTGTTCAAAGAAATGCCCGTCATGAGGGATGAAGGAGATGAACCAAGATAAACAGATTCTTGAACCAAACCAAATCCTTGAAACTCACTTCGAATGGTTGTCTGATTTTTCTGATGCTCGATAAAATTCGAAGGTAAATCATATGAAGGAGGGACGCACGGTGAAGAAGATTCAGATTTTTCTAGGGTTTTATCCCAAACCCTAGAACACGATATAAGACCAGATTCAACAAATTTGGAAGAAGCCTCCATCCGACATGTGACCATGTGTGAAGAACGATGAATTGCAAAGGTCGGATCAGCCCCCATCGAGCCCATGCATTTCGGAGTGGGAACATTGCTTAAAGAAGACATAGGTTGAATTCGAAAATTACAAATAGGGATGTCAAAGTTGGAGATGAGACCGTGAAAGGGCGACTTCTCCATGAAGTCACCGGAGAAGACGACCAAAAAATCAAGATGTCCGATCTATGTTAGGCGTGGAGATGGAGAGAGGGGAGACCATAATTCGAAACCTTAAATCATCTTTTTGTGTGTTGGATCGCTCCATTGCTACTTCTAATTTTCTCTCACTTTGGCAGAAGGTGGATAACTATGTTCTCCCTCATATTTGCTCCGATCACCATCCCCTTTTGCTATCCTACTCGACTCAGGCTATGAGGGGCCCGGGGATGTTCTTTTTTCAGCGTATGTGGATTAAGCATTCGAATTTTCAGTAGACGGTTGCCTCTTCTTGGGCCGTTCCGATTGCGGGCCCTAATCCTTTGATTAAATTGATGTTTAAACTCAAAAGGAGCTTCGAACTTGGAATAGGGAGGTTTTCGGGGACGTTAATCGTGCAGTGGATGATAGGTTGGAGAGAGTTCGGCAAATTCAATCAGATATAGAGACTATTGGCTATAATGATGCGCTCAGGGAGTAGGAATTTGATGCTCAAAGCTCTCTTAATCATGCCTTATTGCTGCAGTCAGAATTTCTTCGGCAAAAATCTCGAGCGGCCTAGCTGGTTGATGGCGATCGTAACACCTCTTTCTTCCATTGTCGTTGCCAAACCAAGGCCATTCGGTCTGGTATTCATGGTTTGATGATTGACAGTCATTTTTCTACTGACCCAATTGCCATTCGCGGTCATGTTATTCATTTCTTTTAGGATTTATTCGCGGCCTCGGTTGGCTGTACTGTTGATTTCTCTACCCTTGATCAGTTTATCACTCCGGCAGTTTCAGTTGTTGATAATGATGTCCTTCATTCTTTGCCTTCTGAGTCTGAGATCAAGGAGGCATTTTTTGATCTTGGCGTTGATAGCTCCCCTGGTCCTGATGGTTTCAATGGGGTGTTCTATCATCATTGCTGGGATATTATTTCCTCTGATGTCATTGATGCAGTTCGCCACTTCTTTGTGTCCGGTTCATTGCCAGTTGGACTCAATTCCAGCTTTATGGTTCTTATCCCTAAATGCAAGGATGCTATTATTATTGACAACTTTAGACCGATTGTGATGAGTAATTTTATCTTTAAGACCATCACGAAGATCTTGGCTACTCGTTTTGGGAGGATCATCAGCAACGTTCTCTCTCCCACTCAGTTTTGGATTATTTCGGGACTCCATATTCACTATTGTATCGCTTTTGTCTCTGAAGGCTTCAATATTTTCTGAAAGGGTGATAAGAACATGATTTTGAAGATTGACATTCGTAAGGCCTTTGATACTCTGAACTGGGAATTTTTCGCTTTACGTTTTGAACAGGTTTGGGTTTTCTGATAAGTTCATTTATTGGATTTTGGTGATTCTCCATTCTGCTCATATCTCAGTCTTGCTGAATGGCTCGCCTGTGGGTTACTTTGCGTGTTCTCGTGGGGTCAGGCAGGAGGATCCTTTATCTCCGCTTCTTTTTTGTGTTGTTAAGGAAGTGTTGGGCAGAATTTTCGCTGACTTGGTCGCATCTAATCGCCTAATGCCTTTTGTTGCTCTGCGCAATATTCATTTTCCTTCTACGATGTTGTATGCTGATGATATCATCATTCTCTGTGTGGCTAATACTGGCAATGCTCGTCATGTTCGTCAGGCGCCTCGATTTTATACTTTTGTTTGAGACAGGTTTCAGTCCAAACAAATCCAAGGCATTTTTCAGGGCTTCCATTTCCAGGCACGTTAGAAATCGGGTGCAAACTATTATTGGTATTCATGGGGGTGATTTCCCTACAACTTACCTTGGTGTTCCTTTGTTTAAAGGGGCTCCTAAGCAGAGGGTTTTACAAGCCGCTTTTGACAAGGTTCTGCTCAAGTTCAAACGATGGAAGGGATCTTCTCTTTCGCTTGCTGCCAGGGTTTGTTTGGTAAACTTTGTGATCACAAGCTCCCTCGTGCACACTATGCTTGTGTATAAATGGCCTATTACTATGCTCAAGCATCTTGAGATAGCCATGCGTAACTTCATCTGGACCAGTTATATCAATCAGAAAGGTAATCATGTGGTCAGCTAGGCTCGTTGCTATACCCTAGGAAAGAAGGGGGCCTAGGGGTTCGTTCTGTTATCACGACTAATCAAGCTTACCTCATGAAGTTGGGTTGGAAGATCATCACCTCGGATTCCATTGTGCACACTACCCTTCACAATTGTTATTTTTTGGCTAATGGGGCGATCCGATACACGTTCTTACCTTCTTCGATATGGGCTGGTCTTCGTCCTCTGGTTCAGAGCTATTTAACGGAGTCTAGTTGGGTTTCGGGGTAGCTTTTGGACTGATAATTGGCTAGGTTACGTTATTGCGGACCGGATTGGCGTTCCTCCTAAATACCACATTCACTTACAGGACATGATCTCTGATTTCTTTTATGATAACACTTGGCATTTTACAATATCATTTGTGGGGGCTTACTTGGATATAGTTTGTGACATTGTCTGATGTCCGTTTTCCCCGAATTCGGTGGATAAACACGTCAGACGCACTCTATGGATGGATGGGTTTCTTCTAAGGAGGCTTACTCGTTCTTCTGACCTTCTCTTCCGTTGGTTAGATGGGGTTCTTGGATTTGGTCTCCGAACATTCGGAAGCGATCGGTGGTTGTTTGGAGAGTGAAATTCGGACCCTTGCGATTCTTGATGTCATGCGCTCTCGGGGCTTTATTGGTAGACCTTTTGTAGCCTGTGTTACTCTCATGCGGATTCGATTGATCATCTTGGAATCTGCTGGTCCGGACAAGGGCTGCCTGAATAACACGCAAGAGGATCTCCTTTGTCGTCATCGTCTCAAAGTTCAGGATAGTGCTCCGAGGGCTCCCACCGACATTCCTATTCCTTGGCACCTTCCTCTCCCAAGTTGGATCAAAGTTAATACGGATGGCAATGCTTCTAGTTCTCCAGGGAGTCTTGTGGCAGCCAGGTATACCGTATGGCAAGGGGCTTTTTCAGAGGTTTCTTTGTTGAACAATGCAGAACGGGATATGCTTTTGAGGCAGAATTAATTGCGGTTATTAGGGCTGTCTCCTACGCCTTCAACAAAGGGTGGGAGAATATTTGGGTGGAGTCAGACTCGAGTTTTGTGGTGGATCTCTTTCGTAATCACGTTAGATCTATCCCATGGCGTCTTCTGGGTCATTGATATTACTCATTGCATATGATTTCTCAAATAAATTTTGTCATTTCTCACATCTATCAGGAGGGAAATCGTGTGGCGGATTATCTCAGTAAGTACTCGGCATCCAAATGGTGGGATGCACCTCCAGCGCACATTATATCTCTACTCACCAATGATTATGTTGGACGTACACAATACAGATTTGTTAGATGATTTCAGTTTCTGTGATTATTATGTATCTTATGGTTTTCTTCTCGCGTGGTACTCTTTTCCTATTGGGGTTTTTCACACAAGGGTGGGTTTTACTCCGGTAGGTTTTTAACGAGGCCCCAAACATTGTGCTACCAGATCGTCTTGTGATTAGGACTTTTCTTTTTTTTTTATATATATTATTCTCGATCTTATTCAAAAAAAAATAGGAGGTAATCTTTTCAGTTTCATCATAACCACAAGAATCGGATTAGAAGCCACAATCGGTTCCTTCCATGAATTATACACAATATCCCAGAAACCCTTGTGTTGTAGCCACATAGCTTGGAAACGAAATGAAATAGGTCATGTCACACTGGCCAAGTCGCTATGCATAATGATGGGATGATGATCTGATCCATGTCGCACTCCCACATAACCTTTCACCGTCTGCCAATGATTCAACAATTGTTGAATCGCCATAATTCTATCCAGCCTGGCTTGAACGAGCCCCCGAGAATATAAAAAAGAACTCCACGTAAATATGTTACCATCCATAGGAACCTGGGAGAGATCATTATCATCAATAAAATTGTCTCAACACCCTACAAGCCGTCCCATCGGCAGAGACCCTCCCCGGCGTTCATGAGCTCCCAAAATAGCATTAAAATCGCCAAGCAAAGACAAAATCAGTAAGCCCTAACAATCGAACATCCAACCATAATTGTCGCCGAGCTATATAAGAGCAATGAGCATGCACAAATCCCACAAAGAATCGCATATTGTGGGATATTACCTCACAAAACAAACATTGAGCGAGAATTAAAAATCACCGAAAATTGAAAATTAGAAGAGCAAGAGAAAATCTAAATATCCGGTATACCGTTAGATCTGAATGATTCACCCACCAAATTCATACCAATGGATTGCCAAAAATTATGATTAATAGAAGAAAATTGTACCATAGGCTCCACAATAGCAATAATGTCAGATTTATGAACACGACACAACTCCTTAAGCATAGATTTAGAGGAATTGTTACCAATACCCCTAATATTCCAAAACAAGAAATTCATTAGGGGGAGAAGAGTGGGGACGCACCTGCGTAGTATCATCGAAACTACCCAAGAATCTTTTACTTTGTTCCTCCTCATCAGCCATGTCAGACCACCATTGTTTAGTCGTCGTTGCATGGCACTGAAAGTGTCCGACGGGATCCATTTGCTTCAAGACATAATCTTTAGGAGGATTAATTTTGGAAACAGCCTCAATAGCCCTGTAAAGAGATTCCTGGCCCTTCTGATCAAGACGATTAGAAAACACAATCGTATTAGCCTCTTTGTCATCTCCATTAATTGGATTATTGACCACCACTGTTCGACCTTTATTGACTGGAGCAGCTGGAGTAGCTCAAGCAATGCCATGCAAATCATTATCCACAATATTCCCCTCCTCAAGAACTATTTTATCCGTCTCCTCCAATATCTCAAATGAGTTCTGCGTAGAAATTTTGGATGTAGAAGAGTGATTGACCTGTGGATTGATACACCCCTTTTTAGTTTTCACTTGCACCCAAGTGGCAGCCGGCTCCTTATCCTTACGAGTCTGGGACCGCTCCCTAGCATCAGTCCTACCAATCGATCAACTTCGATTCCATATTTCCACTTCCGATTTCTTGACCTCGTACGTTGTGGATTTGCGACATTTATTGATATTGTGGCCCACAATCCAGCAATGCACACAAAACAACGGAATATTTTCATAACCAATGGACACAAAAGAGCAATGGCCAGCTCTTTAAACCATTATACATTCTTGAAGGGGAGCACTAAGGTCCATTTTGACAAGAACCCGCACGAAATGACCCACCTCCCCCGTTAGAGATTTGCCATCAATTTGAATTGGTGTCCCAATGGTGTTTGCCAGTTTCATGATCAACGATGGGTGCCAGTATTCCCAACTAAGCTCATAAATACGAACCCAGGCCTAAGTCTTGGACGTGTTAATCTTATACGGGTTGCAATCGGGGATCTAATTCATAAGGCGTATTGAGCCTGAAGATAAATTCCATGCAGACTTTTGAAAAATTTGATTGAGCTCGTTCAAATCCACAAATTGTATGTTGTAGTACCCTTTGCCTAGGGGTATGAGTTTCCAAGGGGATTTGACATTCCACACCAATGCCAGTTTCTTCCTGAGCTCGTCCCATGCATGAGGTTTCGTGCCCTTCGAGTATATCACATGGCCAATTGGAGAATTTCTTAGTTCTACAATACGTTGTTGATATATATCCTCGTCCATCATAATGGATAAATAATCACCCTTTTTTACCAGTTTGGAAGTTTTCTCAGGAGAAAGGGTTTGAACAAAAGAAGGTTTGCTTGCTGGCCAAGTTCCGTCAACATGTTGCTCTTTCGATTCCCAGTAGGCTGCTTGTAGTCATTGAATGTTGTAAAATTCCTTGCACCGGCAGAATTTAAACCAGGCGCTTCCCCATGCAATTGCGAGAAGGGATTAGGGTTAGGGTTTAAGCAACCCTATCATAAACCCTAGCAATCAAAAGCGATCGATAATCATAGGGGGGTGCAAAACTAAGATAGGTTGTTCGTGATTGGAACCTACATCTGAGTGTTGTTGTCATAACCCGGATCATTACATTTTAATTATCGTGGTTAATCAATCATAAGCATAATTACACGCATTTTGACTAATACTAGATTGCATGTGCATTCCTGAAATTTAAATTTTAGCAAAATTGTATTAGCTTTCACTATGTTTGACGACATTTGTAGATTGCACTTGATAAACATAGAAATGAGGGATGACATTGATGTGTCTATATGGAATATATATGTATATATAATGATAATAATATAATGTGTAGTAATATTAAATATATAAAAAAAATGCTATATTATAATTAGACAATGAATCAAGGATTTATGATTAATTCTAACTATAAAATATATACTGCTGATTGCATGCACATGCACCGGAAATATTTTGAGTTTTATCACATTCACACATACACTAATGTATATATAATATAATATATTTAGTAACTTTTGAATACTATATATATTATAATATGTGAGGTGTAGTTTTGTGTAATTCAAATACAGAAATGAATACATGCATGTGTATTAAAATATATATGTGTGTATGCATTAGTCATCATTACCATTTGACAACAAATTAATAGTTAAAGGCACACACATTTATATTCCTTTGCGTAATAATTTTTAAAGAAAACATACAAAGAAAAGAACATATAGATATGTATGTAACCTTCCACCGCCTTGACCAACTACTCGGATAAGTACAAGTTTTGTGTTATCTCATTTAGCAAGAGTACCACAGAGACACGTACATCATAGGAGAAAGGAGAAAGAACTAGAGGTGAGAACTAGAGAAAAGAAAATAGTGTTAAAAAAAGAGAGAGAAAATATAAAGAGAGAAAAAAATAATTTGTAAACACTAAATTACTGCTTGTGGGTGGTGTGAATCAAATTCTTGGCTGAACTCTACTTGAGGTAATCACCAATTTAATTTAGTGTTGAAATTGTTTGAATTTTCATTACATGGGTGCGAAACTAGAATTCGTTGTTCATACACTTTTAATAAATTCATGAACTAAGGTACTGATATTGGTGGACGATGGCTACAAAAATTGAATTTATGATTCTATGCCATCTAATCGTTTAAAGTACTAAACTCTTGAAGAAATGGAGATTCTTAACTAATTTAAGTTCACTCACGTTTATTTTTAAGTACCGATTGTGAAGGAATAAATAAAATAAAATATAAAACCAAATGAATCAGATATATATTACATGAGATAATTAGTATTTAATATATGAGTTAAAATTCAATTATATACTTTGATATGTTAATAGGCAAGAATCCCGATAAAGGAGCAGACAAGGCCGACTAGGTGAACAACAGCGGAATAAGAACAACACTTGTGAGTATAATCTTTTAGCTTGTTATTTGACTTGTGTGATTATATGATTAATGTGTTGGAATGAATCATTTACTTATTTGGCTACAATGATTAGTAGCTTATCGTGCCCTAATGTGAATTGCATGATTCTCTATGATGATATTGTGATAAAATTGAGATATATGATCTCTATGTGATGACACTGAAATGGAATTGAGATATGTGATCTCCAATGATGTTATTGATATGGAAATGGGATAGGCGATCTTTACTGATGTTATTGATACGAAAAGGAAATATGTGATTACATAGATGCATTCATCAGAGATTAATGGATTTTGTTATGGCCACTAATGAGCTTGAATCACAGAATTACAGTCATCCAGAATTTCTGGATTACAGAGTACCGTACGGCCACCCCGAGTTCATTGAACTCTACGTGAAATAAAGAATTACAGAGTGCCATGGCCATCTTCGTGATCACGATTTATTCTTGGTATTAGCTGGCCCATAACAGTAAAAGAAAATGATCAAGCACGTGCATTTATATGTTTATAAATGATATGATCAATTGATTGTGATAATGTGTTTGTGTGATGTTAAATAACTTGTTATTAGACTATACTTGCTGAGCTTGCAACTCACCAAATGCAATGTTGCCAATTTTTAGTTGCTATAGATAAAGTTGATCCGTGAGGGTGACAGAAGTTAAAGCATGGATCAAAGGTGGTAATTTGGATTCCCATCCTTCTCCCTCACTCATCATTTGCATTTCATATAGGAGTCTATTTTGGTCTGTATATAAAAGAGCACGGTCGTTAATGTTATGTAATATGGATAAATGCACGTGTGTAAATATATGTTGTGAAATCTTTTAAGGTGATTCCGCTTGCGAAAAGAAAAGGTTATAGTTGATGATTAACGTATTAATCTTATGTGCGGTACAATTGTACTGCCTATGAACTATAGTTTTGTGCTATATAAATACATGTTACAGGGGTAAGGGTGTTACAGTTTAGTTTGGTATCAGAGCCCGGGTTGGGGTTCTGTAGATCATGGCATGACATGTGCATTATCATTAAATATTATACGAAAGTTACAATTTCTGTCATATTATAGGCAAAGGGTTGTGAGTCAAGAAGCACATGTACATAATGATGAGCAAAGTGTTCACGGAGCGGAAGGAGCAGCCGAGCCAGAGTCACACTCATCTCATTCACCTACGTATCATGTGCATGGAATACCTGCTCATTTTGGGTATCCACCTTATCCACTGGTAAATCCCCCTGAACCACGTGAAAGAAAATATGATAAACTTAGAAAGATGGGAGTTTGTTGATTTTGTGGGTACTACTTGACCAGTAGGAGGAGAGGTCTGAAACGTGGCTGAAACAAACAGAAAGGGTTCTAAACTTGATGAAATGTACTCCTGAAGAAAAGTTTGATTATGCAGTATCACTCCTTCAGGGAAATGCGTATGATTGGTGGGAGACTATACCACATAGTCTTTGTTCAACCCGTATTGTATTGACATGGGATGATTTTCTAAGAGAATTTCATGATACATACTTGCCAGAAGTTTACAGAGATCAGAAAGAAAAGGAGTTTCTAGAACTTAAACAGGGAAATCGATCAGTGGCCGAGTATGAAGTGTTGTTTAATCAGCTTTCTCATTATGCCTTACATATGGTAGCCACGGAAAAGAAGAAATGTACGAGATTTGAATCTGGACTCCGATTTGCTATTCGAAATCGTATTACACCTCTGAGATATGGAGTCTTATAGTAAGCTAAGAGTTGCGCGTGAATACGTCTTTGAGAAATTAGAAACTGAATCAAAACAAAACTTTCAAGTATAATAAGAAGAGCGGGGTGATGAAACGGGAGGATTTAGAACTAGGAAGGAATTTACAGCGCCTACACAGAGGAGTTTCCGAGTAGTTCAAAAGTGGTAGTTTTAGGGCGCAACATCAGCCAAGAAGAGTGTTGGTTCTACACCACCAGTTCCCACATGTGCACATTGTGGTAAGAATCATTATGGAGAATGTAGATTGCTTACGGGGAAAATGTTTTAGATGTGGTGAACTGGACATATAGCAAGGAATTGCATAAAACCACGCGAGGAACCCATGAGTTGAGCAAACTAGATTTAGTGGTTTCAACCCTAATAGAGGTAGGGGGTCGAGGAAGATTCGTGTAGGAAGAGGCGTCGGAAGAAAGTCAGCGGCGCAGACAACAAGGTCCAACTCGAGTTTTTGCTATGACACGGGGAAGAAGCTAAAGCCGCACCAACCGTAGTTCTTGGTAATCTCTCAATCTCTGATACAAATGCTTATGTTTTATTTGATCCAGGAGCAACACATTTATTTGTTTCACAATCATTTGCATCACATTTGGGTAATAAACCAGAAACATTAGGCTATGATTTACTGGTTCAAATCCTAGTAAGGAATGTGGTGATTGTAAATACTGTATATAGTGATTGCAAAATTTTGATCGACGAATCAGAATTGAGTGCTAGCTTACTTGTTATGCCCTTAAGAGATTTCGATGTGATTTTGGGTATGGATTGGTTAACCGAACACCATGCTAAACTGGATTGTTTTACAAAAGAGATATCGTTAGAGCTTCCTGATCAGATGTGGATAGTATTTAAAGGGGAAAGAGAAATTTTGCCTACATGTATAATATCTGCATCTACAGCTTTTAAAATGATTAAGAAAGGCTGCGAATGTTACTTAGCCCACGTAATAGACACACGTTTATGTGGTTCGAAACTTGAAGATACTTCAGTGGTTAAAGAGTATCCAGATGTATTTCCCGATGATTTACCCGGATTACCTCCAGATAGAGATATAGAGTTCACCATTGAATTACAACCTGCACGGCGCCAATTTCTATCCCTCCTTATCGAATGGCACTGTTGAGTTACAAGAATTAAAGACCCGACTACAAGAACTGTTGGATAAAGGATATATTAGACCGAGTGTTTCGCCATGGGGTTTTGTGTTGTTTGTTAAAAAAAGAAAGATGGTACACTGAGATTGTGTATAGATTATCGGCAGTTGAATCGAGTAACAGTAAAGAATAAATATCCATTACCTAGGATAGATGATTTATTTGATCAGTTGCAAGGTGCTAGAGTTTTCTCAAAGATTGATTTGAGATCAGGATATCACCAGTTGAAGATTGCAGAGGCTGACATTTCAAAAACAGCGTTTCGGACTAGGTATGGCCATTACGAGTTTTTGGTAATGCCGTTTGGACTGACTAATGCACCCGTTGTATTTATGGCATTGATGAATAATGTGTTTAGACCCTATCTAGATAAATTTGTTATTGTCTTTATTGATGATATCTTGGTATATTCTAAATCTGCTGAGGAACACGAACAATATTTGAGAATTGTGTTGCAAACCTTGCGAGAGAAACAATTGTATGCAAAACTTAGTAAACGTGAATTTTGATTAGATCAAGTAATCTTTTTGGGACACGTTGTTTCTGGTAATGGGATTAAAGTTGATCCACAGAAAATTGAAGCAGTGATCAAATGGGAAAACCCAAAAAGTGTTACAGAAGTTCGTAGTTTTCTAGGTTTAGCCGGATACTATCGACGATTTGTTGAGAATTTTTCGCTTATTGCAACTCCACTGACAAAATTACTACGAAAAGATGTTCCTTTCAAATGGACAGATAGTTGCCAAAAGAGTTTCGAAGAGTTAAAGAAGAGGCTTACCACCGCTTTGATCTTGACTATTCCTTCAGGTACCAATGGGTTTATTGTTTACAGTGACGCTTCTTATCAAGGTTTAGGATGTGTTTTAATGCAACACGGTAAGGTTATTGCTTATGCGTCTAGACAACTTAAACCATATGAAATATCTTACCCTAGCACGACCTTGAATTAGCTGCGATTGTTTTTGCATTAAAGATATGGAGACACTACCTATATGGTGCCACATTTCAAATTTTCACTGATCATAAAAGCTTGAAATACTTATTGAGTTAGAAAGAGTTGAACATGCGTCAGAGAAGATGGCTTGAATTCTTTGAAAGATTATGATTGTACTATCGAATATCATCCAGGGAAAGCTAATGTTGTTCGATGCTTTGAGCCGAAAATCTTATGGTATTGCTTTCTTATCTCTGCATTTCTACTAGTTTAGGACGATGAATGTTGAATTGAATATAAATGACATGGGTGTTTTATGTGCTTCACTTGGTGTTCGCCCCTATGATGATTGAAAGAATTAAACAAGCACAATTTCGAGATGATAAACTCGACCGATATTGAAAAAAAAGTGAAACAAGGAAATAGTACATCATTTGTTCTGAATAGTGATGGTAGTTTGACGATCAATAATTGACTTTGTGTCTCTGATGTTGATGGCTTAAGGCATGAGATAATGGAAGAGGCTCATACTGCACCATATGCCATGCACCCAGGTAGTACAAATATGTATCAGACCTTAAAAAGCCATTATTGGTGGCCCAGAATGAAGAAAGATGTAGCCGAGTATGTTTCGAAATGCTTAACTTGCCAGCAGATTAAAGCGGAGCATCAGGCACCAGTAGGCAAATTGCATCCATTACCTATTCCTGTTTGGAAGTGGGAGCGTATTACTATGGATTTTCTTTATGGTCAGCCGATGACACCGAGGAAAAATGATGCAGTTTGGGTTATTGTTGATTGACTAACAAAGTCAGCTCACTTTTTACCATTTAGATGGGGTTCTACTCTCGAAAATCTGGCAAAAAGATATGTGAATGAGATTGTTAAACTACATGGTGTACCCTTGTCTATTGTTTCAGATCGCGATCCTCGTTTTACGTCTAGATTTTGGGGAAGCTTACAACAAGCAGTAGGTACTAAGTTACATTTTAGTACATCATTTCATCCACAAACAGATGGAGAATCAGAAAGAACTATTCAGACTCTCGAGGATATGCTTCGGGCATGTGTTCTTGAATTCAAAGGCTCTTGGGATGAATATATTGCATTGATAGAATTTGCTTATAATAATCAACATCATAGCAACATTGGTATGCCGCCTTATGAAGCATTATATGGTAGGAAATGCAGGAGTCCAGTGTGTTGGGACGAAGAGGGAATACGATTACTGCAAGGTCCTGATCTGATACAAGACACAGTTGAAAAAGTGAAAATAGTTAAAAGTCGATTAAAAGCAGCTCAAGATAGGCAAAAAAGTTATATTGATCAACATAGGCGAGAAATGAAATATGAAGTTGGTGAGAAAGTATTTCCCCGTGTTTCCCCTTGGAAGGGTATTCTCAGATTTGGAAAGAAAGGTAAACTAAGTCCTCGTTATATTGGCCCATATGAAATACTTGAAAAGGTTGGACCACTGGCTTATAGGCTTGCCTTGCCACCTGAATTATCTCAGATTCATAATGTATTCCATGTTAGTATGCTTCGTCGATACAGATCAGACCCGTCACATGTTCTTCGAGATGAACCAGTTGAAATTGCTGATAATTTGAGTTATATTGAAGAACCAGTTGAAATAGTGGGGTACAAAGAAAAACAACTTAGAAATAGAATGATTCCGTTGGTAAAAGTGTTGTGGAGAAATCATTCTAGAGAAGAAGCTACCTGGGAAACAGAACAACACATGAGAGAACAATACCCATGGTTATTTACCGATACAGGTACGAATTTTGAGGACGAAATTTTTAAGGGGGGGAGAATTGTCATAACCCGGATCATTACATTTTAATTATCATGGTTAATCAATCATAAGCATAATTACACGCATTTTGACTAATACTAGATTGCATGTGCATTCCTAAAATTTAAATTTTAGCAAAATTGTATTAGCTTTCACTTTGTTTGACGACATTTGTAGATTGCACTTGATAAACATAGAAATGAGGGATGACATTGATGTGTCTATATGGAATATATATGTATATATAATGATAATAATATAATGTGTAGTAATATTAAATATATAAAAAAAAACGCTATATTATAATTAGACAATGAATCAAGGATTTATGATTAATTCTAACTATAAAATATATACTGCTGATTGCATGCACATGCACCGGAAATATTTTGAGTTTTATCACATTCTCACATACACTAATGTATATATAATATAATATATTTAGTAACTTTTGAATACTATATATATTATAATATGTGAGGTGTAGTGTTGTGTAATTCAAATACAGAAATGAATACATGTATTAAAATATATATGTGTGTATGCATTAGTCATCATTACCATTTGACAACAAATTAATAGTTAAAGGCACACACATTTATATTCCTTTGCGTAATAATTTTTAAAGAAAACATACAAAGAAAAGAACATATAGATATGTATGTAGCCTTCCACCGCCTTGACCAACTACTCGGATAAGTACAAGTTTTGTGTTATCTCATTTGGCAAGAGTACCAAACTTAGATTCCAAAATGTCCCTCCAAACTCTCTATAGTTGACTTTGGACAATACCCGTTGACCAGCCATTTTCCGGCCACTCCAACGCCGGATTCATACCTGAAAATGTAATTCCCCCTCAGCCGACTTCAACCACGCTCACCAAGACCGGAAACAGTGCCGGAAACGTCGTCCATTTTGGCCAGCAAAACCGAGATTCGCACACATTTTCAGGCGAAAATTTCGAACCTTCACCGGCGCCAACTCCGACCACCAAAATGGACGTGCCACCCCAGGTTTTGCTCGCCTCCTCATGGGCTTTCATGCCCAGTCATCAATTTGGACTTTCCGATTCGTCTCCGGCTACAATCGACGCTCTTCCAAAAAACCCAAACTTTCAATCAATCTCTAATTCCGACCCCAATAAGTATCCAATCCCAAAATTGACTCTACCATCTTCTAATTCACTCCAAGGCGCACATATCCCACCCCCAAATCGACCAAATTGTGCCCCGAATCAAAAAACCCAAATTGGGGATCCGAAAATCAATTTTCGGACTTTGGACGCCCGATTGACCACCAAAACGGCCGATGTGGACTTTGTTGAAGAAGGAAATATTGCTCAGGAGGTCGAAACGAGTGGATCTAGCCCATCCAATTATAGTGACGCCACCGCTCCGGCAGATCACTATTCATCGCCGGGCCGGCCCACACGCATCCGTATGCTGCCACAACTTCTTCTTTTTCTCCATTTTCATTTTCCATCGCTGCTCTCATTCAACCCCGGGTACTTGCTTACATCCGAATCGCCCACAAATTTCTATTCGTCCGACATCACTAATGTGTTGGGACTCGTTAGAATCGGTTTATCTCAATGTGCGGCAAACTCCGGCCTCCACTCCTAAATGTCCTACACAATGAGTCGATCACGGGTCCAAGGTCACATTATCATCGCATGCCAATATGGTCTCAGGAAACTCTTCCACACATGGCGTTCATGACGCGTTCTATCCTCTCGATCATCCACAAGTCCACGCATACTTGCAACATTCGGCTCTTTCAGGCCAAACTCATACCCACGTGTGGAAACAACTTTTGCGCAAATGGTTTACGGTAAATCCTCCGACATCGCATCTCCTCAAAGCATGGCCCAGGTAACCTCCATCTTTTGCTAAAATTGTTTTCGGTCCCTATAATCCTATCCCCGAGCCCATTAAAAAAGGTGAATATTATTCGTGGTTATGGATGAAAATGTTTATCAACAACGACTTCTTTGAATTTCGATATGCTTTAATTGGTCGTGTTATGCTCAACAAAGGTAATAAACCGTGGCCAATTATGCCTCTTCATAAACGGCTTTACGAATTATGGGGCGTTAAAAATGATTGGAAGTTGATACCATTGGGTAAAGGTTATACGTGTTAAATTTAACAACACTTCGATCGTTCCGTGCTCAAGCGCGGCTACTTGGTCTCTCAATCCTGGTTCCATCCGTTTATCTCCTGGGTTCCGATTTCAACCCCTACAAGGTTAATACTTGACGCCTTCCTGTTTGGGTGAGAATATTTGAGTTGAGTATCGAATACCGGGAACCCCGATTACATTATGGGATTGGCCAAGGCCATGGCACTTTTGATTCGAGGTTGATGAACGGTCTCTGGATGGTTCTCTTGGACATTTTGTCCGTGTTTTGGTTGATGTGGACCTTACTAAACCTCTTGAGGATCATATTATGGTTGAAAGAAAGGTCACCATTCGTTTGTTTCTATCGGGTATGAAAAACTTCCTTTATTTTGTGGAACTGTGGTATTACGGGACATTCGGTTGCGTTTGCCGACGATTAGGAAATAATGTCAATTTGCGGGAGCCACGGGGACGACCCACTCCTCAACGTGGTCGCTCCCGAACTCGTCGAGGTTTATCGTCCGCTCATAACCCGTCGGATAAGGGCAAGACGTGGATAACTTAGTGGATAATACGACTTTGTCTATGCGCCGGGCTCCTCTTCTTGTGCCATCGTTACCGTTTCCTCGGATATTACTGGATAATACTTTTTCTCGCTTTGGACTCGAGGATCCTTCTATTCATACTTCCGAGATGATATGCCACCTCCGGTGGTTAAACGTACATTTGTCCCCAAACCTCCGGTTCTTCGCGGTGACCAATCATTCTCCGCCTCTAATATTCATCATAGGCCTATCACGGTGCGAGTACCCATTGGAAAAACCCGTTCGTCCGTTGTATAGGGCTATCCGTGCTAAATCTGTTGATGCCAAACATAGGCTACTTCAATCGGTAACGCAGGGTAACAAGCCATTTGTTCATCAATTGGAGATTGAGGATGATGAACATGGATCTAAAAATTTAAATTTTGCTACCCGAAATGTTGGGGTGATTATGTGGATGATGATAATATTTATGGGGTTGATACATCTGCGCCCACACACTCCGGATCTCTCTACCCGGATCACCTCACCGATCCTTCCCAATGAATTGCTTCTATTGGAACATTCGGGGATTGGTAACATTGCTTCGTCGTGCAATATTCTTAAGAAGCTATGTAATAATCACAAACCTTCTTTGGTTGCTATTGCGAGAACCTAAAGTTGACTTGCATTCTATCTCCGATTCTTATTGGGCAGTCTTGGTTTACGGTTTGTGGCTCGAGAACTTTCGGGTATCGGGAAGTCGGATATCCGGATCTTGAGACGGTCGGATATAACGATTCTTGGCGAGGTTTTTATTTCGACCAATGTATTATTCTTAAGGTCCAATTCTCCAATTACATCTTTCATGTGGGGTTTGTTCATGCTATATGCAATCACGTGATTCGTAGATGACTTTGGTCGATATTATTTCTCTTGGTTGTGATGATCTGGTTTTGATGGGGGACTTTAATGCTATTCTCGGGAACCATGAGCGTCTGGTCGGGGTCACCTTGATGGCGTCTTGCCAGGATTTTCGGGATTTTTATGACAATGCGAGGTTGATGGCTATCCCCACGATAGGCAACTTCTTTACCCAGTGCGGCAAAGACGCGTCCTCATCGAGACTCTCATTCAAGCTCGGCTTGACCGTGTTATAGCTAGCCCTAGGTTTGTTAATCTTTGCGAGAGGACTAAGGCTTTTGTTCTCCCTCGCACTTGCTCGGACCATCATCCTCTTTTGCTTTTGTGTGAGACTTGGCTCATAAGGGCCCATCTCCTTTTCGTTTTCAACGTATGTGGACTAAACATCCTGGTTTTCGATCGGTTGTTACTTCTTCTTGGGAATCAAATTGCGTGATCACTAACCCTTTGATTCGATTGATGATAAAATTGAAAAGATTGCGCCATGTGCTTCGTTCTTGGAATTCGAGAGGTTTTGGGGATGTCAATCGTGGGGTGGATGATAAATTAGAAAAGTTGAGACAGATTGATCGGACATCGAGACTTTGGGGTATAGTATAGCCCGTCGGGACTGGAGCTTGAAGCCCAAAATTTGCTTAATCGGGCGTTGCTTCTATAATCTGAATTTCTTCGCGAGAAATCTCGGGCCGCTTGGTTGGTTGATGGAGACCGCAACACTTCTTTTTTCCACCGTTGTTGTCGACTAAGGCCGCTCGGTGGTATTCACGGTCGATGATCAATGGTACGCTTTCACGGACCCATCCCTCATCCATAGTCACATTATCCGATTCTTCCAGGACTTATTCACGGCGCCTATTGGTCCTATTTAGGACTTTTCTTCTATTGATCGAGTTATTAATCCGGTGGTGATGGATGTGGAGAACAATTGCTTAACCTCTTTACCTATGGATTTAGAGATTCGAGATGCGGTTTTTGATCTTGGTATTGTGGTTCCCAGGCCCGGATGGATTTAATGGATCTTTCTATCGAGTTGTTGGGATATTATATCTAATGAGCGTCATTACTCGCATGCGCCACTTCTTCCGATCGGTTTCTGCGCGGATGGACTCAATTCGACTTTATGGTTCTCATTCCTAAAAGCAAAGATGCGAATATTGTTGATAATTTCGGGCCCATTGTCATGAGCAATTTCATCTTCAAAATTATCGCTAAGATATTGGCTACTCGGTTTGCCCGTATCGTTAGGCGTATTTTGTCTCCTACACAATTTGGTTTTATTCCGGTCGTCACATTCATGATTGTATTGCTCTAGTCTCGGAAGGCTTTAACATTCTCCATAATCGGAGTGACAAAGAATAACATGATCACGAAAATCGATATCCGTAAGGCCTTTGACACTCTGGTGGGACTTTCTTTTATATGTGTTCTGAGAGATTTGGCTTCTCGAGAAATTTGTTGCGTGGATATATGTCATTTTGAACTCGGCCCGTATCTCGGTTCTTCTTAATGGCTCTCAGTCGGATACTTTGCTTGCACAAGAGGGTGCGTCGGGGTGATCCTCTTTCACCCCTTCTTTTTGCATTCTTGAAGAAGTCCTGGGGAAACTTATCTCTCATCTGGTGTCATCCCATCTTGAAGCCTTTCATGGCTCCACGTAATATTGTGTTTCCGTCCTCCATGCTTTATGCGAGATGATATTGTCATCCTTTGTGCGGCAACCTCTCGCAATGCACGTTATATTTTTGATACTCTTGGTCATTATGCCTCTCTTTACGGCCAGGTGTTCAATCTGTCAAATCGAAGGTGTTTTTTGATGATCTTGGGTCTCGCATTATATTAGACATCGCATTCGAGACGATCATGGGCTTATCGGTTGGATCCTTTCCTACTAATTATCTTGGGGTTCCTATATTCAAGGGTGCCCCCAAACATGGTGTGTTGCGGCCTTTGTTTGATAAGATTATGGTTAAGTTTAAGCGTTGGAAAGGTTCTTCTCTCTCTTTGGCGGTCGTATGCGCTTGGTTAACTCTATTATTGCAGCTCCTTGGTTCACAGTATGCTCATTTACAAATGGCCTATCGCGCTACCGCTTGCTTAAGCGATTAGAGAAAGCTATGCGTAACTTCATTTGGTGGTGATATTAATCGGAAGGGTTCTGTCGTGGTTAATTGGACGCGTTGTTGCTCTCCTAAGAACGAGGGCGGTCTTGGCGTCCGATCCTCATTTTCGCAAACCGAGCCTTTATTATGAAGATGGGTGGAAACTTCTCACATCGGATTCCATTGTCTTTGATACTCTCTCGTCGCCGTTTTTGATGGACAATGGTTCTATTAGGCGCTCATTCTTGCCTTCTTCTATCTCGGGGCGGGGGGCGTCCAAGCTGTGGAGGATTGTCAAATGATTCAAGATGGATTCTGGGGCTCACTCTTCGGTTAATTTTGGACGAGATAAGCGGCAGCTACGTCATTGCGGATCGGATTGGCATCCCACATGAATTTCGGGCTAACTTTCGTAATCCCATATCGGACTTCTTTTTTGATAACAAATGGCATCTCACTATGTCGTTTGTGGGAGGCTTACTTGGATATTGTTCGGGATATTGTTCGTTGTCCGATTGCTCCGATTCTTTGGATAAACGAGTGTGGACTCGCTGTGGATGGGACAGTGACTTCTAAGTCAAGCATATGCATTTATTCGACCATCCTTTCCTTACGTTAAATGGGGATCTTGGATATGGTCCCCCTACATTCCGCAGAGGCGCACGGTTGTGGTCAGCGGGCGATATTCGGACGTCGCCGATCATGGATGTTCACCGCCCCAAAGGATTTATCGGTCCCTCTTGCTTGTTGTCTCCGTAACTCTCATTCGGAATCGATCGATCACATTTTTGTTTCTTGCACTTTTGCAGGAGCTCTTTGGGACTCGGATTGCGGGTTTATTTGCGGTGGCTTTTCGTAACGTCTATAGCTTCAACGATTTTATGGTTCATTTAATGGAATTTCATTTCGGTCGCAGATCGCTTTTCTGCGGAGGGTGGCGATTGTTTCTTGCATATGGCTTATTTGGCACATCGAAATGCGTGGTCTTTAATCACAAACATTGGACTACGAGATGCGGCGCTTGTTGGTGAGAGCCATGATTATTGAGTCGCTTCGCTTGATAAAGGGTGCATGCGAGAATACCCGGGAGGATCTTCTTTGTCTACAGGTGAAGGTTAGTGGACGCCCTCCTAAGGCCCTCGCATTATCCCGGTGCCTTGGTTTCTTCCCCTTCCTGGCCTGGATTAAAGTCAACGTAGATGGTAGTGCTATCGGAGCTCCAGGTCGTATCACGGCGGCAGGCATTTTCCGTACCTATCGAGGATTTTTTCGTGGGTGTTTCGTGGAGCAAAGTGTGGAACGGGCTTTGCTTTTGAGGCCGAATGGTTCTTTGCCATGACCGCAATCTCCTATGCTTTTCGCAAGGGTTGGACTAATATTTGGCCGAATCGGACTCTACATATGTTGTTGGCCTTCTTAGATCTCGGACGGGCTCCATCGTGGCGTGCCGCTTAATCAATGGCGTTATTCTCTCTTTCTCGCTTTCCCGGATGCATGTTGTGGTTTCTCACATCTATCGGCAAGGCAACCGTGTTGCGGACCATCTCGGCAAGTTCACGTGTGACTCCTCTTGGTGGGATGCCCCAATGGATATTATCTCTCGCTTCTGAGATGACTATGTCGGACGCATACGATATAGATTTGTTAGTTAATTTGTGCTATGTTGTTTTGGTTTGGTTGTATGGCTTTCACTTTTCTCACTGGGGTACTCTTTTCCTACTAAGGGTTTTCCCCACAAGGGTGGGTTTTACCTTGGTAGGTTTTTAACGAGGCCCCAAACATTGGGCTACCTGGTCGGCTTGTGACCAGGATTTTCATTTCTTTCTATTATATTTCGATTCTTATTAAAAAAAATTTGGCAAGAGTACCACAGAGACACGTACATCATAGGAGAAAGGAGAAAGAACTAGAGGTGAGAACTAGAGAAAAGAAAATAGTGTTAAAAAAAAAGAGAGAAAATAGAAAGAGAGAAAAAAATAATTTGTAAACACTAAATTACTGCTTGTGGGTGGTGTGAATCAAATTCTTGGCTGAACTCTACTTGAGGTAATCACCAATTTAATTTAGTGTTGAAATTGTTTGAATTTTCATTACATGGGTGCGAAACTAGAATTCGTTGTTCATACACTTTTAATAAATTCATGAACTAAAATCTCGATATTGGTGGACGATGGCTACAAAAATTGAATTTATGATTCTATACCATCTAATCGTTTAAAGTACTAAACTCTTGAAGAAATGGAGATTCTTAACTAATTTAAGTTTACTCACGTTTATTTTTAAGTACCGATTGTGAAGGAATAAATAAAATAAAATATAAAACCAAATGAATCAGATATATATTACATGAGATAATTAGTATTTAATATATGAGTTAAAATTCAATTATGTACTTGGATATGTTAATAGGCATGAATCCCGATAGAGGAGCAGACAAGGCCGACTAGGTGAACAACAGCGGAATAAGAACAACACTTGTGAGTATATTCTTTTAGCTTGTTATTTGACTTGTGTGATTATATGATTAATGTGTTAGAATGAATCATTTACTTATTTGGCTACAATGATTAGTAGCTTATCGTGCCCTAATGTGAATTGCATGATTCTCTATGATGATATTGTGATAAAATTGAGATATATGATCTCTATGTGATGACACTTAAATGGAATTGAGATATGTGATCTCCAATGATGTTATTGATATGGAAATGGGATAAGCGATCTTTACTGATGTTATTGATACGGAAAGGAAATATGTGATTACAGAGATGCATTCATCAGAGATTAATGGATTCTGTTATGGCCACTAATGACCTTGAATCACGAATTACTGGTCATCCGAATTTCGGATTCAGATCCGACGGCCACCCCGAGTTCACTAAACTCTACGTGAAATAAAGAATTACAGAGTGCCATGGCCATCTTCGTGATCACGATTTATTCTTGGTATTAGCTGGCCCCTGTGAAAAAGAAAATGATCAAGCACGTGCATTTATATGTTTATAAATGATATGATCAATTGATTGTGATAATGTGTTTGTGTGATGTTAAATAACTTGTTATTAGACTATACTTCTTTGAGCTTGCAACTCACCAAATGCAATGTTGCCAATTTTTAGTTCTTTGTAGATAAAGTTGATCCGTGAGGGTGACAGAAGTTAAAGCATGGATCAAAGGTCGGCCGGCTGGATTCCCATCCTTCTCCCTCAGCTCATTATTTGCATTCCATATAGGGAGTCTATTTTGGTCTGTATATAAAAGAACACGGTCGTTAATGTTATGTAATATGGATAAATGCACGTGTGTAGATATATGTTGTGAAATCTTTTAAGGTGATTCCGCTTGCGAAAAGAAAAGGTTATAGTTGATGATTAACGTATTAATCTTATGTGCGATCTGATTTATCTTGCCTATGAACTATAGTTTTGTGCTATATAAATACATGTTACAGGGGTAAGGGTGTTACAGTTGTCATCTCCGGCATTGACCTGAGAAGGAGGCTTCTTCAAAAGACCCGTGGAAATTCCCAACGATGGAGAAAGCCGCACATCGATGTGTCGTGGTTTGCTAGAAGAACACTTGAAATTAGTGTGATTGAGTTCAGGGTATAAGATCTCATCGAAATCCATGGATAAACGATTTAGTGACGGTGGCGATCTGGTATTAATGTTCATCGGCGAAGGGCGAAGAAGGCAACGAGCGTCACCGACTAAAATTTTAGGAGCATTCTTTATTCTCGAGAGAGAGAGAGAGAGAGAGAGAGAGAGAGAGAGAGAGAGAGAGAGAGAGAGAGAGAGAGAGAGAGAGAGAGAGAGAGAGAGAGAGAGAGAGAGAGAGAGAGAGAGAGAGAATACCTCCTTTTTCACTACTTCCATCATGTTGGGGTTCAATCTCCATTGAGCTTCTCTACTAGGTTTAGCTTCCTCTTCTGCCCCAGATTCGTCTTAATGAATTGCCTTTTTCTGTAATATCCAAGAGATAGGGAACATCACGTCCAGCAATGTTCTCAGGGATCTTTGTCGGTGTCATAATCCTTCCCTCGTGGCTATTGCGAAACCTAAAAAGTTGATCTGGGTGTTATTTCAGATTCTTCTTGGTCTTCTCTATGTGTACAGTTTGTCACTCAGAACATTCGTGCTGCTCGTAAATATGATATTTGGGTATTTCGGCGTTCTGATGTTAATAAATCATAGCTTGATTTTTTGTCGGATCAGGGTATTGTTCTTCAGGTGGAAGTGTCCAATATTACTTTTCATGTTGGGTTTATTCATGCACATTGTGATTATTTGGTAGGTCTGGGCCTGGCTAGTTTTATGGTGTTAGGTGATTTTAATGTATTCTGGGCAATCATGAGCATATTGGCAGCAACATTATTTCTCAGGCTGCTTGTTAGGATTTTCGTAATTTTATGGATAATGGGGATGTTATTTCAATACACACCTTGGGCAAATTTTTTACTTGGTATTTGACACATTCCCATTCACGCTGGTCCAGGCTCGCCTAGGCAAAGCTCTGGCAACACTTGATATTTCCTCTCTCTGGCATCATGTGGAAGCTCTGGTTCTCCCTCGAGTGCCTTCGGATCATCATCCGATTTGGTATCTTGTTTTACGTAGTTGAACAAAGGCCCTTCTTCATTTTCAAAGAATTTGGGTTTCTTAGATTTGATTTGGTTTTCTTGGGATACTTCTTGCACGGCTTCCAGTCCTATTTTACAGGTGATGTTTAAACTAAAGCGTGTCTGTACTGCTCTTAAAATTTGGAATTAAGACATTTTTGGTGATGTGAACTATGCGGTTGACCTTCAGCCTCAGAAGGTTCAACAGATTTAGTCGGATATTGAGAATTTGGGTTATTCAGGGGATCATCGACATGCAGAGTTCGACGCCCAGAAGTCGCTCCTTCATACACTAGCAATGCAGGTTAATTTCGTTTGGCAGAAGTCTCCAGTTTCTTGATTTAAGGATGAGGGTGGGAATACTGCATTCTTTCATCGTCATTGTCGGATGCGTTCTCGAAGAGCTGGCATCCATAGTCTGAGTATTCAGGGTCATATCTCTCATTGTCCAGCGGCCATTGGTTCTCATATTATTGACTATCATAAGGACCTATTTGCAGTCCCCTCCACTAGTAATGTTGACTATTCTTGGATAGATAGGCTTATCTCTCCAGTGGTTTCAAATTGGGACAATCCTATTTTAATTTCTTCCCCTTCTAGCCTGGAAATCCATAATGTTGTCTTTGATCTGGGTTCTGATAGTTTCCCGGGGCCTGACGGTTTTAATGGCTTTTTTTTAAATCAAAATTGTTAGGATTTGTTTGCCAGTGATGTCACAACAGCGGTCCATCATTTTTCCGTGATGGGTATTTTGCCTCCTGGTCTTAATTCGAGATTCATGGTTTTAATCCCCAAGACTAAAGATGTTGTAACTATTGAGAATTTCAGACCCATCGTTATGAGTAATTTGCTTTGTAAGGTTATTACAAAGATTTTGGCTAATAGGTTTGGTTCTATTATTGGTAAGATCTTTTCCCCTAGGCAATTTGGCTTCGTTCCTGATAGGCATATTCATGAGTGTGTTGCGGTGGTTTCAGAAGGTTTTAATATTTTATAGAACTGGAAAAAAAAACCTAATAAGCTCTCTCCTCTCTCTCTCCTCTATTGTGATCATCACAAGTCGTCCTTTTTGACTGCTCTAATCTTCTCTTCCAACATCACCATGTCGGAATCTTTTACGGGCTCACTTCGAACTTTGTTCCATCTCCTCCACGTCCAAATTTGCAGATTCAAACCTCCCTATACCATGTTGCATGTACTTTGGATATGTTGAAGCCCATCGGCGTTGCTCCAGTGTCGGGGTATCCATGTCCATTAGCCATGGAAATGTGCACCATGGGTCTTCCTTCACATCATACGTCCTCCTTAACCCTTCATGTGCTAGGGCTTTCGACAATACTCAAGTTTCGCTGGGTCTTCAAACTTCGGATTATGTCAATAATGGTGTTTCCTGATCGTCTTCATTGCATGATCATCATGGTTGTGGCCTTCCGCCTAATTTCATTCCATATAAGATCAATCTTCTAAGGATGATGATCGTCGTACGGTTCAATTGTTGGGATTAATCCCATCAAAGTTTTATCTTCAACCTCAAGGTTCGAAAGTTTCCCAGGGGTGTTTGGTATCTAGTGCCTCTCATGGGGGTGATCCCCCACATTGCCTCATCTTGTCTCCCACCGGCGGCCTTTGATTGTCTCTAGGGGGTCACCACTTCTCTTTTCCCCATGGCAGCTGCTGCCCATGGGGGGCCCAGACCCTTCCTTGGTCTTTATGGGGGGTTGGCAAGTACTTCTACCAGCAAGGCCGCCCCCTCCCAGGGGGGTGGATGACCCATGGGCTGTTGTTTGCTCTACTCATGGTATCCCTCCTGCATGTCCTCCCCAACATGATGCTCAAGTTGTTGGCAGCACTTCACCAAAGGACTCCTCTAAGCCAGCAACCTGCAACATTTAGCTCATGTTACATCTATGCTTAACCCTGTTTTGGGTAAGACATTGTTTCTAGTAATCCCTCTACTATGGATTCTTTAATTTCACAGGCTCCAAGTAACCGTAAATCATTTTCTCATATTGTTCTTTGGTAAGATTAATTCTATCCATCAACTTGTTAAGAAGGGCGATTATTATTATTCTGTGACCATTGATAAAAATGCTTACATCAACGTCTTTTAGAATTTTCTTATTCATTCCATCCACTTTTTCGTCATTGTGATTGCGGAGTTGCTTCTTCACGGTCTCACTTCAAACTATGTTCAAACACGTACACAATCTAAAATTATGGTTCCTTCTTCTTCCAATTCATCCAAAACCCTGGATATGCATGGTGTGGTTTTCCAAAAGCCTTCGACCTCTTCTCCTCTGATCGACAAGGAGTCGCATTGGTTGGGTTTGGTGGCACCAGACTGTTACTTGCAGCCATCCCAGTCAATGTCTACTACTCCTTTGGATCCCTAGCGGCGACCTCTGCTGAAATTTAAGAGGGCGGCCTCTCCTTCTCTTTCCCCCATGGCAGCCGCACGCCATGGGGGGGGAGCTGGCCCTCTGGTTGGCTTTAATGGGGGACCGAGAGCCACTTCTACCACCAAGGCCGCCCCCTCCCTGGGGGGTGATGACCCTTGGGGCTCTTTGTTTTCATCCGCATGGCATCCCTACTGCATGGCCTCCCAAAGTTGCTGCTCAAATTGTTGGATGTTCTTCTACAATAGCCTCCTCTAATGCATTGAACCCCCAACCTTTGGCTCATTCTAAGGCTAATATTATGGGTAATACTTTTGCTAAAGTTGTTTAAGGTAATTCCCATGCTATGGATTCTACATTTCCCCAGGCTCCAGATAATCCTACATCATTTTCTTATATTGTTTTTGGCAAGATTAATTATATTCCTAAACCTGTTAAGAAAGGTGATTACTATTCCGTGACCATTGATGAAAACATTTAACAGCAGCGTCTTCTTGAACTTTCTTATTCTTTGATTGGTCGCATGATTTTGGGTAAGGGTAACAAGCCATGGCCTACTATGCCTCTACATAAACGACTTTTGGAGTTATCGGGTATTAAAAACGATTGGAAACTTTTTCCCATAGACAAGGGTTATTTCTGTATTAAATTTTCTAATGCCCAAGATCATTCCCGTGCTCAGTTACGTGTTAATTGGGGTCTTAACCCGAGTACTATTCGACTTTCCCCATGGGTTCCAGATTTCACTCCTTACAAGGTTAATACTTATGTTGCTAATGTTTGTGTTAGAATTTTTGAGCTTAGTCTGGAATATTGGGACCCGAATAATCATATGGGGATTTTCAGCGCTATTGGTAATCCAATTCAGATTGATCATCGCTTCTTAGATGGCTCCCTTGGTCATTTCGTTCGTGTGTTGGTTGACTTGGACCTTGCTAAACTGTTAGAATTTCATATTATGGTGGAACGGGTTGGTCAATGCTCTTTTGTGTCGGTTAGCTATGAAAAACTCCCTGAGTTCTGCTCTATGTGTGGGTCACTCGACTGCTTCTTGCATTCTTTCCTCTACGGGGACCTCAACTTCTGTTGGATGCCCTAGTTTGTGGCGGGTACATTCTAGAGTTCAGAAGATCTATTGTCAAGTGCATCAGGCCAAGGACAAGGGCAAGGTCGTTGATAACTCAATGGATAAAACGGGTTCAACTATGCGTGCTAGTTCTCCATCATGTGCCATAGTCACTTGCTCTACAGATATTCATTTAGGCAATTGTTTTGAGGCCCTTGAGACGAAAGATGTTTCTTCTAATCAAACCTCTGACTCACCTCCTGTTATGGCCGCACGAAATTCGATTCCGAAGCCTCTAGTTTATCATCTTGGCTCCATCTCTAACCTATTTGTTCATCGCAATCTGCCCCAAACAATTCAACACCCCCTGGAGAAACCTATTCTCACAATCAGTAGAGCCATCAGGGATCAATCTCTATACTCAGCAAAGCTTCGACTTCTTCAGAATGTCACCCAAGGGTCAACCCGGCGATTCATGATCTTTCGGTTACTGTTGACTCTAATGGTCCCAAGGAACTAAATTTTGTGGCTCATAAGCGGTGGGCGGATTATGCTGACGAGGATTCTAATGAGCTTGCTTCTGAGCAGGTGGACCATCATACTTCTGACACTTCCGTGCATTCAACACGGATTTCTCCCCCGCATATTTCCAAATGAATTGCATCTTCTAGAATATGCGGGTGATTGGGAACATTGCTTCTCGTAATGTTCTTAAGGCTTTGTGTCATAGGCATAAGCCTTCTTTACTGGCTATCTGTGAGCCTAAAGTGGACATCACTTCGATTTTTGATTCCTTTTGGACTAGTTTGGGTTTGAGGTTTGTGACTCAGAACTTTTGATCTAATGGTCGCACGGATATGTGGGCTTCTCATATTTTCCATGTTAGCTTCGTTCATGGTTTATGCAATCACATTAACCATCATATGCTTTGGCTGGATTTGGTGAATTTGAGTCTTCATGATATGTTGCTCCCCGTTGACTTTAGGAAGGAATCCCATCGGATCAACAACGTTTGATTTTCACCGGAAAACAGCTTGAAGATGGCCAAACTCTTGCTGATTATAACATTCATAAAGAGTCTACTCTACATCTGGTTCTGAGGCTTAGGGGTGGCATCATTGAGCCATCTCTCATGGCATTGGCTAGGAAATACAACCAGGACAAGATGATTTTCCGCAAGTGTTATGCTCGTTTGTACCCTTGCGTTGTCAACTGCAGGAAGAAGAAGTGTGGACACAACAACCAGTTGAGGCCAAAGAAGAAGATCAAGTGGAGTGCTTACTGGTTGGATCAATTATATCTTTGCTTGCTTTTCTTAGATGCATGTGAACTACTTAATGTGGCTTTTGCCGATAGACATTTGAAAATTTTGCTGTAACTCAGTCCCTTCAGTGATTTGCGATCAGATGTTTGAAACTTCTATGACTTTACATAATTTTGTTGGTACTGATTAAAAAAAATTTGAAAGACTGGGCAGTGGTGTTCTTTCTCAGGCTTCTTGTCAGGATTTCATAGGCTTTTTGGATGATGATGGTTTGTTCTCAGTGCCTACTATGGGTAATTTCTTTATGTGGTGTGCCACTCAATCTCCTCTTTCTCTTCTGCAGGCGAAGTTGGATCAGGCTCTTGCCACTTGTCGGTTTTTCAGTCACTAATAGGTGGTTAAAGGCTTGGTACTTCCTCGCATTTGCTCGGATCACCACCCTCTCTTAGTTTCTTGTTCATCCACTTCTAATAGAGGTCCGACTCCATTTTGTTTTCAACGTGTGTGGATTTCTCATAACCAATTTCGAGATTTTGTTACTTCTTCATGGGTTCAGCCGTGTCTTTCTTACAACCCTCTTTTGCGTATGATGTTGAATCTCAAAAGGTTGTGTGATGCTCATAAAGGTTGGAACAAGGATGTTTTTGGTGATGTTAATCGCATGGTGGATATTCAGATGGAGAAAGTGCGCCAAATCCAGTCGGATATTGAAACTCTGGGTTACAATGCTGATCATCGTAAGCTCGAATTTGAAGCTCCAACATCTCTATCTAAAACTCTTTTGTTGCAATCTGAGTTTCTTAGACAGAACACCTGTACTACTTGGCTTAACGATGGTGATTGTAATATTGCATTTTTTCATTGTCGTCAGATTAAGGAAAGCCGCTCTGGGATCCATGGTGATGATTGATGGTAATTTTTCGGATGATACGGGTGTGTTTGGTAGTCATCTTACCTTCTTTTACAAGGAGCTATTTTCGGATTCAGGGGGTGCTACAATTGAATGATTCTATGGTCGACCATGTCATTTCTCCGAAGGTGGTGGCGGCTAATAATGCTCTTTTAATGGCAATTCCTTTGGACTCTGATACCTGGGAGGCGGTTTTTTATCGAGGATCGGATATGTCTCTGGGCCCGGACGATTTTACTGGTATCTTATATCAACATTGTTGGGACATTATTTCATCTGATGTGATCATGGCTGTCCATTATTTCTTCACGAGCTCGGATTTGTCTTCTGGCTTGAACGCAAGTTTTATGGCTCTTATTTCGGAAAGCAAAGATGCGAACACTATTGATAATTTTTGGTCGATTGCTATGAGTAATTTCTTTTTCAAGGTTATTACTAAAATTTTGGCTACTCGGTTGGGGTCGATCATCCCATCTTATTTGTCTCCTATGAAATTTGGTTTTATTCCAGGACAAAGATTCACAATTGTATTGCTTTGGTTTGGAGGGTTTCAATATTCTTCATAGTCGCCTCGACAATAACATGATTTTGAAAATTGATATCCGTAAAGGTTTCGATACTTTGAGTTGGGGTTTTCTGCTTCATGTTCTACATCGGTTTGGCTTCTCTGATACCTTCATTCACTGGATCTAGGTTATTCTGCAATCGGCCTGGATTTTAATTTTAATTTTATTAAATGGATCCTTTGTCCCCTTTGCTTTTTTTGTATTGCGGAGGTGTCCAATAATCAGCTCATGCCATTTTTGGCTCTAAGGCATATTGTTTTCCCGACTTCGGTTCTCTATGCAAATGACATAGTTATTATGTGTGAGGCTTCTTCTGCTAATGCGCGTAATCTTCTTCAGATCCTCATGGTATATGCTAATATTTTGGGTCACACCTTCAATCCTTGAAAATTGAAAGTTTTCTTCGCAGCCGTGTATCTACTCATGTGCGGAGCCGCATTCAGAATATTATGGATATCAGTCAGGGGCCTTTCGTTCGAATTATTTAGGCGCCCCAATCTTTAAAGGTGCTCCAAAGCCCGCCGTTTTGCAGCAGATATTCAATAAGATTATTTTGAAGTTTCGAAGATGGAAGGGACGGACTCTTTCTCTTTTGCGGGAGAGTTTTCTTGGTTAACTCTCTCATTACTAGTTCATTTGTCCATACTATGATGATTTACAAGTGGCCAATATATATGCTTAAGCAAATGGAGAAGGCTATGCGTAATTTTGGACTGGTGATGTTAATTCAAAAGGTTTTGTGGTGGTCAATTGGGCTCGTTGTTGCATGCCCAGGCCTGAAGGCGGCCTTGGAGTTCGTTCTATCATTGTGATCAATATTGCTTTTTTGACTAAACTGGAATGGAAAGTTATGACGTCAGACTCAGTGGTTTTTCAGATTCTTCGAATACGTTACTTGCTTTCTGATGGTTCCATTCGTCGTACGTTTTTACCATCTTTTATTTTGGTGTGATTAGGCCTCACATTGAGACGGTTTGGCGAGTCTTATTTGGATCCTGGGATTAATTCGGGGTATTATTTTGGATTGATAACTGATGTGAACCGTAGCAACGACGTGCATACGACCCAAACAACAATATGTTGTTAACCTAAGATCTTCGCTAGTTTGGTTAAAATTGGTGGAAACCTTGACCCATTGCTTAGCAAAGCAACAACCTCAGTATGCGAAGATGCCACAATCAATTATGGATTATTTCCTGATAAGTCAATAATTGCAACAAGAAGCTTTAGATCTTGAAGCACTTGGAAGAACACTCAATTTGAGAGTAAAATATGAATTCAATTGATAACTAATGAAAAAGAACAAGTGTTTCACCCTTATATGGGTTCCCAGCCCTAACCCTACTAGGAAATAACTTAAAATTCAAAAAATGAAACAAAACTGAACAAACTCAAAAAATGCGACCGTAAGCACGACCGGGCTGTTGGACACGGCCAGGCTGTGTAGATAAACACGGCCCACACTTGTTTCTCACGTCATTGTCAAACACGGCCGTGTAAATAAACATGGCCCACCCGTGTTTCTCACAGAGCTCGCCCCTTCGACTTGTCTTCAATTTTGTCCCCTTCTCGTCCAAAACTAGAAGTATCAACTTAAGACGTGGCCTTAAAGGTTTATTTGGCTTCCAAAACATCAAAATGACTCAAAACAAATCAAAATACGACTAACTACGATAAACGAATACCTATTGAGAACTTGATTGCAAAGTCTTCAAGACGCAAAATGACTTGTATTACATGGCATCCTTAGCTTGCTCAGTCTAAGGCGGACTCTTGAATGTTGATGATGCAGGATGTAATACCCGAGCCTCTCACTACTCACCTGGCCAATATAGTCCATGCATTACATGTGATTTATGTGTTATTTGCATTAATATTGACTTCGTATGATTAGTTGTAATTTATAGGTCATGAACATTTGCATACTTTCAAAGTTATCAAATAGTGTTAGTTGCTGAGCCTCTAATTTAAGTAGTTAATTATTCATTGACATAGAAAATTCTCTGTGTCAAACTATTAGATACCAGCACATTACACGTGGTGAAAGGTGACATTGATGCGTTTATTGAGGTAAAATACAATATATGAATAAATTAGTTAAGGGATTAATAGAATTTTAGCTTTGAGATAGAATTAAAAAATAGGCCAAAAATACTTGTATATATATGTACAGGTAATAAGTAACATACGATTTAAAATAATACCTAATTAGTTAATATAAAAGGTTAATAATATAATATATATATATATATATATATATATATATATATATATGAATTGGGGGATAAAAGCACATATACGAAATAAGGTGGGGAGGGGGGGTGATAGGTAATTATTGAAAGAGGAGGTTTTGGTCAGATACATAAGTATGTATATATATATATATATATATAATTTGTACTTACAAATTTGGTAAGATATATGTATGGATTATAAAGTGTAAATTGTATACGTATATGACATATGTGTATATATATATAATAGAAATATTTTTGGGTGTAACTAACATATATATTTATATATATATATATATATATATGCATGCAAGCATCATTAAGCAATTTTGAGAAAATTGCACTCTCAGTTCCACAGGATCAGGCCTATTGCACCCTTAGTCCCGTACTTTGCATCTGCTATCCCACTGTTTTCAGATCTTGCACACTAAGTCCTATAGTTTTGGAAATATGCATAAATAGTCCCACAGTATATAAAATTTGCCATGCAAGTCCCAAATTACCCTGTTTTTCAATGTATCACATGTTGTGAAAGCTTTCATTTTCTGTCTCCTGTTTTGTTCGTGGCATTGTTACACCTACTTAGATCCAATCTCTATTCAGAGCTTTTAAGTGGATCATGTCAGGTTTCCAGCCTATAAACTTAACAGGGCATACTTCTGTAAAGGTTTTACTTTTTTTTGAATAAATGCGAAATATTATAAAAAATGAAAATAGAGTTGTCCTGATCACAGGCTGATCAGGTAACTAAAAATAAGCCTGGAAATAATGTCATAAACGAAAAGGTTCCTGGAAATACTGTCAAGAACAAAATGGTCACAAGCCGACCATATGGCTGAATGGTTGGGGCCTCGTAAAACCTCCCAAGGTAAAACTCACCCTTGTGGGAAAAACCCATGAAAGGAAAAAGAGTAACCCCCAGGAAAGAATCAAGCGGTCAAAAATAGGAAAAGAAACCTGAAGCAGTGGCGCACTAAGTAACAAACCTATAGTTGGATTGGCCAACATAGTCATCAGTGAGATATTGCAGAAGCTCTGCGGGCGGGACGCCCTACCATGTGCCTCCCTCCATCTTCTTACTCAGCATGTCAGCAACCCGATTGCCTTCCCAAAAAATATGTGAGACTACGAGATCCATGTGTGCGAGAAGGTGAAGTGAGTGGCGCCAATAGCTAAGATGGCGCCACGGGACTTCCGTCGGTCTTTTCTCCAGCAAGTTCACCACATACGATGAGTCCGACTCTAGCCAAAGTTTTGTCCAACCCTTAGCAAAAGCATACTGAATTGCCCACATTGATGCGATCTATTCAGCTTCAAACGCATAGCCCGAACCATAATTATGAACAAAGCATCCTCGAAAGAAGCCTCTACAGTTCCGAAAGACTCCTGAAGCAGTGAGAGTGCCCGGCGCCCCTGATGCGCTTCCATTTGTATTAACCTTGATCCAACCCGGGAGTGGTTTTTGCCAGTTTACCTCCACAATCTTTGGTGCTTTTCTAGCCCTCCTTGGAATTCTCAGGTTGCGCAGGATAAATAGATCTTGCTGGTCGTTGTGCATGCATCCCCGATCTAATGATGATGATTCTACAATGAGTACTCGAAGGCGAATAATAGCCGCATCCAAAGTCCATACTTTGTTGTGAAAAACCAGTTCGTTGCGGATATGCCATATGAGCCATACGCAAGAAAGTATAGCGACACGCCAAAGGAAAGCTACTTGGTCGCTGAAATGAAATGCCATTAACCGCACCAGTAATTCATTGAAGTTATATGCCTCGAAAGGGTGAACCCTGAATGAATCAAAGATCTAACGCCAGAGAGCTCCTGCAAAAACACAAGAGACAAGTAAATGGTCAACCGATTCTGCCGAATCCCGACAAAGAACATAAACTGAAGGGTCAGTGAAACTTCACCTAGCTCGTAATAAATCCAGGACAGCCAGTCGGTTGTGAATAGCATGCCACGCCACCACCGATCTCCATTCCGGGATGTGTTGCGACCAAATCCAAGAACCCCACTTGAATGTGGGATGATGGGGACGGATGTGATTATAAGCTGCCTTTAATGTAACCAAACCATCCTCAGAGTTCAACCAGACTCGTGTATCTCTGGAATCCGGCGCTATAGGAATGCGAACTATAGCCCGGACTAGATCCAGATAAGCCTCCATAAACGAGAAGGTAAAGTGCCAGGTCCCGTCATAAAAATAGTCAGAAATGCGCAGATGAAATAAGTATCTATAGTCCCTGCAGGATACCAAGTGCATGCGCTATAGAATAGCTTGACCAATTATCAATCCAAAATAATACCTCGGAATTGGCCCCTGGGATCCAACAAGAGTCCTCCAAGCAAGCCGAAATGCAAGGTCTAATACCAGCCCAAATTGAAGAAGGAAGAAAGGACTGTCGGATCGCCCCATCCCTTGTAAAGTAATGGCGCCTCGGGATTTTGAAGACCACCGAGTCCGAGTTCGTGACCTTCCAACCCAATTTCATCAAGAAAGCCTTGTTAGCCATTGCAATCGAGCGGACGCCCAGGCCCCCTTCATTCTAGTGCAGCACTTATTCCAATTCACCATCACCTTTCCCTTAGTATTCACATCCCCCGTCCAGATGAAGTTACGCATGGCCATTTCCATTTTCTTGAGCAGTGTACCGGGCCATTTGTAAACCATCATGGTGTGCACAAAAGAACTAGTAATCACCGAGTTAACAAGTCATACTCTACCAGCAAGGGAAAGAGAAGAACCTTTCCATCTTCTGAATTTGAGGATAATCTTATCAAAGACGGGCTGTAGGTCTGCCACCTTCGGAGCGCCCTTGAAGATAGGGGTGCCAAGATATACTGTGGGGAACATCCCAGGGTGGATCCCCATGATATTTTGTACCCTCCCACGGATATATGATGAAACCCGCGAACCAAAGTAAACTTTAGACTTCTGCGGATTAAACGCTTGACCCGACATATCTGCATAAAGAGTGAGAATCTGAAGAAGGACACGGGCATTGGCTGAAGAAGCCCCACACATAATAACGATATCATCCGCATATAAGACGGATGATGGAAAGGTAATTCCCCTGGGCGCCGTTATCCACCGCCACTTCAATAAACCGGCTCAATACTTCCTCCACAATGCAAAACAATAATGGGGATAAATGATCCCCTTGTCTGACTCCTCAAAACAGGGAAAGTAACCAACCGACGTCCCATTTAACAGCACAGATATCCTGGACGACCCAAGAACAACATCAACCCAACGAACAAACACCTCTGAGAAACCAAATCGGTGCAAGAAATGTATTAAGAAATCCCACTTCAATGTATCAAACGCCTTACGGATATTGATTTTCAAGATCATATTTGATTCCCTGCGGCCCTATAAGACGTTGAACCCTTCAGAGACCATGGCAATACAATCATGAATCTGCCTTCCTGGGATAAACCCAAACTGCGTCGGAGATAAATAGGCAGCAATAATCAAGCCCAAACGCGTAGCCAATATCTTCGTGATGATCTTAAACAGAAAATTGCTCATAACAATCGGGCAAAAGTTTTCAATGGCATTAGCATCCTTAGTCTTTGGGATGAGCGCCATGAAGCTGCATTCAATCCCAAAGGTAGTGACGAGCTACTGAAGAAAAATCGAACAACATCAATAACCTCGACAGAAATGACATCCCAGAAATGTCGATAAAAAGTCTCATTAGACCCGTCTGGCCTCGAAGAACTATCAGAATCCATATCAAAGACCGCATCCTTAATCTCTGAGTCCGAGGGAATGGCTGTAAGACTTGCATTATCCTGCGCCCCGACCTTTGGAGAAATGCCCTGGTCGAGTAAAGAGTAATCCAAGTTAGAGCCCCCAGTGTCTGCGAAGAGCTCCTTATAGAAAAGATATGATATGATCCCCAAGGACCGCTGTATTCTCCATGTAACTGCCTGCCACCAGCAGTCCCTGGATCCCTGTGCGCCCCACACGAATCTGGTTGCGCCGATGAAAAAATGCAGTCTTACGATCCCCATCCTTTAGCCACGCAGAGTGCGCCTTTTGCTTAAGGAATTCAGATTGTAATAGCAGCGTCTGAGAGAGCTTCATTTGCGCGTCCAGCTCACTGTCCCTGAGAGTAGCAGTATAACCCAAATTCTCGATGTCTGCCTGAATCTGACGAACTTGTTCCATCTGAAATTCCACCCTACGGTTCACGTCCCCAAACACCTCTCTGTTCCAGTCTTTAATAACTTGTCACAACGATTTGAGCTTCCACATGACACGCCGCGAGGGGTTGGACGTGTCACATGGAGAAGCCCAAGAAGCGGTTACCAAATCCCTGAATGAATGCTGATGAACCCTCATACGCTGAAAACGAAACAGCACCGGTCCCCTGTTAATAGAAGAAGAACAAGAAACCAAAATGGGGTGGTGATCTGATCCAATGCGTGGAAGGACTAGGCCCTTGACAACTTGCCAAAAGGAGAAAAATTGACACGTTGCTAGGGCTCGATCCAACTTAGCCTGAAGTAAGGATAGAGGCCTACGGGGGGAGCACCAAGTGAATGAATTCCCCGTAGTCGGCACTGCAAACAAACCAGCATCTTCCAAGAAGTCCCTAAAGTCCTGACACGAGGCTTGGGATAGAGTATCGTTGCGAGAACGCTCGTGATGGCCCAAGACCGCGTTAAAATCCCCAACAATCAACAAATCAGTAAGACCCAAAGTCCTCAAATCCAACCAAAGTGCACGTCGTGCAATGTGATCACACAAACCGTGAGCAAAAGCAACATGAAATACCAAAGAACCAAATTGAACTTGCAAAACAATGCATTGGTTAGAAGACCAAACCTGGTTAAGGATGGAGATACTAGCATCACGGAAAACCCAAATATCCGCCCGTCCATTATCCCGAAAATTCTGAGACACAAAAGTCAAGCCCAAGCTATGCCAATATGAATCCGAAATCGACGAAATGTCCACCTTAGGCTCACAGATAGCCAAAATAGAAGGTTTATGCTTTTGACATAAAGCCTTAAGAACATTGCGAGATGCAACGTTCCCAATCCCCCGGATGTTCCAGAAGATGCAATTCATTAAGACGGTGGGGGAGGTGGCGCCCGTTACGAACGCATGGTGAAGACAGGAGTGTGTTTTGAAGCTGACTCCAACGACTGAGACTTTCCCACTTCATCCTCATAGTCTGCCCATCTCTTTAAAGCTGCAAAGTCCATTTCATGTGGCCCTGGGCGATCCAATTCAATAGAGATGTCAAGAATTGCTGGTGATGGGCCCTTGTTGATACTCTGGATTAGTATGGATTTGGCTGAGTCCAGAGAATTGTCCAAAAAGGCGCGAGTAAGAGCCCGAATAGGCTTTCCCACCGGATGTTGAACCGTAAGAGGTAGAATAGTGGACACTGGGCCCGTGGTGGAAATAGAAGATTTGGGAACTGATTCCCTTACTGGATAATCGGAATGGGAATATGTTGATGGATGATCGGAGGTGTCATCTGAAACCAGGGCCTCGAATGTGTTACTCGTATGAATATCAGAAGGGCAAGTGACTATTGCGCAGGTAGGGGATCCCACACGCATAGTCGAACCCGTATTTCCCACTGAGTCATCAACGGCCTTGCCCTTGTCCTGCTGCACAGGACGGTAAATTTTACGGACCCTTGAGCGACCCTGTTGTACTGACTGCTGACGTCCCGTTCAAGTCCTTGGACGCTCCTGACTATGCGAGGCACGCCTTTCCATAGTTGCTTTTCCTGCCAGAGTAGAACGACAATAAGCCGTAGAATGTCCCGTAATAATACACTTTGAGCAAAATTCTGGCAATTTTTCATAACTTACTGACATGGAGGAACACTGCCCCACTCTCTCAACCATAATGTGATTCTCCAATGGCTTTGACAGATCAATATCCACCAACACCCGGATGAAATGACCCAGCGAACCATCCAAAGAATGGTGGTCTATTTGTATCGGAGTCCCAATTGCACTGGCAATCCCCAAGATGGTGTTAGGGTCCCAGTATTCCAGACCAAGCTCAAAGATTCGAACCCAAACACTTGCCATAGACGTATGCACTTTGTATGGATTGAAATCCGAGACCCATGGAGAGAGACGAATAGTTCCCGGATTGAGCGCCTAGTTAATACAAGCATGAGCTCGAGCACGATCCTGCGTATTAAAAAACTTAACACAAAATCCCTTACCCGAGGGGATTAGTTTCCAGTCAGTTTTAATTCCCCATAATTCAGATAGGCGTTTATGCAACAGCATGGTCGCCCATGGCTTATTTCCTTTCCCTAAAAGTACTCTTCCAATCAATGAATAGGAGAATTCAGCGACGCATTGTTGATAAACATTTTCATCGATAGTGACAGCATAATAATCACCTTTTCTTACCGTCTTAGGGATAGAGCTGGCTGCACCAGAAACCACATGTGAAAATGTTTTGACATTACCTTGGGCTTGCGGAGTGGAGTCCATGTCGTGTCGGGTACCTGTGACCTGTGAAAAAGTAGAAACTGAAGGATGGGGATTTCTCGAAACCATTTTCGCATAGGAATTCACCAAGTGGGGATTAGCGTTGGGTTCATGAGCCGATTATCGTAGGTTCGATGCATGGGGGGTGGCCTTGATGTTGTAGGTTCCATTCGGTTGAACACCATTGATGATTGGTCGTGAAGCTTGGATACGCTGGTGATGGCTGAGATTGGCCCAGGGGTCATCACCCCCTTGGGAGGGGGCATCCTTGAGACTGGTGGCTGCCGCTGGCCCCCCATAAGTTCCCAAGGGAGGGCCAGCCCCCCCATGGTTGGAGGAATCCATGGGGGTAAAGGGATTGCCCACAAGGAGCGCTGGATCGTTAGCCCCCCTATTACCGCGCGCTTCAGCGGACACTTGCTGCGTGGGGACCAGCTGCGTGGGGACCTGGACGCCATGAGGAGGCTGTTGCACAGAAGTTGTTGGCGCGCTACGCAGTTGTTAGGGGACCACTCTGCGCGGTACGAGTTGTTGTTGCTGTCTGTGGCAAGTAGGCGTGTGGGACCACGCCGCGCAAATGTCGAAGGATGATCACGGTGCTAGTTTTGTGAGACATAAATGGATATAGTCCATTACGACCATATCAGGCCCAACATGCTTCCGTAAAATTAAAATATCCCTTAAAATTCAGACCTTCTTTGACCGAAACAGCACCGGGTGAGATGGCTCGCAACACCACCAGTCAGAAAATTACTTCCCTTAGATCTTTTGACAAACAGTTCACACTGTTCAACATCAACCAACAAGGAAGATGATCTACAAGTTATCCAACTCCTTCAGCAACTGCTCAACTCAGCCTTGGTTCATTTCCTACTCTAGGCGTACAAGATAATCTTTAAACGGGATAAATTAATAGGACATTATGAACACATGTTGAAGCAAAAAGCCCCTTTTTTATTAAGAACTTATAGAAATATTTATTACATTTGTAATCTCCTTTTGGGAGGAGAATATTTGTTTAGCATCTCATGTATGAGGCTTGCACTCGTAAATACATAAAACTTAAAACTAAAACACTCAAAATATTACAAATTTTCTCTCAGAATTTATTATAAGAAAACTAAGGAAAATGTTCGATGTCCCCAGCTTCCTTCAACTCCTACCATTTATAGAGGTAAGTCCGGACTTCAAATGAGGACTTCAAATCTTATTGAGATGTAAGACGTCACTGCTTACGTCATACTCCTGAATTATTGCTTCGCCAGTTGTCTTCATTTTCTTCCCGCGTGACTCAGCCCATGTGATGGTTGTCGGGGAATCTTTTAAAAAGTTGGTTTGCATGGTCCCCGAGAAAAACGCGTCTTATGAGCTGAGCCCTTGTCCTTTCCAGCTGCATGGTCTTGTCGGTCGGGTTTGGGTCGGAATCCTTACCCAAACTCGGGTTCTTTCTGTTCGGGGCATGTTTGACAGATCCGGTCAATCCAACGACCAACATGCGCCATGTTACAGAATTTCCGGTAAGTTTCTTTGCTAGCCGGAATCTTATTTTCCCAGAGAATTCTTCTCTTTGTCTCGAAAAGTTCCTCTGCAAATCCTGTTGTTGATCCTGTCATTGAATTCAGAAGGAAATATCCATTTGCTAAATTCTGAAAGAACTTGAATGGATATTTGGCTTTGTCCATTTCTGTTAGACAAACCCAAAGCCCCATGCTCGTCGTGTAGAAGCTTCGTCTTTGGAAATTGCTCCTACTAACAATGGTACTTCTTTCGGTGAAGTTGCCTTAATGTATTTTGAAGCATTTCCATCCGGTCTTCTTAGCTTGATGAAATGAAAAGCTTCATTAAAGCCTTTCTTTGCTGGTTCGGGAGCTGCACTGATAAAGTATATTTCCAAAATATCTCCTCTGGCCAAATGTGGATTATTGGCCTAAGTCTCGTAAACTGCTTCCCAAATCCATTTCGGTAATTTTGAAATTTCTAGGAATCTGGGTGACACAGTATATATTGAAGCTAGAGTTCCAAAAGTATACCATTCTTGTACTTCATTTGGATGACTTCCTGGTTTCATCCAAACTCTAGGATACTTGCCTAAGATATCAACTATTGTTTTTTTTTGGGTTAATACCTCTTCTTGTAACCAATTTCTCCCATTGTCGTTGATATACCTGCATTGGAGAAATCTTAATCTCGTCAGTTTGAACCTTAGATTTGCCTGTCTGTGGCCTAAGATTCAACTCTCCCTCTTTAACCCCAGAGGTGCTGGGTTGAATTGAAGACTCGAGTTGTGACACTGAAGCTTCAACATTCGTTACAGTTTGTACGCCCTCAGGGGATGCATCACCTGCAACACTTGTGATTATGGTACTTGAATCCATAACCTCTGGGTTAGAGCCCCGTTCTCTATTCACCCCTTTTTGCATCGTAGGAGATGCGGCCTGGAGGAGAGGCCCTTGCAGTACTAAGAACAATTGTCCTTGAGCGAACAGGCATGCTCGTATTTTACTAGAAACGGATTTTTGGTCAGCCTGTTGAAGTCGTCCAGCAACTTCTGCATTGAGACATAATGTCCCAAAATCTCGTTCTAGACTCTCCAGCAAAACATTTTCATGAGATTTTATAATGAAAATATCATAGTCATAATATTGACATTCAGCTTGCCATCTAAGTAATCTAGCCTTTTCTGGTTTTGATTCAATTTTGTTTTTTAGAAAAGCTTTGACACTTGAATTATCAATTTTTTAAAGTAAACTTTTTAGAGCCAGTAAAAATAAAGGCCATTTTTTGAAAGCCTTTTTGACTGCAAAGAATTCTTTCTCGTTTATATCCCATCGATTCGCTTCACTGTCTGCAAAAAGACCGCTGCAATATCTGCATGGCACTTCCCCATTTGGTGTGGTTTTTGTGCGAACAGCTGCCCACCAATAGTCACTGGCATCTGTATATAGAACCAGTTCATCTTCATCTTGTGGAATTGCAAGCTTTGGAAGCTTTTTGCAAACTTCTTTAAGTTGTTTTATTCCTTCTTGATGTTCATCTTCCCATTTGAATGTAGCATCTTTTTTGAGCAATGGCTAAACACCTTCATGTAATGTGCTACATTGTTTATGAACATTCCAGCAAAATTAACAACTCCAAGGAAACTCTGAAGCTGCTTATTGTCTTTTAATGTATCTGGAAATCCTTGTATCTTTTCCACAATATTACTTTGTAGGATGATTCCAGATTCATCGATTTTAATTCTGAGGAATTCAATCTGCCTTGTAGCAATCACTGCCTTCTTTTCTGAAAGCACTAATCCTTCCTTGTGACAAACATCTGAAAATATTTCCAAGTGTTTGAGATGTTCCTTCGTGTTCTTTGATGCGATAAGGATGTCATCAATATATACGAACATGAAACTGAAATAATCTTTGAATAGATTATCCATCTTCCTTTGATATATTTGGGGTGCGTTAGCCAATCCCATAGGCATCACGTTCCAAATATAATGTCCTTGTGGTGTGGAGAAAGCTATGAACTTCTTACTTTCTTCCTCCATCTTAATCTGGTAAAATCCAGACTTGCAATCAAATTTTGAGAATATCTTGGCACCTTTGCTACAGTTAACCAAATGTTCTCTACTTGGGATATAGTATCCGTCGAACTCCAAAATGTTATTAATCCCTTTGTAATTAATAACAAGTCTTCGCTTTCTCTTTTAATTTCTCCATGGTTTCTGACTAAGAATCCTGGACTGCTATATGGAGAAACTCCTGGTGAAATCCACTTAAGGTCAAGATGTTCCTTAAGTATCTTCTGCATATTCTCACAATCCCCCTGATTCATAAGGATTGGTTTGAATCTCACGAACTCGTACTCCTTTCCGGTTTAACCTTTAAGGATGCTTTGAGCTCATTCTTATCCCACCATGCCAAAGGATTTTCATTATAATTCCTTTTGATCTTCTTCTTGATATCCTCGAGTGATATTTGTTCTTCTATTGTAACATCACTCTGTGGATTCTCCATTAGGCTCATCATCAATTCTGCAATAGCCTCTGGAGGTACTCATTCTTCTCCTTGTATTCTGAATGAATACAAGTCATTATCCCATCGTTTTATGTCTTTTTCTTATGAGCCATATTGTCAAAAGGATAATAATGCATCACAAAATCTTCTCTTATCCGCCATTTTTGGATTCCGAAGTTTGGCTTCATCACCACGCTTGCTGCGAAAATTAATAAGCATTTTTCTATAAAATGCTTCCCGCAGTCTCTGGACAATAATCTTATGATCACATAATGTTGTGAAAATAAGTCTTCTTATCTCATTTTCTTGTGTAAATCGTTTAAATGTTTGTAAGAAATTATTTCCTAGCAAAACATCTGCTCCCATATCATGGAAATAGATTGGTGGCGCCTTCACTTTGCACCATGGCGTACCACCTGCACCTCCAATCATAATTTCTGCTTGTTTAATTCCTCGATTAAGGATAAGAATCCTTTTAGAGAAATCCCTTCCTGCAATAGCTGGTAAATCTTCTCCAATTTCTTTAAGAAAAACATCCGGCTTTGCAGTATATATTCCGGCACCTGAATCAATGTAGGCAGCGAAATATTCGGCCTTGTATTCAGCATATAACATTCCGATAGAAATGTATATGGAGAATGGGCTAGTGGTCATCTGATTCTGTATCTTTTATCCGCCACTGTGAACTCCATTCTATCTTGTAATCTTTCCCAAGGTTTATGATCCTCAAGAAATTCAATACCCAATATCAATTGCTCTGGGATTTTTCCTGCCGTTCCTGTGATAGTCAGCTCAATTTCACCCATTTTTAGGCTTCCTTGATATCTTCCAACTATAGGTTGTTGGAGATAATATAGAACATCACAAGGAAAAATATTATCCTTTTGAGTGATGTCAAATATTACTTCAACTTCTCTCCATTCATCTGGACATTTCAGCTCCCCTTGTGTTTTGAAAACATCTGGAATACGTTGAACTGTACTCGGTCTCTTTTTTTCCCAATGGCTGCTACTTATCATTCTGTCTTGTTGGAAAGACATTCTCCTTGGCTCAACTCTAAGACTTCGACTTTTGTTGAAGACTGGTTGATCTTGAATTTGCATGTCGATCTCCTTTATTGTTGGAGACTCGATTAGTTCTGGTAGAAGTACCCTGGCAAAGTCCTCAAAAATTCTTGGGACTTCAATAAATTCCTTTCTCAAGAATACTTCTAAATGATGCGTATTCGAGAGAGCATAGGAAATCTTGAATGTGATCGAGTAAGGCCTATTTCCTTCTTTCATCAAATCGACTCTTTTGAAATCTTGATGAAGGGTTAGGACTCTGTTGAAATCTCGATCTCCCAAATTGTATGCAATTCTAGGATAGACATTAAAGGCCAATTTTCCTGCATACAAATTTCTTGTAACTGCTCACATATACATATTTATAAAAATAATATATGTCTTGTAGATAAAACCCTGTTTCCTTTTAATCTATGTAGAAAAACGGCTTTAGTCTAGTGATACAACAACTAGTAATGTACGAGAATTCTAGAATCATAAGATTAATCATGTCATATTAAATGAAATAAATTAGGCCAATTCCAATATCAATATAGGTAGCACATAATAGAATGTAATGCACGAACAATATTGGCCTAGTGAGTAGTGAGAGGCTTGGGTATTACAAAGTGCCCATATCACGGATATCCTGATTACCAACAGGTGTAGTATTTTTATAATGGTTTAAGTGGAAACACAAAGACTATTATAAATGATGCATCTGGAGGTGCATTATTAGGTAAATATATGGATGAGGCGATGGAATTACTAGAGGATATGACAATTAATAGCTATCAATGGTCATCCGAGAGATCTATGTCAAGAAAGTGGAAGAGGTTCAGGATGAGGACAGAATTGCCATGGTAACCGAGAAAGTGTCTGTGCTGAGTACGAAATTGGACGTGATCCAGCAAGCGACTTTGAGAGAACCAGCGGTAGTTGAGGAAGAGGTGAATTTCGTGGGATAGCGGAATTTCAATAACAACCACATAATAATCAAGCACCCACACATTATCATCCGGGGCTGCAAAACTACGAAAACTTTTCTTATGCTATTTATAGAAATATTTTGCAGCCACCTCCGGGTTTTAATGTAGGGAATTGGGGTAGAGTTGAGTCGGTAGAAAAGAAGCCATCTATGGAGGAGATGTTGGCCTCATTCATCGGGGAAGATGAGAGCCATATTGAATAAAGATGAGGCTAAAATCTACTGAATTGAGGACCAAGTTACTCAATTGAATAAAAATGTGAATGTGAAGTCCTTGGAAACATAGGTTGGATAGATAGCCACAGCAGTAGGCAGTCAACACCATAAAGGAAAATTCTCGTGTGACACAGAAGTAAATCCGAGGGAACAGTGCAAAGCCATTGGTCTGAGGAGTAGTGCAAAATATGAGGGTCCGAAGATACCAGACGAGCACGAGCATGAGGTTGAAAAGGAATCAGTGGATAAACAGGAAGATGAAGTAGTAGAGTGCGAGTCGAATCCAGTTGAAAAACCTAAGCAGCTACTACATTGATAGTTCGAAGAACTGAGGTACCGATTCCTTTCCCGCAAAGGTAAGATGTTAGATGACCAATTCACTAAATTTATTGAAATCTTTAAAGAAATACAAATTAATATACCTTTTGCGGATGCCTTGGAACAAATGCCAAACTATGCAAAGTTTTTGAAAGATGTGATGGCAAAGAAAAAGAAAATCTTGGAATATGAGATGGTAAAATTAACAGAGTGTAGTGCAATTATTCAAAGGAAGTTACCCCAAAAGCTTAAAGATCCCGGGAGTTTTACACTTCATTGTGTAATTGGAGGTGCAACCTTTAATAAGGCACTATGTGACTTGGGAGCAAGTATAAATACTATGTATTTGTCAATTTTCCAAAAATTGGGGTTAGGTGAAGTGAAGTCGACGCGATGCAGTCACTTTTCAGTTTGTAACACCCTTACCCTTGTAACATGTATTTATATAGCATAAAATATTATAGTTCAAAAGCAGCACAGTTGCATAGCACATGAGATTAACATGATAATCATGAACAACCCTTTTTGCACGAGTGGAAGCATTTACTCAATACGATTTAAAAACGCTTATTCTATATGCATTTATCCATATTACATAACATTAACGACCGTGCCCTTTTATATACAGTTCAAAATAAAACTCCCTATATGAGATGCAAATGATGAGCTGAGGGAGAAGGATTGGAATCCAACCGGCCAACCTTTGATCCATGCCTTAAACTTCTATCACACTCCACGGATCAAATTTTATCTACAGCAACTAAAAGTTGGCAACATTGAATTTGGTGAGTTGCAAGCTCAACAAGTATAATCCAATAACAAGTTATTTAACATCACATAAGCATATCATGAGTAACCATTTCACACCCTCTGTTCATATCATTCATAAACACATAAATGCACGTGTTTGATCATATTCTTTTACTGTTATCGGTCAGCTAATACCAAGAATAAATCGTGATCACGAAGATGGCCATGACACTATGTAATTATTAATTCATGTAGAGTTCAGTGAACTCGGGGTGGTCGTACGGTACTTTGTAATCCAGAATTTCTGGATGTCTGTAATTCAATAACACATGATTCAAGGTCATTACCGGCCATAACAAAATCCATTAATCTCAGATGAATGCATTTTCTGTAATCACATGTTTCATTTTCGTATCAATAACATCAATAGAGATCACATATCTCATTTCCATACCAATAACATCAGTGGAGATCACATATCTCAATTCCATTTCAATCTCATCACATATAGATCATATATCTCAATTTCATCACAGTATCACCAAAGAGAATCATATAATTCATGTTAGAGCATGATAAACTTCTAATCACTATAAAAAACACATAAGCACTTCATTCCAACAAATCAATTGTAAAAACACAAGTCAAATAACAAGCTAAATGATTATACTCACAAATGGTGTCCTTATCTCGACGATTTCGCCTAGTCGGCCTTATTTGTTCGTGTATCATGATTTTCACCTATTAACATTTAAAAAAAAATGCATAACTAAATTCAAAACCAATAATTAACACTATATATATATGACATTTATTTAATATGTTCTTTCATTGATCTGTAATTAGAATGTATATCACCAATTTAATTTATTAACATTCTGAATTTAATTCCCTTTACCATTTCGCTAATTTCTATAAATTTAACAATTTGACTCATTATCGATATGATGAAATCTTAAGCTTAATTAACGATAGATATATACAATTGCAATTTTATTAACAAGGATAAACAAATTCAAAATTTGATATCTAGTAGCAAAAGTGCAAAACTAAAATAGGATAGGATTAACAAATTAAAGTCTAAGTTATAGAGAAAAGTTACTGAATTTTTCCGCCATTACTATATGTGTGTGTATTTTTTCTTTTTTTATTGCTTGCAAACTGCTTATGAGGTGTATAAATTCGAATTATTTATCCCATTGTATATTTCTTCTTCTACCCTGTAGTTAGATGGTCAAGTAAAGAACTAATTCAATGATGTTCAGAAACTCAATTGCTTCCATCTGCAAAACATTTACAAATATATAACCACTTGAGTTACACAAGACTTAATTAATCCTAAACTCACTAGGCTTAGCAAAACTATATATATATATATATATATATAGGGATGGGATCTTGTGTGCCAGCCTTTTACTGTGTGGCAGTGTGGATTGATCCCATCCATCCACACATTTTATTCAATGGTCCAGATTGCTATTAAAAATAATTGATTTATCAATTAATTAATAGGTGGAAAGGGCATAATAGTAACTTGCAAAATGCCATAAATCACGCCCCTACAATCAAGGGATCGATTAATATCACGTTTCCATAGCTGAAATTGTGCACCATTTTTATAGATGAACTGTACGCCATTTAATAACTGATTGTACACCATTTTATATCTAACAGTGCATCATTTTATAACTATTTGTACATCATCTATAAGAACTATAATGACAAAATGGTGTAACCATCTTCCTATTTAATAACTTAACTGTGCACCATTTTATATCTAACGGTGCATCATTGCATAACTAATTGTACACCATCTAAAAATCCTATGAAGACAAAATGGTGTAACAATCTTCCCATAATGACGCCTTACAATCATGAATGTGATAAAGATCAAGTTTCCATACTGAATTATGCACCATTTTAATAGTTGAACTGTGCACCCCCAACCATTCAGCCATTTGGTCGGCTTGTGACCATTTCGTTTGGTTTTTTGACATTATTTCCAGGCTTTCTTTTGGTTACCTGATCAGCCTGTGACCAGGAATACTCTTTTTCATTTTTATATATATACTCGAACTTATTCAAAAAAAAATAGTTGAATTGTGCACCATTTAATAACTGATTGTGCACCATTTTATATCTAACAGTGCATCATTGTATAACTAATTGTACATCATCTATAAGAACTATAATGACAAAATGGTGTAACCATCTTCCTATTTAATAACTTAACTGTGCACCATTTTATATCTAACGGTGCATCATTGTATAACTAATTGTACATCATCTAAATATGAAGACAAAATGGTGTAACAATCTTCCCATAATGACGCCCTACAATCATGAATGTGATAAAGATCAAGTTTCCATAACTGAATTATGCACCATTTTAATAGTTGAACTGTGCACCCCCAACCATTCAGCCATTTGGTCGGCTTGTGACCATTTCGTTTGGTTTTTTGACATTATTTCCAGGCTTTCTTTTGGTTACCTGATCAGCCCGTGATCAGGAATACTCTTTTTCATTTTTATATATATACTCGAACTTATTCAAAAAAAAATAGTTGAATTGTGCAACATTTAATAACTGATTGTACACCATTTTATATCTAACAGTGCATCATTGTATAACTAATTGTACATCATCTAAAGGAACTATAAAGACAATAGTGTAACCATCTTCCCATTTAATAACTTATTTGTGCACCATTTTATATCTAACAGTGCATCATTGTATAACTAATTGTACATCATCTAAAGGAACTATAAAGACAATAGTGTAACCATCTTCCCATTTAATAACTTATTTGTGCACCATTTTATATCTAACAGTGCATCATTGTATAACTAATTATACATCATCTAAAAGCCCTATAAAGATAAAATGGTGTAACCACCTTCCCATAATGACGCCCTACAATCTGGATGTGATAAAGATCACGTCTCCATAACTGAATTACGCACCATTTTAATAGTTGAACTGTGCACTATTTAATAACTGATTGTGCACCATTTTATCTAACAATACATCATTGTATAACTAATTGTACATCATTGTGAGTAAACTACAATTGAATGAAAAGCGTGACCAATCGTAAAATCATATCCCATAAAAATCACTGAGATTGAATGGTGTACAATTAGTAATACAATGATGCACTGTTAGATATAAAATGGTGTACAGTTCAGCTATTAAAATAGTGCACAATTCAGTTATGGAAATGGGATATTAATCAATCCCTTGATTGTAAGGGCGTGATTTATGGCATTTTGCTAGTTACTATTATGCCATTTTCACCTCTTAATTAATTGATAAATTATTTATTTTTAATAGCAATCTGGACCATTGAATAAAAGGTATGGATAGATTGGATTAATCCATACTGCCACACGTTAAGGCCCCTGTCACATTTGATCCTAACCCTATGTATATATATATATATAATCATACATTTTTTTTTCTGTTTCTAAAGTTGTAAAGTAGAAATTGAATAACATAAACATAGATTACCTGCACTAATATTTTTCAAGGATAAATCACCCAAACTTGAACCATACGAATCCTAGTGCCCGCCCATACAGTGTGGTGATTGCTTGTGTTTAATACAATTTTGTGCATAGATGTTTCCAGGAGAAATACACGTGTATACATGGTGTGTTGTAATTTCAAATGAGATAATACAATATATACATATAACCAATCCAAGTGTCATGCCCTAGACGGGACACGGCGACGACGATCAACCTCTTAACGAGAAATAAACCCCTTGATCTAGACAAATGATACAACATAATCCCAAGTGAAAAGCAGTCTAAAGCAAAGAGAAAATAAAATACAATTACAAATTACAACTTAATGTCTAACAAGTATCCAAATACAACCCATCAGAATACCGGAATTAACTTACAGTCCAAACTAAAATAGAGTACACAAGCATTCCAATCTTAAGTGTCAAAGGGTCCTACGTCCTTAACTACAGTCCAAAATGAAAACGGAATAAAGGAGTCCAACAACAACAAAAGTAAAAGAAACAAGTCCAGCAAGATCAACAATAATAGAAAGCAAGTCCAACAAGCGGAGCACGGGAATTCGATTCGTGGTAGGTTCGGCATCTTCAACGTACTTCTCATCTAGCCGTTAGAAAATAGGAAGGGATGAGGAAATCTCGGTGGATGGGGTGATCGTATGCAAGTGTGGCGATATATATAGTTAATGCAAGAAAAACAGTTGTATGAAAAATGCGTGAGATATGATGCGTGATTTCACACACAGTCCACAAGCGTCGTGATAAATATATTTAAGTAATATACTTATACAGTTTAAGAAACAGTTCGTGGTCACACATGCACTATGTGATTCAGGCAAGACATGTAGGATTGCGTACGGAATGTAACGTCAATCCTATGCGAGACAAGTAATGGTTGCGTACGGATTTGTAGCGCCAATCAATGCAATACAAGTAGCGGTTGCGTACGGATTTGTAGCGCCAACCATGTTGGGAAATTATTTTGTAGATTTTGATGAATGCCATGTAAAACTTAGAATAGGAAGTTGGCACCCCATTCTTGTTATAAATTGCATTGTAATAGATAGGACTGGTAGAGCTGAGTCAAGTCAGCTATGCTGAACATGCAAGAAGACAATGGAGACTAGAAGGAAGACTCATTTGTGAGGCGGTAAGTGTGGCAAAGAAGAGAAGACAGAACTCGATGAAGGTGCGGCTAAGATGCGGTGAGTGAAGTATCAGTCAAGTCAACTCAAGATAGCCAAGTCTCAAGTTGAAGTGAAAGAAGAGTCATCCAATGATTGGAAGCTGACTCTAAGTCACCTGGGGAAGGCAAGGAAATGCAGTCAAGTCGAGATAACTAAAAGAGATCCGTTGCACAGAAATCAAGAGAATTACTTAAACAAGTAATACTTCCATACTACCTTTCTTGAAGTGCTCAGTCCCAGAAGCATGCAAAAGGAATAAACCAATGGGAAGCACTTTGCACCGTGTCGAACTAAAAAGTGAAGAATCGTTCATACGAGGAAACGTAAATTCCAAGGACTGCAACAAGACAAGCCAACGACCACAAGTGACTTTCAAAAATAAGCTTATCTCTTCAACGGGTAGATTTTTGAAAGATCACTATAAAATGCTGAGGAATCACTCTGAGAGAAGGAAACCGACCTGAACCACGAACATTCAAGCTAACATTTGAACTGTAACCAAGAATACTCTCAAGTCATTCAAGATCAATCCTCAAGCCTACATTACGAAGGAAATCAATCCAACACTCACCTGTGAAGGAAAGACAACTTCAATCAGTTGAAGAGGAGACATTTGAAAAATCAAGGGGTCTACATTCCACGAAGGATTGTAGAAAGGTTCAAGGTCGAACCAGGCTTAAGCTATTTGGAGGGCTTCGTGATCAAATCCAAGGAACTTAAGCAAGTGGGCTATAGTAGCAAGGTAGCTGCCCTGTGAAGAAGCTGAGTCGTACGAGAAGCCAGCTGTGTGACCAAGGCATCTCCAGACTGAGTCCCAAAGGATCAAGTCAGCTGTGTGATCAAGACTTGTATCTGGATATTAACCACTCGTATATTGGTCAATACTTAGTGGATTCCTCCAAGAGTTGGAGAAGAGATGAGTAGAAGAATTACCCCATCTTGAACCTCTATAAAAACTTATTGTGTCATTTACATTTCAAAGACTTTAATTTCGCATCTTATTTTTATATCTGTGATAAATTTGCTATCCAATTGATAATCAATCGAGTGCTAAAACCAAGTATTAAAACAAACTTAACCAAATTCAAAGGTGTTAAGTCTTCCAATAAAAAACATATCACGGTCAAGTTAAGTCTTTAGTCAAAACAAGTGAGTTATTCTATCAACGGCTCGGTCAAGTCGTTGAGTGACTAACTCACGATTAACTAACTTAGCTGTCCATCAAGGACTCAGCTGTGAAGTATTAACTCTGAACATTTTTAAAAGGACTAAATCGAAAAGTTTGTAAGGTTTATTCAACCCCCCCTTCTAAACCTTACACTCACACCCCTTGGGACCTACAAGTGGTATCGGAGCGGTTGGTTCATTGTGCCTTCCGTGATCTTGGTTCTTGAACTAGATCTCCAAATTTTTCAAAGCTTGTTTTAGTACTTAATCTTTTAAAACTTTTCTATTCAGCAAAGTTATTATCATGGAAGCAAATTTGACACGCATCCCTATGTTCACAATTGAAGAATTTGATGATTGGAAAATTCGTATGCAGGCTCATCTATCAGCATTACACGATGAGATGTGGATAGTGATAGAGGATGGGCCACTCCAAATCTTGAAAGTGAACACAGCTGCAAGGAGAGTGCAATTTGAAGGAGAAGAAGATGTTGCTCCCAGACCAGCGATGGTTGAAAAACCAAGAGCTGAATGGACAAATGATGATAGGAAAAGATATAACTTGGACAATGTGGCCAAGGACATTCTTTACAAAACTTTAGACAAAGCAATATTCAACAAAGTCAAATCATGCAAAACGGCAAAAGAAATCTGGGACAAGCTGACCTTGATTTGCGAAGGATCAGAGCAAATCAAAGAAAATAAACTATCTGTGGTTGTACAAAAATTTGAAAACTTTAAGATGCTTGCAGGAGAAACCTTGGATCAGCTGGATGCTTGATTCATAGAAATCACCAATGAACTGTCTACACTTGGAAAGGAATATACAAAGAAGGAAATGTGTATGAAGATTCTAAGAAGTCTCCCAACTGAGTGGGATATGAAAGTCATGGCCATGAGACACTCCATGGACCTATCAAAAACATCCAACCATGAGCTATTCTCAGATCTCAAAGCCTGCGAATTTGAGCTGAGAAGAAAAGACCAAGAGGAGACAGTTGTGCCCAAAACAGCTACTCTAATTGTTAAGGATGGCAAGAGAGCTGAGGTCAAAGAAGTCATTGACCAAGAGGAGATTGCCCTGATGGTTAGAAGGTTCAACAAGTTCTTCAATAAGAACTATAAAAGAAGCAAAGGTGAATCCTCCAGAAGATACTCAGCTCCCTCCAAGTCAAGGGAAGAAAGACCACCCAAGAGAGCAGAGCATCAAAAAGTTGAATATCAAAGAGCTGACAATCCAAGGATGGAAAGAACTGATCAAAAAGTTGAAAATCTATGCTGGAACTGCAGGCAACCCGATCACTATGCCATTGAATGCCCATATCTTGTAGTCAACAAATACAGGAATGAAGAGGAAAGAAAAGTCTTCAGGGAAAGAAGACAGGAAAAGAGAAAGGCAATGTTGGCTGCAGAGACTGCTATACAGTCAAGTCAAAAGACACAGCAGACTCGGAGAGTAGTGAAGCTGACTACTCAAGTGACTTTGATGAAGAAGCCTTGATCTTTCTAATGGCTAAAGAACAAAACCAACCTGATCAAGAAGATGAGGTGCACTCTAACTCATCACACTCATTCTAGTGATAGTGATTGTGACACCACACACTTCATCACCCACTCGATCTTTATGATTCACTAGACAAAATGATGAAAGATTTTGAACACATTAAATCCTCACACACACTACTAAATGAGGAGAACAGCCTACTTAAGAGTCAAAACTCACAGCTGACTAAGGAGTTGAGTACTCTAAGTTAAATAGCTGATGAGAATAAAAGTCTAAAGGCTGAAAATGCTAAGCTAATAGCAGAGATAGCTGCTATAGAAAAGAGGGAGAATGGTCTCAAAAATGTGATTGCCTCATTCACTATGGCATCTAAATCATTGGATGATCTTATTATGAGTCAAAGAGAATGTGGAGACAAGACAGGCTTAGGATTTAATTCCTCTATGCTATGTCAAGTTCCAAAAGTGATTTTGGAAAAGGGATCTTCAAGCAATGAAGTATCTCTAAAATCCAAAACTCCAAATGGTGCACACACATTTATTCCAAAGCACAATCACAAGCAAACTGGCCTTGGTTATAAAGGAAAAGGAAAACAACCAGTTGAGTATGATGAGAAGACAGCTGAGAAGAAATCCAGCAGAGTTCCTCAGCAAACTCCAAACAGGAGATACTCTGTAAAGAAGAAACAGAGCTACCAAAAACCCCAGAAGCTCTATAAAAGAAACACATATGATGGGAATGGTAGAAAATACCCAAGCCAAGCTGATTGGAATAATGTGAACTATCAGCAAAGACCTATGGAATACAAGCCAAGTGGCAAAGGCCTAGAACTCAGCAAAGGCCATTCCAAAGGCATAAGAGCTTTCATCAGCACTCATATGCACCCAAGCACTACACTCAGAGATATCACAACTACCCAAAGAAGACAATTGCTAAAACACATACACAGGCATACAGACAAAAGAGACAGTTGTATGAACCTAGAACCCCCAAGCAATTTGCCAAAATTAATTATGATTATGGCATCGATAGATGGCAACCCCTTAGAGTCAAATCATTTGGCTATAGGTTGGTTGGATCATCTTACAATACTAACCCCTCGGGACCCGGACAAGTATGGGTACCTAAAACCTAATTTCCTTGATTGCGGGTTCAAGGAAGCGGTGAGTGCCAAGGAACCTGGTACATGGATAGTGGGTGCATTCCCGGACACATGACAGAAACAAGAAAAATTTATCAAAATTCAAGGATGTCGAGGTGCAAAAGTCATATTTGGAGGAATGAAGCTCCAGGAGAAATAAGAGGCATTGGATCTATCAAGAAAAATGGATTAGAAATCACATATGTTGCATATGTTGAAGGACTCAACTTCAACTTGCTAAGCATAAGTCAACTCGTGACAAAGGCTACAATATTGGATTTAACATGGGTATATGCCAAATCAAAGACATCAATCCAATGAAGTTGTCTTTGCAAGGATGCGACAGAGAAGAATATGTATGTGGTGGATTGGTCAACCGCAACACAAAGCACTTGTCGCTAGCAAAGACATTTGAATCAAGTTAGGTTGTGGCACAAGAAGTCGAATCACCGAATTTTAAAACTATTAACAAACTTGCCAGGAGTAATCTTGTAGAAGGACTTCCGGACTCAAGTATACAAGAAGGAGAGTATATGTGATGCATGCGGATGGAAAAGCAAATCAAATCATCATTCAATGAAAAGACATGTCCATCTTCAACAAGAATATTGCACACCGCTACATATGGATCTGTTTGGTCCAAAGTGGAACCAGCTAGCATAAGTGGGAAGAAATACACCTTGGTGGTAGTAGATGACTACTCAATATATACATGGACAATATTCATGTGTAAAAAGAAAGAAACTCTGCAGAAACTACCACGGTGATGAAGAGAATACAAAACGAGAAGAGTCAAACCATTATCAAAATAAGATCGACAGAGGAACCGAGTTTGTCAATGGTATAATAACTCGATCTTGTATTGAAAATGGTATTGGTCATGAATTATCTCTGCAAGGACTCCACAAAGAAAATGGAGTTGCGAGAAAGAAGGAATAGAACTCTCAAAGAAGCAAGGACCATGTTAGTCAAAGGGGCTGCCTAAAAGATTTTGGGTTGAAGCAATAAACACAGCATGCTACACTCAAAATAGATGCATGATAAACAGACAGCTGACAAAGACTCCCTATGAGATTTGGACAGGGAGAAAGCCAAATGTTGCATACTTCAAAATATTTGGATGCAAATGCTTCATCCATAACAATGGCAAAGATAATTTAAAGGCTTTTGATGCTAAAGCTGATGAAGGTATCTTCTTAGGATACTCAGCTGAAAGCAAAGCCTACAGAGTGCTCAACAAGAGGACAATGGTTACAGAAGAATCCATCCATGTGGTGTTTGATGCACCAAATGTAAATGGAGAAAACATTGAAGAATCAGCTGATAAGCTAAATCAACCTACCATGCAGAAGAGTCCATATGTTGAAGCTGAAGCTGGAGTTATAAGTCCAAATGAAGATGAGATAGTTGAGTCTCAAAGACAGCTGGAAAATCTGCAGGTAAGTGATGATGAGAGAGCTGATCAAAATAACACGATTTGCAAGACGACTAAATCCGCCTAACTTACTCCAACCCGATGTAAGATGGCCGAGAGATCATCCACGTAACTAATCATTGGAGATGTAAGAGAAGGTGTAAAAACTAGATCCAGAACTCAACAAGAAGCAATGTTCACTTGCTTCATCTCACAAATAGAACCAAAAGATGTGTCACAAGCATTGGATGACACACACTGGATTCAAGCCATGCAAGAAGAGCTAAATCAGTTTGAAAGGAACAAAGTGTGGGAATTGGTTCAAAGGCCAACCCATCAAAATGTTATTGGCACTAAATGGGTGTTCAGAAACAAGATGAATGAGGAAGGCTCGTGGTAAGAAACAAAGCAAGATTGGTAGCCAAAGGGTATTGCCAAGAAGAAGGAATAGATTTTGATGAAACCTTTGCTCTCGTAGCAAGATTGGAAGCTATAAGGGTGTTTCTTGCCTATGCAGCTCACAAGAACTTTATTGTATATCAAATGGATGTAAAGAGTGCATTTCTTAATGGTTTATTGGAAGAACAAGTGTATGTTGAACAACCTCCAGGATTTGAGCGAGAAGACTCTTGGAGATAAGGTATACAAACTCAAGAAGGCTTTATATGGATTGAAACAGCACCCGTGAGCATGGTATGATACATTATCACAATTCCTAACTAAGAACGGATTCACAAAAGGCAAAGTGGATAGAATGCTCTTCAGAATTCAAGATGGGAAGAGTATACTGCTTGTTCAAATATATGTGGATGACATCATCTTTGGATCCACAAACAAAGAGTATGTGATAAATTCTCAAATCTCATGCAAAGCAAATTCGAAATGAGCATGATGGGAGAGGCGACATTCTTCCTTGGACTCCAAGTGAAACAATTTGAAGGATGGAACCTTCATAAGTTAGACAAAATACACCGAGATTTAATGAAGAAATTTGGTATGGAAGAGAAGTCTTTCAGAAAATACCAATGAATACATCAATCAAAATGGATATGGATGCGAGATGGCAAGCCCGTAGATCAAACAAGATACGATCACTTATTGGATCATTGCTCTATCTTACAAAAGAAGAGCGGACATCACCTTTCTTTGTAGGTGTATGTGCAAGATTTCAATCTGCTCCAAAAGAAAGCCACATGATTTGCGCAGCCAAGAGGATCTTGAGATATTTGAAAGGAAGCCAAGAAGTTGGCTTGTGGTATCCTAAGGAAGGTGGATTCAAGCTAATTGGTTATTGGACTCGACTATCTTTGGATGTAGAGTTGACAAGAAAAGCACCTCAGGCACATGTCAAATGTTTGGAAATAGGCTAATTTCTGGTTTAGCAAAAAGCAAAATTCAATAGCCACCTCTACTCTGGTGAAGCGAGAATACATAGTCTGCGGCAAATTTGTTTGTGCCCAAGTCTTATGGATGAGACAGCAGCTGAGAGACTATGAAGTTGAAGAAAAGGAAATTCCTATTATGTGTGACAATACAAGTGCAATTGCAATCACTCAAAATCCTGTGTTGCACTCAAGAACAAAGCACATCGATGTCAGATATCACTTCATAAGAGACCATGTTGAAAAGAAGGACATCACCAATATATCTCAACCGATAAGAATTAATGACATATTCACAAAACCATTATGTGAATCAAGATTTGAAGAACTCAAGCATGAGTTAGGGTTAATTGAGCTGAGTTAACACTCAGAAGACTCAAAGAAAAGAGATGAAACACGAAAAGAGGAAAAAGAGCTGAACTCTTAATTCAGCTAAGTGAATCACCAGATCGGAAAAAGTCATGTGCAGAGAATTAGTGACATTTGAGTCACAAGGAGAGAAGTGAGAAGAAGGATTGAATCAGCTAAGGAGTAAGCTGAGTTATTTATGAGCAAAGTGACAAAAACACGGTCGTTTTTACTAAGCGGGAATGTTTTTAAGAATGACGTCAGCATAATTATGACGTGTACAGTCAAAAGCTGCACACCAAGCTTATGATTGGATATAAATGCTGCCGCATTAAATGCGAGAACTTAAATGCTAATCGGCGTGCAAGATCTAAGCCGTTGATTTTGATCAAATTTCAAAAACCACCCGCACGTCCTTTCATAAACCATACTTATACCATTTCGTCCGATTTTCTCTCACTTTACCAAAACTGTTCATCTCTCTCAAGGCAAAAGAAAGAAACTTTCTCTAAAAACCCTACAACTCCTCAAGATCATTTTCTAAGATTCGTTCGGTAAAACACTGAGAAATGGCACCTACTCATGATTTCGTCAAGCTAGGAAAACAAATCCACACTGGGTCTACTGTGGATTTCGATGGTATGGTTAAACAGGGGTCCGACGACACCCTCGTGAAGAAGATTGCTGAGAAATTGGAAACGTCTGGGTGAAGCCGTTTTTGACATTGGAGTTTCCGATGACCTATGTATAAGAGGTTGCACAGTTCTACGTGAACGCCGAAGTTCACGATGAGGGCATCAAGTCCTCTGTTCACGGAAAAGAGTTCACCATCACTGCCAAGGATTTGGCAGAACATCGCTTATTCTTGCGGCGGAAGGAGTGCCGGAGATTCATGAAGCTGAGGTTGACTTGACTGCTGCTTGGAAGGAAGTAGCCAAGTCCGACTGTGCTGCGAAAGTGGTCTACACAACTAACAAGAGGCTGCTGAAAGAGGACTACCACAAATTGCTGGACATTGTTGCCAAATGCATAGACATCAAATTTGGCAGTTTTGACCAACTCTCTAAAGCTAAATTGATCGTAATGGCTGCGATCATTGAAGAAAAGAAGGTGAATTGGCTGAGTTTGTATACAAAGAGACTCGCAGAATATTGGGAACAAATCCTTCAAGGAGGATGGTACGTTTGGAGGTTCCGGGATACGGCCTAGTGATTGGCCGGATGATGGAAGTAAAAGGGTACCTCTTCGGCATGGAAAGGCGTTCCATGTTAACAAGAGGATGTTTCGATCAAACCTCTCTCGGCGCACGTAAGAGAGCTTACGCCAAGAGGGGCTGATACAAGTGAGGGGAATCGGTGACCTCAAGATTCACCGCCTCCTCACCTCCCAAGAAGATCGCTACTAAGAAAATCGCTGCCCCTGCAGCAAAGAAAGAAAAAGAAATCCGCACTGCTGCCCCCCCCGAGTCACCTGCCCCCGCAGCCGTGTCTCCTGTCCCTGCAGCCGCAGTGGAGAAGGAACCATTAATCCCTTCTCCAATGATCAAGAAGAAGAGGACTGCCACAATAAGGAAGGCAGCTGCCTCTAAGACAACTACGAAAGCATTTACCTTCAATGAACCAGAGGAAGTGGAACCAGATGTTCCTCTAGTAAAAACAAAAAGAAGAAGAAGAATTTCCAAGCTCTCCGAGCTTGAGAAGACGGTTGAGTCTGCCACTCAGTTGGAAAAGATACCCGAGACTGCTGGAGAAGTAGAGTCTCAGGAAGTTATCGATGAAACGGCTAAGTCTGCTGAGGCCGATCAGCAGAGGCAACTCGAAGACCCAGCTGTAGACAGAACAACTGAGGAACAAGGAATAGCTAAGACAACCGAACCACCTATTGATAGGGTTGTGTCTCTGCCTGTAACGGAGGCTACTGAAGATGTCGAGCAGCAAAGTTTGCTACCCTCAATCCCTGAGCTCGAGGGACAGCAGGGAGATGATGACAGGGATAATGATGTGATGATCTTATCCCCACCATACCCAGACATTCAAAATCGTCTGCGAGAATGGAGAAAATGGAAGTTGAGTCGATCCAGGGAATAGTTCCAAAGACCGGAATTCATTGAAGAAGAAGACGAACTGATGAACTTCCTCGGATTGACCAATGTGGTGCAAGCTCTTGATGAAGAAAATTGTTTGGACATTCTAAATATCTTTAAAGAGAAGGAGAAAGAAAGATTGGCGTAGAGAAGGCGAGGCACGTGAGAAGACCAAAGATCTGCCCCTCTCACCGGCACCACGTAACATACACATCCTCACCTCGACATTCTATCGAAAGTGATGAGGATCCGGACCTGTTGTCGCCACGTAAGAGTTGCAAATGCGCAGCAAGCAATGTAAGAATCGAGTAATCCTACATGAGCAAAGAATGATGGAGGGACCAGGGAGTCATCCAAATCACGGTGGAGATAGATCCTATGGGAGTGGTGCAAAGATATTGCCATTGTTGTCGCCGCCACCACTTCCCCAACTCATTCGGAGGAAGGTGTTAAGGAATTGGCGATAAACCGGGATTGTGGGGACCCCAATCGAGCCAACCCCTAATGAAGGTGTCTTACCACCGCCCCAACGGCTGAATACTCGGTGGGAACAATTAAGTCCGGAGACGAGTGACCCCATTCCAAGTCACTCACCGGGTGTGCCGAGGGGGAAACTCCCTCCACCGCAGCAAGGTCGGAGGATGTGCGGTGACTCCACAATGCATCTCGGAGGCGAAGTGGAGAAGGAACAACAGCTTGAATACACGCGAGGTTGTCACCGACGAGGCTCGATAGTTGAGACTGTCTCACTGAAGTGCCAATCGCTCTGCGAGGCCAATGACACCGCCGATGCGTTGAGGCACAGAAGGAATCGCCCGGGAGTTAACACTGGCAATGAAAGTGCAATCCATGGAGTTGAGACTCCAATGGATGCCACCTCGAAGACCCCAAGACAACCGACATCGTCGAAGGGACCGTCCAAGGCCTCATTGCAGCTTGAGACCTGCAGGGGTAATGAAGGCCAACGGAGGTTGAGACTTCGGGGTAAAGAGATCAAGCACGTAACATCCCTCCTCCTATCATTGATCCATCGTAAAAGGAGATAAGTGCTTTCACGATTCCCAGTGATAATCCTCGATGTAACTTTTCCGGGATCCGAAGGTGAAGATGAAGCTAAGTCATCCCCTATTGCAGATCCAAAAGACTCACCGAGGATGTTCCAACCACGAGTAAGTCCGACCTCAAGACTACTTGACAAACGTTCAACTTTGATGATGAGCCACCCATGGAAATCTCATCATCGTCCGATGACGCTCGATATGGTCGAGACCGCCAACTCATGTGGAAAACCAATTTGAGACCGACGAAGTCATTGTTAAGACAAATGAGGCTCGGCAAGTCGGGTCGACTTCACAATGCACCACAATCAAACAGTCCACCGCGCAGCTCCCCAAGCCGCAGCAGTTCGACTCCACAGGGGACTTCACGAGCACCAATTATCATTGAACAGATTCCGGTTGCCCGTGATGATCCTTTTGTAGAATCATTTCCCTTCTCTCGGAGGTACCGACCTCCCCAAGAATCGCCTAGAGATCGCGAGCGCTTCCACTGCACGATCCTCGTTATTCCATCGACACCATTGTTCCGGTGACTATGACTTTGACGTTTGTTTGGCCGTCACCAAAAGAGGTGACAAATAAAGTTCGGGAAGTTTTCAAAGCCTTATTTGCTGAGATTGAAAAGATGAAGAGGCACCAGGCCTCACTGGACATGAGGTCGATAACAGACGCCAACCTTATGTTGATTTGCGAGGCATAATAGTCAGGATCCGGAATGGTGGCAACAACAAAGAGACAATGCGTGTGGAACAAGCTCGATATTTCAGGACATTGTTCAACAAGTTGCTAGTCCGGGCGGCCGAGAATGTTGATGCAAAGACAAAATTTCAAGAGCACATCGAACAAATGCATGAATCTCACACCTCAGAGATAAAGCTGTTGCATGAACATAATAAGAACGAGCTCCTGCGCGTGGAAGAGAACATGGATCGAAAATTCAGTCTTTTCATGGCTGAGATGAAGTTGGTAGCTTTTGAATCCAATGCCATCCGCTCCGAGTTCCGGCAAAGATACTCCGCGCAGCAGATTCGAAGCGTAACTCGGCCATCGCCAGACTAGACTTCTTGCTTGCTAGATTATTTCGGGGTTCCTCTCTCCTTTGATGATGCCAAAAAGGGGGAAGAGGAATACCTAAAGGTGAAGGGATTCGAAACCGAGAAGGAGGACGCTTGTTGTGAAGGGGAAGACAAATTGAGGAAGTAATAAGAGAGAAGAAAGGAAAATCTGTTGAGGGGGAAGGTTCGAAAGATGTGACCTTGATGATTGCTAAAACCCCCCAACAAGGTCTTGTCACAGCTGATATCATCAACAAACTCCCAGTGACTCTGCCACTCCAACACTCTGCAGTACCTATGGCTGAAAAGAGAAAGGCAGTTGAAGCAGGGATGAAGGAAGTGGAAGGAAAGATGAATGTCCGAGTTATGGATATTCTGAAATAACATGGAGGCATTCCAACAGACAGAGACACCTATGCCATTTCAGATGCCGGAACCGAGCCAAGATCTATTGATGAATTCAAGACGCATGCATCAAGGTTACGCAAAATATCCATGGCTCGACTGGGATTTGCTGGAAAAGGGTCTCAAATTTCACTCACTCGCTAGTCACTCAGCTGGGAAAAAGAAGACCCTAGTACAATACACGCCCAGAGGCAGAGGAAGAAGCAGTGGTGGAGGAAGAGGTTTCAGACCTAGATCTCTGCCCAAAAACATTGAGTATATAGATCCAGGAAAGAAAGGAGGGATCTATTGGGCTGGATTTGACGAAATAGCCAACCTGCAAGTGGCTAAGAATAATGTTGAGTATGCGAAGAGAATTGAAGAGGAAAATAAGAGACAAACTCAGCTGTGGGAGGAAAGACAAGAAAGATCGAGAAGAGATGAAGTCGCCTAAGGAAGGCGTATGAGAAAAAGAAGGCAGCTGAAGATGAGAAGAAGAGAAAGAGGTCAGAAGATGACAGAGCTGAAGGAGATGAAAGAAGGAGGCAACGAAGGAGATGAAGTGTTGCTATCCACTCCTTCATGTATTTTACTATGTAAATACATTCTATGTAAGGCTTCTGTACATCGAATAAAATTGTGCAATCTCTATACTTGTGTAGATATAGAACAGCATGGTTACTTTAAGTTCCATTTAAGACATTTTCTTTTGGTACAAGCTCCGATACACTTTGTAAACAGCTATGTAAAGAACAAGAATGTTATGATCAATAAAAGATCGATTCTAAGCATACATTCTGTGATTCTACATTTGCCTGTATGTATCTTTGCTGTTGAATTATTGTATGAATATTTTAAGTTTTGGCATCATCAAAAAGGGGGAAATTGTTGGGAAATTATTTTGTAGATTTTGATGAATGCCATGTAAAACTTAGAATAGGAAGTTGGCACCCCATTCTTGTTATAAATTGCATTGTAATAGATAGGACTGGTAGAGTGAGTCAAGTATCCTATGCACGAACATGCAAGAAGACAACTGGAGACTAGAAGGAAGATCCGCCGTAAGGCAACCGAGTGTGGCAAAGAAGAGAAGACAGAAATCGATCAAGGTGCGGCTAAGATGTTGAGTGAAGTATCGTCAAGTCAACTCAAGATAGCCAAGTCTCAAGTTGAAGTGATGAAGAGTCATCGATGATTGGAAGTCGACTCTAAGTCACCCGGGGAAGGCAAGGAAATGCGGTCAAGTCGAGATAATCGAAAGAGAACGTAAATCAAGAGAATTACTTAAACAAGTAATACTTCCATACTACCATTCTTGAAGTGCTCACCCTGAAGCATGCAAAAGGAATAAACCAATGGGAAGCACTGCACCATGTCAGAACTCTGAAAAGCTGAAGAATCGTTCATACGAGGAAACGTAAATTCCAAGGACTGCAACAAGACAAGCCAACGACCACAAGTGACTTTCAAAAATAAGCTTATCTCTTCAATGGGCAGATTTTTGAAAGATCACTATAAAAGGCTGAGGAATCACTCTGAGAGAAGGAAACCAACCTGAACCACGAACATTCAAGCTAACATTTGAACTGTAACCAAGAATACTCTCAAGTCATTCAAGATCAATCCTCAAGCCTACATTACGAAGGAAATCAATCCAACACACCCTGTGAAGGAAAGACAACTTCAATCAGTTGAAGAGGAAACATTTGAAAAATCAAGGGGTCTACATTCCATGAAGGATTGTAGAAAGGTTCAAGGTCGAACAGGCTTAAGCTATTTGGAGGGCTTCGTGATCAAATCCAAGGAACTTAAGCAAGTGGGTCAGAGTAAATGCATTGAAGCGCCTGCGTGAAGAAGTTCGAGTCGCACGAGAAGCCAGTACCGTATGACCAAGGCATCTCCTGATCGAGTCCCAAAGGATCAAGTGTTGTGTGATCAAGACTTGTATCCTGGACGTTAACCACTCGTATATTGATCAATACTTAGTGAATTCCTCCAGGAGTTGGAGAAGAGAGGAGTAGAAGAATTACCCCATCTTCGAACCTCTATAAAAATTTATTGTGTCATTTACATTTCAAAGACTTTAATTTCTCGTGATCTTATTTTTATATCTCACGATAAATTTGCTATCCAATTGATAATCAATCGAGTGCTAAAACCAAGTATTAAAACAAACTTAACCAAATTCAAAGTGTTAAGTCTTCCAATAAAACATATCACAAGTTAAGTTTTTACAGTTCCAGTTATTCTATCAACTTAAATACACATTTTTTTGTGTGGCCGTCAACAAGGGAAATGACCCATTCTCTCTATAGTTGACTTTGCACTATGCCCGTTGACCAGCCATTTTCCGGCCACTCCAACGCCGGATTCATACCTGAAAATGTAATTCCCCCTCAGCCGACTTCAACCACGCTCACCAAGACCGAAAACAGTGCCGGAAACGTCGTCTATTTTGGCCGGCAAAACCGTGATTCGCGCACATTTTCAGGCGAAAATTTCGAACCTTCACCGGCGCCAATTCCGACCACCAAAATGGACGTGCCACCCCAGGTTTTGCTTGCCTCCTCATGGGCTTTCATGCCCAGTCATCAATTTGGACTTTCTGATTCGTCTCCGGCAACAATCGACGCTCTTCCAAAAAACCCAAACTTTCAATCAATCTCTAATTCCGACTCCAATAAGTATCCAATCCCAAAATTGACTCTACCATCTTCTAATTCACTCCAAGGCGCACAAATCCCACCCCCAAATCGACCAAATTGTGCCCCGAATCAAAAAACCCAAATTGGGGATCCGAAAATCAATTTTCGGACTTTGGATGCCCGATTGACCACCAAAACGGCCGATTTGGACTTTGTCAAAGAAGGAAATATTGCTCAGGAGGTCGAAACGAGTGGACCTAGCCCATCCAATTATAGTGACGCCACCGCTCCGGCAGATCACTATTCATCGTCGGGCCGGGCCCGCACGCATCCGTATGCTGCCACAACTTCTTCTTTTCCTCCATTTTCAGTTCCCACTGCCCTCATTCAACCCCCGGGTACTTGCTTACATCCGAATCGGCCCACAAATTTCTATTCGCCCGACATCACTAATGCGTTGGGACTCGCTCCAGAATCGGTTTATCTCAAGGTGCAGCAAACTCCGGCCGCCACTCCTAAATGTCCTACACAACGAGTCGATCACGGGTCCAAGGTCACAGATTATCATCCGCATGCCAATAGCAACTCTTCCCCACATGGCGTTCATGACGTTCTATCCTCCGATCATCCACAAGTCCATGCATACTTGCAACATTCGGCTCCTTCTCGGGCCAAACTCATACCCACGTGTGGAAACAACTTTTGCGCAAATGGTTTTCGGTAAAATCCTCCGACACCGCATCTCCTCGCATGGCGGGTAACCTCCATCTTTTGCTAAAATTGTTTTCGGTCCCTCTAATCCTATCCTCGAGCCCATTAAAAAAGGTGAATATTATTCGTGGTTATGGATGAAAATGTTTATCAACAACGACTTTCAATTTCGATATGCTTTAATTGGTCGTGTTATGCTCAACAAAGGTAATAAACCGAGCAATTATGCCTCTTCATAAATAAACGTCAATTATGGGGTGTTAAAAATGATTGGAAGTTGATACCGTTGGGTAAAGGTTACTTCGTGTTAAATTTAACAACACTTCGATCGTTCCGTGCTCAAGTGGCTACTTGGTTTCTCAATCCTGGTTCCATCCGTTTATCTCCCTGGGTTCCCATTTCAACCCCTACAAGGTTAATACTTCGACGGCTGTTTGGGTGAGAATATTTGAGTTGAGTATCGAATCACCGGGACCCCGGATTACATTACGGGATTCGCCATTGCCATCGCACCCCGTTGCTTTTGATTGAGTTGAACGGTCTCTGGATGGTTCTCTTGGACATTTTGTCCGCGTTTTGGTTGATGTGGACCTTACTAAACCTCTACAGATCATATTATGGTTGAAAGAAAGGGTCACCATTCGCTTGTTTCTATCGGGTATGAAAAGCTTCCTTTATTTTGTGGAACCCGTGGTATTACAGACATTCGGTTGCGTCTTGCCGACGATTAGGAAATAATGTCAATTTGCAGAGCCAGCGGGGACGACCCACTCCTCAACGTGGTCGCTCCCGAACTCGCCAGTTTATCGTCCGGCTCATAACCCATCGAATAAGGGCAAGATCGTGGATAACTTAGTGGATAATAAGATTTTGTCTATGCGCCCGAGCTCCCTTCTTGTGCCATCGTTACGTTTCTCGGATATTACTCTGGATAATACTTTTTCTCGCTTTGGACTCGAGGATCCTTCTATTCATACTTGAGATGATTTGCCACCTCCGGTGGTTAAACGTACATCGTCCCCAAACCTCCGGTTCTTCGCGGTGACCAATCATTCTCCGCCTCCGATATTCATCATAGGCCTATCACGGTGCAAGACCGTTGGAAAAACCCGTCGTTGTATAGGGCTATCCGTGCTAAATCTGTTGATGCCAAAACAAAGTTACTTCAATCGGTAACGCAGGTAACAAGCCATTTGTTCATCAATTGGAGATTGAGGATGATGAACATGGATCAAAAAATTTAAAGCGTCGCCTTTTAAATGTTGGTGATTATGTGGATGATGATAATATTTACGGGGTTGATACATCTCGCCCACACACCGGATCTCCTACTCGGATCACCTCACCCGATCCTTCCCAATGAATTGCTTCTATTGGAACATTCGGGATTGGTAACATTGCTTCCCGCAATATTCTTAAGAAGCTATGTAATAATCACAAACCTTCTTTGGTTGCTATTGCAGAACCTAAAGTTGACTTGCATTCTATCTCTGATTCTTATTGGGCCAGTCTTGGTTTACAGTTTGTGGCTCAGAACTTTCGGGTATCGGGGAAGTCGGATATCTGGATCTTCAGACGGTCGGATATAACGATTCTTCAGCAGGTTTTTATTTCTGACCAATGTATTATTCTTAAGGTCCAATTCTCCAATTACATCTTTCATGTGGGGTTTGTTCATGCTATATGCAATCACGTGATTCGTAGAAGCGACTTTGGTCGATATTATTTCTCCTGGGTTGTGATGATCTGGTTTTGATGGGGGACTTTAATGCTATTCGGGAACCATGAGCGACAGGTCGTGGGGTCGCCTTGATGGCGTCTTGCCAGGATTTTCGGGATTTTTATGACAATGCGGGGTTGATGGCTATCCCCACGATAGGCAACTTCTTTACTTGGTGCAGCTCGCGTCCTCATCAGACTCTCATTCAAGCTCGGCTTGACCGTGTTATAGCTAGTCCAGGTTTGTTAATCTTTGCGAAGAGGACTAAGGCTTTTGTTCTCCTCGCACTTGCTCGGACCATCATCCTCTTTTGCTTTCGTGTGAGACTTGACTCATAAAGGCCCATCTCCTTTTCGTTTCCAACGTATGTGGACTAAACATCCTGGTTTTGAGTCGGTTGTTACTTCTTCTTGGGAATCAAAATCACTAACCCTTTGATTCGATTGATGATAAAATTGAAAAGATTGCGCCCCGTGCTTCGTTCTTGGAATTGAGGTTTTGGGGATGTCAATCGGGGTGGATGATAAATTAGATAAGTTGAGACAGATTGATCGGACATCGAGACTGGGGTATAGTATAGCCCGTCGGGACCTGGAGCTTGAAGCCCAAAATTTGCTTAATCAAGCGTTGCTTCTACAAGAATTTCTTCGCCGAAATCTCGGGCCGCTTGGTTGGTTGATGGAGACCGCAACACTTCTTTTTTTCCACCGTTGTTGTCGGATAAGGCCGCTCGGGCTGGTATTCACGAACGATGATCAATGGTACGCTTTCCACGGACCCATCCTCATCCATAGTCACATTATCCGATTCTTCCAGGACTTATTCACGGCGCTATTGGTCCTATTAGGATTTTTCTTCTATTGATCAAGTTATAAATCCGGTGGTAATGGATGTGGAGAACAATTGCTTAACCTCTTCACCTATGGATTTAGAGATTCGAGATGCGGTTTTCGATCTCAGTCTTGTGATTCCCAGGCCCGGATGGATTTAATGGCTCTTTCTATCGAGTTGTTGGGATATTATATCTAATGACGTCATTGTGCGCCACTTCTTCGATCTGGTTCTCGCGGATGGACTCAATTCCAGACTTTATGGTTCTCATTCCTAAAAGCAAAGATGCGAATATTGTTGATAATTTCAGGCCCATTGTCATGAGCAATTTCATCTTCAAAATTATCACTAAGATATTGGCTACTCGGTTTGCCCGTATCGTTAGGACGTATTTTGTCTCCTACACAATTTGGTTTTATTCCGGTCGGCACATTCATGATTGTATTGCTCTCCAGTCTCGGAAGGCTTTAACATTCTTCATAATCGGAGTGACAAGAACATGATCCCGAAAATCGATATCCGTAAGGCCTTTGACACTCTCACCGGGATTTTCTTTTATATGTGTTTCGTAGATTTGGCTTCTCCGAGAAATTTGTTGCGTGGATATCTGTCATTTTGAACTCGGCCCATATCTCGGTTCTTCTTAATGGCTCTCGTCGGATACTTTGCTTGCACAAGAGGGGTGCGTCGGGGTGATCCACTTTCACCCCTTCTTTTTGCATTCCGAAGAAGTCCTGGGAAACTTATCTCTCATCCGGTGTCATCCCATCTTTGAAGCCTTTCATGGCTCCGCGTAATATTGTGTTTCCGTCCTCCATGCTTTATGCAGATGATATTGTCATCCTTGTGCGGCAACCTCTGGTAATGCACGTTATATTTTGATACTCTTGGTCATTATGCCTCTTCTCGCCAGGTGTTCAATCTCCAAATCGAAGGTATTTTTCGGTACTCGGGTCTCGCATTATATTAGACATCGCATTCAGATGATCATGGGCTTATCGGTTGGATCCTTTCCTACTAATTATCTTGGGGTTCCTATATTCAAGGGTGCCCCCAAACATGGTGTGTTGCGGCCTTTGTTTGATAAGATTATGGTTAAGTTTAAGCGTTGGAAAGGTTCTTCTCTCTCCTTGGCAGGTCGTGTCTGCTTGGTTAACTCTATTATTGCCAGCTCCTTGGTTCACAGTATGCTCATTTACAAATGGCCTATCGCGCTGCTTAAGCAGTTAGAGAAAGCTATGCGTAACTTCATTTGGACTGGTGATATTAATCAGAAGGGTTCTGTCGTGGTTAATTGGACGCGTTGTTGCTCTCCTAAGAATGAGGGCGGTCTTGGCGTCCGATCCCTCATTTCTGCAAACCGAGCCTTTATTATGAAGATGGGCTGGAAACTTCTCACATCGGATTCCATTGTCTTTGATACTCTCCGTCGCCGTTTTTTGATGGACAATGGTTCGATTAGGCGCTCATTCTTGCCTTCTTCTATCTGGGCGGGGCTGCGTCCAACTGTGGAGGATTGTCAAACTGATTCGAGATGGATTCCTGGGGCTCACTCTTCGGTTAATTTTTGGACAGATAACTGGCTTGGCTACGTCATTGCGGATCGGATTGGCATCCCGCATGAATTTCGGGCTAACTTTCGTAATCCCATATCGGACTTCTTTTTTGATAACAAATGGCATCTCACTATGTCGTTTGTGGAGGCTTACTTGGATATTGTTCGGGATATTGTTCGTTGTCCGATTGCTCCAGATTCTTTGGATAAACGAGTGTGGACTCGCTCTGTGGATGGGACAATGACTTCTAAGTCAGCATATGCATTTATTCGACCGTCCTTTCCTTCTGTTAAATGGGGATCTTGGATATGGTCCCCCTACATTCCAGAGAGGCGCACGGTTGTGGTCTGGCGGGCGATATTCGGACGTCTGACAGTCATGGACGTTCACCACCCCAAAGGATTCATCGGTCCTACTGCTTGCTGTCTCTGTAACTCTCATTCGGAATCGATCGATCACATTTTTGTTTTTTGCAATTTTGCAGGAGCTCTTTGGGACTGGATTGCGGGTTCATTTGCGGTGGCTTTTCGTAACGTCTATAGCTTCAACGATTTTATGGTTCATTTAATGGAATTTCATTTCAGTGCGCAGATTGCTTTTCTCTGGAGGGTGGCGATTGTTTCTTGCATATGGCTTATTTGGCACATCAGAAATGACGTGATCTTTAATCACAAACATTGGACTACAGATGCGGCGCTTGTTCAGTTGAGAGCCATGATTATTGAGTCTGCTTCGCTTGACAAAGGGTGCATGCAGAATACCCAGGAGGATCTTCTTTGTCTACACCGGCTGAAGGTTAGTGGACGCCCTCCTAAGGCCCCTCGCATTATCCCAGTGCCTTGGTTTCTTCCCCTTCCTGGCTGGATTAAAGTCAACATAGATGGTAGTGCTATCGGAGCTCCAGGTCGTATCACGGCGGCAGGCATTTTCCGTACCTATCGAGGATTTTTCGTGGGTGTTTCGTGGAGCAGTGTGGAACGGGCTTTGCTTTTGAGGCCGAACGTAGTATTTTGCCATGACCGCAATCTTCTATGCTTTTCGCAAGGGTTGGACTAATATTTGGCCGAATCGGACTCTACATATGTTGTTGGCCTTCTTAGATCTCGAGACGGGCTCCATCCCGTGGCGGCCGCTTAATCAATGGCGTTATTCTCTCTTTCTGCTTTCCCAGATGCATGTTGTGGTTTCTCACATCTATCGAGAAGGCAACCGTGTTGCGGACCATCTCGGTAAGTTCACGTGTGACTCCTCTTCGTGGGATGCCCCCAATGGATATTATTTTGAGATGACTATGTCGGACATACACAAATATAGATTTGTTAGTTAATTTGTGCTTTGTTGTTTTGGTTTGGTTGTATGGCTTTCATTTTTCTCACTGGGTACTCTTTTCCTACTAAGGGTTTTCCCACAAGGGTGGGTTTTACCTTGGTAGGTTTTTAACGGTGCCCCAAACATGGGCTACCCGGGTCGGCTTGTGACCAGGATTTTTCATTTCTTTCTATTAAATTTCGATTTATTAAAAAAAAAGTGAGTTATTCTATCAACAAAGTGAGTCGTTGAGTGACTAACTCATTTGATTAACTAACTTAGTTGTCCATAAAGGACTCGGTAGTGAAGTATTAACTCGAACATTTTTAAAAGGACTAAATCGAAAAGTTTGTAAGGTTTATTCACCCCCCCCTTCTAAACCTTACACTCACACCCCTTGGGACCTACAAACCAAACAGGTCCGATTAACTCCATAATTGTGTGGATCAGACATCGATTCCTTCATTCTTCCTTGTAACTCCCCGAGCAAGATGGTCCAAGACCTGTCACCTTATCGCTCCATAGGCAAAGGCAAATCCACAGTAGAGCTAGCTAGGCCCGGATTGTCATAATCATGATTATACCTCAATTACTACGACCCGCTTCCTTTGGACAAACTCCGTCCCTCAATTGCGGGATAGTTGCTCGGTTCAATCCCCGACGTATCCATTCCTACTGTGAGCTCGACACACCAAGTTGACTCAGGCAGGAAAGTAAATACAAGTTCAGGTAGTCAACCAGGCAGTCGAGTATTATTGATTCAGGGAAGCAGTTCAGGAAAAGTTTTCGAAATTGCGAGTGGCAATTATGGCGTTAGTGGAGTTATTTGGATGAAGATGATTATCGAGAGGATAAGCAATCTTCGATATCTTGAAAGATTAGGTGGAACATGAGTCTCATTATAGATTTGAAATCGCAAGATGAGGGAGTCGCCCCACGATCGTGTATTAATCGGTCAAGACGATCCGATAAGTCAAGGGATTTTTGAGAAAATAAAATATTTTAATTAATTATTAAAGTCAGAGGGTCCAGGGCTATTTCCTTAAAAGAAAAATAATTTGAGTTAGGTCCTTGTTAAAAAGAAAATTTACAATTAGCCCCGTTTTGTAAAAATCAATACTTTTGGGGTTAAAAATTGAATAAATAAATGTCCCGACCTTGAAACATTATGAGGTCAGTTCCTAAATTCTCTAAATTGTTCAGAGATTCAGGTTTTTAAAGTTTTGAGGTCGAGTTTTTATAAAATTCTCACATTGGCCCAAAATTTGTTAAAATTGTCATTTTGGGTCCTAAGTTTAAAATAATTGGAACTCACAAATCGGAAGGGCTTTTAATGTGATTCCAGTTGGAAAATATCACTAAGGTCAGTGGAATATTGGGACAAAAAACGTTTTAAAAAGAAATAAGTATAGGTCCCTTAACTTTTGAAAATCTCATTTTTGTCCCATTTTAAAATAATTGTCTTTAAGGCTTTTAGGGGTCCAATTGTTATGAAATTTGGACCTTGGGTCCAAAATATCATTAAATTACAGTTAAATTAGTATTTCCAGGTACATGGACTGTATAAGTCCTGGAAATTTCATTTGGGTCCTCAAGTTTAATCTTTTACAATTTGGTCCCTCAATTTTTATAAAATTACTTTCCAATCTCTAAACACTTGGATTTTGGAATATTATTAAAATATGTTATTTCCAGTCCCTTAAGAATTAAAATTTCAAATTTTAAAAATAGGGTCTGGTACAGTTTCGAAAATTACAATATAGCCCTTAAACTTCTAAAATTTACAATCTAGTCCTTGGGCTTTTAAGGGTTGATTTTATTTATCTTAAAACTCTTAAAACCTTATTAAAAAGTCCAAACATCATTTTTGATCCTGAGTACAGTCCCAAAACTCAAAAATTACAGAGAGGTCCCTTAAGTTTTATTTTCTTGCACTTAAGTCCACCAACTTTCCATTTTTGCATTTTAAGTTCAAAAATTGAAATTTAATAAATTATGCTCGAATTGTCCAGGTTATAAGTCATACAAAACATGGATTTCAAGGATCATACACATGCGTGTCCATTTCATACAAGAATTCATCAAATACAACAATAAAGTGTACATGCATGCACCTAAATTTCAATAAATAACATTTTTGAGCAACACTTGAGAATTTTCATAACTTGATACAAGAAATTAACATGCAATACATAATATATATATATATATATATATATCTCAAGTGCTCAATAACAAAATACTACATGCATTTAAGAAAAACACCTAGAAGTTGGAAAGATTTTTCCACCCACCTTAAAATTGGATAGTTGTGAAATAAAAGGATAAATTTCACAACTTGATTGAAACTCACTTAGGACAGCCCCTAAGTCAAGAAATATCAAAAATTAAGAGTTAGAAAAATGAGTTAAAAATTAAGGAGAAAAAGAAGAAGGTGGAGAAAATTGGAAATACTACACTTACCTTGTGTAGTAGATGAAATGGGACTAGTAGAAGCTTCAAAGTTGGAATTTTTGCTCACCCTCAAAAACCACTTAAGGTCAGACCCTATTTCTAAAAAATGAAAAAGGGGTGTTAAAATTTGAAGAAAATAGGAAGAAGGAGAGAAAAGGGCACTAGTCTCCAAAATCATACCTTATAGTCCAATTCTCCAAAAATTTCTCTTCAAGGTCCTTCTAAGATGACCACAATGCTTGCCTGTCCTTATGTAGTCTTCTATGTGTACCTCCAAAAATCAAAATTGAACTTAAGTTAAGAAGAGAAGGTGATGAGCAATAGGATATCAAGTTGGATTGAAGAACAAAATTTCTTACCTTGTGAGAGAGGGGTGTTCGAATTTTATGAAGAAGTAGGAAGAATTCTGGTGTTTTTGTCTAGTGTTTGAAGAAAGAGGAAGCGTTTGAAGATATGAAGAAGGTGTTCTTGAAGATGTGAAGAATGTTTGAAGATATGAAGAATGTGTTCTTGAAGATATGAAGAATGTTTGAAGATATGAAGAATGTGTTCTTGAAAATATGAAGGATGTTTTGAAGATATGAAGAATGTGTTCTTGAAGATATGAAGAATGTTTGAAGATGTGAAGGAAATTGTAGAGAGAAGGAGGAGAATATTTAGAGAGAAGGAAGAGGATTTAGCTTGAAGATCAAAATGTGTTGGTGAAAATGAACAAAATTTTGTTCATTTTAGGCCATATGGCCGTCCACCTTGTGAGGGAGAGGAGAGAGGATTTTTTTTTCTCAAGCTTGCAAATTGTCTCTTGCATGGAGACAATTGGGGTAGTCAAAGCATGGGCAAGAATGGGGTGTTGGGGAAAAAGAGGGGAATGTTTGTAAGAATAGAATAAGTTGGGGAAAAATATAATTAAAAATTGAGGTATAAGATAATGTGTATAATGTTTGAATTAATGGTGTAATTATACACAAGATGAATAACATAAGGTGTATGTGTACAAGAGTTGGAAGATATTTCTACACCAAAATTCTCACTATTGTCGTCCACTATAGGGGTATTTAGGGTATTTGTATTTTTTTTTGTCCCAAATTTGATGATAATAGATGAATAATATCAATCTCCAAAATAATTAGTGATTTCCTTGATCACTTATAAGTCTCATGATCACTTATTCTAAATCAAATTCTTAATTCTATAAGGTATAAGTCTCTAAAATAAATAGTCTCTTAAAATTCTAAGGTGACTAATAAATACACAAATAATAATAATGATCAATCAAGTGATCATTAATGTGAAATAGAATTAATAAATGATTATGATCACAAGTAATAAATAAAAATGAAATTAAATGCGAAATATATTTATTATTAATATTTACCCATCAAAGTGACACGGTAAGATAGTCAAAATAGTACATAGACGATAAGTGAAATAAATACTTGCTCGAATAAAAATCGAGGGCTTCACACCAAGTGTAACTAAGGCGGTGGATTAGTTTAAATATACATGTCCTTATATAAGTTACCCATGTGGTTCTGCATATCTATATTATCTTAAGGGATATATGTATGTGTATATATATATATTATATATATATATATCACATTTTAGTAAATTACATATATTTATATATATTTAAGTACCTACATATTTTTATAAGTTGGTATGAACTGTATTTCATCCTTTTCATATATATATATATATATATATATGTTAATTATATTGTTAAATATATCTAAAAGTTATTTCTTTTTTTTAACCAAACCATTATTCTCAAACAACCGCATTACATATTTATTTATATTAGACATAATATCCGACTCTCTTCCAGGTATTATATGAATCCTTCTATCCACATAATATATTCTCTAGTTACGTGCGCCAATGTCATCCTTCACCTCTAAATTCACCATGTGTTCTATCGATATTAAAAATATTGGTAGCTAATGTGATTATGCTAAAAATGAAAAAGAACGTGATTTTACATGCATTCTAATTTTAATATGATATTTAAATTGCATGTAATTATGCTTCTAATTGATTAATCCTGATAAATAAAATACAAAAGTTTTGGGTTATGACACAGTTAGTGGATCGTTCAGTAACTTATGTGAAAAGGGTGATTGAGGATGTCTTCGTAAAATTTTTGGGTTATGACACAGATAGCCTGTGCATTTGGTCTCTAAAGATGACATTTCTGATGCACACGGGCATGTGAAATCACACGACCCGATGGTGCGAAATGTTCTCCGATTTAAGTTTGACGGACGATCTCCCGGCTTCATCGGAACGTAAACCTCTTCCAGACAATCTTCAATATGCATTCTTGGGCAAAAACGAGACTTATCTGATAGTAGTTTCTTCTTCCCTTACTTCAATTCAAATGGATAAACTGCTTAGAGTTTAAAGGCAACATAAAACTGCTATTGGTGGGTCTATTTCTGATCTAAAAGGTATAAGACCTTCGATTTGCATGCATAAGATTAGGATGGAAGATGATTATAATCCCTCTGTACAACACCAACATAAAGTTTCAGAACGTTGGTGTTGTACATAAGATTAGGTTGGTCTATTTCTGATCTAAAAGTTATAACCCCCTGATTGTTTGAAGGCTTTTAGAACGTTGAATAAGGCTCTGGTGAGTGCATCAATTCTGGTCACACCCGATTGGAGTCAGCCATTTAAAACAATGTGTGATGCAAGGGATTTTGCATTAGGGGCAGCATGCGATAAGATCTTTTGATTGATTTACTATGCGAGTCACACACTAGACTGTGTGAATTCACACCACCTTGTGAATGGTCGGACAAGCAAGCAATAGAGAACAGAACCCACGACCGGACCGTGTAAAATCACACGGTCGTGGGAATAATTGACTACATATAGAGCATTTCGACAGACAAATCACACGTGTTGACCGTGTGCGCAGGTCGGTGCCAAATTTCTTGTTCCTTTTTAACTCCAAACACTCCAAAAATTATCCCCTTCTTCCCTTCCAAACCCTAGGTCCAAAAATTCTCTACTTATACACCTCTCCCCACTCCAAAATTCTTCAATTCTCTCTTAAATTCTTCAAGTTAGGGCTCATCTCTCTCTTTTCCCTCAAGAAATTCAACACTTATTCCTTCCAAATCTTCATCGCTACATTCTACTCTTCAAGTTTGGGGGGGTGGGGTGAATTCGAAAATTATAAATTTTCTCCAACTCAATGTATACTCTTCAAAATCATGGCTTCAAGAGGTGGTGATGGTGGAACTAGAGGGAATACAAGAAGGAGGAGGGAGCCAACTCCAAAACCCAAGCCAGAGTATGAGATGAACACACCTGGATTTGTCAATGTGGACCTTCCGGATGAAGCACACCGACAATGATGGGTATACCTCTACCTTCAAGATATGCATTCCACAAGGTACCCCGATGAGCATTTTCACTAATTTAGGATTGTTAGATGATTTTCGAGATTTATGTGGGAGAGTTGATTGCGATATCTTGTTGAGTGGAAATTGACCAACATATATTGTTTTGACACCTGAGTTTTTGAGTAGTTTTGAGTTGGTCACGAGAGACATGAATTTGATGGGTGTGAGATTTCAGTTTGCTAATAAGCCGAGAGAATTAACTATAGATGAGTTGAATGAGATTTATCAAACACCGACATATGGGGTAGAGGAGCACGAAGATTTTGATATCCTTAAATTTTGGAGAGAGATTATGAGGCATAGGATTTTTACACCGGGGACCTCAAAAGCCTCAAGTATTAGAAACCCCATCTTTCGATATGTGCTGCTCACATTGGTGGAATCTATGTTAGCTAGGGGTGATAGTAAGGGGATGCCCCACACTAATGAGATGTTTATATTGTGGTGTATGGCTTCAGGTACTAAGGTGGTGCCCAATAATGGGGCATTCATCACTATACAATTTGAGAGTGTGAAGTAGCAGCAGAAAGGGGAATTCTTTGTTGGAGGTTTGATTACATCGATAGCCTTGCACTTTAATGCCAATTTACATGGTTATGCGTCTGGGGATGGTGGGAAAAAGATAGATTTAAATGTCCTATCCGCGATGAAAATGATCCAGTTTGACGGGCGTGATTATTAGTTGCTACATATGGACCGTACTAAGATTAAACTCCCAATTCGGAGGCCACCGCGATACGTGAGCATTCTAATTAGCTTATGCTGGAAGGGCCAGCCTTAGGAGCTCAAGCAGAACAAGGAGGTGAAGAACCACAAGTAGCAACTGATAAACCAGAGTCCTCTAGTCGAGGAGGATGGGATACGGAGGGTTTGAGCGAGAGGATTGAGTTTTTGGAGGCCTATGTGGACTCTTTAATGTATGACACATACCAATTGTCTGCTACAGTCGACCAATACTGAATACTTGCAGCAATTCGGTGAAATAAACCAATGGCAACAACAATTGTACGAGATGATTTCTCGTATGGATCAGTGGCACATCCAGCAAGACCATTATCCTCTGCCACAGTGATTCAAGTAAGTACTTATCGCGCTTCCTCTTTTCTTTTGATAAATTCCTTATGTTTTCAGGATGAAACATGATTTAAGTTTGGGGGGTTGTCAAGAATGCGCGATATTGTACTATTGCATGTTTGAATAACATATAGATTGCATATATATTCATATAAATATTGCATAAAATATTTATTTTTTTTAGTAGGCATGTTTATTGCTTTAGCATGTTTACTGCTTTTGTGTGAGATAGATAGACTCATGGAATTAGTATAGAATGCTTTTGTATGTTTTACCCCGAGTAATTAATTTCATGAGGAGAAATACTTGGTGAACATGTGGTAAATTTGAGAAAAGATGTCTTTTGCTTATTTGGTTGATTAAGAAAGTTGGGTATTTGGTTGATCTTTTGTGCTTATAACTGCTTTTTATTTTTGCTGAGTGTGTCGTTCATGTTGTTTGAACTCTAGAACTTGCATTGGTATCTTTCTCAAAACCACGTGTTGTGCAAATTTGAAAATGATCTAAGGCCATTTTTGTTTAAGTCTATTTAGCCTAAAAGTCTACCTATGAACTCATGATTCCCTAGTTAGCCAATTTGAGCCTAAGCCTTGTTTATTGTTAGCCACACTTTAAGCTTTAACTTTACATATCATTATCCCCAAAACTTGGGCTTATAGAGATGTTTATATTTGAGGGAGATGTGGGTTAACTTTGAGAAGAATGTTGGTAAAAGAGGGGAAAGTGAGTAGGTGAAAGACGGATCTCATAAAATTTGAGTGAAAAGAAAAAGAAAGGAGAATAATCGAGTTTAAGGAAAAATAAAGATAACAATGGCCAATAAAAGAAAAAAGAAGAAAAAGGGTGGACTAAGAAGTGTGAAGTAAAATTGAAAAAAAAAACTAAGTGGATACTCCTTAATGAATTAGTTTGGTGATTTAAAGTCTAGTACTTGAAGTTATATTTGCTCAAGTTTAAGTCACTTAATCCATATTTTTCCTACTCTAACCAAAGAGCCAACATTACAACCAAAGTAAAAATATTTTTTGATTTTTGAATTGTGAACACTTGAGAGATAGAGATGTTAGATGATTTGTAAGCATATGATAGTTCTACATCATTGAATTGATTTGAGAATAGTGATACACTTTATCTAGTGAGTTGCGATGTCGAATACCTGAACGAGTATTAATTGTGTCGACCATGCAATTGATGACTTTTTAAGAATGAATTACATGTTTGCTAAAGTGTAGATTTGATTGAGGTTTTGTATTTGTGGTGTTCTTGTGTTGTATAATATATCCCATTGCATGCGATTATTTTTCTTATTTTGCTCGAGATCGAGCAATGGTTTAAGTTTGGTGGGATTTGATAAGTGTAAAATATACATGCATTTAGAGGTTTATTTGAGTACATATTTGATGCATTTGCATGGATATTTAATGTGTTTAGGTTAGTTTCCTTTGTTGGGCGTGATACTGCGCATTCTTTTATACTTTTGCAGGAAACAAAGCATACTTTGAAAAGATATCAGTGGAACGACCCGGGAGGCTTATAACGTTTAATGGGGTTTACTTCAAATCTATATGCTTTTGGGAGTTGATATTAATTGTTGAGTAGAGATACTAGCAATTCTTATTAATCTACGGTTTGTTTGCACTCGAGAGAGGGAATAAACTATTTTAGGAATTGAACCCATAGATATATAGAAACTAGTCTTGATGAAACATTAATTGGAATTGATATTGATGAAGCATGTTAAAATCATAGTCGTAGGATTGCTTTTCGTGATTGTTTGAGTTTTGCGAAGTTTGGGAATTTACAATTATTAGATATTTTAGTTTGATAGTTTTAGGGTTAATTAGATAAAATCTTGTTTTACAATCGCTTCAATAAAATTGGAAGACGATACTTGATATACATTATGTGTTTCAGATAAATCCCTGAGGAATACAACCTTGCTCGCCATTATCTATAAGCTACACCGTACACTTGCGGTCTAGTGACAACACATGTGCAATAACTATCACTTAAAATTATGTAATACACTCAAGAACTAAGTATATTGATGTCAAATATCATTTCATTAGAGATCATTTTGAAAAGAAAGACATCAAGCTGGAATATGTATCAACTAAGAAGCAGCTAGCTGATATATTCACAAAGCCCCTGTGTGAATCGAGGTTTGAAGAGCTAAAGAATGAACTTGGCCTGATTGAGCTGAGTTAGTTCCACCAGTAGAGTCAATCATGAGAGTTAGAGATGAAAAAATATTGCATTTCAAAAGAGTTTTACTCTATCAGCTGAGTAAAGTCAGCAGAATTAGGCGTTCAATAGAGTCAAGTCATCTAGATAGCTGATTAAAGCATCAATTGACTACCCATCAGAAGAGTCAACGACAACCAAGAAATTACAGCAGACACATTTAATGGATAAAGGACAAAATGATGTCGCATTAATTGAGCGGGAATGTTTTTCATATGATGTCAGCATCATTGAATGCTCTGCAGTTATCTAAAATTAAATTTGCATGTCTACAGAATGATGAGGCTTATGATTGGCCATAAATGTTGTTGCTCATTAAATTCAACATTGAAGCGGTTTTTCCGAGTGAATCTAAAATGTTAATCAAATTTCAAAATTCTCACGATTTCGATCACGTCTCATCATCTTCCATATAAACCTCTCACAATCTTTAATGCTCCTCATGCACACAAAAATACTCACAGAAATCTCAAAAATCTCTCTGAGTGAAAAAATCTTTGATCTCTCGAAAAATCTCTCAAACTCAGAAATGGCACCAAAGAAATCTTTTGCTCCATCACTCGATTTCACGTAGATGTCCTAGAAGGTGTACTCTGGAGCCTTGATTGACGCAGAAGGTTTAGTCAAACATTTAAGTGACCAAACTAGGGCTTTGAAAATCGTCTCCGGCTTGGAGAAATCGAACCTATTGGAATTTCTCACGCTAAAGATGTCACAGACCTATCAAGAATATGTGGCAATGTTTACATCAATGCTGCAATGCAGGATAATGGAATCCATTCTTCTGTGAATGGAAAGTCAGTGATCATAACAACTGGTGATATGAGTAAGATGTTGAAGTTGCCTAGCTCAGGTTTGAGTGAGCTGAAGGACTATGAGTTTGATTTGAGGAAGTCATGGAAGGAGATAGCTTTTGAGAAGGTTGACAACTATAATCCATCTGCCACTAAAGATGTGGTGAAGGAGGAGTACCACAAGCTTATAGATATAGTGTTGAAATGCGTGGATATTAAATTTGGGTTGTTAATCAGTTGTCAACAACCAAACTAGCAGTGATGTCAGCTATCTTGGAGGATATGGATGTGAATTCGGTAGAGTTCATATACGATAAGTTGAGCCAGAATGTGATGAACTGTGAAGTTGTGGATGGAAAATTCAAGAACACCCTAGGGTATATGTTGGTTCTTGGGTATTTAATGGAGAAGAAGGGTTTGCCGCTAAGAAAAGGGAAACCTTTTCATGTCAAGAGATTGTTCTGAGGCAATTTCTCAGCTTCTGAGAAGAAGGCCCATGCAAAGAAGAAGGGCACTTTTTATGGTGAAACAACTGAAAAGCCAGTTGTTGTTGCCCTAGTTACAAAGAAGAAGAGGATATCTGCCTCTCACAAGCTAACTACTCCTAAAAAGCAGAAGACTATACCCAAAAGTCGACAAGATAAGCCAGATGAGTCAGCTGTAGCGGCTGACTCTAAAGCAATTAAGTTAAATCCACTCGACTCGAACTTTGTTCAAAGGCAGTGGAAGACAGGCCATCCGTGTTGGCTGCCAGAGCTTTAATGGAATCAACTGTCGAGTCAAAGGTAGAAAAAGCTGCTTCGAATATTGAAAAAATGGTTGTTGAAGTTGTTGTTGAGTCAGTTGTGGATGTAATGCTTGAAGGAGGAGAGGGTTTTCCTGTGCTAAAAGTTGAATCTTTAATAGCTAACTTAGTTTCCAAAGAAAAACACTCCCCTCTATATCCTGAGGAGATGAAAATGATATCACAATGGGCAAATGCAGAAGCTCAGCAGGAGCAGACTCCAATTTCAGCACCTAGAACTCATAGAAGTGGAGTAATAGATTTTGGACTTCTTGAATGGGTCCTCCGTATCCCAAGGTTTGGATCATGGATACGTGTGAAGAATTATGTACAAAAGGAGGATAGAAGAGAAGGAGAAGGGAAAGGGTCATGTAGGGTCCCAAAGCTGCATGTTTCAAATAGTTGTTGATCAGCTATCTAAGGCAGATGAAGAGGAATTGGAGGAGATTGAGGCTTTTGAACTGCGAGACGCTATTCGTGAATCGAAGGAAATTGATGAGCAGAGACATGTTGGGCAAGGGGAATCTTTGTCCCCTACCTAGATTATTGGGTACGTGATGAGAGACACATTTGTACTCTCATCACCAGCTCATTTCCTTTACCTCAAAATGTTCAAACCCGAGATGAACCCACGGTTGAGACTGTGGAGAAAGAGTTGGAAACTCAAGAAGGAAGAAATGTGGTTGACGCTAGTGTAGACGATAAAGCTGCCAAGTATATCAGTGTGGTGAATGTTAAGTAAGATGATGAGAAAGTAAGTGCTAGTGTAGGTGAGAGCACATTTACCTCAAATCCTCCTGCAAATGGTGAAGAAATGCCCATATTTTTTGTCCGAACAAACAATATAATAGAGCCTATTGAGAAGACTGTTGTTGATACAACAGAAATGGAAATAGCTGATACTAGTGAAACAGCTGCATTACGTTAGCATGTTGTTTGGGACTGCTGAGACAAGGACATCTCAGTAAACTTAGGTGAATGAATTAGTGGTTGAGACTGCTGAGAAAGTTATGGGTGAAGAAGAAGTGTATGATGAAGAAAATGGTTCAGTTGAGATGACAGATGATCCCATGCAGTTAGATGAAACAATTGACACAAACAATGTCGATATGAAAATTTAGCTAACTTAGAAGGTGAAGGATTCGAGGCAACTTATTCAGATAGAGTTTCATGAGACACAACTGCTGAGATGGATGTCGATGACGCAGTTGTGTCAAACCCAGAAGATCAAAATCAAGAGGTAGGGGTCCAACTACACACAATATGGTTTTATGTTGTTTAACCCTCCTCCTCCACTAGGCTTCCAGATCTGATGCAAGTGACGTCGTTGAGACAACTGATGCACAAGGTACATATAAAGCAGAATATGTTGCTGCAAATGAAGCTGTTAACACAGCTGAGGCACACCAGCTGAGCAGGCTGATACAAGTGCTCGTGCCAATGAAGCTAGCCTAATTGAGGAACCAAGAGCTGCAAGTGAGGAGTAAGAGGCTTGGAATCCCTTAGGAGATGAAGTGGGACCTTCCTCTAACCTTAATGACAAGCTTGGTGAAGGGACCTCCAACCCTTTCTTTGAAGACATCCCTGATGAACCAAAATCTTCTAATTCATACAATCCACATGATTTCCATGAAGACGTTGCATAGCCAAGTGAGAGCAGAGTTGTTTCTTTTGATCCAACAGAAGATTCCCAGAAACTAATTTTTTCTCTGAGATCAAAAGTCAAATGGAAACTAATCTTGGTCAAATCTTTCAGTTTATGTATAGGGAAATGGAATTCATGGAGTAGGGCTTCTCTAATCTCTGTCTCCGGATTGATCAACAAAGTCAAAACAATGACAGAGACCTACATGTCTTGCTGCACAGAGTCAAGGTGCGGACTGCCGAGACACTAGCTCTTCAAAGGAAACAAAAAGGTAACTTTCACTCAACTAGGGTTCTGATCAGATTTTCTTCCAGAATCGCCAGAAGGAAAATTTCGATAGGATGAACACCAGCAGAATAAATGATTTGGAATTTTTGTAGAAGATGATTTCGAAAACGATTGAGCACTTGGAAGTATCGATGAACGTCAAGCTATCTTCTCTGCAAGAATAGTTGACTTCCCTAAGTGCAAATCACACTGCAGTTGAGTCCATGGTAAAAATGAAACTAGACTTTATCATCCAGACAATCCAACCTCCCTCTGCTGTTGATGCCAAGAAGGGAGACAAAGTACGTTCCTCAACAACATCTGACACTCCACTAGTACCTCGAATTACAACATCTCTCTCTGTGGAAGAAAGAGTTGAAGCTACTAAGAAAAGATCATGAGAGGAGATGGCTGCCTTTGACAAAAGGTGAGAAGATGGAAGTAATATGTTGAGGCAGGATGTCATAACCCAAAACATTGCATTTTTAATTTTCAGGGTTAATCATTCATAAGCATAGCTACACACATTTTAATATTAAATATGTACATTAGAACGGCATGCAAAATCGTGAAGTTTTCAGTTATAAATTTTTAAAATAAGTGTCAATATATATGTGTGTATTTATATGTTAGTATTTCATTAAGACACGCAACCCCTCAACAAATAGTTAAAGAGCATCTGCACAAGATATTTCCAATTTCAAAGTTAATCCACACACATTTAGACCATTATATAGGTATATTATATTACCTTCACCGCCTAACCCAAATCATCGGATAAGCATGCCTACTATATTATCTCACCTATTAAAGCAAACAAAAAAATTCAAAACACACACCGGGAGTGATAAGGAAACAAAGCAATTCCCTTGGCCTGAAGAACTAGACAAAGAAAGAGAAATATACAGCAATTGGAGAATTGGCATACAAAGGAGTGGATCTTGGTAAAACTCTTAATTCATTTAGTTGACTTTATTTATTCAAAAATCATAAATAAGATAAATTTACATATTTTAATTATATTTATATGGTATATATATTGTGTTAACGTAAGGAAAATAAGAAAGGTAGCTAATCATTAGGTTTGGCTTTAGAATTGACACATACCTATATATATATATCATCAGCTTATGGAATGAGTAATAGATAACTTATTAATTTTATTTAGGTTTAAGGAATTAAGATTAAAAAAAAACCTTTGGATCAGAACAGAGTAATAGGCTAATGACCCTCTCCTTTCAACTTCGTATTTGAGTAGATCTCTCATCTCTCTCAACTCAAATAAACTTTTCTCTTGCAGCGATCATCAAAGCCAATTATCACTACCACAAGGCCTCAACCTCTTGAGAGAAAAAGCCCCAATATTAAATCCTAAACCTATGCAAAAGCTCTTCAAAGGTAAGAGGAATTGCGATTTTTGTTGTTTCTCATGAGTTGTCTTGCTAGGTTTGATGGCAAATGATTAAACTCTGGAAAATGAGGATGGAGTCTGAACTGTGTAGTTTGCTATCAACGAAAATTGTCTTCTTAGCCTGAAGGTGAAGATGTAATTAAGATACAAAAGGAGGTGTGAATTTGAATTATCAACCATTTTCTATGTCCCTCCATCAATTTGTCTTCTTAAACTGTGAAGAAATGTGCAGTTTTATGTTGTTGCTACTTTCTTCTAGTGATGCTAATGAATTTAATTATTTTGAAATACTGCAATGTCGTGTTCTTTTAATTTATATCTGATAGAAAGGGAAATGAATAGAGAAAATTATATCATTTATCTTTATTTTAGGAGTGTAAATATGAAAATGAGGCTCGCCTCAACATGTTGATGATTTCAATTGTTACTCCATTGTACACTTTATCATCATTATTATGTTAGAACCTTGTTAACTGACCAAAATACTTAAAATGAGTTGATTTCAAAGAAATAAATGTTTCTCTTAGCATGTTCTTTATAACAAATGTTGTTTTGGGGACCTTACATTTTATTTGGCTCGTGGAGTTGTTAGTTTCTTTTTACTATTTTCATTAGGTAAATTAGTATGTTCTTTTATGTGTGAGTTGTGTAATTATTCTGGCTCAGTTCCAAGTTTTCATTTCTTGTACTAATTTTTACATTTTCTTATTTTGATAGATGAAATCAATACTTGGAAAATATATGCAACATTGAAGTGCAAAATTTTATAGGTAAGTTAGTATTTCATTAAGAGTTATGGACAACCTTATTCAACAAATATATATTATGGTACTTTCTTAGCTAAACATTTTGATATTATCATTTATATATTTAAAATTTAACAACGTCTTTTAATGTTTCCAAGATTATAAATTTTTTAAAATAGGTGATATTATATATCTAATCCTGAAGAGACTGTGAAGGTGTGTATATGGTTCAGTATTTATGTTAGTATTTCAATTGATAAAAAATATAGTTAAAGAGCATCTTACACAAGCTGAGGAAAAAAATTTGCTAGATAATGAGGACAATGATGGTTGGCTGGCAATAATGGAATACATAGGTATGTAGTCAGTCATTTAGCCAGTTCAATATAAGGTAAATATTATATTACAATTTCGTCTCTTATCTCAAGAAAACAATCGGATAATGATGCCTACTAATACTATTTCACCTATGATAAATTTGTTCAAACAAAAAAGAGAAATATACAGCAATTGGAGAATTGGCATACAAAGGAGTGGATCTTGGTAAAACTCTTAATTCATTTAGTTGACTTTATTTATTCAAAAATCATAAATAAGATAAATTTACATATTTTAATTATATTTATATGGTATATATATTGTGTTAACGTAAGGAAAATAAGAAAGGTAGCTAATCATTAGGTTTGGCTTTAGAATTGACACATACCTATATATATATATATATATATATATATCATCAGCTTATGGAATGAGTAATAGATAATTTGCAGATTCAAGTAGTTGTGATTATGTGGGTTGATGAGATTGAGGTAAACATTATTATTTGTTTAAGTAAATGGGAAAGGATTCAATGGAAAAACTATATTTCACCTTTTTGTTTAATTCCTAATCGTGATAATACCAGGCTAATTTTTGTTTTAGGACGCGATAAAAATTTTGTATGTAGCTTACAAGTAATTAATTTGTAATTGAATGTTGTAAGAAATCTATATATCTATAATATTTTAATATATAACAAAAAAAAAGAAAAAGAAAAGCAGAAGTCGGGTTTATCTTTGCATGTAGAGAAAAAGTTTCAGTCAGCCTCATAGAATGGACAATTATTTAGCTACATGCTTAAGTGACTTCTTTGACTAGAAATAATAGAATTTATATAGAAGTTCTTATTTTTGGTAAATAGATATTTAATTGAATGAAATCAAGATATACTTTTATTTAAGTTAGGAATAATAACAATCAGAATAATCTGGCATGCACAAGTTATAAATTGCATATAATGTCGTCATCAATATTGAATATGTGATCTTGAATTTAGTACACATTTGTGATATGTTAATAGGTCAAAATCCTGATAAAGGGACATATAAAGCCGACTAGACAAAGACTCCGAGATAAGGGTACCACTTGTGAGTATAATCTTTTAGCTTATTATTTGACTTGTGTGATTATATTATTAATGTGTTGGAATGAATTGTTACTTATTCGGCTACAGTGATTAGTAGCTTATCATGCCCTAACGTGAATTGTGTGATTCTCTATGATGATATTGTGAGGAAATTGAGATACATGACCTCTATGTGATGAGATGGATACAAAATTGAGATATATGATCTCTATGTGATGCAATTGAAATGGAATTGAGATATGTGATCTCCACTGATGTTATTGATATAGAAATGAGATACGTGATCTCCACGGATGTTATAGATATCAAAATGAGATATATGATTACAGAAAGTATATTCATCAGAGATTAATGGAGTCTGTTATGGCCGCTAATGACCTTGAATCATGTGTTATAGAATACAGTCATCGAGAATTTCTGGATTACAGAGTACCGTACGGCCACCCTGAGTTCACTGAACTCTACGTGAATTAAGAATTACAGAGTGCCATGGCCATCTTCGTGATCACGATTTATTCTTGGTGTTAGCTGGCCCATAACAATAAAAGAATATGACTAAACACGTGCATTTATGTGATTATGAATATTATGAACAAACAGTGTGAAATGGTTGCGATGATGTGTTTGTGTGATGTTAAATAACTTATTATTTGATTATACTTGCTGAGCTTGCAACTCACCAAATGCAATGTTGCCAATTTTTAGTTGTTGTAGATAAAAGTTGATCTGTGGGGTGTGACGGAAGTTTAAAGCATGGATCAAAGGCCAGACGGCTGGATTCCCATCCTTCTCCCTCAGCTAATCATTTGCATTTCATATAGGGAGTCTATTTTGATCTGTATATAAAAGGGCACGATCGTTAGTGTTATATAATATGGATAAATGCACATGTGTGAATAAGTGTTGCTAACTTGTTGAATTGTTTTGAGTAAATGCTTTCGCTTGTACCAAACAAGGTTACAACTAATGATTAACGTATTAATCTTATGTGCGATGCGGTTTGCTGCCTATGAACTATAATTTTGTGCTATATAAATACGTGTTACAAGGGTAAGGGTGTTACACAGAAATTTGGAGGGCCACCAGCAGGCTTAATCTCCAAGGAAAGAAATGATGAAGAGTTTGAGACCTTCTCTCAGAAAGATTTTACAAAGTGATGGCTCTAGAGGAAGCCTAGAACACTTATTAGGAAAAAGGCTTGGAAGGTATTCGACTCCCTAAAGATAGCCAAGTAAAGGGAAGTGAGTACCTCCAGCAAACATCAGAAAGCTGGTGGCAGTCAAGTCCAAAGTGGAGGTAGCCAAGGTAGTGCTAGCGGCAGAGGCACTGAATCAACAAGAGAAAGAGATAGGATCGAATTTTCCAGTGGGAGAGGTAGAGCTCAAATTCAGCGAAGAAGAGGTTCACCCCCAGCAAGAGCTTTTAAAGGAAGTGGTTTTCAAGGCCGATCCCAAGGAAGAACAAGCGATTATTGGCTAGGGCTTGAAGAGTAAGATTTGAGAAAAACAAGAGGTAGAGGTGGAAGAAGATACGAGGAAGTTGATGATTGTACATATGTATTCCTTACAATTCAATTTGAAAATGTACACTATAAAAATACATGTAAGTGCCTGAAAGTTTATCAAGAAAATCAATTTTTTCATTTTAAATTATTTACTTTCAGAGCATAGTTGTTGTTAAAGTTTTGGAATCATCAAAAAGGGGAAAATTGTTAGAAAATTTATGGTATAATTTTGATAATACTTAGAAAACTATGTATTAAAAGGTTGGCACCCAGATTTCAATGTAGTTTCTGCATACATAATAGATAGGACTTAGGATGACTCAAAATCTTCTATGTATAATCTCAGAAGACTTGTTGAAGAGGTATCAAAAGACTCACAGTTAAATGGCAAAAATTCAGCTGACTCTCAGCAGAGTAATGTTAGTCAAGTCAAAGCAAAAGACTGACAGCAGAGTCAAAATAGAAGACTCACTCAGAAGACTTAAGTATCAGTCATAAAGGGGTAAAGCAGCTGAATGACTAAGACAACTGAAAGAACCTGTTGCACTAAGTCCAAGAAATATATTCATTAATATCAATGAAGTACGATGTTTGACCATAAAAATGTAAGGCATTAATGAAGGAAAGGAAGTTCAAACAATAGAAGAACACCAGCATACTGCCATTTTCGGAATTTGCAGAAGACACAAGAATACAAGGAAATGTCAACATCAAAGCTGCCAGAAAAGACATGTCAACTGTCCAACGGTGGGATTTTAATTTGTCTATCTCTTCAGCGGACAAAATTCAAATCCACACTATAAAAGCTCAGGATTAAAATCACAAACAAGACAAGAGATATAAGAGAAACAAGCAAGAACTTTGAAAATCAAGAAAATCTTTGTCAAGCTAAATCTGCAATCCTCAAGAAAACTTCATCCAACACTATCTGTGGAAGATCAAAGCTCTTCAATAGTTGAAGAGGAAAATCTATGAAAATAAACTGGAGTCGACATTGCCTTGTAGTGAAGGGGTGTAATAAGGTTCTTGACGAACTAGAAGAGTGGATTGTATGAGGGCTTCGTGAACAAATCATGCATTTCTAGTGAGCTGAAGTAACTAGAGAAAGTCTAGTGAATAGTTGAGTCCTATTAGTAGTTGGTTGTGTGATCAAGACTACTAGGAATGTTGTACTTTGTAACAAAGTCACCTGTTACTTGGTGGATTCATCCTAGAGTAGGAGAAGAGTGGACGTAAAGGAATTACCCCATCTTCGCACCGCTTTAAATATTATGTCTTTTAAATTCCTGCATTTTATATTTCTGCAACTTTACATTCTGCCATTTTATTTGCTATCCAATCTACATAATAACACAATAAAACACTAAGTTTTGATTAACCAAGCTCACAAGGGTGTAAGACTTCTGCTGACTTAAAGAAAACTATTTTTCTAAGAAATTGTTATTTTTCAGCTGAGTTACTCTATCAATAACTCTGTCAAGAGATCTGCTGAGTAGTTAACTCTTCTGCTGAATATCAGCTCAACTGTCTGAAAGGACTTAACTGTTTTCTTTAAAACTCTAATTTGCAAATTTGAAAAATTGTAAAGTCTATTCAATCTCCTCCCTTGTAAACTTTTCCTAACACTCTTTGGGACCAACATTCCCTGTGAGATTTCTAGCACAATTCCTTCTCCCCTCCCAGAAGAGGTGGAAAAGCCATCTACATACAATCTCCATTCTGCAGGTTGATCGTCTGGTACTGTTCCCTGTATTTCTACCAAATAATCGGCCAACACCTACGCCTTGATGGCGGGCCTAGACTGGAATTCAACTCTTTACTCACTGAGCTCCACTGCTCATTTTACCATTCTCCCTAAGGCGGGGAGATTAATGAATACTTTCTTCAACTATAATCAGTCAGTACTACGATTAGATGCAACTCAAAGTAAGGTCTGATTCCGAGCACAAATGACTAAGGCTAAAGCTAGCTTTTCTATCTGCGTAAGAGTTTCTGCGTCCACATGGACCTTGTTGATGCAGTTTATTGGGTGATGATCTCGCTGCTCCTCCCAAACTAACACCACATTGCGAGCTTCCTCCGAAATTGATAAGTACAGATACAACGTCTCCCCTTCTCTGGCTTTGTCAGAAGTGATGGTGAGGACAAATATGTCTTCCAATCACGTAACGCCTGCTGGCATTTTGGAGTCCATTCGAATTTCTTCTTCGCACGCAAAAATTTGAAAAATGGAAAGTCTTTGTTGGTAGATTTGGAGATGACGCGACTCAAGGCAACCATGAAACCTATTAATTTTTGCATGTCCTTCGTGTTAGTGGGCGCTGGCATGTTCACGAGGGTGTTGATCTCCTCCAGGTTGGCATGTCATCTATGTAGACCTCCATGTTCTAGCTTATATGTTCTTCCAAAATGTGGTTGACTAGTCTCTGGTAAGTCACTCTGGGTTCACTTGGTTATATCTCTTACTGAAGTTGAAATTAATAAGACGAGCATGGGGTTTATGGGTCTATCTTTTATAGATGGACAAAGTCATGTTTTCGTTCAAATTCTATTAGAATTCGTTGAACATATCATGTTTGTTAAACATCATGACAGGAAAAAGGACAAGATTTGCAGAAGATTTATTTGGGAAATAGAGAAATCTTCTTTGGGAAAATAAGTTGCCGGGGAGTAAAAAAACACGTCGGAAATAATGCAATATTGCTCATATTGGTCCTTGGGAAAATCGTGTTTCGCCCAGAATGTCCCAATCAAAAGATGCCAAAATTTGGCAAATGATTCCGACCAAAAGTTGATAGGAGGCGACCCAGAGACGGAGAAGGAAAGACAACAAAACTGCCTAAGTATCCAATAAATCAGGGTGTAACACCCTACTTTTAAATGCATTTTTAGCGTTAGTATTTTTTAAAGAAAATGTGTATTATTTTTTTTAAATAAATAGATAAATAAAAATTTTAGTGGAAGCGATAATGAGAATACTTCAAGTCTTGAGAAATAATTATAGAGTATTTGCCAAAAATTAAAAATCCACTCAAAATACTTTGAAATAAAATAAAAAATAGTACATCACAATTGTTCGAATTTAAACCGAGTTCATAGTTCTTGAAATTTAAATAATTAAAAATAAAATCATCGGCTATTCCCCCACATCTGCAACGCATCCGTCCATATGATCAGAAAAGAGTTTGAATTAAGGGGTGAGTAATCATATACTCAGTAGGGATAATGGATTGCCCAACATTATTTCGAAAAGTGCACAATTACATAAATTAACACTAAACATTTACCATTGGCATAAGTCGAATAGCACATATTATTTCCCATTGGCATAAGCCAAATAGCACATAGCCTTTCCCTTAGGCACGAATGTCATATTTTTCCTTTCCCGTGGTATGAAGCCAAAAAATTTCCTTTCCCGTGGCATATGGCCAAAACATTTCCTTTCCCGTAGCATGTGGCCAAAACTTTTCCTTTCTCATGGCACAAATGACATATTTTCCTTTCTCGTGGCATGAAGCCAAAAAATTTCCTTTCATGTAATTTAATGCCATATTTTCTATTTGAAGAAACAATTCAGAAAGGAAATCCTTCTGTGAGATTCCATGTATTCTATAGTTACTTACCGCGTCGATTGTCAATTCTTGATCATTGAGATTCACATCAATTCGGATTAATATTTAGGTATAGATATTACCTCTTTTTTTCTCCTTTTCAAAAAATTGAAATGATTGAAGTTTTTCTTCCTTCTCGTGGCATGAAGTCACAAACTTTTCCTTTCCCGTTACATAGACATTTATAAACATACAATGTAATTCATAAAAAGAATTATCATATCATATGACACATTGAAAACATATAATTCATATTATTATGCATAAAATGTAACTCATTAAAAGCATATAATTCACATAATTATGCATATCATGAAACACATAGAAAAATAAAATGAATAATTCACATAATTGAATAGTTTAGGCATTTAACAAGGACAATGAATTATACACATAATGTAATAAGAATCCCTACCTCAATCAGCATATTAAAAATAAATGCACAAGTTGCTCGAATATAGAAGTCCTAATTGTACGGTTCTTCACCACCTACAATATAAATTTTACATGATTTAGGGCTAAAGATTTAGTAGTAGCTTCTAATTGAAAAGATTATATTTATAAAATAGCTTAGGGCTTTTTAGTTTGTGAAAATTGACTAAAATTATAATTGTTATGACTAAATTGAAAGAAAATAGAAGTAAAATTTGAGATTTTTGGACTAAATTGAAAAGTTATGGTATTAAACTGAAAAATCAAAAAAGTCTAAATAAGTTATCGGAGTTAATTTGAAAATCTAAAAATTTTAAATAAAAATATAGACTGAATTGAAACTTGTTTGGGACTAAATTAAAAATTTTCAGAAATATTGATTTGGGAATAGGACTTAACTGAAAAGTTAGTGGGTCAAGAAAAAAACAAAAATTACAAATGAAACCAATTCTCTATCTAATTCTCAAAACCACGCTCGAAATCCTAATTCATGATTTCTCCATCTAAGCAACCCATATGCCTTCTTCTCCTTCCCCAATTCTCCTTCCGATATCGATGGGTGGTCAGTGATGCTCCGATGAAACACCACAACACAAATACTCAACCAAATCGGCAAACACACATAACACACACCAAAAACAGGCACACACGCACACACTGATACACACACACACAAAAATACTCACGCACACACCAAAAACACACATATACACATACACACTCATTTACTGCAACACACACACGCACACAACACACACACATAATCAACACACACCCATTAGCTCGCACAAACACACAAACACGTCAGCACACGCACACACACACACCCATAGCTACAGAAACACACAGAGTAAATCACACAAGACACACATACGAACACAGGCTGAATCACAAAACTATCATTTCCCAATTTCGAAACCGGCCGACCCTTTATTCCTAGTTGGATTGAAAAAAAATAATTTTTTGATGAAGGAATTAATGGCTTACTATGACAAGGAGAATTGCAAAATGAAGAAAATTAATTTCATGTTGAGCTTGTATAGAATAGGATTAAAAGCAACATTTAAAAAAAAAACATTAATTTGCTGGAAAGATGGATGTAGTGGCATAAAGTACGGATGGCCACAAAAATGAGGTGGTGGCAAAAATGGAGGTTGTCTGTCACCCCAACTAATACTTATATATATTATCATATTTTTTTTAATAAGTGCGAATATATATATTAAAAATGAAAAAAGAGTAATCCTGATCACAGGCAGATCAGGTAACCAAAAGAAAGCCTGGAAATAATGTTAACAACCAAAAAACGAAGTGGTCACAAGCCGACCAAATGGCTAAATGGTTGGGGCCTCGTTAAAACCTTCCAAGGTAAAACCCACCCTTGTGGGAAAAATTCTTGGAAGGAAAAAGAGTACCCCCCAGGAAAATAGGCGCCAAAAAAGAAACCTGAAGTGGTGGCGCATTAAGTAACAAACCGATAGGTGGATTGGCCAACATAATCATCAGTGAGGTAGTGAAGAAGGTATGTGGGCGGGACGCCCCACCAGGCGCCACTCTCCGTCTTCTTACTCAGCATGTCCGCCACCCGATTGCCTTCACGAAAGATATGAGAGACTACAAGATCAATGTCATTGAGCAGATGCAAGGTATAGCGCCAATAGCTAAGATGGCGCCATGGGACCTCCATCGTTCTCTTCTCCGCCCGAGTTCACCACATACATTGAATCCGATTCGGCCCAAAGTTGTGTCCATCCTTTTGCAAATGCGTAATGAATCGCCCACATTCGCAACCAATTCAGCCTCAAATGCGCACTCGAACCCACGGTGATGGACAAAGCATCCGCGAAAGAATCCTCTATAATTAGGAAGACACCGGAGGTGTTAGATTGCGGCGCCCTGAAGCGCGCCATCCGTGTTAACCTTGATCCAACCCGAGAGGGGTTTTGCCCTTTGGACCTCCACAATCTTTGGAGCATGCTTGACCCTTTCCGGGAACTCTTAAACCACGCAGATAAAGAGGTCCTGGCGATCATTATTCATGCATCCCGGTCTAAAGATCTTGATTCAACAATGAGTACATGTAGGTGAATGAGTGCCGCCTCGAGTCAGTTTTGTTGTGGAAAATCAGCTCATTACGGATGTGCCAAAGAAGCGGATGCGAGGATAATATTGCCACACGCCAAAGGAAAGCGACCTGGTCACTAAAATTAAGAGCCATTAGCCGTACCCAGAGTTCATTGAAAGCGTAAGCACGGAAGGGGTGCACGTGAAAGGCTTGGAAGATCCAACGCCATAGATGTCCTGCAAAAGCATAAGAAACAAATAAGTGATCGATCGATTCCCCCGATTCCCTGCAAAGAACACAAACCAAAGGGCTAGTAAAACTTCCCCTAGCTTGTAAAGAATCCTGGACTGCCAATCGGTTGTGTATAGCTCTCCACGCCACCACTGATCTCCGTTCCGGGATATGCTGAGACCAAATCCAAGAACCCCATCTAACTGTCGGGCGCTGGGGGCGTAAGGATTTATAAGCCGTCTTTGAGGTGACCGAACCATCCTCAGAGTTCATCCAAACACGAGTATCCCGGGATGTAGGCGCAATTGGGACACGCACGATACCTCGAACCAGCTCCAAATAAGCCTCCACAAAGGGGAGGGTGAAGTGCCAGGATCCATCATAAAAGTAATCAGAGATACGCTGATGGAATAAATACCTATAATCCTCGGAATGCCAATTTCACAAGAATGGAATATCCCAACGAATTATCAATCCAAAATAATACCTCGGAATTGGGCGCCAGGATCCAACGAGAATCATCCAAGCAATCGAGGAAATACAGGTCTAATCCCCAGGCCAAATAGAAGAAGGAAGGAATGACCGTCGGATGTCCCCATTTCTAGTAAAGTACCGTTATGCGAGTGTCTTGAAAACCAATGAGTCCGAGTTGAACCTTTCAGCCCAATTTCATTAAGAAAGCCTTGTTAGCGACCTTGAGCGATCGCACGCCCAATCCTCCTCCGCCCGGGCGTGCAACATGTATCCCAGTTGACCACTATCTTTCCTTTAGAATTCACGTCTCCCGTCCAAATGAAATTACGCATGGATTTTTCCATTTGATTAAGCAGCGTGGCAGGCCATTTATAAATCATCATGGAATGCACGAAAGAACTAGTTATCACCGAGTTAACAAGACAAACCCTACCCGAGGGAGAGAGGGACGAGCCTTTCCATCGTCGCAACTTAAGGATTATCTTGTCAAAGATAGGCTGTAGATCCGCGACCTTTGGAGCTCCCTTGAAGATAGGAGCGCCCAAGTAGATGGTGGGGAACGTCCCTGGATGAATCCCTAAAATATGTTGCACCCTCCCACGGACATAATGCGAAACCTGCGCCCCAAAATAAACCTTGGATTTCTGCGGACTAAACACTTGACCCGAGATATCTGCATAGTGAGTAATAATCTGAAGCAAGGCTCGGGCATTGGAAGAAGACGCCCCACACATGATGATGATATCGTCCGCATATAGAATGGATGCTGGGAAGATAATACTCCTTGGCACCGTGAAGGCAGATAACCGGGACTGATCCATCGCTGCAGCTACAAACCGACCCAGGACCTCCTCCGCAATACAAAACAATAGGGGTGATAAGGGATCCCCTTGTCTGACTCCTCTAGAACAGGAGAAATAACCAACCGGCGTCCCATTCAACAGCACTGATATTCTGGACGACCGAAGAACCACCTCCACCCAACGCACGAACGTCTCGAAAAAACCAAAACGTCGCAAGACATGTAGTAAAAAGTCCCACCTCAATGTGTCGAATGCCTTACGAATATCGATTTTCAGTATCATATTCGAATCCGTGCGTCCCTGTAAGACATTAAACCCTTCTGATACCATGGCAATACACTCATGAATTTGTCTACCCAGGATAAAACCAAACTGAGTCGGGGATAAATAGTCAACAATAATCGAACCCAAGCGCGTAGCCAATATTTTCGTGATAATCTTGAAAAGGAAATTGCTCATGACAATAGGGTGGAAGTTTTCAATGACATTGGCATCCTTAGTCTTAGGGATGAGCGCCATGAAGCTAGCATTCAATCCCAGAGGTAGAGACGAATTATTAAAGAAATAGCGAACATCGTCTGTTACCTCAGCAGATATGACATCCCAGAAATGGCGGTAAAAAATCCCATTGAACCCATCAGGCCCCAGGGAGATGTCTGAATCCATATCAAACACCGTATCGCACCTCGAGAATCGGAGGAATGGTCATTAGGGTGGCATTGTCCCGCGCCCAACCATTGGAGTGAGCACTTGGTCGACCAGTGAGAAATCCGTGATGGAGCTCCCGTTTTCCGCAAAGAGCTCCTCGTAAAATGAAATAATATGATTCCCAAGGACCGTAGCATCATCAGTGAAATTCCCTGCCACCATAAGCCCCTGAATCCCCGTGCGTCCCATACGAATCTAGCTTTGCCGATGAAAAAATGTTGTGTTACGATCCCCATCCTTAAGCCAGGCAGTACGAGCCTTTTGCTTAAGGAATTCAGCCTGTGACCGCAACATCTGCGAAAGCTTTCAATCAAGGCCCAACTCTCTATCCGGAGAGATGAGGTATAGCCCAAAGCCTCAATATCTGCCGAATCGACGAAGGTGCTCCATCTGGCTATCCACGTTGCGGTTAACATCCCCAAACACATCCCTGTTCCAATCTTTAATAACATGACGCAACCGCTTGAGCTTCCCCATGACTCGCAATAAAGGGTTGTGCATGTCATAGGGAGAGCCCCAAGAGGTTGTAACAAATCCCGGAATGAATCGTGGTGAATCCACATACGCTAAAAACGAAATGGAACCATACTAAAATCATGATTATTTCAAAAGATAATTGAGATTAAAAAAAAATTACTAAATCACAAAGGTAGATTCCTCGACATACTTACCGGAAACATGTGACGAAGAATACCCACTTTCAAAAAACCAAAAGGTGGAACACACAATCACACGGAGTCAGGGTATCTGGTTGAGCAATAATTCGACAAAAGACGTAAGCAATGACATCTAACGGAATTAATTAGTTTTGAAATCCGACTTTCAGATCCGGATTGAAGCCTATATAAACAAGGGTTGTAGAAGGTTATCGGCATCGAACAACCTTACTTAATCTTCAGAAAATAAAAATTTCATTTGTAATAGTTGAGTATTAATTTTCAGAATATTTAGAATTTTCTTCTAAATTTATGTGTGAGCGAGTGCAAGCCTCATATATGAGAGGTAAATTATTCTCCTCAAAAAGGAGAATACTGATGTAATAAGTCTTTTTTTAAATTCTTAATAAAGAAGATTTTTGTTTCAATATGTGTTCACAATGTCTTATTAATTCATCCATTTGAAAAAATAACTTGTATGCCTAGAGTAGGAAACGAACGAAGGATGAGCTGAGTAGTTTCTCAACGATTGAATCACTGCGGACCATCTTTCTGAAGGTTGAAGTTGGACGGTGGAAACCGTTTGTCAAACGGTCTAGGTGAAGCAATCTTCTGACTGGTGGATTTACGAAGCATTTCACCCGGTGCTGTTTTGGTCAAAGAAAGATATGAATTTCAAGCAAAATATTTATGGAAGCATGTTGGGCTTGATATGGTCGTAATGGACTATATCCATTTTGTTAATAAACTTAGGCAAATTGAAGCTTTATATACATGTTAGTGAGGCCTTTGCAGAATTATGCTTGTTGAGTTTATCAGATGGAAGCGTGACATGATCCCTTAAGGTCTCTGATGGAGGCTGGATCTATGTAAGTTTAACAATGCCATGAACAAAGCAGGTGACAGAAAATGAGGGCTCTCGCACCATGTAATTGGAGCACAATTGGATAGGGTGACTTGGGACTAGTATTTCAACTTTTATATACTGTGAGGCTGTAAGTGCATATTTCTAAAGCTGTGGGATTGGAATTGCAAATTCTTGAAACTATGAGACCAATTTTGCAAAATATTGGACTAAATCGCAATAGGCATAATTCTATTGGACTAGTTTGCAATTTTCTCCACCCAAAATACAGACTTAGAATACTAAGCACATTCCCAATTCGAAAAACCCTAAACCCTCTCATTTATGCGAGCAAGCATTTCTGCGCAATTGTCAACTCAGAATCCGTCGACGCAGTTCTGGCTTTGGGAGCTTCATTTTCATAGGCGAGTCATTTTCCCTCTAAAATAGGTAAGATTTGCTAGTTCAAGTCCAATTTTGTTTTTATCATGATGTACGCACTAGTACGCCGAAATCTCACCTGTTTTTTTTCGAAGAAATTGTCATCTCCAGGAAAATCCGATTTTCCCTTCTCGCTTTGTCTGCTTTATTTCTCTACCTCTAGGGAGAGTAAAACCTTCAGTACACCCGCAGTTTATGAGTTCTTGGTGCACAAACACCGGTTTTCCCCTGAAGTGGCTTCACATGTTGGCTCTATTTTAACCAATATGAAAAACCCCGGAAATTGTGATTCAATACTCTCATTCCTCAAAGAAATCGGCTTTACCAAAGCCCAGTTGGAGAAAACTTTGAACGTCAGGCCTAGTTTGCTCTCGGCAAATCTTGAGAAAATCATCAAGCCCAAAATCAAGATTTTTCAAGACTCGGGCTTTTCTGCAAAGACATTGCATATATAATCTCAAGGGAACCGGGTATTTTACATACTAGCGCAATCAATAGAATGATCCCTGCATTATCTTTGTTAAAGGACTTGTTGGGATCCAACGAAGAGGTAGCTAAGGCCTTAAGAAAATCAGGGTGGTTGCTAGTATCAGATTTGGAAAAAAATATGGTGCCTAATGTTAAATTCCTGAAAAGTTGTGGCATAACCGTGGAGCAGATTATCGTGCTTCTTAATTATCTCCCAAGATTTCTCTTGTATAAGCCAGAAGTTATGAGGAAATGTGTAGACAAGGTCGACTAAATGGGGGTCGATAGGAGTTCAAAAATGTTTATTTACGCCGTTGGGGTTGTTGGTTCAATGACTAATGGGCTATGGGAACTTAAGTTGCAAGCTTTTCGAAATATTTTGGAATTTTCAGAAGATGACATATATCGAGTCTTAAGGCAGGTTCCTCAAGTGTTTGCGGTATCGGAAGATAAGATGAAGAAGGTAAAGGAGGTTCTACTTGCGACTGGGAAGTACCACACTTCATGCATTATAAAATATCCAGAATCAGTTATGTACAGCATTGAGAAACGGTACAAGCCGCGGTTAGAAGTTTTAGGGATCTTGGAAAGTAGGCATCTAATTAAAAAGTGGCCTCTTCTTGGACCACTTTACAAAATGCCAGATGACCAGTTTCTTAAGAAATTTGTAGATCCATATATAAATGAAGTTGGTAATGTATACTTGGCACGTAGAGCCTAACGATGAAAATAGAGAGGTGCAACTCATATCAGCTGCATAAAGAACTGGATCAACTCATTGGTGACTCTAGTTGAGATCATTTACCCATGTAGTTAGTGGTTTTTATGTAGCATATAGTGGAGCTAATTGATATTGAACAGAAAGATGTCCTTTCTTATTCACTTTTTTTTTTTTTTTTTTTTTTTTTGATAACTCGGCTGCCTGCTTCCGACTATGCATACTCCCGGCTCCTCATTTTGTCAGTGTTCGACGGGTCTCTGGCTGACGACAACCAGATCCTCGAGGTAAAGAGAACATTTATGTTCGACCCCCCAATCTACTAATAACGATCTCTCCCCGAATCGAACCCACACGAGATCTATTCAAGATGAGTTCCCACCAAATCTTTCGCATATATGCCCGGGAGCAATTTGATGGAGAAGGGATATGAACCCCTGACCTCCACCCCACAAACAATTTGATGGAGCAGGGATTTGAACCCCTGACCTCCATCCCACAATTGCTTGTGGTGGCCAGGTGGGCTAAACCACCTGGTTTTCTTATTCACTTTCTTGCTTGTGCCTATCCTCTAATATTTGTCTTTAAGAATTGACTCCTTATTTTTATTATTATTGTTTTTATTCTTTTTGTATCCGTTAAAATTATGTTATGTCATCCTTTTGAGGCATGTTTTCAGTGAATCTAAAGTATACTCGCTTAATTCATGTTACAGGCTTTAAGTCAGTTTTTGTTGGCAACATGGTTAAGTATTTGTCTCTGTTTTTCCTGAAATAGTTGTTATCCCTTTTCTTAATTTTACTATTCCTTTTCTTAATTCTGTTATTCAGCGGCCAACTTTGGTGTAAATGAACTCCATAAATTAAGTACTTGGTGGTGCATCATCTGTGTACTTATGCAGAAAAGTCGAAATTTTAATTGGTCTAATGGCATTTCTCAAGGCATTTACGGAAACTCAACATTTTTTATTAGTCATAAGGCTTGCTCAAGTGTATCTGTGAGCAGCATAATTATTTAAGGCAAAAGCTTGCGTGAGACGGTCTCACGGATTTAGATCCGTGAGACGGAGCCCTTACACAAAGTTTTAAAGGTTTTTTTTTTAAATTTTATTTTTCTTAGGGTTTATATTTTTTTTTTAGAGTTTATTTTGTTTCTTGGGTTTATTTTTAATTGATTTGGGTTTTTAGGATTTTTAGTTTTTTTTTAGGGTTTATTTTTTATTTTTGGGTTTATTTTTGTTTTTCGGGTTTATTCTTCATGGTTCATGTTTTTAGGGTTTATTTTTGTTTCTTCATGGTTCATTATTATTTTTAAATTTATTTTCATGGTTCATGTTCTCAAGACGGAGCCCTTAGGAGGTCCGTCTCACGGATTTAGATCCGTGAGACCGTCTCTCACAAGAGACTTGCTCATTATTTAATTGATTGTCTTTTTCATGTACGTCTTTGGTCATCTCCAGTAGCTAGTGATTGAGGATGTTTTAATGGAACATGTTACCCCTTGACATTGGACAGATGTTCATGGCTGGACATCAATTTTGTTGTGTTAAAATACATAGATCGGGAGACATCTAATTATGGATCTGGAAATATTAAGACGATTGCACAACCTGTTATGTGCAAAAACAGAAGATGGAAAAGGAACTTGGATGGTTTTTTGTGAATAGGAAAAAATGTAGATTGGAGGAGCTGGTTGGTCTGCCTTGCCCAATCTGTTTTCTCTCTGAGCTTCATTGGCATCAAATGTGGCCTGGCAATGTTTAGGCAATGGCAGGTTTAGGCATTTACAAATATACGATTAAAAATAAAAGATTATTTTTTGGTTTGCCTTGTTCTGAAGGTGCATTACAAAAACTACCCTGATGTTTGAGCTAATAACAAAAAATCCCACAGGATTTTGAAAATTAAAAAAAAACCCTTGATGTTTGATTCTGTATTACAATTTGCCCTCTTCATAAGCAAAAACGTTCACCCACCCTCTTTACATTTGTAAATATATTACAGTTATACCTTTGCATTTAAGACTGAATCAAGTTTCAGGTTCCTTTTTTTTTTTTTTTGCAATTTTCAGTCTCTTGGTTTTTTTGTAATTACACCAAACCTCGTGGGTTGTTTTGGAATTATCCTTTAATATTATCAATTGTTCATTGTCATGGAAGTGCATCTAAGGTGCTAATTGCTAAACCAAGATATAATGAATGTATCTTCGAATCTGGGGTTAAAATTGGTAGATGAAGATACAGTCAGTTCCATCTATGCTGTTAGTCTTAAATTATATTTGAACTGAACACGTCTCTCTTGATGACTTTGGTTGATTGCGTTACTCGTGAAAATTAGTGATCTTGTGCGACTAAAGTGAAACTTGAGTTACTAGAAGTACTTTTTTCCCTTACTTCTTCATAAGGTTTGTTAATGATTTTCAAATTAAATGTGGACCGACCGCATAACAAAGTCTTTAATAAACATTATACATTATGATGTATTTTGACTTATATTTACGAAAATGTTCTTGGCACATATTTGTTAGCTTGAAGAAATCATGGCCCTTAATGTGAAGATGGAGTGGGATTATTTGCGACGTGTAGTAATATTAATTACAAACTTCTCCATGCCAACTGCCAAGATAGATATGCTTCACTGCTCCTGAAAGTTTGTATTTTTGACTTGACAGAATTGTCAACAAAAGTTGAAAGAAATTTTTTTATATCAATAATGCGTACGCAACATTTGCAGAGATTTAAAGAATATTGATCAGGCTCATGCTATATTCTTAGTAGTCTGAATCTGTTTTCTTGATGATCATGATGTCAGGTAACCTAGTTTGAATTAATTCCCTGATTATACTGGTTCAAATAACTATTTTGGGTGGATACTTAATTCATGTTGAGAAAAGTTCAAAGTGGGTGTTAAGAGAATAAGAGATTTTAAAGTTATTTAATGTATAAATTGAAGTCCGGTGTATTTATTACTATGGATTTGAGATTTTATGTTTCAAAATTTTCTATTCAAATGAAACTTAACTTTCTTGAATCCTATTGCAATGTTACATACTTGAATCCCTATAATCTGAGCAGGTCTCATGTTAGATGGTCTAACAGATTTAATCCATTAGGTGAATCCAACCTATCTGATCCGCAAACCCAACCCGATCCATACCCAATCAACACAAGAAATAAGACAAAAATTAAACAAATCTCTCTCTCTAATGTTATCGAAACTCGTGAATTGAATTTGTAAATAACACAAAACCCATCTTTTAATAGAAATTTATTATCCACTGTATCAAAAACAAATAATAAGGAAGCTTAAAGTGCAGATCCTCTTTCGACCTCAATCTCATATACTTGCTAACAAAAATCATCAATCCAAGAATTAACGAGAGTTGTCTTTTTATTTTTTGGGAATTTTGGTTCTTGGTCAGTCTTTTTTTTTTTTATCTTACATTTAATTTGGTATAAATTGATTCAGCCATGCTCTCTAGGTATTTGATGATTTGACTGAATCGACTTTGAAGTACTCGAATGGACTACTAATACTAGACCGGTTTTGGGATCCTTCTAACGGTTTGGCTGTTAGGACCGCCCGGCATGAGTTTTTGTCCTAGAATATTGAGTTAGTCTCTTGTTAAATGGTCTAATGGTTAGACGAATCCACTAATTGATCTACTCCTACGTGGACCCAGCGACCCTGTGACCCAATTGAATATTAATACTTTTAAGATTATATACTAATACTTTTAGTGGAACTACTAATACTTTATTAGAAAAACTAATACTTTTCAGGAGAATTAATGAAAACCTTTCAGGGGAAAAAAGTTTTTTCAGGGGAACTACTACTACGTTTCACGGGGACTACTAACACTTTTGATAGAAAAGAACTAATAATTTTTAGGGGTTATTAAATATTTTCAAGTGATCTACGTAATAATACTTTTCAGATGGACTACTAATATTTTTCAGTGTTCTCGTGATATTATATCACTGTCTAATATTACAAAAATTAATACTTTCAAATGAACTACATGCTAATACTTTTCAAATTTACTACTAATACCGGTCTCTGCTAATAAAGTAAAAACATCACACTGTCAGTTTTTGGGATGCGTCTAATAGATTTTGACCAGGGGAGGCGCTATTAACACCCCCAAAAGCTATCAATGCACCCCTATTCTTAATACACCCCTAATCCGTTTTAAATATAATGTATTTACTTAATACACCCTCAAACCTTTTCCCAATTTACCCTTTCCCAATTAAAAACCTAATAGAATTATATATCTTTATTTACACCTCAATATTATATTTCCACAATACTCAAAAAGAAAAAAAAAACAGTGGGACGCCATGGTTGCTCTGCTCCTCCATTGCCACACGGACAATGACTTTGCGCACAAGACTCTTGCAGTTGCTATCAGGATCGTCTAACTCATGTGGAAATATAATATTGAGGTGTAGATAAAGATGTATAATTCTATTAGGTTTTTAATTGGAGAAGGATAAATTGGGAAAAGGTTTGGAGGTTCATTAATTAAATATATTATATTTAAAAAGGATTAGAGGTGTATTAAGAATATGGGTGTATTGATAGCTTTTGGGGGTGTTAATAGCGCCCCCTTTGACCAGTTAGACGTCTGACACGAGTTTAAAGTTTTTGTCATTCATAGAGTTAAGATTCTCTGCCACCATAAATTTCGCAACTGGGACTTTGAGTTAATCTCGATTTCCTTCATATACTTCTATGTTGGTGGGTAAGAATTCATTTTTTATATTTGTTTTCTGGCATCGTTTTGTAGAATTTTTTCAACATATATATAAGAATAAATTTTGATAATTGTTTTTGGCTTCATTATGTAGAATTGTTTCAACATATATCTAATAAATCTCATGAGTAACCAGGATCGTACAACTGGTTCGCTTGTTCTGGCACCATCGTTGTTCTTCTGGATAGTCGATAGGTAGACTATTTACTATTCGGCTATTCACGATGTAAAGAACAAGAAAAAGGCACATGAGGATGTCGCTTCATTGAAAAAGGGATAATTATAAAAACTACCCCAAAGGTTTGCGATCATTATTAAAAAGCCCAGAGGTTTTTGAAAATTACAAAAAAATCCTTTGAGATTTGATTTTGTATTGCACATTATTCCTTCCTAAGCAAAAACATTTGAAACACTCTCTTCACATTTGTAAAAATATTACAATTATCTTACATTTAAGGCATAATCAAACCTGAGGTTATTTTGTAAATTTGAAATTTCTTTGGGTTTTTTTTGTAACTATGCCAAACTTCACGGATAGTTTTATAATTATCCCAATAAAAAATTGATACTTTACAAATGTGATTTGTTTTAGTTTTTCAAGACGTGGCCAAACTGCCTCTTAGAGGGTCATGACTCAAGGGAATATTACAAATCCAAACCATTGGACAAAGCCAAAGAGGAAACCCCAAGACCAAAAAAAAAAAATTTGAAATGGGGGGAGGGACAAAGAATTTTGTTACCTGATGTAGTTGGATGTAAAGTTAGAGGAACAACCTATAATGGTGCGCTCAAGTTCTTGCTTTTTTGGCACTACAAGAAAAATACAAATAGACATCACCAAAATGACATCATTTCTTGATTATTCTGTTGTCTAATAAGTTTTAACATCGGTGTTCTAGAAAACCGATGTGTATGAGAGGGTACATCGGGTTTACTGCACCGATGTCCAGACCGATGTCTATTAGCGGTTAGACATCGTTCCATGCGACGGTTTTGTAGGACGATGTCTATTTCTGCTTTACGTCACGTAATAGACAACGGTTACAGAAATCGATGTAGAATGTTTAAAAGGATAAATTGTTTCTCCTACTTATCTAACTAACCAGAGGCGGATCCAGGAATTAGTAGTGGGGTGGGCTAAGAAGTAAAAATTTCACTAAGAAAATTAATAGGGATGTATGACAATGGAGGCGGGGCGGGTCGGACCAAAATAACAAAAGGCGAATAAATAAATATAAAAAAGCTAAAAATAGATAACTTTTTAATTTCATGCTTGATGATGGCACTTAGGGGTGATAAATCGCTCGTGTCAGCCCGATAAATAACAATTCGACATGATAAGCTCAAGCCCGAACACACCACAATGACCTTATTGGCAAAAAATTATTTAAACTCAAACATGACGCACTATAAACACGAGAAAAATATGGTACGACACGATAATCACAATAAGCAAAACTGTAAATTAAGTTGATTTAGTTAGGACCGTTAGACCATTAACTAATAAAATATATGACTTCCTTAATATATTTGATAATTAGAAACATATTCTAATAAATTACCAATACAAATAGTTGGGTACATTTTAAAAGTAATGACATGATAAGTGTAAAAATTACAAATAAGGATCACAAAAATAGTCAAAAATCACAAATATATTTAATATAGCATCAATCTCATGATAACACAAAAAATTTTATATTCTTCATTATTGATTTTTAATTTGAATTTAGACTTTATGGTGTATTTGGGTTTTACATTAAATTTTGGATGGGCTAATTTTAAATATTGTAAAAATTATTATACTAAAAATAAAATTTTCAATATTTTGCACTGGGCTTGAGCCCAGTGCTTGCATCACATGGCTCCGCCCATAAACTAACGATTTTGGGTCAACAAAAAAACTTAACACCACGTTTTCTCTTTTATTTAATTATTCAAATTAAAAATAAATCATGGATTAATTAACAAATAAATCAAGGATTAAAATTAACTCATTCATAACCTAATTAAAAAACGATTGCCCTCAAAAATACGATCGAACTATTCATCCATTGCTATTCGAAGAAGACGTTATCCACTGTTCGCTTCAGACCATTGCCGGAGTTCTGAGGACCGGCAGCTGCCACTGCTCAACCCAGAGTTCATTGCGCCTCCGCCCTTCGATCCCAAACCAAGAACCCTGGTAAAACCCTAGGCCCCAATTAGTTTGTTTGCTTGGTTTCAATTCCCCCCAATACGTTTTTTTTTTCTTTCAATTTTTGTATCTTACAAGTTAATAAGTTGGATTTTTCACTGTTAAATTAAAAATTCTGAGTCATAAATAATTTGGGGGGATTTTTCCCCCTCCTTAAAGTTTTTTATGTGATTTTACTTGGAATTGTGTATGATTATGGGTACGGTCAGTTGGTTTGGATTAGATGATTGGTGCTAAGAGGTAGAGAAAGACTAAACTTAAGGTAGGAGGATTTCAGATAATTCAAAATTGTTATTAAAGGATTGGGATAATTACAAAACAAACCCCTGCAATAAGAGTCTGATTTAATGATTGTTACTTACCCAGCACTATTACAGCATAACATGTTTTTTATTGCCATTAGAAGTCTGCAAGTGAAATCTCTTGAATTAAAGGATGTTAAAACTTTTTTACTTGAAAGTTGGATTTTTCTGTTTCTTCATTATGGGTTGATTGAGTGAATAAGCTACTGTTATGTATGTGAGACCATTATTTGTCTCTACGTTTTCCATATCCTTGGGAAACATTCTTCATTATGGGTTGATTTCAGATTAGTGTTTGTGGGGCTTTTTTTGATATATGATCGGGTGCTTCATTAATGGGTTGACTGGCATATTTTAGGAGTTTCTGTTCTGTTTAAAATGCTTTTGACATTGGATAGAGCTATGCTGATACAATAGATTGTCATGCACAATGATACTCTTAAGTATTTTGATGTGAGTAAAAATTAAGACCACTAGATTTCAACAGAAAACACAAATAATATTCAAATGTCGAGACAACTTATGACACATTTTTGTGGCTTGGGACTAATTTGTTGACCAGTTATACCTACTTAAAAGGTCTGATGCATAACCCATGTAGTTTACATTGTTATAGCAACTAAAAGTATATAGTTATAACAACTAAAAGTTATAATTTTGTAAGTATCCCTAACGGATTTGATATTTATAACAATTAAAAGTTACCCAAGCAAGTGTGTATATTATCTTACCATGGATATATGCTGAGATATTATTACAAGGTAGACATGGAACAACATGTAGCATAATAATCAACCTAGGAAGTTCTCACAATAAATTTTCATCAAAATTTTCTTGCCAAATGAAGAGAGAAATAGGGGACTATATGTTGAATTTTAGTTGTTAAACAATTTGATTTTATCCGGTTTTCTGTATGTTTCTCTCTGTTTAACAGTTTGAGATGGGAGGTGCTCGGAAAGGTTATATATCCTCGGACCGTCCTCTCTGTATACAGAATGGCCATGCTTATTTTGCTGTAATTTGGTGTAGAAAATATGGATTGCTGTATTCTGCATATTGTAGTGTAGATTTTGCAGTTATGTATGTAATTATTAGCCATTCTGGTGTTTCGTGAGTTAAAGTAGAATGACTTGTTGAGATTATTTTATATATATATGTGATGATGATGATGATTTAGATACACAAATTTTTGCACTTTTAGACTCTGGATCTATTCATTTACTACACCTGGAGTTGTTAGTTCACCAAATTCTGTGCAATTTGTTGATCACAAAGGATAAAACTGCATTTTGGCCTATGATCCTTTTAATTGATGTTAAATTAAATTGTTATTTGAGTTTTGTCATTGGAAAACCAAAGGAATGATAAGTATTGGTACTGGAACCACCTTGTTAGATCTTTGAGTGATACTAAAATCATAGATATAATCTGTAGGTACTGGTTAATGATGTTTGTTAGCAGGACTGTTACTAAACTAAAGGGGTTTTATTGTAATTACCCGAAATCTATGGGGTACTTTCTGTAATTATCCCTAAAACTAAAGCACCCAAACAATATTGCACAAGGATAAAAACACTAGGAAATCAAAAATGCCTCAATGAACAAAACTAGACCAAAACACAATTAAATTACACAGCCATTAATGTCAGCCAAAAAAAAATCTTACCTTGAGAGAGAAACATACATGGATGCTGATAAAATAAGAAAACAAATGTACCCCTAATAAAATTAAACCAGGCAACTAACAAAAGTCTAACAAATGCAGGTGTTAGATAGTGAGAAAACTAACTCCAAGAGGTCAAGAAAGAAGAAGGTGAATATATTAGATTTATTTAGATAAATAAACAGAAATTTATGTGTCAAACTTATATGTCGTGTTGTCTGCCCAATGCCTAAAAAATATAATGACATATTAGTTGCCATCTCAATGTATCAGTCACTATACTGATAAATGCTACATAATAAACTGCAAACCTCTAGCTTAAGTAATTTATTTATGTGCACTTTGGGGAACTTTGATTTCTATCTCCAAGTTTTGATATTTTGAGGAAGGATCATTCTGTACTCCTATTAGAAAATCTAAACCAGTTTATTATCTACAAAACGAGGTTATAAATATTTATTACCTGTATGGGTAGCTGAAGAAGTTTGACTGTATTTTAGTATTTTGCTATTCATAAGAATTCTAGGTGATTGTGCATATGCAGAAATAATTACTGAAATATGTCCAGAAAAATGGTCAAAAAAGATGTGGAATATCAATATTTTTTTTTTCGAGTTTATTCTTAGACCTTGGCAGAACTCAAAGACGGAGAAAACTCATTGCTGAAGGAAAGAAGAGACATGAAAAGGGTATTCTATCTTCCCACACTTACGTGATAGTACAAATAACTTTTTGCTGATATTAATTGCTAAGTTCTAGCATAACCGACACCCGGATATTAAGAGCTACGAACGGTAACTTGAAGAGAACTAAGGTACAGTTACCTAAGACCCCTTTCCTTCTTTCTTCTCTCATGTACTCTTAGGCTCTTAGCACATTCTACGGGGTTTACATTAATTTTTAAGCATAAGTCCAATCTAAATATAGTCTTAACTCCAGCATGAAGGGATACTAAAACACTGGGCAGAGAGGAGAGGGAGGATTGCAGTTTACACTATAATAAAATTTCTAAATATGCACCTACTGGCTGACCTGGCTCAGAAAATGCTTCAACAGCAGTTTGATGAATCTTTCTAGTCTAACAACTAAAATCAATAGTCAAACAATTTGTTATAATTATGATTAGTAAATCACTAAAAAAATTATATAATATTGTTGTCTTGCCAGCAGCTTCCAGGCCAAGCATCACAACCTAAACCAATTAAATTTGTATAATTAAAACCCACAACACAAACAAGCATACAACATAACATTGCTAAAAAGTATATCCAGTATACCTACCAGTATACCAAATGATCAAGTCAAAACCATCAAACCTGAAACTAAACATATATATTACCTCAACAATTTTCTGAATAGTTAAATTTGTTTGGTTTATTATTCTTTGATTCTTTAAGCTGATGGGGTTATTCTTATTAATTATTCTTTTGTTAATTTAGTTTCCATTAACCAGCAGAACTTGAACATAACATTACTAACATTACTGATCATCCATCATATATATGTCAGCTCCACCCTTCACATGTATCATTTTAGGTTCTGAAAAATAATGAATCAAATATTTCAATTTTTTCTCATAAATTATACCAGAAACTGTACAACTTACACTAAATTCTTCACCTGGATCAACATTAGAAAAATAAATTTGTTCAAGCAATTTATACCTTGCATCTTTAGTATGATGCAGTCTATAATAACCAGCATGGTGGCCCAAGTTTTGTACCGAAGCCTCTGAATCATCGATAAAAGGGAATTTAAATTGCTTTTCAATAGTTCTTGATGCACCGAGTTCATACTCTTCCTCAGCATGATGGTTCACTTCATTCTTTGGGAACAAGTTGAGGGCCCTAATGAGTTGTTCTGCCTTTGTTTTTGGATATTTCATACTGGAAGAGGACATGGAAAGACTGTCATCTTTAGTTTCTGCTAATGTAGGAATTGTAGAAATGAAGAGAAACAAAAGAATAGAAAGAATGCATTGAGAAAATAAAAAGTTTGAGCCCGTTTTCTGATTGATGTTCGGTGTTTACTGAGAAGGAATAGAAATGATGCTCTCAATATGAGTTGTATATACAGAATTATGGATAGGTTGAGTAACATATATACTGTTTGTTATCAATTTTAAATGAATTCTTATGCTGTTTGTGATTAATTTTTTAAGAACAGTTTTTTCACCTACATGTTTATTTATTTATTTATTTTATTATTTCTCTTAAAGCGTAAATCTTAGTGAAATTATGTGTTGGGTGATGCGTATGTTAATATTTCAAAACTTTTTGACTTAAAAATTAATTATATACCCATCTTTTCAGGTTGTTTTACCAGATCGAGGGGTCGAAGGATGTTTCAGGACGTGTTTGTTCTATTTTCACTAGCATCCATTAGATTTTGTTTATAAACATTACTACTAAGGGTTTGCAATGTAAGTTGACAAATTGGGAACTATGAGGATGTTGCAACATTAAGGCCTTTAAGTACTCGTTTGTATAGCCACATTTTGGCCTTTACGTATACTCGTTGTGCACATTTTGAATGAATGGCTTAATGCAGGTTATATTTGTCAATTTCGATTGTACTTAATTGATTGTTGATTTAGATTGGTAAATATTGGTGCTATTGTCGTTAATTAGAGGGGTAAAAAACACAATATTGTTGAACAAAATGAAATCAGTTATAAAAAACAAACAACATCGGTTATAAAGTGATGTGTTAAAATGTAACGACAACAATTATGCTATTATAGACATCGGTTTCAAAACTGATGTCATTTCCTAACTAACTAAACCAAAACAACAACACTTATAAGCCGTTAACAACATCGGTTAAAAACCGTTGTTAAATATTCCCACTTTAACAACAGGGGCTTTAACATCACTTATATTTCTTAAACAATAACGCTTTTAGGCGATGTTGTTTCGCTTATAGGATCGGTGAAGAACCGATGTTGAAACCCCACTAACAACAGGTCTTTCAACATCTGTTTTTTTCATCATTAGACATTGGTTTCTAACCGATGTCTATTAGCTTTTTTCTTGTAGTGTGGTGGGCCTAATTGTGCCACATCAAATGAACGAATCCTCTATTACTACAAGCATGACGGAAGCATGAATTTATACTTGGAGGCGAAATCAAATCTAATACTATAACACTGACCACTATTAGCAAATATGGGTCAAAACTTAAATCACATATTTACACATATTAGGTGGATCAAGTATATACCTATTTGCAACTTAACTGACAATCCACATAGCCAGGATTAAGCCCGTCAACAAGACTTCTTTTTGATCCATGATTAAGCCATCTACAAGCTTTCTCCTGATTGAATCATGAGCAACGAATAGACCCCGTTGATTGGTTGAACCACTGTAGGTCCCAAGGGATGTGGTATAAGGTTTAGAAGAGGGGGGGTTGAATAAACCTTACCAAATTTTTAACTTTTGGTTTTTTTAAGATTTTCAACAGAGTTGACTCAAATCAGTTGTGTTCTTGGGGGATAGCTAAGTTGGCTATATTCAGCTAAGTTACCCACTCAACACACTCGATAGAGCTGTTGATAGTATAACTTGGCTGCTTAAGCTAACACTTAACTTTAGTTGATTTGGTTCTTAACACCCTTTAGATTGATTAAAGCTTGTTTTTAACACTTGTTATTTATCAGTTGGATTAGCAAATTAACTAACAACAGATATAAAAATATATGCAAGAAAGTAAGTGCTGAAAGTAAAATGACACAAGTAATTTTTATAGTGGCTCGAGGATGGGGTAATTCCTCTAATTCACTCTTCTCCAACTCCTGGAGGAATCCACTAAGTAACAGATCAAGTTACAAAGCAGTTATCAGTCTAGAGACAGCCTTGATCACACACGATTTGGCTTCTCTGCGACTCGAACCTTCTTCACAAGACAGTTGCCTTGCTACTTCAGCTCCCTTCAAGTTCTTGGATTTGTTCACACATCCCTCCAACAAACTTGAATCTCCTGGTTCGACCTTGAACCTTTCTACAACTCCTTCAACTTGGAGAGTAGACCCCTTTTTTTCTTCAAATGTTTCCTCTTCAACTAGTTGAAGTTATCTTTCCTTCAAAACATGTGTTGGATCTAGTTTCTTCAAATTTTAGGCTTGAGGAATTCTATGATAAGCTTTGAGAATATTGCAGGTTTTGTTTGCTTGAATATTGATTGTAAGATCGATTTCTCAGGTATGCAAGGTAACCTTTTCTCAATTGCTTCCTCAGCCTTTTATAGTGCTCATTTGAAAATTTGCCCGTTGGAGAGATAGACTATTTTCAAATGACACTTCTTATTTGTTGGCTTGTCTTTTCTTGGTCTGCAGCACTTGTAATGTTGACCCTTCCTAGTATTAAATGGCTTCGCAGCTTTACAGGGCCTGACACAAGCTTCAGTGTTTCCCATTGGCTTATTCCTTTTGCATGTTTCTGGGCCAAACACTTTAAGACTTGGCAGCTTGGACATATTACTATATCGAGTAATATTCTTGACTTCCTTCCAAAGGATCAATATCAGTTGTCTTGACTTGACTGCTGCCTTTACCCCTTGTGACTTGAGTCTGATCCAATCATAAGATTGACTCAACTACTAGTTCAACTGTTAGACTTGGCTCCTTTCATTGACTTGACCGACACTTCCTCAATCTTTAAACAATTTGTGTTCCTCTGCTTTGGCTCTCCTTGATCGAGTCCTTGTCTTCCTTCATGGCCATACTCACGGTGACACACAAGAGTCTTCACTCTAGTGCGAGTTGACTTCTTGCATTCTTGACTTAGCTAACTTCACTCACTCTTTCAGTCTATCTATTACAATACAAAATTACAAGGAAAATGGGGTTCCAACTTCCTAGTCTATGTTTTACATGGTATCATCAAAATCTAACAAATAAATTTCCTAACAATTTCCCCCTTTTTGATGATGCCAAAACTTAAATAAACAAAATAAGTAAACAACATACACAAGCGGCAAGAACAAAGAATGTATGCTTTTGAATAATCAATTTTATTGATCATAGCATTCTTGTCCTTTACAAAGTGTTTTACAACAAGTATCGAGCTTTATACAAGTATAATTTTCAACGTGTATCTAAGCTAAGTTCCAAGGAGAATGAATATTACATGGAAATTCTCGAGCTATTTTACATGAAAAACTTAAACTATGTATTTACAAACTAAGTAAAATACATGAAGGGGTTTGACTATCTTCAACGCCTTGGCTGCTTCCTTCTTCTCTCTTCTTCTTCAGCTCTCCTCCTGTCTTCGTCAGCTCTCCTCCTCTTCCTGTATTCTTCCTCTTTCTTCTTCTCATAGGCTCGCTTAGCAGCAGGGTCATCCCTTCGCTGCCTTTTCTCCCATTCACGATTCAACCTCTCATTTTATGCCTCTTGCTTCTTCTTAGCTTCAGCAATCTTGCGTGCAACTTCCATGTTAGCAAGATGATCATATCCAACCCAATATATGAGTCCCTTCTTTTGTGGATCCACATACTTGATATCTTCTGGTCTTGGCCGTGGTTGACTACTTCTCCCACTGCCACCATGTCTACCCCTTCATGACTCAGCTTCCCTTCCTCTAGGAGTATATTGCACTGTAGCTTTTGATTTTCCAGCCGAGTGATTGATGGAACTTGGCTGCTTAGCAGCCCAATTGCATAGATCAATTTCCTTCTCCCAGTACAGATCCCAGGCTTGTGGTAGAGTCATATCTCGTAAATAACCTTCTGCTTCTGGAGTCTGGAATTCCTCTAGAGATCTGGGCTCAGATCCAACATCACATATAGCAAATTCTCTTGAGGGCTTTATAGCAGGGTAATCCTTTTCGACTAGAGGACCATCGTACTATTTTCTGGTATCTTAGATGCGTGTTTATTTCTTCTCAGCTACCTTCTCGAATTCAGCTTCAATGGCTTTTCTTGATTCTTTTATTACCATCTTAGCTTTCTGTTCAACGGATAGCTCTTTCAGTAGCTTGCTGAGAATTGAAGCAGGGACATCTCCTTGCTGTGGGGTTTCAACAAACATGAGTTTCAAAGGAAGATTTTTTGAACTTCCTTCCCCCCTCGTGATATCACCCTTCTTCGCCTCCTTATTACTCCTATTCTCCTTCTTTAGTCCCTTTGAGGCCTCATCTTCCCCATTTTTGGCATCATCACCAAACAAAAGGGTTAGGCCAGGGAATAATCCACTCAAAATGAAATCCAGTCGGCTGTTTGTTGAATTCTGCTTGGTATCTGCTTTGGAGTGGGTTGTACAAAACTCTGATCGTGTAGCCTTTGATTCAGCTTCTAATAACTTCATCTCTGCCATTAGAAGACTGAACTTCTAGTTCATATTGTCCTCTAGGCGTGTAATTTCGCTCTGATGGTGCAGCTTGAGCAACTCCATGTCCGACTTATGAGAGGTTTCCATTCTGACCATGTATTCTTTCATCCTCTGCTGAAATTTGGAATTATCAGCACTCCAAACCAATAGCTTTGCAAACAAACCTTTGAAACAGACCTGCTCTGAGTGCATGGCAGTCTGCTGTGCAGCCTATTCCCTGATACATAGGACAACTCCTCTAATATATGCACTGAGGGTTGCATCACAATTGTCCAAACGAAGATCCAGCGATGCATGGTGGCGTTCCATCTTCTCAATTTCATCACAGATTTTCTTGAAAGCATTTCAGAACTCAGCTGTGGAAGCCGACTCTTCTTCTAGCCACACTGCATCGAAATCAAAACCGACTTTTCTTGAAAGCTCAATCATATCAGTTAGAATGATGGGATCTTCCTGCACAGTGTATTTCTTTTGTTCTCGGGCAGACTCAGCTTCCATGTCAGGCAATTCAGCAGTGAAGGAATATATGTCTTCGAAGACATCATCTCGAACAAAAGGGATCCCTAGAGGTCCACGCTGGGGGGCCTTTCCATGTTCTTGTTGCAATTCATCAGCTCTCTGTGCCTCGATTGAGCCAGCGTCATTGGCAGATAACGCAGCTGTGGGAGCCTGCGACGAGGCTGTTTGAGTCGTTACTGCTGCAGCTGTGGTAGACTGCGCAGCTGACTGTGTTTCAGCTGGAGCAGTTGTATCGGTTTGCTCAGCTGACTGAGCCTCAACTGTCTTAACATCTTCGTTGGTATCAGTAGGTTTTTCCTTTTGAGGTAACGGGTCCTCAGCTGTCTTAATAGTGTCATCCGAGTGTGATGTGGCCTAAGGCAATGACTCATCATCAAAGTTGAATCTCATCGCAATTGTCTTATCACTAACATTGCTCCATGAGTTAAGAACATCCTCAGCCTCGTCCTGCGTAGAATCTTCATTGTATGTGGACTCGGCTTCATCCTTTGATCCCAGAAAAGATGTATCAATATGTTATTTGGAATCATGAAGGGCGCTGATCTCCTCTTCTGCATCAGCTCCTTCGACTTGAGGGATGTTCTCTTGTTCCGGTTCCTTACCTAAGGAAGTCTCAATCTCCTTTAGGCCTTCGTTACCCCAGTACTCTCAACCGCTATGGGGCCTTCTACATTCCCTTCGACAGACTCAGCTATCTTGGGGTCTTCAATGGCATCATTCGGAGTCTCAACTCCTAGGATTGCATTTTCATGGCCAAGAATCTCAACTCCCGTGGCCTCTTTCCCGTCCTTTGCCTTAGCTACATCAGCAGCTTCATCGGCCTGTATATCAGAGGAAACCTCAGCTGGAACAGTCTCAACCATTCGAGCTTCGTTGATTTCACTCTACTTATCAGTTGTTTGCTCGCTTTCGCCTCCAAACTTCATAGAGTTGCCTCCCACAGTGTCCTCCGACCTTGCCGTGGTGGAGAGAGCTTCCCCCTCAGCTGGCGCACAAGCTGAGTGAACGATAGTGGGGTTATTTAGCTCCTGAGATACGGCTGTGTTTCCTGTTGAGTAGTCAGCCGTTGGGATAGGTGTCTCAACACCTTCTTCGGGGATAGGCTTGGCTAGGGTGCCCGCGTTCCCAGCTTCATCAACGTTCCCCTGAGAGCCATCTTGAGAATGCACGGGGGATGTGGTCGCTGCATCGAGGAGAGATTTTGGAAGACTCTCCTGGACCTTCTTGAAGGTTATGCTCGTGCATGGCTCGGGATTCTCTAACAGCCTGCTGTAACTCGGCCTTTTCAACTGCATCAGCTGGGTCCAACTCCTCCAGATCGCTGCTGTCAGTTGACTCTATGAGATGTTCATGGGTTCCAGTTTGCATACACATCTTGGATTTCTCCAAGGCTTTAGCTTTCTCCAGGGCCTTCTCCTTTTCATCCTATTTGATAGCACGGAGGGCATCCATGCAGAAATTCTCATCAAGGGCATGGACAGATACATTCCCAAGGAAGTTTAGGAGTTCTTCCTCTTCTTCAATGTACTCAGGGTGAGCGAATTGCTGCCTGCAGTAATCTAGCTTCCATCTTCTCCAATCCCTTAGTCTCTGTTGAATGTCTGGATAGACTGGAGAGTACATGATCAAATCATCGTCATCCTCTCCGGCCTCTGGAATAGTAGCCAATGGAGCTTGCTCCTCCTCAGGTTCAAGAGAATCATTCTAAGGGGGTGAGACAACCTTTTCTTCCTGCGTCTTGGCTGTCTCATCTCCTTCCGTCTCCACAGCTGTTTCCCGGATAGTTGGGTCTTCAATACTCTACTGATTTGCATCATCAGCCTTCCGGGTCTCATCAATCTTTTCTTGAGACTGCTCCTCTTGAGAATCTACAGTTTCAATGGGCTTCTTCGGCTGAGTACCGAACTCGGCTGGCTTCTCCAGCTCCGACATCCAAGGGAATCTCTTTCTCCTCTTCTTCTTCAACATCACTCTTTTTCAATGCAGCTGCCTTGCGAGACTTGGCAGTGCGTCGCTTCTTCACGATTGGAGAAGGAATTTGGGGTTCCTCCTTAGTCTCGGCTGCGGGGGCAGGGGCATCGGCTGCTCGGGCAGGTGATTGGGGTTTGGCTGCTTGGGCAGGTGCCTTCTTGGTCTTGGCTGCTGGGGCAGGAGCAGGTTTAGCTACCGCAACTCTCTTCTTAGAAATAGGCTTAAGCGAGAGAGCTGGAGCAGTCTCAGCTGTGTCTTTGGCTGGGTCAGTTGATTCCCCCTCACTGGTATCAGCCTTCCTCGCATGAGCTTTCTTCTGTGCTCCTGAGAGGTTTTCCTTGAACATCCTCTTATTCGCATGGAAGGGCTTTCCATGGCGCAGTGCTATCCCCTTGATCTCCATCAAATGGCCAATGACAAGGCCATACCCTAGGGAACAACCAAACGTGCCATCCTCCTTGAATGTCTTGTTGATCACATTCTGGCATACTCGGCTGAAGACGAACTCAGCCCAGTTGACTTTCTTATCCTGCATGATCACAACCATCACTATCAACTTTGTCCGTGATAGCTGGTTGAAGCTCCCAAATTTCATGTCCACACACTTGGACACAATGTCCATTAGCTTGTGATAATCATACTTGATAAACTCCTTCTTAGTTGTATACACAGCTTTTGCAGCATACTCGGGCTTCGCAACTTCCTTCCAAGCTACAACCAAGTTAACGTCCTTCTCGGCTACATCCTTCAATCCTTGAGTTGGAAGAAAGCAGTGTTCAGCAAGGTCCTTAGTAGTAATCTTGATGTCCTTGTCGTGAACGGATGAGCGAATCTCATCATCATGAACCTCGGCATTCACGTAAAATATGGAGACCTCCTCCAAATACGTGTGTGTGAATTCCATTGAGAGAAAGTCCTTCAGACCGAACTTCTCAAGCTTCACAACAATTTTCTTCACCAGGGCCTCATCAGCACCCTGCTTGATCATCCCCTTAAAATCAACTGAAGCACCGGAGTGGATCTTCTCAGAAAGCTTAGCAAAATCGTCAGTGGCAGCCATTTTCAGAATGATTGATCGGTGAAATAAGCAAAAAACTTGATCTTTGAGGGTAGGGTTTCGTATAGTTGCAGAATTCTTTCTTGCTTGCTGAAGACGAGAGTGTTTGTGTGAGGAGAGAGAAAATGAATTTTGGTAATATGGGACTCGAAAGGATGATATTGGAATTTGAAAAAAATTGATCAAAATCAACGGTCAGGATTGACTCTTCAAAACCGCATTAAATTCCCCACATTAAATGCAGCAATATTTATATCCAATCATATGGTTTACTGTGTAGCTTTTGTACTAACAATCATAATTATGCTGACGTCATCCTTAAAAACATTCCCGCTCGAATAAAACGACTGCATTTTTGTCACTTAGCTCATAAATAATTCAGCTCTCATTCAAAGTGACTTAACTCTGCTTATCTCTTCACATAATATCACTCAACTGTCAGCTAACTCGATAAAGTTGTCTTCCCGACCATTTTTCTCTCACTTGGCCGATGTGTGAAACTTGCTTATCTATCATTCTCTCTTCTTTTGTCTCTGTTGATTGAGTCTTCTGAGAATTCTAACTTAGCTCAATTAACCGTAACTTATTCTTGAGCTCGTCAAACCTTGATTCACATAATGGCTTTGTGAATATGTCAGCTAACTGCTTTTCAATTGAGATGTATTCCAAGGTAATGTCTTTCTGTTCAACATAATCTCTTATAAAATGATATCTGACATCAATGTGCTTTGTTCTTGAATGTAACTTTGGATTCTCGAGTGATTGCAATAAAGACTTGTGTTATCACACATAATTGGAATCTCTCTTTCTTCAATATCATAGTTTCTCAGTTGATGTCTCATGCATAAGATGTAACACCCCATAAATTATTTGATCTTTGGGATAGTGATTTTTGGCCTTTTAAGATTTTAACTTTTGGTCCAACATAGAAATACCCTTTTATTATTGTAAGCCCAGTGATTATTACATTGATAAGCTTGTTTTATAAGCCTACTTTATTAAAGCCCATATGTGTATTTTATTTTATTTGAAAATCTGCAGAATTTTATTAGCAAAAAGGAGTCCTCATGTTTTATAAAATTTTATCAGATAGAAAAGAATTTTATTTGTACATATCCAAATAGATTTAACCTAATACAATAGGACTCTCAACCCTAAATACGTTTATATTTTCAGATATCTCTAAACTCTCATCAAATCCCACGTGAATCGCAATACTATCTTCAGTCTCATAATTTCATAACCAGATTATCTCTCCCTCACCAAACTCACGTCCTACACTTGGCCCATTCACTCAAAATTCATATACTCAAAGCCATATCAAGCTTTAGTGAATTCTCAAAAGTTCACGAGAAGGTAAAAGTTAAACAAATTTCACCGATTTCTTTTCATACAAATCAACCCATCACCACCAAGATCCATACCAGCAAGCCAACCAATTTCATCCCAAACCAATAGAAAGAAAAAAATAAAAATAGAGGGACGAAGAATCGGACAAGAAACCAACACCTAAACCCGAGTCGCCGACCCGAACCCAGCAACTCCGAAAAACCAAACCTTAAACCTTAAACCCGATAGCCGGAAACTTAAACCCCAAGTCCGAATTGCGTCGCCTTGTCGCTGCCCCAATAAGAATCCGAGAGAGAGAGAGAGAGAGAGAGAGAGAGAGAGAGAGAGAGAGAGAGAGAGAGAGAGAGAGAGAGAGAGAGAGAGAGAGAGAGACCGATAGAGGCATACTGTGAGAGAGAAAGGGTTTTGAAAAAAAAAAGAAAAAGAAAGGAGACAGAGAGTTGGAGACGTGAGCTATGATTTGGAGGGTTAATGAGAATGATTCCAATTTATTCATGAAATTAGGATTTTACAAATAGAGAAAGAGAGGTGAGATTTTTTTTTAAAAAAAGAAGAAGAAGAAGATAGATGAAATTGAGAGATGGACGGATAGGAGACAGAGAAGTAGTGAGATTGAGGAAGAAGATGGACTACAGAACTTGGGTTATTTCAATTTGATGATTTTAAGGCTAATTTTCAGAAATTACAAATCATATCCTTGTTAGATTTTTTATTTGTAGAAACAACCCATTTGACTCTAGATTGGGAGTTTTAACATCAAGCCAAAGTTTTACGCATTTCTAAATTTTGATTCTTCAATTCGACCCATTCCTATTTTATTCCTTCCTATTTATATTTTTTTCCTTTATTTTTCTTTTAAAAATCCTAAAGCCATGAATTAAGTTAAATTTATTTTCATGTGTAGGAAACGATACTTCCGAGGTCTAGTATTTTCAAACTCAAGCAATTTCATATTTTCCCAAGTCACGACTGCATATTAAGGTGGGGTTTACTGCTTAGTATCTACTTTAAATGCCTGGTTATGATTGTTATATGTATGGGCACGTTAAACATGACATGACACAAATGTACTTAATTGTACAAACATGAAGGTACTTAATTGTATAAACATGAAGGTACTTAATTGTACACCCACAGTTAGCCTACGGGCTTGTTTGATCAAACCATGAAAACCATAGGTGTGTATGTAATGATGATTATGCTTGTGTATTTGATTTAGACATACGTCTCCACTGAGTTGTTGATAGCTCACCCCTTTCATTAACAATTTTTCAGGTTAGGAGTCCGGCGTGGCATGTGGTGGATGGATGTGATCGGAGTCATGCAAAGTTTTATTTTGAAGTTATTTTATAATGGTTGAAAGTTTTCCGTACAATGTTTATTGTTTTAAATTTTCTCTACGAATATGGATGATAGTTTAATGTTTTTTTATTAAATATAGGTTATTTCTTTTTTTTTCGAAGTTAAATTTAGTAGTCTATTTTTCTATAATTGTGAGTTATTTATAAACCTTTTTATTTAGCAAAAAATGTATTCATGGTTCGCTCTTTATAAAATTCGGGTCGTCACAGGTGGTATCAGACCAGGTCTACGTTTCTGTAGACTTGAAAAAAAAAGTAAGGGAATATTATTTTTTTAAAAAAATATATTCTAAAATGCCTATAAACATCCATCTCAGCCGTACCACGTGGACTCCAAGGTATGCATATATTTTTTGCAATGATCATGCCAAGTTATGATTTATGAGTTTTATGCTAATGTCATGTACTATGAAAAATCATGTTTTATTATTATCATGCGATATATTTCTTCATGTTTACTTTGTTTTATATCAAAGAAAAATTCATGATAAAACCATATGGGCTTTAATTGCTTGAACCTAGATGGCCAATACTTATTAGACTCGAATTGTTAGAAAGATGATCAGAACGATATGTTAATTGCGTTACTGATGGCTTATAGAAGTTACTAATTGCGTGAGTACAACAATGTTAGTGTTCGTGCCACTAATTGGACAGTATTTGAACCTATGATATATGATGACCTACCTAGAGTGCTAAGAAGCACTATGTATATGACTATAGGAAAATGATTCGAGGACGTATAACTGGAGCCCGAGCTACTGCTACTAATAACAACATTAGCCAAAATAACGAGGCAAATCCAATACCGACAAGGAACCAAGGGAATGTCGATAATGAACACGCATTCAACCAAGTACCCGCATTAAAGCATGCTCAAGTGGTGGATCAGTTTCGCTGCTTCTCACCCCCAACCTTTAATGGGCAAGAAGGACCCTCTTATGTAGACGAATGGTTCATATCAACGGAGCGCACATTTGAACTGATCGGGTGTACTGAGGCACAACGAATCCTTTGTGCTTAGTATCAACTGGTACAAGATGTTGGTCGATGGTGGATGAGTTATTGGAGATTGAGGTCTGCCAAGGAACGAGCAACCCTAACATGGGAAGGGTTTAAGGAGATAGTAATGGAAAAATATTGTCCCCAACACTATCGGGAGCAAATAGATCGCGAGTTTAGGGATTTGAAGTAAGGAGGAATGTCAGTTACAGAATATGAAAGGAAATTCAACCAGATGAGTTTCTTCGTGGAGCACATGGTAGACATTGATCGTAAGAGAGCATTGAGGTTTCAAGCAGGCTTACGCCCAAGGTTATGACATATTGTGGCAAGTCATGGGGTATTATCGTATGCTGAAACAGTTTTTCGGGCTCAAGCGATTGCCGCTAGCCAGGAGTTAGATCGACAATAGACAGGGAGTTTAGGGAAATGAAACTGGAGTGAGAATCAAGACGAGAGGGGAGATCAGAATAAACAGGAGAGATCTGAAGTGAAATCTGGGCCACACACCCAGGCTAGTAAACCGTTGTGTGCCAAGTGTGGGAAAAATCACAATAGAGACTGTTTGTTGGGTAAATGTTTGCTTTAGGTGTAAGAAGCCAGGCCATGCAGCATGGGAATGTGTTACACTGAACAAAGAACAGGGTAGAAAAGGTCAAGGCTCTGGAGGACAGGCCCGAGTTTATGTTATGACTCATAATGAAGGTACATAACTGAATTTCGAGGACAAAATTTGTTTGAGGGGGGTAGAATTGTAACACCCCATAAATTATTTGATCTTTGGGATAATGATTTTTGGCCTTTTAAGATTTTAACTTTTGGTCCAATATAGAAATACCCTTTTATTATTATATAAAGCAGGTGATTATTACGTTGATACATTTTATAAGCCCACTTTATTAAAGCCCATATGTGTATTTTATTTTATTTGAAAATCTGCAGAATTTTATTAGCAAAAAGGAGTCCTCATGTTTTACAAAAAATTATCAGATAGAAAAGAATTTTATTTGTACATATCCAAATAGATTTAACCTATTACATGACCTAATACAATAGGACTCTCAACCCTAAATACGTTTATATTTTCAGATACCTCTAAACTCTCATCAAATCCCACGGGAATCACAATACTATCTTCAGTCTCATAATTTCATAACCAAATTATCTCTCCCTCACCAAACTCACGTCCTACACTTGGTCCATTCACTCAAAATTCACATACTCAAAGCCCTATCGAGCTTTTGTGAATTTTCAAAAGTTCACGAGAAGGTAAAAGTTAAAAAAAAATTAACCGATTTTTTTTCATACAAATCAACCCATCACCACCAAGATCCATACCAGCAAGCCAACCAATTTCATCCCAAACCAATAGAAAGAAAAAAAGAAAAATAGAAGGACGAAGAATCCGACAAGAAACCAACACCTAAACCCGAGTCGGCGACCCAAACCCAGCAACTCCGAAAAAACAAACCTTAAACCTCGAACCCAGTAGCCGGAAACTTAAACCCCAAGCCCGAATCACGTCGCCATGTCCCAGTAAGAGTCCAAAAGAGAGAGAGTGTGACCAATAGAGGCATACTGTGAGAGAGAATGGGTTTTGGAAAAAGAAAAAGAAAAAGAAAGGAGACAGAGAGTTGGAGAAGGGAGATGTGATTTGGAGTGTTAATGAGAATGATTTCAATTTATTCATGAAATTATGATTTTACAAATAGAGAAAGAGGCGTGAGATTTTTTTTAAAAAAAAAAAAGAAGAGAGAGAGATGAGATTGAGAGATGGACGGATAGGAGACAGAGAAGTAGTGAGATTGAGGAAGAAGATGGACTACAGAACTTGGGTTATTTCAATTTGATGAATTTAAGCCTAATTTCCTGAAATGTTAGATTTTTTATTTGTAGAAACAACCCATTTGACTCTAGATTGGGAGTTTGAACATCAAGCCAAAGTTTGACCCATTTCTAACTTTTTACCCTTCAATTCGACCCATTCCTATTATATTCCTTCCTATTTATATCTTTTCCCTTTATTTTCCTTTTAAAAATCCTAAAGCCATGAATTAAATTAAATTTATTTTCATGTGTAGGAAACGATACTTTCGAGGTCTAGTATTTTCAAACTTAAGCAATTTTATATTTTTCCAAGTCACGACTGCATATTAAGGTGGGGTTTACTGCTTATTGTCTACTTTAAATGCCTGGTTATAATTGTTATATGTATGTGCACGTTAAACATGACATGACACTGAAAACCATAAGTGTGTACTGTATGTAATGATGATTATGCTTGTGTATTTGATTTAGACAATGCGTCCCCACTGAGTTGTTGATAGCTCAACCCTTTCATTAACAATTTTTCAGATTAGGAGTCCAGCGTGGCACGTGGTGGATGGATGTGATCAGAGGCATGCAAAATTTTATTTTGAAGTTATTTTATAATTGTTGAAAGTTTTCCGTACAATCTTTATTGTTTTAAATTTCCTCTGTGAATATGGATGATAGTTTAATTTTTTTTAAATATAGGTTATTTCTTTTTCTTCGAAGTTAAATTTAGTAGTCTATTTTTCTATAATTGTGAGTTATTTATAAACCTTTTTATTTAGAGAAAAATGTATTCATGGTTCACTCTTTATAAAATTTGGGCGTCACATAAGACTGGGCACAATTTGCCCAGCCTATGTATCTCTGCTTGATTGTGGATGTAGCTATTGAATTTTGTTCTTGCTGAACAAAGAAACTAATCTATTTCCAAGCATTTGACATGTACCTGATGTACTCTTCCTGTCAACTCTACATTCCAGCATAGTCTGAGTCTGAATATCCTACCAGCTTGAATCCTCCTTTCTTTAGATACCATAAACCAACTTCTTGGCATCCCTTCAAATATCTTAGGATTCTCTTAGTTGCAGTCATGTGATTTTCTTTTGGTGCAGATTGAAATCTGGCACACACACCTACTGCAAAGGTGATGTCTTGTCTACTTATTGTTAGATAGAGCAATGATCCAATGAGGGCTCTATATCTGGTTTGATCAACAGCTTTGCCATCTGCATCCATGTCCATCTTGACTGATGTATTTATAGGAATCTTCACTGATGACTTCTCTTCCATAACCAAATTTCTTCATTAAATCTCTGGTATACTTGATTTGGCTTATGAAGGTTCCATCCTTCAATTGCTTGACTTGAAGTCCTAAGAAGAAAGTCAGCTCTCTCATCATGGTCATCTCAAATTTGCCTTGCATGAGGTTTGAGAACTTGTCACACAGCTCTTTGTTTGTGGATCAAAAAATGATATCATTCACATATATTTGAACAAACAGTATACTCTCTCCATCTTGAATCCTGAAGAGTGTTCTATCAACCTTGCCTTTGGTGAATCCATTGTCAATTAGAAACTGATACAATGTATCATACCATGCTCTTGGTGCATGTTTCAATCCATATAGTGCTTTGTTGAGCTTGTAGACTTTATCTCCAATAGTTTTCTGCTCAAAACCTGGAGGTTGTTCAACATAGACTTCTTCCTCTAGCATTCGATTTAGAAATGCACTTTTCACATCCATTTGATATACAATGAAGTTCTTGTGTGCAGCATAAGCAAGAAACATCCTTATTGCTTTCAATCTGGCAGCAGGAGCAAAGGTTTCATCAAAATCTATACCTTCTTCTTGACAATACTCTTTGGCTACCAATCTTGCTTTGTTTCATACAACAGATCATTCCTCATTCATCTTGTTCCTGAATACCGACTTAGTACCAATAACATTTAGGTGGGTTGGCCTTTGAACTAATTCCCATACTTTGTTTCTTTCAAACTGATTCAGCTCTTCTTGCATGGCCTGAATCCAATGTGTGTCTTCCAATGCTTGAGACACATTTTTAGGCTCTATTTGGGAAATAAAAAAAGTGAACATTGCTTCATGGTGTGCTCTGGATCTGGTTCTTATGCCATCTCTAACATCTCCAATGATTAACTCAGGTGGATGGTCTCTCAGCCATCTCATATCAGGTTGGAGTAAATCTACTGGATAAAGTCGTCTTGCAGCTAAGTTGTCTTGAATAGCTTCTTCATCTTCATTCAGTTGTAGACCTTCCAACTGTCTTTGAGATTCAGCTATCTCATCATCATCAGGATTGAGTGCTCTCACATCTGCTTCAATATAAGAACTCATCTGCATAGTTGGTTGATTCTGCTTATCAACTTACTCATCAATGTCTTCTCCATTCACATTAGGTTCATCAAAAACCACATGGATAGACTCTTCTGTGACCATAGTCCTCTTGTTCAGCACTCTATAGGCTTTACTCTCAGCTGAGTATCCCAAAAAAGATACCTTCATCAGCTTTAGCATCAAAAGCCTTCAAATTGTCCTTGACATTATTGTGGATGAAGCATTTGCATCCAAATATCTTGAAGTATCCAACATTTGGCTTTCTCCTTGTCCAAATCTCGTAGTGGGTCTTGGTCAATTGCTTATTAATCATGCATCTATTCTGAGTATGGCATGTTGTATTTAAGGCTTCAGCCCAAAATCTCTTAGGCAATCCAGCTTCAACTAACATTATCCTTGCAGCTTCCTTGAGAGTTATGTTTCTTATTTCACCTACTCCATTCTACCGTGGAGTCCTTGTTACTGATAACTCATGAGCAATACCATTTTCAACACAATACTGAGTTATTATTCCATTGACAAACTCAGTTCCCCTGTCAGATCTTATATGTATAATGGTTTGACTCTTCTCATTTTGAACTCTTCTCATCAGCTGAGGTAATTTTTGCAGTGTTTCCTTCTTTTTACACATGAAAATTGTCCATGTATATCATGAATATTCATCCACCACCACTAAGGTGTATTTCTTACTGATGCTAGCTGGCCCAACAGGACCAAATAAATCCATATGCAACAGATGCAATATCTTGGTTGAAGAAGGACTTGGCTTATCCTTGAATGATGATTTGATTTGCTTTCCCATCTGGCATGCATCACATATGCTTTCTTTCTTGTAAACTGAGTCTGGCAATCCTTCCACATGATGACTTCTTGCAAGCTTGTTGATTGTCTTAAAATTCAGGCGACTCAGCTTCTTAAGCCACAACCAACTGGATTCGGCTGTGCTCCTTGCTAGCAGACATGTGCTTGGTGTAGCAGTAGACCAATCTACTATATACATATTCTTTTGCCTTGTTCCTTGCAGCACAATTTCATTTGATTCATCATCTTTGATCTGGCATATCCCTATGTTGAATCATACATTGTAGCCTTTGTCACAGAGTTGGTTGATGCTTATCAGGTTGAAGTTGAGACCTTCAACATAAGCAACATCTGTGATCTCCAGTCCATTCTTCTTGATGGATCCTGCGCCTTTGATCTCCCATGGAGCTTCATTTCCTCCAAATATGACTTTAGCACCTCTAATCTCCTTGAATCTTGACATATTTCTTTTATTTCCTGTCATATGTCTAGAACAACCACTATCCATGTACCTGGTTCCTTGACACTCAGTTGTTCCTTGAACTTGTAATCAAGGAAATCAGTTTTTAGGTACCCATACTTGCCTGGGTCGTAGGGGTTAAGTGCTATAAGATGCTCCAACCAACCTATATCCAGATGATCTGACTCTAAGAGATTGCCATCTATCAGTACCATAATCATAATGCACATTAGCAAATTGCTTGGAGGTTTTAGGATCATACAACTGTCTCTTTTGTCTGTATGCATGTGTGTTTGTTTTAGAAACTATTTTCTTGGGATAGTTGTGAAATTTCTGAGTGTAGTGCTTGGGTGCATAAGTGTGCTGATAATAGCCCTTTTACCTTGGGAATAACCTTTGCTGAGGTTGAGGTCTTTGCCATTTTGGCTTGTATCCCATAGATCTTTGCTGATATTTCACATTATTCCAATCAGCTTGGTTTAGATAGTTTCTACCATTCCCATCATATGTATTTCTTTAATGAAATTTTTGGGGCTTTTGGTAGCTTTGTTTGGCTCTTACAGTGTATTTTCTGTTAGGAGTCTGCTGATGGACCTGTCTGAATTCCTTCTCCGTTGTCCTTTCAGCATACTCTACTAGCTTCTTTCCTTTTCCTTTATAACCAAGGCCAGTATGATTGTGATTGTGTTTTGGTCTGAATGTGGGTGCAGCATTTGGTGTTTTGGGTTTTTGGATTCCTTCATTGCTTGAAGATCCTTTTTCCAAAATCACTCTTGGAGTTTGAGTATGCACAAAGGAATTGAATTCTATTCCTGTCTTGTCTCCACATTCTTTTTGACTCATAATAAGTTCATCCAATGATTTGGATGCTTTTGTAAATGAGGCAATCACATTTTTGAGATCTTTTTCTCTCTTTTCTGTACCAGCTAACTCTGCTATAATCTTGGCATTTTTAGCCTTCAGCTTAGTGTTCTCATCAGCTATGTGAGTCAGAGTACTCAGCTCTTTTGTCAGCTGTGAGTTTTGGCTTTTGAGCTGGCTGTTTTCCTCATTCAAAAATGTGTGTGAGGTTTTAATGTGCTCAAAATCTTTCATCATTTTGCCTAATGAATCATAAAGATCTATGGGTGATGAAGTGTGTGTGTGTGTATCACAATCACTATCACCTGAATCAGAATGAGATGAGTTAGAGTGTACCTCATCTTCTTGATGTTGTTGATCTTGTTCTTTAGCCATGAGGTAGATCAAAGCATCTTCCTCTGTATCACTTGAGTAGCTTCACCCACCACTATCTCGTGTTCACGCTTCTTTGCACTTGGCTGGCTCAGTAGTCTCAGCACCCAACATGGCTTTCTTATTTTCTTGTCTTCTCTCTCTAAAGACTCTTTTTTCTTCCTCGTTTCTATATTTGTTGACTGGTGGATTGGAACAGTCAACAGCAAAATGCCCTGGTTGTCTGCAATTTCAACACAGGTTTTCAGCTCTTTGATCAGCTCTGTCGGTCCTCTGATTATCAGCTCTCTGATAGTTAGCTCTGTGATGTTTAGCTCTCTTGAGCGGCCTGTCCTCCCTTGGTTTGGAAGGTGCTAAATGTCTCCTGGAGGTCTCACCCTTGCTTCTTTTATAGTTCTTGTTAAAGAACTTGTTGAATCTCTTTACCATGAGGGCAATTTCCTCCTGGTCAATGGTCTCCTTTGGCTCAGCTTTCTTCCCATCACTGGCCAATAATGCAGCTGTCTTTGGTACAACTGTTCTTTCCTTCTCAGCTCAAACTCATAAGCCTTGAGGTTTGAGAATAGCTCATGATTAGATGTTTTTGAGAGGTCCATTGAATGTATCATGGCTATGACCTTCTCTTAGTACCAATGACATTTTGGTGAGTAGGCCTTTGAACTAACTCCCATACTTTGTTTCTTTCAAACTGATTATGCTCTTCTTGTATAGCCTGAATCCAATGTGTGTCATCCAATGCTTGAGACACATTTTTAGGCTCTATTAGAGAAATAAAACAAGTAAACATAGCTTCATGTTGAACTCTGGATCTGGTTCTTATGCCATCTTTGACATCTCTAATGATTAACTCAGGTGGATGGTCTCTCAGCCATCTCACATCTGGTTGGAGTAAGTCTGCTGGATTCAGCCGCCTCATAGCTAGTTGTCTTGAACAACTTCTTCATCATCATTCAGCTGCAGACCCTCCAGATGTCTTTGCGATTCAGCTATCTCATCATCTTCAGGGTTGAGTGCTCTCACATATGCATCAACATAAGGACTCTTCTGCGTAGTTGGCTGATTTTGCTTCTCAGCTAACTCATCTATGTCTTCTCCATTAACATTTGGCTCATCGAATACCACATGGATAAACTCTTATGTGATCATAGTCCTCTTGTTTAGCACTCTATAGGCTTTACTTTCAGCTGAATATCCCAAAAAGATACCTTCATCAGCTTTAGCATCAAAAGCTTTCAAGTTTCTTTGCCATTGTTGAGGATGAAGCACTTACATCCAAATATTTTGAAACATCTAACATTTGGCTTCCCCCTGTCCAAATCTCATTGGGAGTATTGGTTAATTGCATATTGATCATGCATCTATTCTGAGTATAGCATGTTGTATTTATGGCTTCAGCCCAAAATCTCTTAGGCAATCCAGCTTCAACTAACATTGTCCTAGCAACTTCCTTGAGAGTTTTGTTCCTTCTTTCAGCTACCCCATTCTGCTGTGGTGTTCTAGCAGCTGATAACTCATGAGAAATACCATTTTCAACACAATATTGAGTTATATCCATTGACAAACTCAGTTCCCCTATCAGACCTTATCTTTATAATGGTTTGACTCTTCTCATTTTGAACTCTTCTCATCAGCTGCACATGAAAATTGTCCATGTATATCCTGAGAAATCATCCACCACCACTAAGGTGTATTTCTGTCCACTGATGCTAGCTGGTTCAATAGGACCAAATAAATCCATATGTAGCATATGCAATATCCTTGTTGAAGAAGGACTTAGCTTATCCTTGAAGGATGACTTGATTTGCTTTCCCATCTGGCATGCATCACATATGCTTTCTTTCTTGTACATTGAGTCAGGCAATCCTTCCACAAGATGACTCTTACAAGCTTATTAATTGTCTTGAAATTCAGGTGACTCAACTTCTTGTGCCACAACTAACTTGATTCGGTTGTACTCTTTGCTAGCAGACATGTGCTTGGTGTAGCAGTTGACCAATCCACTACATACATGTTTTTTTTGCCTTGTTCCTTGTAGCACAATCTCATTTGATTCAGTATCCTTGATCTGGCAAACTCCCATATAAAATCCCACATTGTAGCCTTCGTCACAGAGTTGGCTGATGCTTAGTAGATTGAAATTGAGACCTTCAACATATGCAACATCTGTGATTTCCAATCCATTGTTTATGGACCATGTGCCTTTGATCTCCCATGGAGCTTCATTTCCTCCAAATATGACTTTTGCACCTTTGATTTCCTTGAGCTTTGACAGATTTTTCTTGTTTCCTGTCATATGTCTGGAACAGTCACTATCCATGTACCAGGTTCCTTGGCACTCAGTTGTTCCTCAAACTTGCAATCAAGGAAATTAATTTTTAGGTACCCATATTTGCATGGGTCCTGGGGGTTAGTGCTATAAGATGCTCCAACCAACCTATAGCCAGATGATTGGTGTGTGTAAAATATACGTGCATTTTGGGGCTTAAAATGATATATATTTGATACATCTACCCACATATTTAGTATGTTTTTACTTGGTTTCCTTAAAAGGGAATAATATTGCGTATTCTTGTAAATTTTACAGGAAACAGAGCTTAAAACGAAGAAATATCAGTTGAAATGCCCGGCTAAGATTGACGAATGCGAAGAGAAGATCAAAATGATGAAGAAAATATACAAAAACACTTCACACGGCCGGACCGTGTGGTGTCACATGGTCGTGTGGAAATGCCAGTGTGAAACCACACAACCGTGTGAAGTTGGGCAAAACAGGGGACAGAACCAAAGCTACATGGTCGGACCGTGTGAACCCACACGGGCGTGTGAGAAAGGGCATCACACCGCACCACCAGCCCGTGTGAGCTCATACAACCGTGTGGGAATAGTTTAAGCAACACACCACACGGCCGTGTGGGACTCTGCCACGACGCGTTTTTCGGAGTTCTCTTCTCGTTCCAACTCTACAAGTGATCTCTCCAAGCATCTATGAAAGAGACCCAAGGCTTGCACAAAAATATATCACTTCATACAGAGAAAACATATCAAATTACACAAGAACGCAAGAATCGAAGATCTTCTTAGAGAGAAAGGCTAGGTCGCGAAGAACACCACAAGGCTTTTGCATCTACGGGAGCACAAGAGCTTCGAAGGCGTGGAAGGAGAATACATCTTGACAAGAAGGGGTTTTCTTCCTATGTCTAAGATCTCTTGTATGTGCTTAAACGATGTCATAATGTTGATTCGAATTTGTCTATAAGTTTGTAATAAATGTTTGGCTAATCTTTCAGATCTTAGGGGCATAATCGAAACTGTGGATTCATGTAAAATATGATTATTTATTTTCTTAATTAATTCATGCTTTCTATTTTATGAATTCGAATGCTTATTCTTAATTGTTTTTTATCTGATCAATAATTAGCATGTCATATTGGTTAGTGCAAAATTTAGAAGAGGAGTTCTAACAAAGATGGAAATCGAGTTCAGACATAAACGGGTGTATCGAGTTGGGAGACCTACAACTGTTTGTGGTGAATCATTCAATTCATAGATCTTTTGGGAGTTAATAATAATTATATCATGTCGGGAGACCTACAATTGTTATTAATCTACTTTTTATGCACCGCCCGGGAGGGGGAATAGACTAACTTGGGAATTGAACCAATAGAATTGCATGAATTGGTTTTTAAAACATTACTTGCATTTAATATTGAAGAAACATGTTGAGATTATGTGCCTAAGGTTGCTTCTGAAGTTGTTGAAAATACTTGTGAGGTTCGCAAATTTATTTATTTTTCTTTTAATTTTTGATTTTTAATAACTCAATATTCGGTCGCTTCAATAAAATTGGAATGCGATGTTATTATAGCCTAAGTGTTTCACATATCAATCCTTGAGGAATACGACCTTGCTTGTCATTATTCTATAAACTACACTGTACACTTGCAGTTGTATGATCCAAATATTTTTGGCGAACAAGTTTTTGGCGTCGTTACCGGGGATGGATTAGATTCTACTTAGATATAGTAATAAGTATGTTAATCTTAATTGAAGCATAATTTTTATTTTTAAAAAAAAAATAGTTCGATTTTTTTTTGGTTCGGTTCTAACATTGTTTTTGTTAAGTGCATGATCACGCGTTCTAGATCAACCCAGCCAATACCTATTGATTTGAAAATCGAAAAGACAGCGAAGCAACTAAGGAAAAGAGCCAAAGTAATTGCGGATGGGACAAATCCAAACGCAATGGAGAACAGAAACAATGAGGAGCGTCATCCAGGGACCGGCGTCCAGGACCGAATAGTGGAAAGGACCTCGAGAAGGGCAGTTAGGGACTACTTCTAGCTGGAGGTAAGTCAAACTTATTGGGGTGTGTCCCGCCTGCCGATCAATGCAAATAATTTCTAACTAAAACCAGCATTGATCCAGATGGTGTCACTAAATGCGCATCTGGCGCACTTTTTAGAAATTTGCGATACCATTAAAATGAATGGTGTTTCTGAGGATATCATGAAGCGCTGCAACTGAAATCTGAGATCGCCCAGTTTAGGCAATTAGATGATGAGCCACTATATGAAGCGTGGGATAGATTCAGGGAATTGCTAAGGAAGTACCCTCAACATGGATATCACGACTACCAACAGGTCCAGTACTTCTATAATGGTTTGAGTGGCAACACAAGAACAATTATAGATGTTGCATCTGGGGATGCACTACTAGGGAAATATCCTGAGGAGTCGCTAGACTTGTTAGAGGAGATGGCGAACAACAGTTACCAACGGCCATCTGAGAGATCCGAGGATAGACGTATCGTGGAAATTCAGGATGAGGATAAGATCGCCATACTCACAGAACAAATATACATGCTAAGTATGATACTGGATGCGATGCATCAAGTAGTTTCAAGAGAGGTAGCAGTGGTTGTGGAGGAAGCAAATTTTGTAGGACAGCAAGGTTATAACAACTACAGAAATAATCAGACACAACCTTACTATAATATGGGGATGCCAAAGGAACATAAACCATCTCTAGAAGAGATGTTAGCTTCATTTCACCAGAGAAACTCGAGCTTGACTAAATCAGGATGATGCCAAGATAGACAGAATCGAGGATCAAGTAACTCAATTAAATACTAACATGAATGGTAGATTGAAATCTTTGGAAAAGCAGGTGGGGCAGATTGCTACATCAATACATAGCCAACACCAAAAAGGCAAATTCGCGAAAGATACAAGGACAGATCTGGGAGAACAGTGCCAATCCATTCGTCTGAGTAGTAGAACAAGTTATGAAGCTCCAAAGACTCCAATTGATTAAGAAATAGAAGCAATCGAGGAGCAGGACACGGCAGTGGAGGTGGCGCCACCTCCTGTGAAAAAAGAATAGGTAAAATCTGCTCCAACTATTGCAAGAACTGAGGTACCTTTCCCTTTCCTGCAAAGATTTCAGAAAAAGAAATTGGATGATCAATTCATTAAATTTTTGGAAATTTTCAAGAAAATTCTAATCAATATACCTTTTGTGGATGCTTTAGAACAAATGCCAAATTATGCTAAAATTCTTAAAGATATCATGGCGAAGAAAAGAAAAATCTAGAAATATGAAACGATGAAACTGACAGAGGAGTGTTATTCAAAGAAAGTTACCTCAAAAGCGTTTTTGGAGTTTTACGATTCCATGCGTAATAGGGGGAACAACCTTTAATAAAACACTATGCGACTTAGGTGCGAGCATTAACTTGATGCTGTTATCAATATTTCAGAAACAGGGATTAGGTGAAGTAATGCTTCCGACAATTATCCTACAATTAGCAGATCACTCGGTAGCATATCCAAAAAGGGTGATTGAAGACGTTTTAGTGAAGGTAGACAAATTCATCTTTCCAGCAGACTTTTTTGTGTTGGAGATGGAAGAAGACCGAGAGGTTCCATTAATTCTGGGAAGACCATTCTTGGCCACAGGTAAAGCATTAATCGATGTGCAAAAAGGTGACCTAACATTGCGAGTAAATAATGAACACATATTATTTTTGATTTACAAATTTATGCAATTTCATGAAAACGTCAAGCATTGCAACATGAATGATGTGCTAACCCCATGCATGGAAGCTGAGTTTGAATAGGTTGTGATGAAAGACGCATTAGAATGGTGCTTAAGTCACTCACTGGAGTCCCAAGGTATGTGTTTTTATATTACTAACAATGAGGTTATCGATTTTGTGCTTGCCTTAGAGTCAGTGGAGAAGCAAATACCAAAAAATGGCGTTCAGGACATCCCACACGGGTGTGTGGAGAAACACGGCCCGGTCGTCCAGTATGAGCCTTCAGACGCACACACCCATGTGGAAAGACACGGCCAGGTCGTGCGGTACGCTATTTTAGAAGAGCCTAAGTCACACGGCCATGCGACTCTACATGGTCAGATCGTGCGATCGACTTCCGACGACCAAAATCCACACGACCGTGTGGTGTCACATAAACCGACCGTGCGACATGTTTTTTCAGCTGAAATTTTGATGGACAATCTCCCGGCTCCCCCAGAACTTAAACCTCTTCTGGACCATCTTAAATATGCATTCTTGGGCGAACGAAACCTATCCGGTAATAGTTTCTTCTTCCCTTACTGAAAATCAATTGGAAAAATTGTTGCATGTTTTAAGAGAACATAAAACTTCTATTGGAAATCTATTTCTGATTTAAAAGGTATAAGCCCTTCGATTTGCATGCATAAGATAAAAATGGAAGATGATTGTAAACCTTATGTGCAACACCAACGGAGACTTAGCCCAATTATGCAAGAGGTCGTTAAGAAATAAGTACTCAAATGGTTAGATAATGGAATACTATTTGCTATATCTGACAGCAATTGGGTAAACCCAGTACAAGTTGTACCAAAAAAGGGAGGGATGACGATAGTAAAAAGTAAAACTGATGAAATTTTAGCCACTAGAGTTGTTACATGCTGCGTATTTGGATTGATTATCGAAAGTTAAATGCAACAACTCGCAAAGATCACTTTCCCCTCCCCTTTATGGATCAAATGTTAGATCGCCTTGCAGGTTATGAATATTATTGCTTCCTAGATGGGTACTCGGGGTATAATCAGATTGTGATTGCTCCAGAGGACCAAGAAAAGATAGCATTTACATGTCCTTATGGAGTGTTCGCATTTCGTAGATTACCATTTGGGCTATGTAATGCACCTACAACATTCCAAAGATGTATGATGGCAATATTCCATGGAATAATTGAAAACATAATGGAAGTCTTCATGGATGACTTCTCAGTTTTTGGTAGTTCGTTTGATCATTGCTTGCATAATCTAACCCTTGTTTTGCAGAGATGCGAGGAGACGAACTTAGTACAAACTGGGAAAATGCCATTTTATGGTAAGAGATGGCATTGTACTCGGTCATCGTGTTTCTTTTGCAGGGTTAGAAGTTGACCGAGCAAAGGTGGTAGCAATTGAGAAACTTCCACCTCCAAAGAATGAGAAAGCAGTAAGGAGCTTTTTGGGACATGCGGGTTTTTATAGATGCTTTATTTGGGATTTTTCAAAAATAACTAAACCCCTTTCCCACTTACTTGAAAAAGATGTGCCTTTTGCTTTCACCCCTGATTGTCTACAGGCATCTGAAACACTGAAAAAAGCTCTCGTGACTGCACCAATTTTGATCACACCAGATTGGAGTCAACCATTCGAGATAATGTGCGATGCAAGCGACTATGAAGTAGGGGCCGCACTGGGATAAAAACACGAAAAGTTGTTTCGCGTTATTTACTATGCAAGTCGAACATTGGGTCCGACACAACAAAATTACACCACAATTGAGAAAGAATTACTGGCAGTGGTGTTTGCATTCGACAAATTTCGGGCATACCTGATTGGGACAATGACAATAGTCCATACGGACCATGATGCAGTCAAATACCTATTCGCAAAGAAAGACGCCAAGCCAAGACTCATTCGATGGATACTCTTGTTACAAGAGTTTGATATTGAAATTTGGGATCGGAAAGGATGTGAGAACGTGGTAGCTGATTATCTCTCACGACTCGAGCAAACGGCTAATGAGAACACAAAAGGCACAACAATCAAAGAGACACTCCCGGATGAGTTAATTCTAATGGCCGAAACAACTATCCCCTAGTACGCTGATATTGTAAATTAATTAGTAAGCGGGGTTTTACCACCAGATATCACCTATCATGCTAAGAAGAAATTTCTTCATGATGTGAGATATTTTTTGTGGGATGAATCTCTATTATTCAAAAGATGTGCAGATTCAGTTATTAGGAGATGTGTACCTCAAGAAGAATGGGCAAGCATTTTGGAGCAATGCCATTCATCACCATGTGGGGGCCACTTTGGACCAACACGAACTGCGGCTAAGGTATTACATTCCAGTTTCTTTTGGCCTTCTATTTTCACAGATTGCTATAAGTTTGTTTTCCAGTGCGATAGGTGTCAACGTATGGTAAACATTTCAAGGCGACACGAGATACCATTGACTCTAATAATAGAAGTAGAATTATTCGAATAATAGAAGTAGAATTATTCGACGTTTAGGGTATAGACTTCATGGGACCATTTCCAGCATCAAATGGATACTTGCACATTCTTCTTGTAGTGGATTATGTATCCAAATGGGTAGAAGCTATCCCTACTTATAAAACAAATGATGCTAGATTAGTGTTGAAATTTTTGCAAACGAATATTTTCACTAGGTTTGGCACTCCACGAGCCCTAATTAGCGATGGAGGGTCACACTTCTGCAATAAATTATTCAATAATATGATGAAAAAATATGGAGTGAAACATCGAGTGGCCGCCGCTTACCACCCACAGTCAAATGGGCTAGCCGAGGTATCCAATAGAGAAATTAAACAGACGGTTAGCAAAAATCGGAAAAATTGGGCTTTAAAACTTGATGATGCTTTAAGGTCTTATCGTACGACATACAAAATACCTCTGGATATGTCCTTGTATCGATTAGTTTTTGGGAAATCATGCCACCTTTCGGTGGAATTAGAACATAAAGCATTTTGGGTAGTGAAAAAGCTTAACTTCGACATGACTGCAGTAGGCGAACAAAGAAAATTGTAAATAAGCAAACTGGAAGAATTCCATCAAGATGCATACGAAAATATCCAAATCTACAAAGATCGCACAATGAGATGGCATTACAAGAAAATTCTGAGACGAGAATTCCGACCCGGGTAAGTAGTACTGCTCTATAACTCAAGATTGAGATTATTCCCAGGTAAGCTTAAATCAAGGTGGTCTAGTCCATTCCTGATCAAAAAGGTGCTATCAGCAGGAGGAGCCATTGCATTACTAGCAAAGAATGGCCGAACTTTTATCGTAAATGGGCAAAGAATTAAACACTATTATGGGCAAGAAACTCCGCAAGAAATTTCGACCATCCACTTGATTTGAACTATCCATGTAAGTACTCATTCTGCATTCCTCTTTTCTTTTGATAATTTCCTCATACGTTTGGGACGAAACATATTTTAAGTTTGGGGAGTTGTCAAGAATGCGTAATTTAGTGCTTTCTTGCATTTAGGATTGCATGTAGAGTATATTTGCATTAAAAATTTCGATTTTTTTTTGAAATTTTTGTTTTTTATTTTTTTATTTTAGCACGTTTATCGCTTTAGCACGTTTAATTATTTTTGTGTGTGTTTTAATCAAGATTTAAAAAATGCCCAAAGCTTCCGTATGATTTTACTATGAGCATCTAATTGAATGAGATAACATACTTTTGGGAATAATGTGATGAATTGTTGAGAAGATGTCATTTATTTGCTTAACATTAGTTGAGAAAATTGGATATTTGAGCACGTTGCGAAAAATAAGCCTGTGAGCTTTTGTGCCTTAAACTGCTTTATATTATGCAGACTTATGTTTTCTTGAGTGTGTCATTCATGATTGATAGAACTCTAGAACTTGCTCTGGTATCTTCTTTAAAACCATGTGTGTGTGCAATTTTTGAAAATGATTTAAGGCCATATTTGTTTAGCCTATCGAGTCTAAAAAGCCTACCTATGAACTCATGATTCCCTAGTCAGCCAATTTTGAGCCAAAACTTTTTATTGTTAGCCACACTGATCTTTAAAATTGACAACGTGATTTTGTCCCTGAAATTTCTTGGGAATATAGAAAATTAACAAGTTTGGGGGAGAAGTGGTGAAAATTTATGAAAAAGAGAGAACGTTGGCAAAAGAATGAGGGATGAGCAGTATCTAGGTGAATGAAAGAAGAACGAAGCTCGAAAAAGAAAGAAAAATCTCTAGAAAAAAAATCGAGCAAAGGAGAGAAAAGAAAAGAAAAAAAATTTGAAAATTGTGAAAAATTGAGAGCTTGAGGCTAAAGAAGAAAAGAAGAAAAAGGCAAAAAGGCCTAAGAATGAAAAAAAAGGGTGGAGTTGAGTTTAAAAAAAAGAAAGAAAGAAAGAAAATATTCTGAAAGAATGAGTTTTAGCTGAAATTGGGTTGGTGAAATTGCAAGCCTATGGTAGTTCTACTTTCATTGAATTAAATTTGAGCGCAAACACTTACTATACACTTTGAGAGTTGAGTGATACACTACCTACTTGTGAGTCGCGATGTCAAGTACTCAAGAGAGTATTGAATATGCCGAGCTCATGAAAGATGACTTCTTGGTAATGAAATGCATTGTTTACTTTAGTATGGAGTCGAATGAGATTAAATGTTTGTAGTGTTCTTGTGTGTTCTTTGTACCCCTTGATATTATTTTTCTTAATTTGCTCGAGGACAAGCAATGCTTTAAGTTCGGGGGATTTTGATGCGTGTAAAATATACGTGCATTTAGGGGCTTAAAATGATATATATTTGATACATTTGCACGTGTATTTAATATGTTTTTACTTGGTTTCCTTAGAAGGGCATGATAATACGTATTCTTGTAACTTTTTACAAGAAATGGAGCTTAATCGAAGAAATATCAGTTGGAAGGTCCGGATAGGACTGACGTATGTGAAGAAAAGATCGAAAAGATGAAGAAACCCGACAAAAATACATCACACGGCCGAACCATGTGGGACCACACGGCCGTTTGATATACCCGTGTGAAAAAATGACATGTTCGTGTGATAAAGGGAAGAAATAGGGGACGAAAACAAGCCGCACGGCCGGACCATGTTGGACCCACACGGGCGTGTGGAGTTGGGCTAAACAAAACCCACACGGCCGTGTGAGGCTACACGGCCGGGCCGTGTGGTGCACTGTCATACATTTTTCAGTGTCCTTTTTCCCGCTCCAACTCTACAATTGATCTCTTCAAGCATCTATAAAAGGGTCCCAAGGCTTGTACGAAAAATCATTCATTCATACCACATGCAACACATCAAATTACACAGGAACACAAGATCCAAGGTCTTCTGAGTGAGGAGGGCTAGGTCGCGAAGAACACCACAAGGCCTTTCGCGTCTACGTGAACAGAAGAGCTTCAAAGGTTGGGAAGGGGAATCCATCCTGAGAAGAATGAGTTTTCTTTCTATGTCTAGATCTGTTGTTTGTGCTTAAACGATGCCATAATATTGATTTTGAATTTGTCTATGAATTTGTTATTGATGGCTCAAAAGCTACCTTTAAAACCGTAGGCAAGTGCACCTATCGTTTTATAGTATAGATTATTGAGTACCGAGTGTCATTCCCACGAGGATTGTAAGTACTAATAATTACTGTCTTTTTGTTATTTAATCTAACAATTTTCAGAGTTTTTGTTTGATGAAAAAGGAAAACAAATTATAAATTGTAAAAAATGAAGAAAGATTTGTAAAATAAGAAATCAAGAGATACAAATGTGTTTGAATGTAAATCCCTCTAGAATGTTTTTGTGATTTGACAAGTTAAAAATACAACCGTAAGCCCTTAAGCAAAAACCAACCTCTTTTAATAAAATCTCATGTCTTGTGGACCGTAGAAATTCCCAATTTAAGTTAAACCCTTTCTCAAGGCGAAAAACTTCTAATCTCAAGTTGATTAACTGAAATCTCTTTCTAGTTAAAACCCCCAAGACAACATTATAACGATTTGTGAATTCCCATATTAGGTTTGACCTAATCCGGAAGATTTATGTCGTCCCTATATCTAGGATTGCATGCAACTCTTTTCACTTATATAGGTTCTATTTCACCATGAATCTCGATTTCCGGATGAAAAATAAACTTCAAATCAATATTGCGCATATATCAATTCGAATGAACGAAGCATAATATAAGCGAATCACACAAAATATGAAGATTTTATTAAAAACATACACACCTTAATCACAAATCCATTCTAGAGTTCATTACATTCAAACACTAGGAGTTTAGCTACACATGATTTTGACCAAAGAATAAATTACACAAGAAGATTTAAGTATTGTAGACATGGTGTACTTATCTTTCTCAAAATCTCAATTGACTTCTTTCTTGATTGATGATGTTGCTCCAAGCCTTCTTCTCCAATATTGCCCCAAGCTTTCTCCTCCAAGACCCCTTGATCCCAATTCTACTTAATGAAATGAATACAATGAATATTTCTGAGTATCTAATGAATCAATCTCCCAATTTCAACCCTTGGCTTTTATAGGCAACCAATACATTGATAGTACTCTCTTTTATTAAACAATCACCCTCATTTTCCTTGTTGGTTGGTGAATTCTTGTATTCAAGTGATGAGGGAGGGGACATGGAGACATGTTTCAGCAAAATAGGGTGTTAAAAGTGTACAAAAGTGGCCAAAATGGGTTGGTTGGTGAGTTTTCCCGAATTCCGCAAAGAAAAGTTGCAAAAAGAGGTCCGGACACGCCATGTCGCCCGACACGGCCAGGCCGTCTTGTTTAATTGTGCATGAACTCATCCCGACATGGCGTGCTTCCCAACACGGCCAGGCCGTGTTCCCGACACGGTTGTGTTGGGGAACACGGCCAGGCCGTGTTGGAGGCTGTTTTGTGCAAAAATTTCGAGTTTTTGGCTCCGTGAACACGGCCGTGTTGCCGACACCCTGCCCGTGTTGGACCAAAAAGGCCCGAAATGAGCGTGTTTGGCTTGGAATTTCGAGCGTTTTGCATCCTTAAACTCCCGGTATGTTTTGACATGAATCCATGGTCCGAAATTCACCAAAATTAGCCCCGAATGGTCAATCTACATCAATAAAAGCACCTCGGAGTAATATGAACTATGTACAATCAAAAATTTACAAAACTAACAATAAAATAACTCGAATTCTACTCAAATATACACATAAAACGTGCATAAAAAGACCCTTATCAAACCACCTCCAACTTTGAACTTTGCTTGTCCTCAAGCAAAACATTATATCAAAAAGAGGAATTCAATAAATCACAACATACAAAGATGTTTTTTTTTTCAACATATTGAACATAAGCAGTCAAGTTCTTGGCATTCTCAACCTGAATTAACCATTAAGTAAAAACATAGTTTTGTAAAGCGTCATTGTCAAGAAAGAGGCGTAATATCGGCAGCATTATTCACACTTGAAATCATCACTCCACAAAATCGATAGTTATGAACAACTTCAATTCAATAACGCCATGAAAATACAAGAATTCAATAGATCATTGTAGTTAGCCTACTAGTCATATAACCAAGCTTCTTGAACTTTATTGGAATGAGAAGTCAAGGAGTATTCATTCTTTTTTTTTTTTTTTCGTTCTCTTTTTTTTTTTTTGGGACCTTTCGAGACATGCTTCCACTAGGTTTATATTTTGAATTTCTGTTCAAACACTCCTAGGGTGGTTTCCCATACTCATATTCGTGTCGCCGTTTTACGTGAAAGACAAACATGGGGCTCATGAATGCTCCTAGTTACTAAGCAACAACAAATAGAGGAGTATAACCTCGATTGGTCCGTTTTTTTTTTTTTCTTTTTTTTTTTTTTTTTTTTTTTTTTTTTTTTATTCACAAGCTTGGTTTAACAACTAGTTAACCACTACTAAATCATGAGTTCTCGGAAGTTCATAGCACTAAGTATCGTCGTATATGCCTTAACACATCAAGTATTTATGGTATTGGAAATCTCGTCAAAATTTAGCCCGCATCCACGTCAATCTATCCTAGACAATCAATTGCTTCACACTGAAAACACAAATTAACAAGTTAATATAGGTATAATTGGGCCAAGTTATTGACTAGCAAACATTTAATTTGTTAAAAAAAAATCACATCTTTCACAAACAAGCATACAAGCATTCCGAAAATGTTATTGTACCCACCTCCAACTTTTAAGATTCACATTGTCCTCAATGTGAAAGAAAGAAATGGACAAACACACACCAATACTCAAAAAGCAAAGAAATTAGAATGATATAAAAGAGGTGGAAAAAGAAAAATACGACCTTACTACAATAGTGGAATCGGTGTTGAGCGCCCATTGGGTTGTTTTGGTACGGGACCTTCAACGACATCTTCATACCTAATTAAAGTTAAGCAACACACAACTCGAATACCGTGAAATCTCAAATATTCCCAATTAGGACAACCAAGAAGATGTTCAAGAGTTTTTTTTTTTATTTGAAAATGACTCTAAGGACTTGTGATTATTTTGAAAGAAAATAAAATAAAAAAAATAAAAATGAATGAAAATAATTGCACACAAACATCGGGTTGCCTCCCGGGTAGCGCTTCTTTAACGTCGTATAGCTGGACCATTTCACCTAAATGTGAAGATTTAATCGGGCGGAGCCTTGAACTTATGAAAAATTTTATCTCTTTGAACAACATCGCCACCCGTATCGATTTTCGAATAATTGACCTTCATGGTCCTATTTTTCTGCATGTTATTCTCAAAATGGGATTTATCTGTGGAAACTTTTGCACATTGAACATCACATACTTTCAAGGATTTATTAGAAGACATATCAAGCAAAGAATCATTTATCCTTGTCTCAATCAAGTTTATAGGAAAACAAGTATCATTTATAGGATTTCTCAAAGGAATTTTAAAGATAACTTGTTCACCCCCTACTCTCAAAGTAAGCTTTCCATCATGCACATCAATGAGAGATTTAGCGGTAGCCAAAAAGGGACGCCCTAGAATTAAGGGAACTTCTATATCATCATGCATGTCAAGAATAATAAAATCAATCGGGAATATGAATTTATCAATCTTAACTAGCACATCTTTAACAATACCTCTAGGATGTTTAATCGATTTATCGGCTAATTGAATGTCCATCCTAATAGGTTTAAGTTCACTTAATTCCGCATGCTTGAATGTTTCATAAGACATCACGTTGATACTAGCTCCCAAGTCGGCTAGTGCCCTATCAACAGGTAAACCATCAATTGTGCAAGGGATAATAAAGCTTCCTGGATCATTAAATTTTTGTGGTAGTTCATTGGAAGGACATTTATCATTCAATCGCACATTTGATAATTTATTAAGCTTATTTTCACTAGGAATGATGTCATTAAGATCCCTAACATGCTTTGAATGAGGGTCAACAAATGGAATATTGGCATGTAATTGTTTGAAAGAGTCAAGGTACTTACCAAATTTGTCTTCCCTTCTATCTTCTTCGGTTAGACGGTAAGGGATCTTGGGCTTATATTTCGCAATCTCTTTTTTCATGAGCTTTTCTTTGGGCATGTCATCCTCCACGTATTTTCGCATGGCGGCATTGGCATAATCATGCTCATGTGGAAGCGATGGTGATTGCCTTTACGTGCTCCCCTTAGGTTTGGCTCGGTATTACCCGGCAAACTACCTTGTGGCCTTTCGGAAATCATCTTCGCAATCTGGCCTATTTGATTTTCCAATTATGGATAGATGCCTCTTGATTTCTCAAGGATGTTTCCACCGCACTTTGGAATCGGGTATCTCGTTGATTGCACAAACTTTGTTATAAGATCTTCCAAGTTAGGCTTACCTTGATTTGGCTGAAATCCGGAGACGTGTGTAGATCAAGATTGGGATTAGGTCGTGGTTGGCCTTGGTTTCCCCAACCAAAATTAGGATGTTGTCTCCACCCAAAAGATTATATGTGTTCTTTGTAAGGATTACTTGGGTAATTTCGCCTTGATTCCCAACGTAATTAGCTTTGTTTAGCTTGAGGTATTGTGTGTGGGCGAGTCGATGATTATGCAATCCTCCGCAAGTTTCACAAGATAAAACATGCGGTGGTGGTGGTTTAGGAGCCGCTAGATCGTCGATCTTTTGGGTCAAAGCTTCGACATGTGCGGCTAGTGTAACCACTTTGCATCGCATTATAAACACCCACTGTTCGGTTAGGTTTACAAACGGATTGCCATTGATAGCCATTCATGGCCATTCCTCTATCGATCTTGGCGGATTCTGGTGTTTTATTGTTCAAAGTTCCCCAGCCGCCGCATCAATCATTTGCCTTGTTGACGAGAGTAGCCCATTGTAAAATATTTGGACTTGCATCCAAATAGGAAGACCATGATGTGGGCATTTCGCAACAATTCTTTGAATCTCTCCCAAGTGTCGTACAAGGTCTCGTCATCTTCTTGAGTGAATGAAGAGATTTCATTCCTCAATCGTGCGATTTTGGCGGTGGAAAATATTTCAAAAGGAACTTTTCGCCATGATGTTCCACGTTATAATCGTTCCCTTTGGCAAAGTATTTAGCCATTGTTTAGCCCGATCCCCGAAGAGTAAATGGGAATAGGCGTAAAACGGATGGCATCATCGAGACCCCATTGATTTTGAATGTATCGCAAATTTCGAGAAAATTTGCGATATGATTATTCGGATCTTCGTCTGGTAGGCCGTCGAATTGAACGAATTGTTGCACCATTTGAATGACATTCGGTTTGGTTTCAAAATTATTGGTGGCAATAGCGGGCCTTACGATGCTAGATGACGTGCCGTCCATGGATGGTTTGGCATAGTCATACATAGTTCTTTGTTCATCCTCCATGACGAAATCTTTACTTTCGTTAGTATCCTCTTCGTGGTCTGTGTTAGTACTTTCCTCTGTGTTGCTACCGGCGGTGTCGCGCTTCCAAATTCGGGGACGAGTAGGCATACACTGCGGTAAACAAAGAGGATAAGTATAAACAAAGACTTACAAAGATAGATAAAAAGAAAGATAATGGTAAAAAAAATAAAAAATAAAAAAAATGATTAAATTAACAAAAATAAAGCGTTCTTAATATTACAATCCCCGGCAACGGCGCCAAAAACTTGATGGCTCAAAAGCTACCTTTAAAACCGTAGGCAAGTGCACCTATCGTTTTATAGTATAGATTATTGAGTACCGAGTGTCATTCCCACGAGGATTGTAAGTACTAATAATTACCGTCTTTTTGTTATTTAATCTAACAATTTTCAGAGTTTTTGTTTGATGAAAAGGGAAAACAAATTATAAATTGTAAAAAATGAAGAAAGATTTGTAAAATAAGAAATCAAGAGATACAAATGTGTTTGAATGTAAATCCCTCTAGAATGTTTTTGTGATTTGACAAGTTAAAAATACAACCGTAAGCCCTTAAGCAAAAACCAACCTCTTTTAATAAAATCTCATGTCTTGTGGACCGTAGAAATTCCCAATTTAAGTTAAACCCTTCCTCAAGGCGAAAAACTTCTAATCTCAAGTTGATTAACTGAAATCTCTTTCTAGTTAAAACCCCCAAGATAGCATTATAACGATTTATGAATTCCCATATTAGGTTTGACCCTAATCCAGAAGATTTATGTCGTCCTATATCTAGGATTGCATGCAACTCTTTTCACTTATATAGGTTCTATTTCACCATGAATCTCGATTTCCGGATGAAAAATAAACTTCAAATCAATATTGCGCATATATCAATTCGAATGAACGAAGCATAATATAAGCGAATCACACAAAATATGAAGATTTTATTAAAAACATACACACCTTAATCACAAATCCATTCTAGAGTTCATTACATTCAAACACTAGGAGTTTAGCTACACATGATTTTGACCAAAGAATAAATTACACAAGAAGATTTAAGTATTGTAGACATGGTGTATATCTTTCTCAAAATCTCAATTGACTTCTTTCTTGATTGATGATGTTCTCCAAGCCTTCTTCTCCAATATTGCCCCAAGCTTTCTCCTCCAAGACCCCTTGATCCCAATTCTACTTAATGAAATGAATACAATGAATATTTACGAGTATCTAATGAATCAATCTCCCAATTTCAACCCTTGGCTTTTATAGCAACCAATACATTGATAGTACTCTCTTTTATTAAACAATCACCCTCATTTTCCTTGTTGGTTGGTGAATTCTTGTATTCAAGTGATGAGGGAGGGGACATGGAGACATGTTTCAAACAAAATAGGGTGTTAAAAGTGTACAAAAGTGGCCAAAATGGGTTGGTTGGTGAGTTTTCCCCAAATTTCGCAAAGAAAAGTTGCAAAAAGAGGTCCGGACACGCCATATCGCCCGACACGGCCAGGCCGTCTTGTTTAATTGACGGGCAGAACTCGGCTGACATGGCCGTGCTTCCCAACACGGCGGGCCGTGCTCTGGACACGGCCAGTGTGTTGGGAACACGGCCAGGCCGTGTTGGAGGCTGTTTTGTGCAAAAATTTCGAGTTTTTGGCTCCGTGAACACGGCCGTGTTGCCCGACATCCTGCCCGTGTTGGACCAAAAAGGCCCCGAAATGACGCGTTTGGCTTGGAATTTCGAGCGTTTTTGCATCCTTAAACTCCCCGGTATGTTTTGACATGAATCCATGGTCCGAAATTCACCAAAATTAGCCCCGAATGGTCAATCTACATTAATAAAAGCACCTCGGAGTAATATGAACTATGTACAATCAAAAATTTACAAAACTAACAATAAAATAACTCGAATTCTACTCAAATATACACATAAAACGTGCATAAAAAGACCCTTATCAGTTATCAATGTTTGGCTAATCTTTCGGATCTTAGGGGCATAATCAAAACTGTAGATTCATGTTAATCTTGATTAATTATTTTCTTAATTGATTCGTGCGTTCTATTTTATGAATTCGAGTGCTTATTCTTAATTGCTTTTTATTTGGCCAATAATTTGCATGTCATATTTGTTAGTGCGAGATTCGGGAGATGAGTTCTAACAAAGACGGAAATCGAATTCAGACATAAACGGGTGTAACGAGTCGGGAGACCTACAACTGTTTGTGGGAAGTCATTCAATTCATATATCTTTTGGGAGTTAATAATAGTTGTAACGTATCGGGAGATCTACAATTGTTATTAATCTACTGTTTATGTGCCACCTGGGAGAGGGAATAAACTATTTTAGGAATTGAACCCATATAATTGCATGAATTGGTTTTTAATACTTTAATTGGAGAAACATGTTGAGATTATGTGCCTAAGGTTGCTTCTGTGGTTGCTGAAAATACTTGTGGGGTAAGAAAATTCATTTCTTTTTCTTTTTAATTTTTGATTTTTATAAACTTGATATTCGGTTGCTTCAATAAAATTGGAATGCGATGTTATTATAGTTTAAGTGTTTCGTAATCAATCCCTGAGGAATACGACCTTACTTGCCATTATCCTATAACTACATTGTACACTTGCAGTTGTATGATCCAAATATTTTTGGCGAACAGTTCCATCGGATTAGGGTTTACCTCATGGTTTGTTCTACTGAAACTTATAAAAATCATTCATAATTCTCAATCTAACTTTAGTTAACACAAAGCAAAAGAGATATTCTAAATTTCGAAACCAGTATTGGCAATAGAGTAGTCTAGGACATAAAATTACCTCTATGAATAATGTTATAAAGAATAGTTGTCACCTAAAATTAAAGCAACTGTGAGACCCCTCTTTTTTTTTGATGGGACGACACCCCTCTGTTGTATGTGTAGTTTATTCCTAACTGGTCATCAGATATGGTATGTATATGAAGACGAGAGGGAGAGAGGGGGGGCTTGTGGAGAGATAGAAGGAGGAACGAGAGATAGAGATGGATGATCGCACACAGAAGAGGGGGAAAAAGTTGAGAATAAGTCGTGCAGAATTGGGATGAGAAAGGAGGGAATGCTTTTTATTTATTTATTATTTTTGAGTATGTTCAGATTTTGTCTCATATTATTTAGGGTAAGTATATTGATTCAACCAAAGAAGATATACTAGCATCTCACCCACAAAGCAGATTAATCAACTAGGGGAAACACATTATAGTAATTTTATTAGTTTATCATTTTTTAGAGTGAAGTAGTCAGTCAATCTGGGAGTCATCGCTTCATTATTTTAATGCAAATAAATAAAATACTAACCAAAGTGGATTACATATTGCATTTAGTTACCAGATAAATTAATAATACATCGAATTTGTGGATAATTTTCTATTCTCATATAAATTCGAACCTTCGTGAAGCCAAACCTCACTGCCTATATATACGTACAATAGAACCTTGAAATTTAGTACTCGATTGCCCAAATTATACTAGCCGCTGAGGTCTATCATCTGCAATTTTCCTTTTCTTTTTTCAATTATTATTTTTCTTTCAATTTTAAAATGAATAGATAACTTAATAACATAAAATATTAAATTAAATTAGTGGTTTTATTTAATTAATAATGACTCTTTAATAAATATATTATGAAATTAATGATAATGGTAACACTTTTTTATATGTATCACCAAATTAGTAAAATTTAAAGACAATTTTGCACAGAGCGTTACAAAATTATCGTTATTTATGATGACCTTGTTAAGCGTTGTTAACTTAGTGTCATAATAAATAATATCAAAAAAGGTGACACATTCGTAAAAGTGTCATTACTTAAATACGTTTTTTTAAAAACTCGTCATATAAGTAAAAAAGTTGACATTTATGTGAAAGTGTCATTATTTAAATACTTTTTTTAAGCGTCGTTACAACCTCACTTGTAATTACGCTTTTTAGAAGAGTCACTAAATATGTGGCCATATTTGTGAAAAATGTGAAATATTTGTGAAAATGTCATTATTTAAATGCGCTTTTTAAAAAGCGGCGTCATATTGGTGAAAAAACTCACACTTTTGTTAAAGTGTCATTACTTAAATATGCTTTTTTTAAGCGTCATTACAACATTAATTTTAGTTACACTTTTTAGAAGAGTCACTAAATAAGTGTTGCGCGCCACTTTTGTGAAAAAGCATTTGTGAAAATGTCATTATTTAAATATGCTTTTGAAAAATCGTCTTCATATTGGTAAAAAAGAACTGATACTTTTGTGAAAATATCATTATTTAAATACGGTTTTTTTAAAGTGTCGTTACTGCCTCAATTTTAATTACACTTTTTAGAAGAGTCACTAAATATGTATTGCCACTTTTGTGAAAAAAGGTGGCACATTTGTGAAAATATCATTATTTAAATACGCTTTTAATACTCGTAGTCATATTGGTCAAAAAAACTGACACGTTTTAGAAAGTGTCATAACTTAAAATCGTTTTTTAAAAAACGTCTTCATATTGGTAAATAGAATGACACTTTTGTGAAAGCCTTGTTATTTACAAATGCTTTTTAAAAAGCATCGTTATAGCCTTAAATATAGCGACACTTTCTAGAAAAATCATTAAATTCGTGTTGCTACAAATACTTTTTTTTTGTAGCGGTAGAATTTAAACCTCAAGGGTTTTTTTGCAATTTTCAAAAATCTTTGCATTTTTTTGTAATTATCCCCAATCTCAAGGGTGTTTTTGTAATTTAAAAAAATAAGGGGATGGGGTAGAGTTATTAAATGACGATTCATCAATTTAATACAACAAACCCCACGTTATAATATTATTTGTCAAGTTAGCTGTTTTCCAATCAAACATTGTTTATGATATCTTACAAATAGGAAACAAAAGTTTGTCAAAGCTTGTGAAATGGAGCTTACAAATAAGATGCGTTTAAAAACAGCTTACTAATAGTAAGCCGTCCAATTGCAGTACCGACGTAGTGAAAGTGGTGTGCCAGAAATGGACCACTACGCCACTTCCTACGTAAACATGATATATACATACAAGAGAATTCCAGTTTGAGAGCCATATATATTTGACCCGAAATTTAATTTCCAAAATTTTTAGTTATTATTTTTAAAGTCGTCAGTTTAAAATAAAACTCACTTTTTCTGAAACACGTACCTGCGGGTCAAATTAGAGCTAATTAGTACTTTTCGACATCCCAAATGACGGCCAAAGGTTTTCTATCTCTACTTTTTGACAATATCCCAAATGACGCCAAAAAGGTTGGTGAAAATATTGATTTTTCAAAAACTGTTTGATGCCTATATATAGTTGCATCATTAGATCTGCTACTTCATCATCGCAATATCCCAAAGAAAATCGTTCATCAACTTATTCTTAATTGAGGAAAAAAAAACAATCTTCAATATATATAATATGGGTTCCCTAGGTGTGTCAGAGAAGCCCCATGCAGTTTGCATCCCATTCCCAGCCCAAGGCCACATAAACCCCATGCTTAAACTAGCAAAACTCCTCTATCACAATGGTTTTCACATCACCTTTGTGAACACAGAATACAACCACAAACGCCTCATAAAATCCAGGGGCCCAAATTCTCTAGATGGGTTGCCTTCATTCAGGTTCGAGACCATTCCTGATGGCCTCCCTGCTTTGGGTAATACCGATGCTACCCGAGACATTCCGTCCCTGTGTGAATCCACCACTACAACATGCTTAGCGCCATTCAAGGAACTTATTGCTAAGCTCAACAACACCGTTTCGTCTAAAGTACCACCTGTCTCCTGCATAGTTTCTGATGGGATCATGAGCTTTACACTTGAAGCTGCTGAAGAAGTTGGAATCCCTCAAGTCCAATTTTGGACCACTAGCACTTGTGGCTTCTTTGCTTACACACAGTATCAAATGCTCATCCAAAATGGATACTCACCGCTTAAAGGTAACTTCATGATTTGTACTCTAATTTATTCCGCTTCTTCTCATCTCTAGCAAAACAATGTTATGTTAGAAGGCTAAATTGCAATTTTAATCCTATTAGCTACTTGGGGTGGCAATAATGGTCATACATGACTCACGATTTGCCAAAAAATCATGTAATTTAAAAATGGAAATATTCTAGATTTTCGTAATTTGATCGTCGAAAATTGGAATATTTGCCGAAAAATTTCATGTGATTATTTTTGCTTATGTCGATGTTCTTTAGCATAAAAACTTAAAAAAGAGAATGTGCACAAAAACGATATATTGATTTCCGTATCATCGATTTTGGCTAGAAATGTAAACATTTAAGGGTGTGATAAGTTATACTTTTTATTTTGAAAATTTCCTTTTTTGATAGAGAATAATAGTGATAAAAAATATTTTGAAATGAAAGATATATGAATTTTGAGAGTATGAATGAATATAAGATGAAATAGTAATAATGAAAGTTGATTTGATATATAAATAGTAAAATAATGAGTTGATACATTTGATAGTTAAAAATATGTAAGTGGATGAATAGATGAATTTATGGGAAAATGGGTAATAATAATTGATGATTAGATGAGTTTTTTGAAAAATGAGTGGAAATGATTGATGGAACAAAACAGTTAAATTTAGTGAATAGTGTATTTTTTGAAAATTTAATAAGCATACATATTTTTGGTAAAAAAGAATCTCTTAACGGAACGAAAATGAAAATTTTCCATAAGCAATCGCAACCTATATTTTTACAACAAAATTTCCAAATTATGACTACTAAAGACTGAATTGAGAGTTTTTGGAAATTATGGGATCTTTTGCAAATCTTGAACTGGATCAGAAAATGTTTAAAGAAATTATTTTGATAGTGATGTTACTTTGTTGTTTAGACCTTTTTTTTTCTTCTTTAATTTGCATTTTCTCACTACACGCCAAGCTTTTAAACATAGCATTTTCTCACTATAGCACTAAAATTGCATTTTAACCTATATATGTTTTAATCTTGAATTTTGACTAGGAATGATAAGTGAAATAATTTTTTGATAGTGATCATGTAACATTGTACTGTAGACTTGCTTTTTTTATTCTTTGCATTTTGTCAGTAAACTATAAGTTTTAAACATAGCATTATGTTTTTTGAGGTATTTCTCGTTGGTTTTTTCAATTTTGATTCTAATACATTAATTTCATGGATGGAATTGCAGATGCAAGTTACTTGACCAATGGGTATTTAGATACCGTGATAAATGAAATACCAAGCATGAAAGGCATACGTTTAAGAGACATTCCCAGTTTCATAAGAACCACAAATATAGATAATGACTTCATGATAAAATTTGTCTTGGATGAAACCAAGAGAGCTAGGAGAGCTTCGGCTATTGTGTTGAACACATTCGAAGACCTCGAACGAGACGTCCTCGATGCACTTTCCTCTATCTTACCTCCAATTTACCCCATAGGGCCCTTGAATTTGCTTGAAAACCATGTGAATGATGAAAAGGGTAATTATTTGGTGCAACTTAGTTCAAATCTGTGGAAAGAGGAGCCAGAGTGTCTCGAATGGCTCGACTCGAAACACCCCAACTCAGTTGTCTACGTTAACTTCGGAAGCATAACTGTAATGACACCTAACCAGCTCATTGAGTTCGCTTGGGGACTTGCTAACAGCAACCAATCATTTTTGTGGATCATAAGACCTGATCTTGTCTCAGGTGATGAGGCTATTCTACCTCCTGAATTTGTCGAAACCGTAAAAGAAAGAGGGATGATGGCCAATTGGTGTCCTCAGGACAAAGTTCTTAACCACCCTTCGATTGGAGGGTTTTTAACGCACAGTGGATGGAATTCAACTCTGGAAAGCATATGCAGTGGAGTGCCTATGATTTGTTGGCCGTTTTTTGCGGAGCAACAAACTAACTGCTGGTACTCGTGTGCAAAGTGGGGGATAGGCATGGAGATTGACGCTGATGTGAAGAGAGATGGAGTTGAGAGTCTTGTGAGAGAGTTGATGATTGGAGAAAAGGGTCAAGAGATGAAGAGAAGGGCAATGGAGTGGAAGAGTCTTGCCCAAGAGTCTGCTAAGGGTTCATCTTATCATAATCTACATAATGTTATCAATCAAGTGCTGCTTTCACCTATACCAAAAGTGTGAGACGTATATGAAATTAAATTTGAGGATTCAACTTTCATGTAACTTTATTTATTTTTCTGCGGTTGATTTTCTTCTATTCATTTGTAAAACCCATAATGTGCTAGTGTATTTTCCAATTTTCCCCATCTGATATTTATGTTCCCCTGAATGAATATATGTAAAAACGTTTCTATTACAATCATTATATATATATATATATATAGGGTTTGGATCCGGTGAGTCCACATAAATTATGTGAGTACGTAGGACCAAATCTAAAGCGTTGATTTAATTTTTAAACGGTTTAGATTAAATAGTTTTTATCATTTTTTAATAGTTAACTTATTGAAAAAAAGGACTTTTTGGTAATTCTAAGTTATATCAGTTTTTAAGAGGGAAGTTATTTTTGGTAGTGGCGATAATTAAGGGAACGATTTTTCTCATGTTGATCTTCCAAATCTTTTCACAAACTTCTTGGGAAACAATCTTCAAAAGAAATTCAAAACTCCACTGCATACCCATCTCCTCAGAAGAATGAATGAAACACCATCTCCTCCACAAATCTCACTCCTAGGTCTCCCTCCACGGTTCGGTTTGGATTCCGGTTCGGTTCCATTTATTTGCAGGAACCTTGAAATTCCATCTCTCGGTTCGGTTCGAACCCCGGGAACCAGGGCGGTTCCATTCTCTCGTCGATTTTTTTTTTTTTTTTATTTTTTTCAAAAATAAAATTAATATTTTTTGTATAAATATAACCGTTAAAATTCAATACCAAAATTAGAATATTATCTTAGATTATTTGAAGACTTTAAATTATATAGAAAAAAAAAAGAAACAAAAATGGGATTATACTTAATATTAATAATTAAATGAATAATTATTATTAAGTTGTCTATGTATCCTCTTAGTATATAGTGGAATCAAAGCCCACATAGTTTCTTATATTTTTACCTTACGAGTAGATGTAGGTTGTATTTCCTCGTTTCACCCTTAAAATTTAAACTATATTCATTATAAAGTTTATTATAGCTATCTCAGGAAGTTTCCGTGGAAGAAAGAAGAGAAAAGGCGGTTCCACTCTCCATCTCCGGTTCTTCATTGGTTCGCAACCGAAAATTGCATGACACATCTCCGGTTCCATTTGGTCGGCCTAACTCCAGAAAGCATAGCTATCTCCTCCGAAGAAAGAAGAGAAAACCGTCTCCACTCCATCTCTTTCTCGAAAATCTCACATCTCCTCGAAGAAGAAAGAGAAAAACCGTCTCTACTCTATCTCCCTTGGTCGAAAACAGGGGGTAATTAGTATTGTCATGTTTTTTCTAAGTCTGGGAATTGTTAGGGTGTATTATCTATATTCTTCTAAATGCATAATTAGGATATGTTGTGGGTTTTGTTATTTTTTATTTGCTGATTTTACTAGTTAAAAAAACAAAATCGCGAGACATGGAGATTGCTTAACGAGGCTTTCAACCCGCTTATTCTTTGTTGATAATTATGCTTATGTATATTTTATATTATGCTTATCTATATTTTATATTATGCTCACAATTTAGGAGGTAATTAATATTACCATATTTTTTTTCTAAGGCTGGGGGATTGCTTATTGATGTTTTTCAACTGCTTATTATTATTGATAATTATGCTTATCTATAGTTTGGTTTCTGCTTATACATGTGTTATATTATGCTTATGTTTGGTTGGTTTTATACTTATAAATGTTTTGTTTGTTAATAAATGCTTTATATAAATGACTAGTGTCTTTTTTTTTTGATAGATTTTCTGTTGGAAATGGCAAAAGATGTAATGAACGAGCAGAGGGAATCGATTTTGGGACGAGCGAAGGAGATTGCTAAATCGAGTTAGGATCACAACGAAACGCTGTTGTTTCATTCTTTTGATCAAAATGTTCAATATTTTAGTATTTATAGTCATTTTAAATATGGTTGGTTTTGACGTACATGCGTGGTTGATATAGGAATGTTTTCTATTAGTGCCGTATTTATTTTCATGTTTTTAAATACTGTAAGCAGAATTCAGTTGCTTTGTAAGCAATTATTTTCATGATTTGATGGTATTGTAAGCATAATTCAATAGCTTTCTAAGCACCATAACATCCTTTCACAAGCAATACTTTACGCACAAATAAGCAATTGAACATATGTGACCGCATTAACCAAATTTTGCACGAATGTTGAAATATTTGCTCGAAAAGCACTACAACAGTCATAAATAAGTTGAGTACATAGTAGTAATAAGCATTATAATAACCACACATAGGCAAATTGTAATATGTGAATAATTAGTATTAAACAAATAAATAAGCAGTCACAACATATTCTCGAACATATGCTTTTTTATTTATTAAGAATTATTTTTAAAATGGTATTCCCTTGTCGACATTATCAAAATTCATTCCTTCTTTTGGAGTCATATTTTCGTCACATTCTGGTATCCAGTTCGGAGATGAATCCGATGTTATTTCAATCCGTTGTTGCGCACATGTGCAATCCCAACTGATTCAAACAAAATAAATAATTAAGCAACATTTAGAATATACATAAGCATATAATTATGCACATGTAAGCAAACTTCTAGTCATAACTAAGCAAAGTACTAGGTTAGAACAAATGGGGACGTAATCAAAAATTTGAATACATACAAGCAAGTATCCATGCACACATAAGCAACATTTTAGTATCACCCAAGCGAATTTCTGGGTTGAAAAAACAGTCAACGATTGAATGAATGAGAGTCAATATAAATATTAGTTTTTGATTTTTTGCATAACATGATAGTTCTTATAAAACAAACTATTAATATGAGAGTTTAAAACACAGTTAAAACTAAGCAACATTTTGCATACATGCGAGCAAGCATTTAAGCACATATAAGCAACATTCTGACCATATCAAGCAATTGTTTTTAAAAAAAATGGGAATGACGAAATTTAATGGGATTTACTAGATTTAGCATATGGAGTTAAGGAAACATATCATCAAATTTGTTTGGAAATCAACTAACAATGTGGGTTCAATGAAGGATGCCACCAATTCCACCAATTGTGGTAACTCCCTTATTTTTATGGGATTTACTGGATTTAGCCAACCTCCCTATTTTTTATGTGGACTAATTTGCCCCTATTTTGATTTTACCATATAATTTATTAATATTAATCAGAATTAATAATAGCCATTGAAATAGTTAGATGAGTGATCTGGATTTGGTCCTATGTACTCATATAATAGGGGGGTCCTATGTAACCCTCCCCTTATATATATATATATATATATATATATATAGTTTTGCTTATTAAACAATAAATTTATATTTAAATCTGTTGATATTATTGGCAATGTACTAGTTCCATTATGTATGGTGCGCAATTATAACACAAATATATTAAGGAATTTATTAATTCCAATGCAGTTATTTATATGTGAAAGAAACATTAATGTTAGAAACAAAAATAAAAAATAAAAGATCTTATTGATACTACCAAGAAGAGCTAGCAGATCACTCAAAGTCAAGGTGGTTGAATCTGATAGTCAAAATTCCACTCCGGCTAAGAAATCTTCGCTTGGGAACTAGTCTATGTGTAGAATAATAAATCCAGAGCAAATGACAGTCATTAAGAGTAATTAATTGAACTTACTTACGAATTAATATGGAGGCACCTTTTATATCTCGGACGATGGACCACACCAGTTTAGTATAATAAAGTAAGTCGCTTGGGCTGTTGTAGGCCTCATGGAACGTAAATAGTGAACTAAGTCTCATGGGCTACTCAATAATTATTTTGGTTTCATTGACTAATTGATAATATCCTAACCTAATAATGGATATTTATGAATGAATAATTAAATAATGACATAATTAAATAATAAGTAATATAATTATGAATTTACCCTGCAACATAACCCCCCATCTTCCGGACTGCGAAAACAGAGGGAGCAGCACTGAAGTTAAGTCTCTTGCATGGAGTTTGGCGCTTCATCGTGGCCTTTAGAGGCTAGTTTAACTCACCATTGAGTAAGACTTTAACTTGAGAATTGAGAGTTGAGAGTCAAGTCGAGGAGCCAAGCTGAGTCTCTTGTGTGAGATGAGTCGTCACATGACTTAGCCTTTTTGAGAGGTCAAATATTCTTGTAAGTGAGTAGTCCTCCTCTTAACTTGATAGATGAGAGTATTCAAGGAACTTTTAGTTTTTGGAAAGACTTCTTCTAGTCTTCTTGGTATTTAACCTTTTAGAGGTTTCATAAGCTTACTTGGTGAAAATTTCACTTGCGACTTGAGTGGAGAGGAGCCATGGAGGATAGGAGAAGGAATAGAGTGCTTGAGAAGAGTGGGAGGAGCCCCGCACGAAGGAGAGATCAGGGCGACGTGTTGGAAGGCATGTCGGTGTGTGGGCGCTGGGGTACACACTCAATGGAAAGCACCCGCACGGTGAAAGGGGCAACCCACAGGAGGGCGCGGGCTAGCACCCTCTCAGGAGTTGAAGGGCGCACGTGGGGAATATTTCTCGTCTCCTCGTCTATTCTTCTTCGCGTTTTTTATGGTCTTTCAGCTCTTTGTTAGTTTTTCTCGATTTCCATTTATGTTGACATTTTTCTATACGATATATCTGTATGATCTCTTTAAATATCTTTATAAGTGTCTTGGTCTCACTAAGTGTGAAAGACTTCTTGTTGTGTATCATAGATGAGGTAAAGTCATCTTTCTGGAGAGTCTTCATAAGAGTTGTCTGGGGTAGCGTGAAGCCATTTCTTGAGAGAGATAATGCTTGATGAGTGCCTTAGATAGCAAGTAGCTATCTCTTACGAGACTTAGTCTTGGCGAACCCTATGGATGGCACGTAGGCACCTCTTATAGAACTTATCTTCTTCCCATAATGGTGTGTAGTTGATTCTTGTGGAAGTACTGCTATCGAGATGTGATAGGTTTTTTCGATTGCGGTGTTGGTTACACTTGTGATTGCGTGGATATGCATAGTCCCTCATGGGCTGGCAGTTTTGTCTTTCCAGTTAAGGGAGAAGAGTAGTTCAGTCTCACTGTTCGACTGGTAAACACCTAAATTAATCTAGCGATGCTCGCAAGAGTACGAGATCAATCGTAGGGTAGCAAGTTGACTAAAGTCCTCCCTCGCGGAAGACTTAGCTGACAAATAATTATTATGCAACACAAATAACAGAAAATAAATCCTAAACACTCTAACCAAATTTGTGATTTTAATAAACTAAAGAAAAAATAAGCAAAAAGACTAATTAAAACTCAACACAACTAAACCCGAAAAAAAAACGATATGGATGAAAGTCTAGGATTTCAGAATAATCTCATCAAACTTGCAAGCAGAATATCAACATATTGATCATGCAATTAACAAATATAACAAGTAGGTAAAAACTAGGCATAGATCTGATAACTCACGTGTTTACAATTAGGGTTATCCCAACACAATTTGATATTTTCATTAAGCTAAGTTAGATAATACATTTCTGATTCATATCTAACCCACTGAATAAATTTAGTCCAGGAATAATATCTTCTCTCGATCTCAATTACTCCCTCAAAACAATCAAAAGTTTATTAGACAATCAATTATCAAATAAAGCAATTCATTCAGGAAAGCAAACCAATTAGTCAATACTCATGCTTGTTTATTTGAATCAGATCATCTTAATCCTAGAACAAAGAAATTAGTTCATGCTTGGGGTTAGGATCATAATCTCAACTGAAGGAAATAAAACAAATATGAAAATTGTCATGCAACAATAATAATCATCCAACAATTGAAATCAGACAAAAGAGATGAAGAAATATTACGTTTTGATTAAGCCGCAAAAATAACTTCAATGGGAAGAACCCAAGCAATCCCAATGTTGAAAAGTAAGAGAAAAGAGATAAAATTAGATTCTAAAAGTGCTAAGAAGTAATGTGTCTTGAAAATAAGGGCTCCCCAATGTTCGCCAAAAATATTTGAATCTTAAAACTGCAAGTGTACAGTGTAGTTTATAGAATAATGACAAACAAGGTCACATTCCTCAGGGATTGACTACAAAACACTTAGGTTTTAATAACATCGCATTCCAATTTTATTGAAGCGACCGAATCTCAAGTTTTGTAAAATAAAAAATTAAAAAGAAAAATAAATAATTTTTTGAACCCCACAAGTATTTTCAACCACCACAGAAGCAACCTTAAGCACATAATCTCAACATGTTTCTTCAATATTAAATCCAATTAATGTTTCACAAAACCAATTCATGCAATTCTATGAGTTTATTCCTAAGTTAGTCCATTCCCCCTCTCGGGCGGCGCATAAACAGTAGATTAATAACAATTGTAGGTCTCCCGACTCGATACAACTACTATTAACTCCCAAAAGATCTATGAATTGAATGACTCCCCACAAACAGTTGTAGGTCTCCCGACTCGATACACCTGTTTATATCTGAATTTGATTTTCGTCTTTGTTAGAACTCCTCTTTTGAATTTCGCAATAACAAATATGTCATGCTAATTATTGATCAGATAAAAAGTAATTAAGAATAAGCACTTGAATTCATAGAATAGAAATAGATTAATTAAAATAATTAACATGAACATGAATCCAGTTTTGATTATGCCCTAAGATCCGAAAGATTAGCCAAACAGTGGTAACAAATTTATAGACAAACTTGAAATCAATATTTTGACATCGCTTAAGCACAGACAAGAGATCTAAACTAAGAAATAAAACCCCTTCTTGTCAGGATGGATTTTCCTTCCAAGGCTTCGAAGCTCTTGTGCTTAAAGTAGATGTGAAAGGCCTTGTGGTGTTCTTCGCAACTTTGCCCCCCTCTTTCAGAAGACCTTTGATCTCGTGTTCCTGTGTATTTTGATGTGTTTTATGGTGTATGGATGTTGTTAGATGATGAAATTAGGACTCAAAATCAGCCCCAGCCACATCGCACCGGCCGTGTCAATCCACATGGTTGGGTCGTGCGATCCGAATTTGATCCTGGGTCTTCACTAAAGTTTAAGCCCTTTCTCTTATCTTTCCATAGCCACTTGAATCACCTCAATATCAATTTTGTAGAGAAAGTAATGGCCAAAATACTAAACCCTGCCAGTGCTGGAAACTGTTAGCGCGTTTGGACGTTTTTTTGAAGGAAATTCCCTTTTAGTTCGACCGTCCATGCTTCTTTCCTTCACATATTTGCTCGTACCTTTCTTTTGACATATCATTTGAAACATTCTATCACCTTTTATCCAATTTTGCTCCATTTTCTGCAAAATTCACAAGAGTACGCAGTATCACTCCCAACAAAGAAAACCAAGTAAAACACACTAAATATGCATGCAAATGCATCAATTATATATCAAATTAAGCCCTTAAATGTACGTATATTTTACACGTATCAAAATCCCCCAAACTTAAACCATTGCTCTTCCACGAGCAAATTAAGAAAAATAAAATCACGGGGTACAAAGAACACACAAGAACAATATAAACATTTAATCTCATTTGACTCCATATTCAAGTAAACCATGCAATTCATTATCAAGAAGTCATTTTTCATAAGTTCGGCATAATTAATACTCTCTCGGGTACTTGACATAGCGACTCACAAGTAGATAGTGTATCACTCATCTCTCAAAGTGTATGAAAAATGTTTGTGCTCAAAATCAGTTCAATGAATTTAGAACTACCATAGGCTTGCAAATCGTCTAACATCTCGACCACTCTAGTGTGCACAATTTAAGAAAATCAAAAAGGACTTTCATTTGGTTGTAATGTTGGCTTATTGGTAAGGGTAGGAAAAATGTGGATTAAGTGACTTGACTTGAGCAAATATAATTTACGCACACAGACTTGCAATTCACCAACCTAATTTCATCCAAAAATTCATTCTTTCAAAATATTTTCTTTTTCAACTCAACTCCACTTTTTTTCTCATTTTTCATTCTTAGGCCTTTTTGCCTTCTTTTCTTTTTATTTAGCCTCAAGCTCTCAATTTTTTTTCAAAATTTTCAGAATTGTTTTTTTTTCTTTTGCTCGGAAGATTTAGCTCTCTTTCTTTGGCTCGATGTTTCTCTCATTATTTTTTAGAGATTTTTTTCTCTCTTTTTCGAGCTTTAATCTTCTTTCATTTACCTAAAGACTGCTCAGGCCTCTTTCTTTTGCCAACTTTCTCTCTTTTTCATAATTTTCACCACATCTCCCCCAAACTTGTCCATTTCCTATAAGCTCAAGTAATTTTAGGGATAAAAATAATTTTTTCAATTTTAAAGATCAATGTGGCTAACAATAAAAAGTTTGGCTCAAAATTGGCTAACTAGGGAATCATGAGTTCATAGGTAGGCTTTTTTGGATAAGTAGGCTAAACAAAGATGACCTTAAATCATTTTCAAAAATTGCACACACACACATGGCTTCAATAAAGATACCAGAGCAAGTTCTAGAGTTCTAGCAATCATGAATGACGACACACTCAAGAAAAAATAAGACTTCATAATATAAAAGCAGTTATAGGCACAAAAGCTCACAGGCTTATTTTTCGCATCATGCTCAAATACCCAATTTTCTTAACTAATGTCAACAAACAAAAAACCTCTCCTCAACCATTTATCATATTATTCACAAAAATATGTCATCTCATAAAATCAAGTGCTCATAGTAAAATCATACGAAAGCTTTGTACTTTTTCGAAATCTTGATCCAAAATCACACACAAAAGCAACTAAACGTGCTAAAGCGATGAACGTCCTAAAAATAAATAAAAAAATCGAAAATTTTAAAAACATTTAATGCAATTTTTTATGCTCTACATGTAATCCTAAATGTAATGGAAAATGTAAAAGCACTAATTTATGCATTCTTGACAATCCCCCCCTCAAACTTAAAATATGCTTCATCCCGAACATATGAGGAAATTATCAAAAGAAAGAGGAATGCATAAAGAGTACCTACCTGGATAGTTCACACGGCCCGTGTGCATTTCACACGATCGGGCCGTGTAGCCCTGGGCGGTCTCTGCTTCTTTATCTCCAGCCACACGGCCGTGTGCAGCTCACACGGCTTGCCCGTGTGGCGGTCTCAGTGGTTCCCATGGCCCGTGTGGAATTCCACACGGTCGTGTGAAGTTTTTTTTTCCCCGGGATTTGTCGCGACGCCTCTTGGGTTGCCTCCCACAAAGCGCTAAGTTTTACGTCTTCAGCCTGACTTCAGATTTCTAACATCACTGTTGTTGAACCGTGTCGGTTGAAATCCTTGAGCCCTCATATTCTGTACCATCCATCAGACGAATGACGTTGTACTTGGTTTCTTGGATTGAGTTCAGTATCGCTTGGGAATTTGTCCTTTGATGTTGGCCTCCCACTGCAGTAGCGATTGTGGGCTACCTGTGTCTCCAAAGGTATCAGTCACGCACTCAACAAAACGATGTTAGAAACAAGCAATAAACAAAAATTATATTTACAAAAGAAAAAAATCGAAAATAAAAAGAAAATTATTTACAAAAATAAAAAAAATATTTTCAATTCACAAAAGAAAAAAGAAAATCGAAAATAAAAAAATTACAAAAATCGAAAATAATTAAATAAATTACAAAAATCGAAAAAAATAAAAAATTTATTTACAAAAAACAAAAAATCAAAAAACTAGAAGAAAAAAAATAAAAAAATATATTTACAAAAAGCTTCCATTAAGATTGTACTACTTATTACTATATCTAAGTTGAATATTTCAATCCCCGGTAACGGCGCCAAAAACTTGTTCGCAAAAAATATTTACAAAAAGCTTCCATTAAGATTGTACAA